>OY282643.1:44432259-45132076 GCA_958299015.1 Tetanocera ferruginea | reverse complement strand
CAATCGTTTAAAACAATGTTGTCCCTTCATCCAAGGGGGACAAATAGAACTTTAAAATTAACGAGGAAAGCAAGAAGAGGGAAAAATTTAAGCAATTTAAAAAATGAGTAACATGGCAGAAAACAATGGAAAATGTGAAGGTGCGAAAATTACTTTGTAATCAAAAGAAATTTAATTTCCTTATTCTGGTGTTTGACAATTTATTGACAATTGTTAACAATTAATTGACAATTGTTAAAAATGTATTGACAATTGTTTACAATTTATTGAGAATTGTTAACAATTGACAATTTTTAACAATTAATCGACAATTGCTTACAATTAATTGACAATTGCTTACAATTTATTGACAATTGTTTGCATTTTATTGACAATTGTTAACAATTTATTAACAACTAAAAGACTCATTAAATTTTTAAAAATTTGCTCAAAAAAATATAAAATAAAGTTATGATTTGAACAATTATATACTGAGATTTTCTTAGTTTACAATAATTTAAGCAAAGCTTTAAGAAAAAATCTAAACTTTATATAAGTCTCTTATATAAATTCACATTTCCAGCTCATACTTTTACATATATAGTTTTATAACAAAATCAATACATTTTTGCAATAAATATGTCTGTTTGTAAGTCGTTTATAAATATTGCAACAGAATAGCCGACACGTTTTTACTATTATGTGCATTCGTAGTAAGAAACATTTGTTAGAATTTTTAAAATAACGTCGTTTAATAAACAAAAAGCAGCCAGTAAAGCTTCAACTTATTTCTATATATGAACAGTACATATAAATATATATGCATACACACAAAAACATACATATCTATAAAACTGATAGCAAAATCTAAAGGCTAGAGTAGAAAGTATATTTCAATAAAAGGCAGTTGTAAAAGCAACGAATAGAGAAAGAAGAAACGCTTCAACAAAAAGCCAAATAGATATAATTATGAAGTAGTTAAAAGCTAAAATGAATATTAAAAATATTAAAAACACACCTACAACGATCAACGATATGATGATGATGATGACTTCGTATCGCATAGAAACTAGCTGTTTTAATATTATAACTTATTTATTATTTCCAAAAGACTTTTGCCAGCCCGTAAGTTCGTTAGTTATGGTCGCAAGTGTGTTTTAAAGTGTAAATAAGAATGTGTGTGAAATAAGTTGTGGCATATTTTAATAAAATACAAATATGAAAATACATAAATAAAAACACATATTTTAAAATACAAAATAAAAAACTAATAGTTTTCATATTAATATACTTTGCTTTGAACATGTTGAGGTGGCTGATGTTGGCGATAAGCTATAAAAATATATGTTTGAACTGTAGAATAAGCATGCATAAAGTTGTTTATTTATGAATATAATCAAAATTAAGCTTGTTTGGCATTCACTCATAGCAGTTTGTTTGAAATATAGAAAAAAAGAAAAACCAAAAAATAAAAAAACAGAAGAAAAAGTCGTTAGAGGCTATTGTTTATGAGCACACCGCTTATGTAGCTAAACAAAATTTAGATATTTACTGTGAAAAGAAAAAAGTGAAAAAAAAAGAAAAATATGACAAATAAATTATTCGTCATAATTATATGAATGTTCATAAATATTATCAATAAATAACACCTAATGCTTCCTTATTGCTAAAAATTAAAAAGTTAAAAAAAAATTAAGAAACATTAAAAGTAAAATTGAAGAAAATTAAGAAAAATTAAAAAAAAACATACAAATTTAAATTTCAAACTAAATAAATGGGTAAAAGATTTATATTTATATGCCACATAAAAAAAAATTAGCAAAACATGTATATTTTCGAGCGCGCACAGGATGTAGATTGAAAGATTTCAAATCTTTGTCAACGAATTTCCTATGAAGGCACCGAAAGCTCTTAAAAACTTTACTGTGGCTAAGATTGAATGAAACAGCAATTTATGTTATAATATACAATACATAATATATAAAATAAAATTCTAAGAAAGTTGAAAAATTTATAGAAAAATTGCGAAAAATGCTCTTTCAAAACACTCAAACTCTGTGCTGAAATTGATAAATATTTAAGCACAGAAAAAAATTCAGATAGTAAAATTCTTATAGAATCAAAGTTAGAGAAAAATTCAATAATTTTTAACTTTTTTGGACTTAAGACAGAAAAGTAATCACAAATCGCCGTTTATTGACTCTGTGCTATAGTTGATAAAGATTTGAACATAGAAACATAAAGTTTAGTGAATAAAAGTCTTCAAAAATCAAAGTTTGAGAAAAATTCAAACAATTTTAACTATTGTCAAGGATCAAAACTTCATTGAATACAAATCTTCAAAAATCAAAGTTTGAGAAAATTTCAAACAATTTTAACTATTGTCAAGGATCAAAACTGAGTACTACTAATCAATCTAGATCAGATGAAGAACTGGGATCAGATGAAGAACTTTAGACGGAAACACGTCAAAAGAAAACAAATGCTAAAAAAAAGTATAGATTTTTATAACAGATTACTTGATTCGGACCTTTTTTGTTTTTATTATTTAGATTTATTTCGAGTTGATTTTTCGAAAATCCGCCTATGCTGGAGTAGATAAAGATTTTAGCTCAGAGAGATAAAATTCAGAGAATAAATCTTAAAAAATAAAAGATTACTATTTATTTATAATTCATTTATGAAATATTCAAAACTTTTTAACTATTTCCAGGCTCAAAACTGAATATAACTAATCCATCCATATCAAAAACAATAGTTTAAATATATCGAAACTTCGATTTCCAAGTTAAAAAGCCTATGTGTACATCAAAAATTTCAAAAAACTTGTTAAGTTATAGACTTAACGAGAAAATAACTGTTAGTTCGCAAAAAAATTCAAAAAAGCTGTATTTTTTTAGGAGCTGAAAACCTCTTCATTATCAAATTTTTTCAAGACCTTCAATATACTAATTGAGCTTAATTCGTGACCAACGAGAGGTGAAAAATACTTCGTACTTCTTTGGTAAGAAAGGAGAAACGAAGTATATTTTACTCCTCACTGGCACTGGAAATTAAGTTCTATCAATATTGTTGAGGTCTTCTTGTTATGTGTTTTTTAGTAGAACTTGAAAATATTGCAAAATAATCGAAACTACGACGACTTTCAAAGCTTAAAAGACCTGTGCATCGAAAATTTGATAAAGTTTGTAAAATAAAAACTTGTCAAGTTATAGACTTTACGAGAAAATAACTTTTAGTACTCAAAGTAAATCAAAATAGATGAATTGAGAAAGCGAAAAAACTCCTATCTTTTAAGTATTTTATCAAGAGTTTATAGTAGAACGTGAAATACCAGTAAATATTTCTAAACATTCTGACGATTTCAACGATTTCGCCGATTTTCAATGTTCAAAAGCTCTGTGCATCGAAAATTTCACGAGGGGAAAAAATTTCATGAGGGATTAAGGGATCTTCGCAGGGAAAGACTCTACGGGGAACAAACTTTTAGACAATTTTAACCAAAAAATTGATATATTGAGGAGACTCAAAAACTTTTTTTAATTGCAAATTCTATTGATGAGTTTATAGTATAACTTGAAGTATACTTATTAAGTAAAAAAAAATAATTTAAATATTTCGCAACTTAATCGACTTCAAAAGCTCTACTAATGCACAGTATATAAAATGTGTAGAATTAGATGATGAGTTTATAAAAAACAATTTGACAAGATATTGACGTTACGAGGAAAATATTTTTAATACAACACCAAAAATAGAATGTATTAAATTTGTTCTGAGGAAAGTGTTATGCATTTACCTCAGACAGCTCCTGTTATTAAAGTAATCACATTCCATAAACTTAATATTAATGATTTTTGAACTTCAATTGACTCGACATTTTCAAAAAAGCCAATTTGAAACAAAACTTCAAGAACAAACGTTATCAAGTTCTCCAAAAGGACTCTTTAGATTCCACAGTCACTTCAGACGGGACGTAAAGGAAGGAATAAGGAAAGAATTGAGTAAAGGTTTAAGTGTGCGACCATGACTTTGGCAGGATTCGAATCCAGGACCTCTGGGTTGGTAGTCAAGCACACTTACTACTCGACTCGACCGCCAAAGCTTACTACAAAAACTTCAAAACAAAAGTTCAAAAGCTTTGTACACCGAAAATTTATTGATGAGTTAGTTATACAATTTTTTTTTTTAAACACAAAAATAAAAATAATAAATAAATTGTAAAAATTTTTAGGAAATAAAATTTCGAAGCAAATAGTATTTATAATAATTATGCAAAATTACTAATTAACAAATAGTATTTATAAGAATTATGCAAAATTATGAGAAATTAAATTAAGCGACTATTTATTGTTGAATTAAAAAAAATGCTATATTTTGTTAAAAAATATAGCAATTTTAAGAACAACTCGAAAAGCTTAAAACAAAACCGACAAAAGAAATAAACATTTTAGGAAGTTGAAAAGAATTTTAGGGCTGCTGGTTTAAAAATGCAACACTTAAATTTGCTCTCTATCGCTCTGCCATATTTTGGCAAATGCCGCCAAAGCTAATCACTAAACGTATAACGGTTGTTCATAGAAGTTTGTTTTCTTTTCAAGACACCCACATTAGAAATTCAAATGCAAAAAAAATTAGCACAACAATAGGAGAGAGAGAGCGAAGGGAGAGAAATAGCAACAAATAAAAATAAATACAAATTGAAATTAAATAAGTGCAAAACCGTTACAAACAGACAGACAGAATATGTGCAGCAGCGCAAAAGATGAGCTCAAAGCTTTCTGGCAGAGAACTCGCTCTCAGCTCAGCTCGCTGCCGAGTATAAAAAGTGGTTATCGTACAAAACGAAAACTATGGAAAATCTTTTATCACGACTGAAAGGAATTTTTATTAAAATTAACAAGCATTTATATTGTTAATTAAATATTGCTCAAGATTTATTTAAACATATACATACATATATATGGACAAATGTGCAAAGTTCAACTGTATAAAATAAGATTAACCAAAGACGAAGAGTATTTTTTTAATTATTTATAAATTTAAATTTCTTACGTTATCGCCGGCATCGTCGTCTTGCTTTTTACACAATTTTTTCTTCATGATATTTTTAAATTCAGCTCTCGAGCAAAACAAAACATAATATGAAAAAAAAAAACACAAAAAGCAGCTAAAATAAAGCTCTACACAGAGCAAACAAAAACAGTCAGTGAAACACACAAGATATAAACGCAAAAAAAAATGCACACATGCAAGATATGTATTAAATAATTCGAAATAAATATAAATATAAATATATGTTGCTGTTGCCGGTTCGAGGCACAGACAAAAAAAAAAATATAATGCCGGTCGTCGTTTTTACTTCGTTGCCAATATTCGCACGGCAACAAAAACCACAACAATAAAAGCAACAAAAACGCGGCGTTTGCAATGCACAAAGCTGAGCCGCCGCCGCTGCTTTGCTGCTGCTTCTTCGATAGACAGGGATTAAAAAACAACAACAACAATACAACTTGAATTTGTATACTTTAACTTTTTGCATAGCTGCTGTGCATTGTTGCTGTTGTTGTTGTTGTTTGCCATGAATGCAATGAATGCCAAAAGTAATGCAATTTTACAGTTAAATCTGTTATTTGTTCTTAATAAGAGCTGCCAGTTGTTTGTTCTTGTTGTGGTTGTTGTTGTGGTAGAACTTGTTATTGCCATGCAATTGTTTGTGGAGGTTGTTGTTATTGTTGTTGCTGTGCCCTCATCAAGAAGCAGGAAGGATCATCTTCCTTTCCCTGCAATTTGGAGCAATACAGCTGAGCGAATGCAACATGAGCGAGTATCGTAGGCAGAGTGAGAGAAAAGAGTGAAAGAAATGCAGTTTGAGCCAAAGTTTCTTTCTACAGTAAACCCGCATTTTGAACAACAGAAATGTTGATTTCAATACAAATATTTCAGTACAAAAAAAATTTTGTTTGAAAATTTTTTAATTATTTTTATACAAGAAATTATTAGATGCTCCCTTCTAAGGCGCCACAATTTTATGCAACACAACTTAATTAGATTTTTCTTTTAAATTAAATAAACCATAAAATTAGTTCAAATTCAAAAAAGATTACAGTGAAAAAAATTTTGAAAAATTACACAAAAAATGTTTGAGACTCAAGAATTACAAAAAAACTAAAAGATATTATCATTAAATCATTCAAAAAGGATATTTTAAAAAAAAAAATAGAAATAACCTGTGAAAAATATTTTCGAAATTTGCATAAAACAATATTTGGTTCTTCGACGAAAGCTCTATGCAGCGCTTATAAGGAACATAATCTAAAAAAAAAATCACGAGAATAAAAAAAAGAAGACAAAATTCTTAAATATGCTGAAAATATGGAAATTGGGCCAGGAAGACGAAAATCTCTAAATGCTGAGAGAATATGCAAAAATGAAAAAGGCTCTCTACAAATGGTTCTGAATTCCATCAAAATCATTCATTAAATCAAAAGTTCGCAAGTTGCATGAAAAAAATACAAGAAAGGATTGTTGAACATCGAATTTCAACTTCAGAAGATTGCTCTATTACTATATTATAACGGCTCCATGTCACCCTAAAGATAATGAAATGACAATGAACGATAAGATGATAACTGTTATGTGTCTTTCCACTAATACCTACTACAGCAATTCTGTAACTTATCGATCAAAATGTTATAAATTTGATAAAATTTTAAAATTTTATTATTTTTTATAAAAAAAGTCTTTAAGCACATTTGGTAGAAAAAAAGATTCCTAAATCGGAAAGAAAAAATTAAGGATTTAAATTAAGAAAATATGTATGTACTTTAGTACTGCTGTATGGCAAAAAATGCCATCAAGCTCAATGCGTAAGTGCTGGAACGTATAATTGAAACCAGGTGTTGAGTGGACTTGCGCCTAATGATGGTTTTACAAATGATGAGCTTCACGAATAAGGCACGAAAGTTTTGCAAAGAAGTGGATACCGAAGTCGAAGAAAATTCAAAGAAATTCAAAGAAAAGATGAAAGCAACACTGAACTAATCCCACATCTTCAAATAAAAGGGTCAGTTGCTAAATTAAAATTTGAAATTTTAAAAGGTTTATAAATTTTATAAATTTATATTCAAATAAATATAATAATTTAAAATTTTTTTTGAATATTTAGTTTTAAAAATTGCTGAAGATGTTATAAGGTTTTATATTTTAATAATTTTGCAACTTTTGCAAATTTTTAAATCTTTATACTAATTACACGGTTCTACGGAACCGACCTTTAAAAAAGCTCAAAAGGTTTGATAATCTATCTTATATAATTCAAGATAGCGTACTCCAGTTTTATTTGTTACTAATTAATTTTATGTCTTCAAGCATTTTAAAAATTGTATCAAGATTTAATCATTTTTAAATTTAAATAATTTTTATAACATTTTTCATTTGTAAAATTTCATATATTTTAAATCATATTTATTTTTTTATTTTTCGAATTTTTTTAATACTTATTTTTTTTCATTTCACCATTTAAATTTATACATTTTTCGAATTTTTAATTTTTACATTTTTGTAAATTTTACAATATTAATTTCTTTTTTTTATAATTATACAATTTTTGTATTTTAAAGAATTTTATAAAATCTATAAATTAAAAGTTTTATAAATTCCATTGAAATTAATTCGAAACAAAAATTGAAATGTTGTTAAAAGTACGATGAATTCAAAAATAAAAATAGAGCGCCAAATGAATTTCTCTCACAAGCAAATTTTTAAATTTTTGTAAAGTTTATAATTTTATTTTTTTTTTTTTTAATTTATAATTATAATATTAAAAGTTTTTACAATTTCGATAATTTTTAAGTATTAAAAATTTCATTGGAATTAATATTTGTAATTTTGATCATTCTTCAAATTTTTATGATATGAAAATTTTTATAATTTTTAAATTGTTGTATTATAGGTATTTAAGCCAGGGACCGAAAATAACTGTTATTTTACAATTTTTAAATGAAAAAGACACAATGAAAATATTGTCGAAGGACTTTTTCAAATATACCATTATGATACAAATGGCCTCAGCTTCACGAATGTTAAGTGCCTTTTAAATTTTCGACTGATTCTATAAAAGTTAAAAATTAACTGTTATTTTTGCCTTTTATTTTTTCGGACAAAAATAACGGTTACTTTTGACTTTTATTTTATCGGTCAAACATAACAGTTATTTTGTGACTTTTATTTTTTCGGTCAAAAATATCAGGCACTTTCTAGTTTTTTAAAGGCCGCTTGACCAATTAAAAAACTATTGATACCATATGTAAATTGTGCGCATCGACGAGACGAAAATAATGGTATCAATAGTTTTTTAGTCGGTAAAACAGCCTTTGAAAAAACACAAATTGCCTGATATTTTTGACCGAAAAAATAAAAGGCAGAAAATAACTGTTATTTTTGACCGATAAAATAAAAGTCAAAAGTAACTGTTATAATTGCCCGAAAAAATATAAGGCACACAATAACTTTTATTTTTGTCAGAAAAAATAAAAGTTAAAAAATAACAGTTAATATGTGACTTTTTCGATAAAAACCATAACCGGTACGGTCCCTGATTTAAGCATAATAAAAATTCTATTGAAATAACGTCGAAACAAATTTTGTATTGTTGAAAATAATGATAAATTTAACAATAAAATTTAGGCGCCAAATGAGTTTCATGCAAAAATTTACAATTTTTTTTTAAATTTCAAATTTTAATTTCAAGCATTTTGAAATTAAAAATCAACGTCAAATAAGCCTCAGTTTTTTTCGAATTTTTCTTAAAAATTTTAAATTGTTATAATTTTTTAATTTTTAAACGCCAATCAAAATTAGGCGCCAAATACATTTCACACAAAAAAATAAAGAAATTAAATTAAATTTAAAATTGCAAAAAGAACATTGAAAGCTTTAACATTTATTTTTATCAACTTTTTATCAATAATCAAGATTATTCCTTAAATGGAAAAGCTATGGTTTGAAAATAATTAGCCCAAACATGAAAAATGTTTCCCCTGAAATTGGAAATTCAAATTTATTCATGAGAGCAATAAAAAAAAATTCTGATGCCTTTATCTGAATCTTAAAAATGAAAACTCCCTTTTTCAATTCCAAAGGAAAACTTATTCATGATATGGCTAAATAATTCAGATTTTCAAAAAAGATCATTTTGAAAATTTTTAATAGTTATTTTCGTGTAAATTAATAGAAAATTCAGGAATGCTTTGAAATTTTAAGAAAACTTTAGATTTTTAAATTTAAAGAAATGAATTAGCACGAAGAATCAAAAAAAAAATTCAAAAATGAGCACGAAGAATTATTAGAAGAACAAAAAATAATACGTTTTATAAAAAATTCGAATAATTTTCAAAAACAAGCTACAAAAGTTTTGGAATACAAAAAACAAATTTTTAGCAATTTGTTTAGGTTTGGAAAGGAACTTTCAACATAGAGGTTACAAGTTCGAATTATGGCCAGTCTATGGTCAACTCTTCAAAATTTCTTAATTTTAATGCTTATTTCTAATCAAGTTAAGATAAAAATTTATCAGTATTTTATAATATTTTTAGTTGGTCTTCATTTAATTTCTTATTTCTTAACAAATTAAGATTTCATCAATATTTTATAATATTTTTTGTTGGTGGTAAAAATTGTATGGATGATATGGCTTAATAACTTTGAATGCATTTGCATCCGCAGGATTTATCAATGGAAAGGCAAAGATCTACAAGAAGTGTCCCACGTATATGAGAACGAGCTTTTCTCTTCTCTTGTTATGGTTTTAAATTTGATATTATATATAAAACTCATCATACATGAATGATTGACAAATGTTTTTTATTGATACTGCTATTGATAACTGTTTCCATGTGCCCTGTGGACGCCCATGCTTGAATGTATGCTTGGTAAAAGCTAGACACTTGCCTCAGATTGAATTCTGAGAACACTTGTTTGACTTAATTTCACTTTCTTTCCTGATTATCTTTTACTTCAATTGAGAACCAAGTCATGCTTGACTAAATAGGTGTAAACGCCTACAAAATTTGAATGCCATGCAAGACATTTTCGAATATACGAAAGAAAAGAGAGTAGAGCTTCATATGATTTTAATACTTGTATTGGTTATTTATATTCTAGAGCTATTTTAGGAATTATTGAAAAATTTTTTAAGAAAATAATTTTTTGAATTATTTTAAAAAATTCGTCGAAAAACAATTACCTACTTAAAAAAAAAATCAAAAACATTTAATGAAGGCGTGTAAGAAGAAATATTGATAATATTGAAAAATTGATTTCCAAATAAAAGAAAAGTCTACAAATAATTTTGACACCATTCAAAAATAAACTAGAGTTTGAAAAATTAATGAAAATAAAATCAGAATTTCAGAGAATTGCGAAAAAGTAAAGTGTTCCCACAAAATCAACAATTTTCAATAAAATGAAAAATAGATAAATATAAAATTTTCATTCCGATTAAAAAAAAAATGGAAAAAGACCCAACCGTTATCAGCTAAAAATTTTCAATAAACCGCACAATTACTAAAATTTTGCGGCGGTTGTAATTTTTTTTTTTAAATTTTCTAAGAAACTCGTTAAATATTATTATGTCATAATTAAGAATTCATAAAACAAACCTGTTTGTTTAACAGCCAAAAATGGGTATTCACAGAAATCCTGATTGTTTGTTTGTTTGTCTTTTCTTGCTGCTTCGCAGAAGAATATCCAAGTTTAAATTGGAGTAAAATATTATAGACGCTATTTGTTGTTGGGCACAAATTAAATTTTGTGCTTTTCTAAAAAATTTTTTTTTAATAATCCAATAAATTGATTTAAATCAATTTTGTCAAAAGTTAAATATTTGCGTCAAAACTTGGTTAATTTTTGTTTATTTTTTAATTGTTAAGTTGCGAGGTTTTTGTTTGTTTATCAAGCAGTTTTTCACTCTGCACGTCGTAGTTGTTGTTGTTGTCGTTGGTGTTTGAGTTGAAGCGGCTTTTTTAAGGCGGCAACACTTTATATCCTTGATACTTTTTTTTTGTTGTTTTTACTTAAGGTTTTGCTTAGCGCTGTAAGCGAGCGCACACTGTAGAGTAGTGAGCTGGCGGCTGTGGCAGCTTGTTTTTTTTTTTTTCTTTAGCTAAGCTTAGGTTGTGCTGTTGCTATGCTCTCTGCTGTCGCACTTGATGAGCTAAGATTTTCAATGTTCAGATTGAAAAAATTTTATAAGAATTCTTTGATTCCAACACTTGTTATTTTTTTTTTTTTCACAATTAACAACAACACAAAAAATTGTTCATTTAAATATTCTTTGTTGTAGTGGCAATTGTTGTTGTTGTTGTTGCTGGCGCAGTTGTTGTTTTTGTAGTTGTTGTAACGTATTTTGTACACTGCTCAAGGATAAAAGCGCAAAAAGCTTTCTAGTTATTTTTTTATTATTAATTTTATGCTGATGTTGTTTATTGTTTAATAATAATAATAAAAATGCAGCTTGTTGTGCACTTTGAGTTGTTGTTGTTGTGTTTGTTTTTGTTTTTGTTTTTGCAATAGTGGAATACAGCAATTTGTTGTAATTTATTGTATTTTGATTACTATGCATGACAGCCTCAGTACGCAGCTGTTAGTTTAATTTTCTTATTTTTTTTTTTTTTGTTCTTTTTATTTTTTAATAAAAAGCAGTTTAACTTATGAGAAGCAAGCAAAGTCCTTTAATTTTTTAAGGCGCGGTTTTACTCAAAACACTTTTATGTATTATTTTTTTGTTTTAAACACACGAAGAGGTTGTTTCTATTCGGCTTTATTTTAGTTATTATTAAGTTTTTAAAAAAATATTTAACTTGTATTTCAAATAGCATGAAGAAAATAATATGAAGCGCAGCCAAATTAAGTTGTTTAAAAAATTTGTTGCTTTTTATTTTTTTCTTGTTTTTAATCGGTTTTGTTATTCTTGTTGTGTGTGAATTCAACGAACTGTTTTATGCTACGCGTGGCAACGCCGGCCGGTTGTCGTTTAAATAATAATTTTCTCGGTTCTAGTTGTTGTTCTTGTATGGCGCACAAGACAACGCGTTTGAAAGCAAAAATAAAGAATGAAACGAGCGGTTTGAGTTTTATTTAACTTTTTTTTTTTGTTTGTTTAAATATATTTAGAGCGAGCGGCTGAAAGTACTTCGCTAAATTTGCGACTGTTCTCGATAACGTCACAAAGTGAAGTGTGCGAAGGAGCGCGCAACCGTTGTACAACAACCAAACCGTACGAAGCACACACAACAACCGTGCTGCTTGCTGCAAGCCGAACGAACGATATGAAACGAAACGCAACGAATGAACAAAGTGCGGACAAATCAAGTAGTTTTCATCACATTTCCACTCGTTGTTGTAGTAGTTTTGTGAATAATATTATGTGTTTGTTGTTGCTGTTGTTGTAGTTGTTGGAGTTCCTGCTGTACATTTCCACCGGGCATGAGTAGAAATTCCTTGGAAAGCAGACGGAGCTTTTTTGTTGTTGCCCGTGATTCTAGACAATTGAGTGTGAGTGACCATCAGAGTAAGAGTATGAGTACGAGTGTAAGAGAATAGAGCGAGCAGAGTAGTTTGACAAAATTTTAGGGGAACGAGTAGAAAACTAAAAAAGAGCGGGTTTGGAAAAGCTTTTAGCAGAATCTTGGCAGAGAGTACAAACTAGGGAACCTTCGAGATTATTTAATTTAATTAAAATGTTTAACTATAATACGATTGTGTAAAAAGTCATAAAATTAAAATAAGTAATTAATATTTATTATGGCTTAATCGTGTTTAAAAAACACGCAACTTAATTTTATTGTTAACCCTATATTATTAGGTTGGGGTATGTCAGACCCTAGAAATTAGTTTTATTTTATTGTTCGTAACACAAGATACAGTAGGGGTATTCACGATGTGGTGTATTTGCCCTTGTATTGTGTATTTTTGATAAATTTGATATTTGAAGTAAAATTACAAAAACAAAATGTACAGTGTTCAAAATACAACCCTGTTACAAAAATACAATGGCGAAACACTATTGTATTCTTTATAAAGTACGTTGTATATTTGATCAACTGATCACAAAAACTTTTTGACTCAGCGTGGTTTCAATTCTTTTATTTTCTCGTACTGCTAAATGATGAACTTCACAGACTTAAGTGAAGGTTTGTTCACAATGCGTTGCAAATACTGTAAATTTTGTAAGAATTTATCAAAAATACACCACATCGTGAATACCCCTAGTGAGTGTCACTTAAAATCGTACAGCAGGTGCTGGCTGACAATTTAAATAATTATTCCTAAATAAAAAATAGCTTCTATGCAAAATTTGATGGAAAAGTATAAAAATGCTATATATTTTATTAATATGTTTAAAAAAAGGCGAAAAGGATTTTATGCTTTTCCCAAAGTGTGGCAGCAACCTGCTATAGGTAAAGGAGTGGCATCACTTAAAATCGTCAGAGCTGTATAAGAATGCATTCAATTTGATTGCTTCTACAAAATTTTGAATCAGTGAATAACGAAATAAGAATACATTCAATGAATGCAAAATTGATTTATGAATAAAATTTTGAATTAACAATCAATTTTTAAAAATTGATTAATTATTGATTTCTATTATTCATTTGTCGTTATTCTGAATAATGCATTCATATTGTTATTCAAATGAATCCTATTCAATAAGAATGCTATTCACAAAGAATGCAATTCACAAAGAATCGTTATTTATTTTGCATTCATGCATTCATTTTTTATTCATTATTCATTATTCATTTTTTATTCATTGATCTAATAAATTTGATCCCAAGAAGGCTCTCTAAGAAGAATGGGGCAAAATAAGCGTCGAAACATGCAAAAACTTAGTCAATTCCATGCCAAAAAGACTGAAAGATCTCGCTGATAAAAAAAAGTGGACCAACTAAGTACTAAATTATTTAATTTTATTTTTTTAAACTTTTTTTGAAATTACAACATACTGTACGATTTTAAGTGACGGATGAATTTTTAAGTAATGTACATGAAATGTTTTTTTGTTTTAACTAAATATTTTATATATTTTGTTTTTCTATTAAAATTATAAGCTTATTAATAAAATAAAAATAAAACTGCTTTTTATTTATTGTTTGTCTCTTTAAACTAGTTTTTTGTAACAAGTTATCTTTTTTTCTAATGTGTACGATTTTAAGTGACACTCGCTGTAGTTAATATCAATTCAATTGCTTACAAAAGACGAAAGAAATGAAGGAAGGTAAAAAGCGTATCGTCATGACCTGGCTAGGATTCGAACCCTGGACCTCCAGCTTAGCAGTCAAGCAAGCTGATCACTCGACTATCATTACATACTTGTCCCCACCTCCCAAAGCAAATAAATTAACGAAATCCAAGTGTTCAAAATTGTATTATTAACCTGACCTCTAGTTTATGCACAAGTGTTCTATTTTTCTTATATAACCAATTTTTTAACCAACCCTGGTTAATATAAATACATACTTTGAAAGGTTTGAGTACTTATTTAAAGAGCTAAAAGCTGATGACGCCTTTTTTATCGATAATTATATGTCAACAATCCTTCTGTAGTGCAGAAAAACTGAGGAGTTTACATGCAAATCACAGGATAAGTCACAGGAAAAAAAAAATTTAGTTAGAAATGCCATTGTAAAGCTAATGTCAGATGGAACCATAAAATCCTCGTTGATAAAAATGGTAAAAATCCCAGAGAAAAATGCATTAAAAAATCTCCTTTTCAATCAAAAGCAAACATGTCCACTCTTAATTTGCAATCAAAACCAGATAAGTCCAAGCAAGTTTTCATTGAAAATCAGATTGTCTGAATAAAACGTTTAATTTTTTGTTTACAATGGAACCAGATGAAATGAATAAATTTAATATTTTAGCGGATTTGGATATGCTTTCTGTAAAAACTAAAAAGTAACAAGCAATCAGCGGAATCAAAATTTCTTCGGCGTAAAAGTATCGATTTGAAAAAAAAAGTATGCAAAAATTATTTAAATGAGTTCCTCCTCTAACTTTTGAGACACTGAACGGCAAAATCTAAATTTTGATTCATTTCTAACTTTCAAAACCAGACAAGTCCAAATTTGAAATAGAAAATAGGAATATTTGAATTGTTCTTTTTTTTTGTTCGCATAATATACTATTTTTGTGGAGCATAAGTTTGCATAATTGGTTTGTTTATAAAGTATTTATGTCAAAATGAAAAGGTTTTTTTTTCGATTTCCCAACAATTCGTTCTGTGTGACTTATCTGGTTTTTAATGTATGCTCCTCAACTATTCGTACAAAACCGAAAACGAGAATTCCATAAGCTGTGCGTCAAATATTTTTGCAAAATGAAGTCTGCAAACATCTTATTTGATCTAGTGAGCGAAAACCAAATTGTTGGGATTCGCTTAACTCCATAGAGGGTGGACCGATTTTAATAATTTTCTTTTTTTTCAAACTGTTTTTCGCTTTTTATGTTCTGTCTTCTCGAACCAAAATTTTGAAATTATATTAAGCTAAAAAGTTTATTGAAAATATATAGTATTTAAGCTACGGAAATAAAATAAGATATGTATGTATTTTATATTAAAACTTAGATGTACAAAAAATGGGAGTGATTCGACCATGTACGTTCCAGCTTCCATACATTCCAAAACATAAAAGTTTATAAAAGGTTAATGCTACAGAGCCCCTGGATAGTAAAATACTAATTAACGTACCAATTTATGTGCGTTGCTAGAAAACGCATAGCGTTTGCTTAGCGACTGCTACGATCTAGTTTTACTTTAATTATAACTTTGTGTTAATTTTTTAATATTTTTAAAACAATTTTATAAAACTTGAACTTACAAAAAATAAGCTCGGATGAAAGGTAAATTATGGAAAGACGGAAAAAAAATATCTCAAAATAGTATGAACAGTCTGTAGAATACATTTTCCTATTCAAAGAGTAGTTAAAAGTTCACAATTAACTAGACGCTTCTCATCCAAGCCAAATTCCAAGCGCTACTCCAAATTGATGTTTAAAAAAAAAATCACATTGTTTAATGCGTGCGCTATACAACAGCAAAACTTGTGAAGCAAATTAAGGACATATTCAAGAAAATCATACTCGAGTAAAAATGTAAATTTTTAAGAAAAAGCTATAGCGGCCGAGTTAAGATTAAATTTTTCTGAAGCCACGATCGATGTTCAGCATATGTACAGCCAAATCGTCCGCAAGCGTCTGTTGTACAGCCGTTTTACATTATACAGCTATAGCTAAAAAATTTAAATTTTAACTCGTGTTTGCAATAATACCCTGTGCTTTAGATTTTCGAAAATGAAAAATATGTAAGAAAGCCGCCAGAATTATGGTAGAAGATTCTATTTTCTGACGAGAGGAAATTCTGCATTATCGTCATCAACAGACGTAAGTTGGTCTGAAGAAAACTATAAACTCCTGATCAAGGAGAACATTGTGGCAACGGTTAAATATGGTGGCGATGGAATAATGCTTTGGGGCTGCATGGCTGAAATTCGTGTAGGTCAATTTAAGTTCTAAGAAACCCTTATACAAAAAAGAGTTTATTTGAATATTCTGAAGACAAATTTAAAACAAAATGCTGAAATATTGGATTTGCAGAAGAAGTTATACTTATAATAGAACAACTACCTACATCACACTTAGGAAATTTTTAATCTTTGGTTGCTTTATAATGTCCCAAAATAGTTGTTAATTTATTTTTAATTCATTTATTTTGAAAAGAATTTTTGTCAAATGGTGAACCGGGATCTGCCAAGATTCATTGGCTCGCACTCCACACTCTTATCATTGACAACCACGGACGCCACTAAAATGTATTGAATTTAAATTAATTGTGCAACGAACTTTCAACACCTAAACTAAGTTATAATAAATCTTTATAAATTTTTATTGACTTAAGGGACGTGACGCCTTCAAAAAAAATTTTTTACTGTTTTGAAATGCCTATAAGTTGAATGAAAAATAAGATATCATTTTGAAAAATTATATATATATTTTTTAGTAAAAAAATTCAATTTACATATCTGGCTACTAGAAATTTAAAAAAAAAAAAAAATAAAAAAACCATGGCGGGCGTGACTGCGACTCACTAGTACATCGGAAAAAACCAAAAAAAAACGGGGTTTTTATCAGCATCAAAACCGACTGGAATGTACGCCCGCCTTGATTTTTTTAATAATTTTTTAAAAAAATTCTTGCAGCAATATGTGATTAAAATAATAAAAAAATATTTTTTAATTTTTCAAAATGATATCTTAATTTTTATTCAACTTATACGCATTTTAAAACATTAAATTAAAAATAAAGTTGAAGGCGTCACGTCCCCTTAACAAAGACTATCCAGTAAGTTTAGAAAAGATTGTGATTTTATCTTAAACATAATCTATTTTCACATTTTTTTATTTGTACTTACCGGAGTATATTTTATAATAATGTCAAAAAGAAAAACAAATAATCTTGCCCTACTTTCTTTCTGTTAACTAATTCTGATATTTTATTTTTTTATCTTATCAATCATCTTAGTTTTTTCAAGTTTTTTTTTCAGTAACTGATAGCACTCTGATAGCACTTAGAATATTAGTACAATTTTCTAAGCATTGATAAAAAGAAATGTTTGCAAATGTAAATACATATTGAAATTTTTCATAAGCTGTTGAGCCATATAATAGACATTTGATATTAAATATGACTTTTATGAATTTCAACTCAGAGGAAAGCTTTTGTCATTTCAATAAACTTTGCTTGGATAAAATATAGTTCAATTTACAATTTTCTTAATTTCATTTAGGTTTTTCACAACTTGAAATACGCAGATATCGATGTATTAGAATTCAAATCGTATTCACATTGTTTTTGTTTTCTATTTGAAAGAAAGAAAATTATTTTTTGAGCTCCTACGTTTGTTTTATGTTTCAAATAGAAAACAAAAACAATGTGAATAAGACGAAAATATGAATACAACAATACAACTGCTTATTTCAAGTTGTGAAAAACCAAATTTATAAAAACTTTTAAATTGAAATGTTATATATGCAAAGTCAATTTACATTTCATTAACAATAAAGCAATAAAATAAACAACTTATATGTATGTGAATGTTTCTGTTTTTCTTTTATGTCAAATTTGTAACTTTTTCTGTTTAAGAGAAAAATCGCTTTGAAAATTTCGGATTTTCAAGTTTAAAAAAACCATCAAAAATATTTTTGGACAAAATTCCAATAAAGTTCGATTAGATTGACTTTCAGAATCAATGTTTAGCTAATTCAAAGTTTTTATCAGGTAAGCTCTAGGTGTCAAATGGAGGCTTCAGGTGTTCCGTTGATTACGGCAGTTTTCGAAGTAAAAATGCGAATTTTTACGTGATTTCTAGTCGTGAATTTTATGACTTCAAAGTTATTTGGAGCTCACAATAACTTTTTGAGGATATATAAAGGGTTAAAGGTAAGAAGATAAAAAAACGCTGTTTTTCAGGATAAAGCATTATAAAACTGCTAAATTTTTATTACTTTTTGCAAAATATAATGCACCAGGAGGTTTCTTTGGATACGAACTTCAAAATCTACGTTGTTCATTATCCAAAAAACTGACCTAGGGACCACCCTAGATCACCTATAACAAAAAAAACAAACTCAATTTTTTTTCTTAAAAGAGTTTACTTAAATTGTTCAAGAAATTTTTAGCTCTATCCTTAGTTCTTAATTAGTCTTAATCTTAGTCTTAACATAATTCTTAGTTTTTATTGTCATCAGGCACAAACAAAATCAAAAAACAGATACGTTCAAAACGTGTTGTGGCTCATTTTTTTTCATTTAAATTCCGAACTTCTTTTAACTTTCACAGACATTTTCGATGAAAATGGTGAAGTGGACTGCACCAAAACGGACCAGTTTAGAACTAAAATCATTTTGGAACTAGTACAGATATAGGGGAAAACGAAGGTTTATGGGGACAATTGTTTTTTCCTATGACATCAAACCGTAAAAAGCGTCCGTTCGTTCAATGCAAAAGAGTATTGTAGTGGGACCAGTACTAGCTCTTTTTTGAAATAGTACAGCACTATGTATTATTTATTTTTCAGCGGGGATATTTCAAGAAATAAAAAACTCCTTAATATCGAGGGAGATTTCAAACTATCAAAATTATGTTATTTACATAAGTCAAAGCAATCAAGCAGATCTCCCTAATTTCCATGCTCTCTGTTGTTACAATTTTGAGTGTTTTTTGCGTACATATATTCTCTCTTGAATTTTAAGCTCAATGCCAGATACTCTTCTCTTATTAACAATGAGCGTCGTTTTATCTACTTTGAATGTTTTCTGAACTTTGAGCAGTATTCTATCTATTTGGAAGAATGCACGTTCTTTTTTTTATTCCCGGTTTTATAAAAAAAGAGAAAAACCACCAAGCAAAATCGATTGTATAATTTTTTTTATTCTAGTCGTTTCGAGCTGCGTTTCCCATAAATTCTCACTCAATAGTATAAACAGAGAGAGCTTGCCTCAGAGAGCAACAGCCAGTGATGCTGTTTACTCAAAACGTAGTAGAAGAAAGTAAGCGTAGTAAACGTAGGAAATTTTTGTAAAATACTTCATACTGTTCAAAAACATTTATTAGGTCGTCTTTTTTACACAATTGTTTAGAAAATTTTCAAAATTTAAAATTTTTTTTACGTCAACAAATAAAGGTTCTAAACTTATAAAGCTTGTCCTTGAAAACGAGGCGAAATAAATGCAATAAGGGCAGGTATGTTCTAGTGGTATGGAAAGATGTTTTTACATTTAAACTTAAATTTGAGACCTTAACCTCAGTCAAGACAAGTTTTTAATCTATAGAGTACCAGAACTTGAAGTATCAAACATCAATAATAAAGTGCTTATAAGGTACCTTATATATTCATCATATTATTTGCAAATAATTAAAAAAAAATAAATGTTTTTTATTGTAGAATCTTGATCTAGATACAATTTTATGTTAAATTATGCATATAACTTTGGAGGAACCTCCCTTAATGGTTGTTATTGTTCTAAATACTTTTTCTGGCAAATAAATTAAAATAATCTTTTATATGTTAATATAATATTTTTTAAATATTAGAAGAATTTCTGTGTCGACAAGAAATAACCGCTAAAGTCGAGTTAGGACAAAGTGAGATTATTACTTTCATTACGTTTTTTCGCAACGAAATACACTAGTACGCAAATTTTAATGGTTGTACCGTGAAAACTAAATGTTTGATGTCAACAAATTTAAACATCAAAAGTCAGGGTACCCTGATATTAAGTAGCAATTTTAATTTTAAAAATGTTCTTCTCAAATTTTGAAAATGAGTTTAGTTGTTATTCCTTGTCGACACAGATATATGTGTAATACATTTACCAC
The DNA here is from genome assembly GCA_958299015.1 of Tetanocera ferruginea. Lineage (NCBI taxonomy): Eukaryota > Metazoa > Arthropoda > Insecta > Diptera > Sciomyzidae > Tetanocera > Tetanocera ferruginea. Next base: position 45,111,661 of record OY282643.1, on the reverse strand, counting down.
TAGTCCAATTTTTGGAAAATAACAAGTGCTACTAGCTTATTTTTTAATGACATGGCCTTATTGTTGAAAATAACCGTCGAATATATACATATATATATATACGAAACATAAATGATATTTAAATTGTAAAAACTTTCAAGTCAATGCGTTAAATGCCAATTCAATAAATATGTGTTAATTTTTTTTTATGGCCGAAAAATTTATTTTCTTAATTTCTTTCTATATCGATTATATTCCGTTTAATTATATACAATATCATAGGAAAACTTAGGTATCAAATTAGCCTGTTTTTAGCCAAGACAATTTTTTTACGTATTTATTTTAATATTTTTGTGCAGGTTTGGCTAGTTTTGGCAGCCTGCAGTATTAAAACTGTGAAAAACTCAAAGAAAAGATACAATATATTGAAATGTTGACTTAAATGTGCTCAGGGCCTATTTTTTTGTGGTATTTGGTATGTGATATGTTTACAAAAGATAAAACCTGACCCATTTTGAAGGACTTTTACAAAGAAATTTTGCTGAAAAAGTAAAAAACAACAAATAAATTGGCCATTTCAGCCCTTGAAAGGACTATGACCGAGCTTCTTATGATCAATTGTGTTGTGTGTGTTATTAAATGTTTGCACACAAATGACAGAGAACTGGACCTACATGTTTTATGCCGACTTCGAACGGCTAAAGTTCATGTTTTCAAGAAGCTTTACATGGCATATTATTCTCCGAGGTTTGTCATTGTCTGCAGAGAGGTGGTGACCGATCAGAAAAATTTTTTTATTGAAAAAACTTTTGCCGGGACTAAGAATCGAACTCTGGCTCCGAGCATGCTAAGCCACACACTTAACCTCCATGCCACGGTCACCACTAAAAAATAACCAGATACAAATAAGAAGCCATAAAACAGGTGATTTTTGACAGAAAAATGTTCAATAAAAAATTTTTTATGAAGGCTTGAAAACCTAATGATGCAGTTCGATTCCCCACACCCGAAATAGGATAAAACCATGCTTTTCTGGTTATGTTAATAAGATTGTTAAGTTTATAATGATATTTTTAAAATAAATATTAATTTAAAACAAAATATAGAATCTTAAGTAATAAAAAATCATTTTGTTTAATTCTATTTCCTGGAAAAAAAGGAAGTTTTTGTGCAACTATAAAGTTTAACTGTTTGACTTCAGAGAAATTTTATTGGGCATTGCTTACGAATCTACATTCAATTTTAAGAAATAAAACTTCGATGCGACGATTTTACATAAAAGCATACAATTTGGAACAAAAAAAGATTTGTAGAAGTTGTTTTTAAGAAGGTTCCGAGAAAAATTACTAAATATCTGTAATTTTATTTTCGTATTTTGATAAAATAATAATTTATTTTTCTGTTCACAAGATTTGAGTAATTTTGACATAAAACTGTTCGCCGTTTGCGATGGTTATGAGTTTTCAGGCCAATCTCAAAAATTTGAGGTCAGCTGTGAAAAGTACTATAAACCTATATTATTGAAAATGTATAAAATTAACCCTCCATGTGGCTAGTGTAACGATTTCGTGACCCTACGACATAAGACAGACAGACTCAGACATGTGCCATGGGCTAGGGTTACTCTCCTCCTAAAAAACTTTGAACCTTTGTATGAACCATTTAGCCAAGACACGTCAGTTTTGGTTTAGCCATTTTCCAATTTTCAGGTTGCAAAAAAATTATGGTTTTTAGAAAGGAGCCAAATCTGGGTAGATTATTTTGAAGACATATATATGAAGCTATAATCCCTAGAATATTTTTTCCTAATATCAATTAGGGCCGAAGATATGAATTTTGGACTAGAAATTGAAAAAATTCGCGTTTTCGGGTGTTCCGAAATTTTTGGCGCAAAACTGAGTGAACATTTTGGCCAAAAAAATTGTTTTTCCTTTAATTGAAATTTAAAATTTGAATAAAGCAGTTTATCTAAAACCTTAAAACCAAATTTTGGCCAAAATTATTTTTAAAAGTGCTAAAAAATGGCTTTGACGATATCGTTACACTGGCCACAGCGCGTAGGTAAATATTAACTAGCCACACGGAGGCTAGATTAAAAAAATAAGTTAAAAATACATACAAAAATTTGAACATGCAATTTTTTTTTTTATTTTTCTTTCTCACAACAAATCAGTGAATTTTTCTCGAATAATTTATTAAATTGGATTAAATTTATAAACAATTGAACTGAAAACTTGAAAATCATTTCCACCATCAAGATTTCGAAAATATTTGCAATATTTCAGAAACTGTTCATACTTGTCAAAATTTTTCAAGTATCAAAATGACTCATAATGTTAGCAAAAAAAAAATGTTTGGTTTTAATTGGCCATAGTTTGATACCGAAACCTTCTTGGCTATGGGCAAGAGTACATATGTACATATGCACAAAAATCAATACATAAAAATCGATAAATACATAATAAAGCCATATACATTGTAAATATCTTACGTAAATGAAAATTCAATTTTGTCAAAATTGTTTAAAATGTAACAATTTATGCACTTAGAAAAAGTTTCTCGGAATATGATAAAAAATTATATTTAGAGAAAAATGGTATAGAATTTGCGTCAGAGAATGATTTTCTTTAAATGTGATCCTAAAAATTATAAAAAGCTTCTTTGAAAAAGAGAAATATATAAAATTATATCGATTTGGGGCAAGAAAATTTTTTATTTTTGAGAAAAGATTTGTTTTTATTGAAGAAAATACTTCGCATAGTGAATTTTTTATCAAAATATATGATCACTTTTTCATTTTCATTAAATTTTTTTTTATAAATGAGAATTTTTTTGTGCGAGAAAAATACTTATAATTATTAGAGTCATTGAAATATTTCCATTTCCCACAAGTGAAGAAATATATCTTCGAAAATATGAAAATTTATTCTAATTGAAGAAAATTTTATTTGAAAAAGAGAAAATTACTATAATCGAAAATAGAGGAATTTTTGTCGCATAAATATGGATATTTTTTTCTGAGTGTGATGAAATAAATTGGTCACAGGATTTTACTTGAAATTTATAAAAACTATAATTCATATTTTTTTAAATATTTTTTTTTTTTGTCACATATTCCAAAAATTATACTTAGGTTCAAAAAATTTGAAGTTATTTTGTCTGATATTAGTAGATCGCATTATCTGTAGATATGACATAGTATTCAATTTTTTTATTTTATTATAAAAATATAAAATTAAACAAATAATTTAGTAATTATTTTGTAATTATATGAAAGAAAAATTTTTTTGTTGTTTTAAGTTGATAATCTGACTATAGGAATAAATTAGCCTTCATCTGGATTTGTCATCATTTTGATGAAAAGTGTCCGGATGAGGGTTTAATGAGCCGAAATGCACCAGTACTACAAGGACTTCAGAGCAATAGTCAGTAATCTATATATCGCTATAAAGTGCTCCATGATTGCGCTTTGATACTTATTGTACTTTTGCCACTGGGTTTCACTGTTTTAAATTAACGTTTTTGTATTCTTTTTGAAGAGGCGTTTGATTAATTTAAGCTTGATTTGCTCGATATTAATGAACAACCTTCAACTTTTTTTAATGTTTCCAAATTTGTTTGAACACTCACCAAATTGTTTTTTTTTTATAACGTCTGCGAATCGAAGCACTTGACAGTATTTGTGAATTTTAAAGAACTTTTAAATTTTTATTAGTTGTTGAAGAACACTTTATTTAAGCACTTTCGACCTTTTGGACTACAACGACAACACATTCAAGTTGTTGCAATCGTCGCACTGAGTTTCTTCCGTTCACCGCCAAATGCGAACGTATAACGACAACAACAGACAGTGCAAAAGTTCGTAAGCTGAACAAAGAGCAAGAACAAAACAACGAAATTAAATTTCATAACAATAATAATAACAACAACAAACAGAAATTGCATGAATTTTGTTAATGCTGAACAGAAACAATAACAAAGTAAAAATCAAAACAATGATTTGCTTTTTGCAGCAACGCAAAAGAGATGCAAAATAATGTCAATTATATTTTGCAGCAACTGGAGAGAGATGCAAAATGTTGTTAATATATTTTGCATTATTGTGAAATAGCAGAATTTAATAATGACTGAAAAAAAAAACAAGAAAATACTTAAATTAATTTCACAAACTTAAGTAGATAACCATTATAAATAGATTAAAAGTGTCTATATCGCGCACTTATTAAACTATCGATATTGAGAAAATTCTTAACAATTCTTATGAATGGAATAAATGAAAGAGAAAATACAAATTAAAAAGCTTAAATAGAAAAACATAGAAAATTTTTACTGTTGAACCTCTGTTAAAAAGTAAAAACTATATTAATTCTTTATTAAACATGTACGATAAATGTATGAATGTTATCGATGATAAAATTAACAAGGTACTGATGACAGCTAACTTTTTTCTGGTCCTGGTTTATACTTGTCAAGAGTTGATGGTCAATTCTTGCATTAGTGGATGAGAGACGCGGACATCAACGTGAGAGAGGGCAAGTTCAAAAGGGAATATTTAAGAATTGACCGTCAACTATTGACAAGTATAAGCCGGGACTTGGCGAATGGCGAGCATAAGTTTTCAAAATCATACTGTCAGCTGTTTTTACATGCTTTGAAGTTTATTTTTGTTTGACAATTTAAATTCGCCCAAAGAACTGTCACTTTTACCTTGTTAATTATACCATGTTAACATGTTATTTATACAAAAAGCTGGCCATCTCGAGTTACCATTAAGAGAAAACCAACAAAACGCTCTTCAGTTAACCCTAAATATGACTGACTATAAGTATATTAAATGCGGGTAGATCATTTTTAACCACATTTTTTTATTTCATTATTAATTTTTAATTCACTATCATCAACACAAAAAACCAAAAAAAAAAAAAAAACACCAACAAACTTTTAGAACGAAAGTGTCAACAGTTTCAAGTTTATTGAACTTATGACCTCATTAGGGGGAAGAAAAAAAATCGAAATATGTAGAAAGTAAACATAAACAAAAACCATAATAATAACAATAACAAAACAAAGTGTTTTAAAAAACCTACCTCAAGCCAGTTATAAAGTATTGAAACGGACACCCTTTCAACAAAATGTCAAACGATGAGTAGAAACAAAGAGAGGAGAAGAGCAGAGCACGAAATAGGGAGGGTTTCGAATTACTTTTTGCCAGTAAGCCAGTAAAAAAATTTACTTTACGAGTGCAAAAAATTAGCAAAATAAAAAGAAAAATAAGTGAGAACAAATGTAAAGTTCAACGGCGCGAAAAAAAAAATATATAAAAAAAAATTTTGCCTTGTCAGATAATAAATTTAAAAAGGTATCGATTAAGGTGGTATTCTAGTGCAGGGGGGGTAAAAATTTTGGATGCCTTTTTAACATTCGATAAAAAAACTAAGAATATTTTTTATAGCCATTGTTTTAATAAGACTACTTTAACAATAAAAAAAAAAATAAAAAAAACCTGTCAAGTTTTGAAGTTTCCAAAAACCGTATTTTTGAGAAAAATGTAAAATTTTATACACTAAAAAAAAGAGTTTCTTTCTATAAACCTCGATATTTTAATTATAAATTAACAAACGACAGAAATACTTGTTTATGGCGACATGAATACTTAGTTATTGAAAATAAATTATACAGGTTGCCCCGCAACTGAGCGCAACTACTTACGATGGTGAAAGGTAATATTGAGTTGAGCAAAAACTCGTATGGGAGGGGGGGGGGGGGTCTATTTTCACAATCTTAGGAGCTACAGGGTTAGTTAGTATTTCACGATTTTGATTCAAATTATTGTTTCTAGCACAAAAACTAACTCACAGAAAACTCTTATTTTGAGAGCTCATTGTAAAGGCAATAAAATCACCTTTCCAACGGTATATCAACAAACCCCACCGACTTAACCGTTCCAGAGCTGTGCTCGTCTGAAGATGAAATCAATCGATGGAAACAACTAAATTTCAACTTTGAGTCCAAATTTCTCAGAATTTCACGTAATAAATTAAAGTTTTTATCAGAATAAATCTTGTAATTTATTCAATTCTCTTTTTAATGACATTTAAAACATAAACATATCTCTAAAAATAAAAAAGTTGACTGTACTAAAAAAATTATGCTAGTTGGAAAACATATGGAGGTAGGATAAAATATCATTAGATAATATCATTGTTCTCTTATAAGTATAGTCTTTTTACTTTTTTCGATTTTACCTCAGTTAGTTCGAGTTATAAAGCAATCTCATTCCACAAATATCTCTACCACCAACTGCAACTTCCAAAGTCGTATTTATTGATGAATTTTAATATCAGTTGATAAGAAATAAGGAAAGAGAGGCCAAAGCATAGGGCCATGGCCTGGCCGGGATTTTTAGTAAAATACCTTGCTCATGTACAGAATCTCAAAAAACCTTTTTTCGAGTTTATAACTTTTTATATTTCAAAATTCTTTTAGGATGGCCTTTCCTGACCACAAAATCGAATTCTACGCAGCAATTACTTCGTGAATGACTCCGTTTTCTAACAATAGAGGCTTTTGGCCTATTTATCGATATTACGATATTACCAATCTTTGTAATTTTTACAATAGCACTTATTTGATATAATACTTTATTTGATGGAAAAGTGAAATGAAATTCCAAAATTTTTATTTTGTTTTTTTTTGTAACGAGATATTAGAATTGATAACTCTAGCCCGTTTTGAAACTTCGGTAATAATTAGAGTAGACTGAACTAAAAAAACACGAAATGTTTCAATTAAGCTACATTTAAAATTATGTATATTCATTATTTTGTTTCACATTCACAAATTTATTGAAATAAAAATACAAGAAATAGTCAAGAGAAATATAACAAGAAAGCAATATCAATATCAAATATAACAAGAAATAATATATATAATAAGAAATAATAGGCACTTCAATTGAAAAACTGACCAAGGTTTAAAACATAGTTTCATATAAAGTGATATTATTGATATCGATAACTTGTCAAACCTATGATTTCTAATTGAAAAATATAACTACATTTTTACATTAATTACAAATTCATCAACAATTTTGAAAAACCAAAACAAAGTTTTCCAAGTTCATTTAATATTTTTAAAATTTATATCGATTGTAGGAAATATCGATTGCAATTCTTTAAGAAATTTTAAAATCGAGTAATGTGGGCTTTAAAAATTGTTGAAAGTTTTCGAATTAATAAAGTGTTGGTTAAATATTCATTCGATAATAAAAAACCACTAATTTGCAATAAACAAATTTTGCATATTAAACAATTTTTTTTAAAAATTTGCTACACCGAGTCGCTGTACTTGAAATATGCATTCAACAAATTTCCGTTGTAAACATTCAGCAACAATGTTGCTGACAGTTGCTTATAACAAATTTGCTATTTGCATCGAGCTGACTCGTCGTAGTAGTTTCTTTGTTCTCTTTCACTACCTCTTATTTTCATTTGCAAAACTAACTAAATAGATAAATGTTTGTAAATAGTAGTTGTGTTTTTCATGTTTTATTTTTAGTCAAGAAGCAGAATGAAGAAAAAGAATTCATTACGGCAAAATTTTGCAAGCTCATGCAGTGCAAAGTTTGCGCATTATTCACCTCATTTAATCTCTCTTTTTATACTCTCTAGCAGTTTATTTACATTTGCAAATAAGTACGTTAATTTTAATTTTTTTTTCTTCTCGGTTTTAAACAACAAAGAAAGCAAAATATTGGCAAACTTTAGAGATAAATAAATGAAAAGTAGAAAATACGAGATATACAATACTATGGATAAGAATTTTAAGTCGGTTGTGCTATATAAAATGCTCTACAACAATGTTGCCAATGAAGTTGCATGTTACGATTTGCATCAGTACGATAAAAGTATTGACATTCATTTACATAGACTTGTACAACAATGGTCCAAATTTTGAGGTAACATTAAAATATGCACTTATAGTACACTTCATTACACCTGAGACATCTACAATGCCTCGTGTCAAGTGACAAATTTGCAACCCAGATTTTTTGAACTCATAAAGCAAGAGTTCATTATTACTAGTTAAACGGCTTAAATTGTGACAAAAGACCAGAGATTCACCAAAACGTACTTTCGTACTATTTAGAGTGCTTTTACTACTACTACCCTACTTATTACTACCCTCACCACTAATTCATCCTACATCAGAAGCATTTCCAAATAAAAAAGTGCTCCCCATTAAGCACTTTGGCGTACTTCCTTTTTTATGGGGAGCACTTTTTTATTTACAAATACTTTTTATGTTAAATTAATGCGGATTGAAGGGTAACATTTATTTTGACATTTGGGGGAACATTTTTTTGCTTTTGTTTTTGGATGAGAACTTGGAAAATGAATGAAAAAAATGTATTTGCAGAACGAAATAGAGCTGCTTTTTTCTTACTACTTTGAAAAGGACGGGAGTAGGATAGGTTTTGGAGAACAAGTACGAAAATGATTGGAAAAATGTATTTTAAAGACGAAATTTTTTACTTTGCTTACCAATTTGAAAACTACGAACATTGGAGAGGGTTTTGATGACAAGAATGGGATGGGGATGTTCATGTACTTATGAAATTTCTTGTTTGTTTCAAGTAACGAAATTTGTTGACAAGTACTCTTTAATTTTTCGCCAACATACAACACTTTTATTTGGAAATCAAAAAATTTTATTAACAACAAAAACTTTTTTTTCGAAGTCCCAAAAATTTATTTCAAAAGTGCTTTTTTTTATTTCTTTCCGCTTCATCCCTGAAAAAGACTTTATTTCGCTAAGTGTATTTTGATTGCACATTTTATGCTGTTATATTTTTTGAGTGTATATGAGTTACGCACTCTCTTGTATTTGTCATCAAATTGTTTTTATTGCTTTTGTTGTTATTTGCATAATATTTACACCTTTGCGCCTTTTTTTACACACTCTTACTTTTTCCTCCGACTTTTGTTGCAATTTTACAGCGTGAAGCTAGCTGTGAGCTATTAAATACTGTTATTATTTATAGACATATACAAACATACAGTGTGCTGGTTTATTTCTAGTTGTTGTTGTTGTTGTTGTTGTTGTTGTTGTTGTTGTTGTTGTTGTTGTTGTTGTTGTTGTTGTTGTTGTTGTTGTTGTTGTTGTTGTTGTTGTTGTTGTTGTTGTTCAAGTTAGCATTGTTTACCTATTGCACTTTATTATTTATTTCTTAATGCATATGTATGACAAGAGAGAACGTCACAAAAAAAGTTGCGAAGAACAACTTTGCCATAAAATGGCTAGTGATAGTTTTTGCATTTTTTTCTATTAAGGGATCTAGTCAGAAAATTAGCAAAAAAATGTTGAAATTTTTCTTAAAAAAAAAATATTTCTTGTAAACTTTTGCTACATTATTTGGCATTTAGCTTCAAATATAATTCCTTGAAAATATGATATTTGAAGTTCTTTAAAAAAAACCTTAAAATTTTGAACTTTAAAAAGCCTTTTTTTCATATAATTCACAATTATTGAACTAATTTTTGGAAATTTAAAATCAATTTCGTCAAATTTCAACTTCAGCGTTTGTATTACATATTAAGGCTGTGTGCGAATTGAACTAAAATTTAGAAAATTACTTTTCTTTTCATTGGAAATTACCAGCCCTGCACTAATTTAGAAAAAACAGCTGATAAAACTGTGCGAAATCACTTTTGACAACTAAATTTTCAGCAATTTTTCATGGTTTGCGAGCTGTCAAAAATATTAGAGAGTGTAATGTTGCCACATGATTGAGAGAAAACTAACAAAATATTTTTTATGATGACTGTATTTCTCTATTCGTTCTATACGTTCGGATTGTTTTTTTTTTTTTTTATAAATTTTTGATTCCCTGCGTTCCAGAATATCTATTTTCTGTTTCTTTATTATTTTTGAACATTCGAATTCGTTTTTTTCATTCCACGATATTTTTTGACTCATTTACTTAGTTGAAAAGGCCCACTAAGTAAATGAGTAAAAATCAAGGCGATAAAACCTTAAATATTGAATTTCATTACCACAGCTACAAAATTAGTCGAGTCGACAGACAGACAGAACGACATGGCTTAATCGATTCAGGTGGTGATGCTGATCAACAATATATGTACTTTTTTATACCTTTCACGCCTCCTTATGGACCTTCTACACACTCCTCCTTGGGGGTAAAAAAAGACATCATTCAACGCAAACGTATCAAATTATTCGGTCTTAACATGGTTATAGTATGAACTAGAACTACTCTTAACCAAAAATTAAAAAAGTAAAGTTACAAAACATAATTTTTGATGTTTTTGTTAGAAAGTGATATAAAAATCGAATAACTCTTTATATAAGGTAAAAAGAAATAAATCTTAACAAATATTTATAGAAAAAAGTAAGCGCCGAGGTAAGTCATTGAAACTTTCATGATTTATGTGCACTCGTTGAACAGACTACAATTGTTGGGTTTTCTAAACAGTACGGTTGCAAATTTGACCAAAAATGAAACACTTTTCCATTCTTGAGCTAAAACCACTATTCTATTTGTGTAGAACTTCTGGATTATCTGAGCGAAAAACTGTTCCAAGTGCGTTTTTCAGACCTCCACAGAATTTAAATTTACACCATTTAGAAAATTTTGCAGAGATCAAATCAAATATTGATCTGAAGGTGCAAGATCCGGGCTATATGGTGGATGCATCAACACTTTCCAGCCAAGCTCTCTCAGTTTCTGCTGGGTCATCAAAGATGCTCTCGCGTTGTCATGATGGAACTCAACACCTATTCTGTTGATCAATTCTGGTCGGTTTGAAGATTAAATTGCTTGCTTCAATCTCGTTAAGTGTTGACAAGAGATAACAGAATTCATCGTTTCATCAGGTTGTAGAAGCTCATAGTGAACAATTAACTTTCAATCCCACCAGACGCACAGTACAAAGCTACACCTTGCTTCGTCCATGATCTTTTGCGCAGGTTACTGTTAAAATTTTCCCATATCTTTATATATATAAAACTCTTCATACATAAAAAAGCAGCAGCAGACCTGAGCGGCGCCGGGTATAATCAGTTAGTTTAACATAAAAATATCATACACAAAATTTCCGTAGGATCATTTAGGTTTAATATATATCGACGATCGAAGAGTCGGTTAAATCGGTTTTTCTAAATGTCTTGCAAACGGTATTTCTGGAAGATTTGGACCAAATTTGCCATAGACAAATTTCTGTAGAATCATTTGTCTTTGAGATACACAGAAAAAAATTGTATCACATAAAATCTATAACATTTCTTCTTAAAACGTATTTAGAACAAGAAGCATGAAAGACGAAAGAGGAGAGGTATTTTTAAGAAGAAATCTTGTTTTTCAATAAAAATCAGCTTAAATTTATTTAATAAGATATCTTCTTAATTTCTTCTAAAATCCATATTTTCATAGCTTTCTTCTAGTCCTAGATTTCGTGTATCGTTTATTCCTTACTTCTTATTAATTTATGCCATATTGAGAAGAAATCAAGAAGAAATCAAGAAGAAAATCTAGAAGCTGTATGAGATTTCTTCTTAAATAAAATCAAGAAGAAAGCCTAGTAGCTGTAAAAGATTTCTTCTTAAACAAAATTCAGAAGAAAACCTAGTAGTTGTAAAAGATTTTTTCTTAAACAAAATAAAGAAGAAACCCTAGTAGGTGTATAAGATTTCTTATTAAATAAATTTAAGAAGACAAAGCCCATAACTTTAAGAAGAACATTTTCTTGGGTAAAAACCATGTTCTGACGACTGAAAAGGATCGGTTAAATCGGTGTTTTTTTTCAAAGTTCTGTTTTGTCATTTAGAAACTCTACTCTACTCTAGCCGATTTTCAATCTTGCCACTCATTACTATGCACAACCAGTTGCCATATGGGCAGTTAGGTTGCGGTTATAGTGAGCGCCGATTCAGACAGGCAGGCAGGCAGGCAATGTGAACAAGCGAGATAGATAGCTATCTGCATCTCGTTTTTTCACACAGATTTCAGCTTGCCTGCCTGTCTGACTAACTGCCTAAATGCAACTATAATCGCAGCCTTAATCCTGTTTTGGGCGGTATTTTGAGCAGGTAGACAGAATTCCTATTTCTCCCAGGATTAAGGCAGTTTTTGTTTTGATCCAGTTTTTAAATTTGAGTTGAATAAAAAACAATAAAAAAATTGTATGACGAAATGTCATCAGAAATGATGAAGAAGTTTGCGAAAATTGCTTGTGAAAAATAAAAAAAATATTTCAATGATATAATTTTTAGAATCTTAGAATATATTTTGCTTTAAATATAATTTATTTAATTTAGTTTTGTTTATTTTAATACATTCTTAGAATGTGATTCTGTGATTTGAATAGTCATCAGAAATGATGCAATTTGCAATAATTGCTCATGACAAAAAATTTAACTATATATTTTTAATGATCTCAACATAGGGAATAATTGATATATTTTTATTACTTTTAATAAGAACCTTATTAGAATATGATATTTTTTTGTAAAATTATAATTAACTTTAAATGATATATTAGAAATGTTATAGTACAAAACTTTTTAAACTACATGTTTTAAGTCCTTTCATAAGAGCAGTATTTTCTTTAAAAATACAGGATTTTTTTGTGCACAACTCACATTTTCATGAGAGAAAGACTTAAAAAACATAAACAATAAGCAGTACGGGCTTGAAGTTGATTTAACTGACCCGTCTATGCATTACCTAGGGTCAGAAAAGTAGCTAGTATGAATAGAACTAGTGAAATAGCTAGTTATAATAATAGACAATAAAACTGGCGGGTTGCCCTCTCTCACGTCTATGTCCGCGTCTCTCATCCACAAATACAAGAATTGACCTTAAACCAGTGTTGCCAGATTGAGGTAAATTTCCCTAAATGAGGTTGTTTTTGACTCATTTTTTGGGCAGAGGTAAAAAAGGTAATTTTTGACTAAAAGTGGTAAATTTTGCAATATAATTATTTTTTAGATTTCCAAATATTTTAAGTTTTTTTTTCAGTTTTATTACCTCTCTGAACGTACTCACAAGCAGTCCTTTATTATTGAGAATCCCCGAAGGATAAACAACACATGTAGGACTATTTACTTTTTTGATTTGCTGCAAATTTTAACTTAAAAACTAAAGTCAAAACTAAACTAAATCAAGAAATAAGAAGTAATCAAATGTTTTGAAATTGCATTGTTAATTGGTTAAAAGAATATGGGTTACAGAAAGCCCTGGTTCTCCAAAAAACAGTTGATGGAAAAGTGGATAAAAAAAGTCCCTCACATATCGTGAATTGGAAAAGTTGTTGGCAATAGGAGGAAACTATTGTTCAAGGCTAGCAAAGAAATGGTTTATTAGTGAAGTGAAGCTTCATTAATCATTTAAAATTTTGTAATTATTTTTAGAAAAAGGTAAATTTTCTCAGAAAGTGGTAATTTTTTTCCCAAATAGTGATCAATTTCAGTTCGGCTCTCTGGCAACACTGCCTTAAACTCTTGACAAGTATAAACCGGGACTTTGGACATTTGGATCGCGTTCGTGATATGTTATAAAAGGCACACGAGCATGTGAGTTAAACGCGCTTATGAGAGGAGCTTTCCCTTCTCTTTTTACTAAATAATAAAATATTCATTGCAAAAAATTAGAAAATTTTTTTTCTATAGTAGGCTAAGTATTAAAAAATTGCCATTTTTTAGACTTACAACAGCATATAACCCTTAAACAAACAATTGTAAAATGGTAAGAAAATGATAAGAGCAAAAGTGTTGTAAATAATTTTAACAATGGAGTTATTATATTACGTATCACCTAACCGGAGTTTTACTGAATTCCTAACCCAAATCAGCCCATTTCTGTGCATCTATCACATCGTCATAGGTATCAAGTAGCGGAATATTTAGATACTTTTATGGGGCTGTAAAAGGTCTAACTATATGCTCAAGGTCATAAAGTTATGGCCCATAAACTGCAAGTGGCTAAATATAAATATATTTATTTCTAAGCAATAATTCCATATTTATCGATACTAAAATATAAAAAACTTGGGTTTTTGCAATTTTTGTTAAATAAACTTACCGTTATAAAAACAAGCGAAGTATCTAGTAGCTGGTTGTCCGGCATTTGTAGAAGCGGCGGCAAGGCAGAGTTTGTCTCTTAAAATCTTATTTTTAATATTTTTTAAAAAGATTATTTTACAAAGCAAAAAATATATATTGAATGAGCTAAAGAAATACATTTTTATTGTTGATTATTTATTTAACTCTGTTGTACTGTTAAAAGATTCTTGTATCTTATTGTACTAATTAATTTCAAATAAATAAAAATAAATAAACCTTTTTATTTTAATATTTTGAGATAAATTTATAAAAAGTATTTTTAAAACTTTCAAACTTAATTGTAATTTATGAATCATGAGTTGTATTGGTTGAATAATATGGCAGTTCAAATACTTGTTTAAGGTTTTATATAAAAAAAGTACTAATTCAAAAGGTAGTAAAAAACGTAGCAGTTGGTTAATTCTGCGGCAAAATACAGCGAATCTGCAAATAAAACAAAAATAAAAAATAAATAAAAGCCGCATAAAAAGCAATAAAGCATTCTTTACAAAAACAAAAAGAGACAAAATTAGAGGTAAACATACAAAATAAAAAAAAATAAAAAAATTGGCAATAAAGCGAAATTTTTTGCACCTCTTTAAAAAAAAAAAACAACACACAACAGAGCATAAAATAAGAGGTATTAAAATAATAAAAACAAAAAAAAAACAACACTTCAGACAAATTTACGAATAAGCAGCAGTAGCAGAGGATAATAATAATAATAAAATAAAGAAGTACAGTCGCTTTTGGCGGCGCAGCTTTAACATTTGCAAAAAACACAAAAAAAAAAAATAAAAACAACTCAAACAACAACAACGCTCTATCACTCTTTATAAGACATTTCGAGTGGTTTAATAACAAGAGCGGCAAAGGCAGAGCTTTTACTCTTGGGCTCTTAAAAAATTAATCACGCTCTATCCTTCTCATATCGTTAGCTAGGCGTTACCGGCTTTTTAATTTTATGGTTCTTTGAATTTCGCAACATTTTGAAACTCTGCACTTTTAATGCCACGTACATAATAATTTATTAAGAATTTCATCATGATACGCAAATGTCAAGTGACTAAATTATTTTGGTCTAGTTGCTCAACTACATCATTGTTCTAAAAGACTGTCTCGCTCTTTCTCTCTTCAGACATGTGTTAAGATTTTGCAAATAACTTAATGGCAGACGTTTGCAAAAAAAGATAAGACAAATAAAATACGTATCGCAAAAAACCAACGTTTAGTAGCAGAGCAGCGCTGAGCGACAGAGCGCACTTAAATACAAATTTGAGTGCATTCAGCTAATCTAATTTTATACTCATTCCAAGCAAGGCGAAGAGCGCGCTAAAGTTTGCAGGTAGTTTTGACGGAAATTCCAGAACACAGCAAAATATGAGCGGGAAACACTCCACTCAAGGCACGCACGTGTAGCAAATTGAGCGGAGATGATTTCTGCTCCAAGTTGAGCTGGTTCAATAAAAGCAGTGAGAACTGTTGCCTTTGCATAAAAAGAGGAGTTTTACATAGTACCTTTTTCTAGTAACGTAATATTGTTAAAATATTGTGTAGGAGTAGTAGCGATAATTTTGTTTTTTCAATTTCGCTCTATATTCCGTTAATTTATATGCCACTTTCTTATATATTTATTTATGGTGGCGCTTCACTGCATACGTTAATTTCGCCCGTGTAACAGACGACCACAATCAAAATCAGAACAAAAATGTGTGAACGCGTTACGTTAAAGACCTCACATTTTGACTCCTGCAAATGAAAGACAACAGTAGCAGTTTCGGAAGTTTTTTCGGAACACCTACCATGAAACTCTCTTTAAAATAATGTAACGTTAAAGACCACATAAAACGGCTTATATTTTCAAAAATACAAAAGCTAGAAGAAAAATTTGTATACAGAAAATGCAAGTTTTGAGGTCTACTTTCATGAACACATAAAAAGTTGCAGAATATATGCTCGACTGTAACGTTAAAGAGAAAAAAATTTTAGCATATGTATATATATTAATCCTGAATAAAATATTTGTAATGAAGAGATAATTTTTTCGACAAAATTCAGCAGCTAATTCCATGAAGCATTTGGCAATGCATGGATAACTGTATGACATTGGAAGCAATGGGATTATCTGAGGTCACAGGCGGGTCATTGAAACTTTTATGTAGTTCATGAAATAATTGGAGGAAAATGATGATTCTATGGCTAATCGTATTCAGTGGGATTATATGTGGTCGCAGGCGAGGCATTAGAACTTGTATGGATTTCATGGAGCATTTGGAAGGAAAACGGTTGATTCTGAAGTCACAAGCTGATCATGGGAATTTTTATGAAATACATGAAACATTTGGAGGAAAATTACTGATTCTATGGCTACTCGGATGCAATGGGAT
Organism: Tetanocera ferruginea; assembly: GCA_958299015.1. Classification (NCBI taxonomy): domain Eukaryota; kingdom Metazoa; phylum Arthropoda; class Insecta; order Diptera; family Sciomyzidae; genus Tetanocera; species Tetanocera ferruginea. The sequence continues at coordinate 45,095,174 of OY282643.1, read as the reverse complement.
TATCTGAAGTCATAGCTTCTCTTAAGTCATTTTGACTTTTATGGATTCAGTGAAAATTGGACAAACAGGAATGATTCTAAAGCCAATCGCAAGCAATGGGATTATCTAAGGCTACAGGCAGATCGTTGGAACTTTAATAGATTTCGTGAACCAATTGGATAAAAATTAATGATTCGATAACCAATCGGATGCAATGGAATTACTAAAGGTCACAGGTACATAAGTCACTGGCTCTTTTATGGATTCCATGAACTATTTGAATATATTATCGATTCAATGGGCCCTTTGAATGAAGCATTTGGACAAAAATGTATAATTTTTTTTTAAATAATCAGATGCAAAGGAATTATGTGAGGTCACAGGCGGGTCCTTGGAACTCTTATGGAGACTATTTGGAGAACATTTGGAGAAAAATGGTTGATTCTATGGCTAAAATCCGCTAAAATAAGTTCATCCAAGGTCACAGACACATTGGAAATTTTATGGAATCCATGGATCATTTGAAGGCAAATAGAGTATTCCACACTCAGAAAAAATTTTCTCGGAATATGATAAAAAAAGGCATCATATTTAGAGAAAAATGGTATAGACTTTCTTCAGAGAATGCTTTTCTCTAAACGTGATTCTAAATATTCCCTAAAAATGATTAAAAGCTTCCATGAAAAAGAAAAATATATAAAAATGTATCGCTTTTAGAGAAGAATACCTTTTTATTTTTGAAAAAAGATATGTTTTTTATTGAAAAAAAGACGTCGCATAGTGAATTTGCTATCAAAAATAGGAACAAATAGGAACAAATTTTAATTTTTAATAAATTTTTCTCTATAAATAAGAATTTTTTGTGCGAGAAAAATACTTATCATTATTAGAGAGATGAAATATTTCCATTTGTCACAAGTGAAATATTTCTACGAAAATGTGAAAATTTATACTAATTGACAATTTTATTTGAAAAAGAGAAAATTGCTATTATTGCAAATTCAGAAATTTTTTATCGCAGAAAGATATGTATTTTTTCAGAGTGTAAATTAGTTAATCATTGAGACTTTTATTAATTCTAAGAAGTCCTAAGAAGAAAAATTTTACGTAAAATATATATTTTTTCCCGATGTTTCACGTGATTTTGGTGATGGGCGTGTGGTGTGGTAGGGTTTTGTTGCACTCAGAAAAAAGTTTCTCGAAATATGATGAAAAAGTAATCGTATTTAGAGAAAACTGGTATAGACTTTGCTTCAGAGAATGCTCCCTAAAAATGATAAATACATAAAAATATTTATAAAAAATTTTATTTGAAAAGAGAAACATTTTACGAAAAATATCCTTTTTCCCGATGTTTTACGAGATTTTGGTGTTGGGCATGTGGATTGGTTGGGTTTTTTTGCAAATTGAAATCGTACTTTGCTAAATATTTAATATTTTTCTAAAAAAATAACCTTTTTATTTGTGAAAGAGGCAGATATTTTTGGAAATCTGAAGTTAATATATATGAAATTTTTTCTTTTCAAATAAAATTTTATTAAATTAGAATAAATTTTCACATTTTCGACAATATATTTCTTCACTAATAATGATTAGTATTTTTCTCGCGCTAAAAATTCTCATTTATAGAGAAAATTTTTTTTGAAAATCAACATTTTGTTCTATATTTTGATAAAAAATTCACATCGACGAATTTTCTTCAATAAAAACAAATCTTTTCTCAAAAATAAAAAGGTTTTCGTCATTAAAAACGATATATTTTATATACTTATCTTTTTCTTTTAACCATTTTTAGGGAATTTTTAGGATCACATTTAGCGAAAGCTATTCTTTGCAGCAAAGTCTATACCATTTTTCTCTAAATAAGATGCCTTTTTTATCATATTGCGAGAAACTTTTTTCTGAGTGTAAATTGAAAAGAAAATATATAAAACATTTCATATTTTCGTACCCACTCGGTACGGTACGGTGCAAATGGGCAAAAAAAGATACTCTTCTATTCCATCAACATTAGAAAGTTCTTAAAGCTTGTCAATAGAAGCAAAAACTCTGATGTTTTAAACCTTTTAGTTTGGTGTTACTTCCCATTTCAATTCGCCATATTTATCTATACGCGGCTAAAAAAAATAAGCACTTAAAAAAAAATTACGAACTTTAACTTTGATGCTGTTAGGTTAGTTCGATTAGTTCGTTAGGTTTTTTTTTCTTCGTAAGATCTACAGTCAAACCTGTTTTTGTGCGGTCCTTTTTTGTGCGATTTTATATTTGTGCGATCTGTTTTATGCGAGTTTTATTTTTATGCGACCTTATTGTGTGCGATATTTTTTTATGCGGTTTCAGTTATGCTTGCATGCCATATTTTTTATGAAATTTTTTCAAGCGACATATAAATGTTGTGAAGTTATTCGCCCTAGTGAGGTCGCGGCAATATTAGATCAATTGCATATTGCGCCATATTCTTAACCTGGAGAAGGATTTGATATTTTCGACGAAAATGATCTTATCGAAATTATTGAGGATGATTCCTTTAATTATAAAAACGTTATCGATATCTTAACTGATCATGAGGATGAACAAGGAGAATCGACTTCTATGACAGCAGACAACATTTATGCAGGAATCCAATTAAGCATCAAATTATAAATACATTTTCTTAGAATTGATAGCAACTCCAAAAGAAGTTTAAAATTTCAAAAAAAAAAGAGCTTCGGTCATGTTTATCTGGCTATCGCGATATAATGGTGGTAACAGATAATACTTCCTCTCAATATCTTCAAGTGATGAAAACGATTACGAACCAGATCAACATAAGAAAATGCGCATTTTGGACTACGATGAGTATTGAAGTACGTTTGAATATATATTTTGTGAATTTTTCTTTACTTTGAATACAGAAATACAATTTTTGAGACGTTTCCATGTGTTATTTATTTATTTATTTTGATTGGAGATAAACTTTTCCCATTTTCATAGAACTTGGACATATTTCCTAGGGTAAACTTTTTTCATGCGGTCCCTATCTAACGCATAAAAAAAATTTTTTCGTAATGGATTGGTCAAAGTTCAATATTATAGCTATTTGTGAAGTTTCAGAAAAAATTTTTTTTTGTGCACCGCACAAAAACAGGTTTGACTGTATTTGTATTTCGTTAGTTTGGACTCAAACCATTTCACCATGGTCTATGGTGAATTATTTAATAACATGAATACGCTGCGTTTCATTAAAGTGTTACATCGATTTTACTCCCCTTTTATTTCGCCGTATGTTGTATACGCGGCTAAAGAAGTTTCACTTAAAAAAAAATTCACAAAAATCTAAAATTTTCTCTTTTTAAGTAAGTAAGTTGATCAATAAAGACCTGAGCGAGTTTTCTGCTGAATTTACTCAAAGTTTCTCTTTAGTACACGGTACGAAATTTCGGCAGTAAAGATGCAAAAGCCCGTAAGAGGTATTATTGAAACCAGTTAATGAAATAGATTAAGAGAGTGGGTAGGGGAGTTGTGTAACGGTAGAGCTGTCGAAGGTAATACAAATACCCCCACAATGAAGTTAACTGAAAATTGAAAAAGCTTTACGATAAGGTGGGCACAAACTTAAAGCTTCTGTAAAGCTTTTCATAAAAAAATTAAAGAAATCTTGAACCTAATCCTGGAGCTGATATAAAAAAAAGGCAGAAATCAGCATTTTGAAAGTAAAGCTCAACGTTGCCAAAATTACAAATATAAACTGCGAAATAGAAACGCAAAAGAAAGAAAGAAAGAAAGAATAACCGCTAAGAACTGCAGAGCAAAAAAAATACAAAAGAAATAAAAACGACAGTTTTTGCAAAGCAACTAAAATTTTATGGCTTGAATTATGATCTTAGCTGTTATTTCATTTTGATCATTATTAATTCTTATATTTGTATTTCTTATTTATAAAGTTAGTTAGCATTGTTGTATACATTGATTAGTTTTTTTTTTTTAAAGTTTGATCATGTAAACAAAACACAGACTTTTAAGAAGCTTAAAAAGCAGCATTCAATTTTTTTAGAACATGTCTATGGAATGACGCAAATAGAAAAAAGCTATTCATATTTATTTATTTTTATAGATATGTAGCGTTTTTCTTTTTTTTTTTGTGCTAAAAACTGCGTCGAGTTGGCATGCGGCATAAGAAAGAAGTTTGCGAAAGATCATTGAAAGCTTTCTAATTTAAAGTTTTTATAAATATTTTATTTTTATTTATTTAAAAAAAAATTAAAATGACACATTAAAGTTATTTTAGAGACACCTGAATCAAAATTTATGTGCATATTTAGTATTGAAATTGAAGTAATTTTTTATATCACTAGCTATTGATCTGAGATGTATTTAAATTTATGCTTATAATATACAAAAATTCGTTGATTTTGTTTTCAGTTACTTTAGAATGAAAAGTAAAAATATATCTAGAAAATTTGTTTCATCGCCCACAATTAAATTGCTCAAGTTATTTTTTTGAATTTAAAAACTTTTTGAGTACTTCGTTTGCAAACTAAACAGCGCCATTATTTTTTATCAACACACCCTGCCAGACTGCACAGCGTCTTTGGCCACTCTGTGTTGTTGTGTTTTGTTTTTATTTCAATTTTTTTTTTTTTTGTTTTTTTATTGTTTCTTTTATTTTAAGTACTGATCTTCACTTTTGACTAAATATTTAATTTAATTTTTGTTTTCCTTAAAATATATCTTTCATGTCGGCCCATTTTCTTCAATCTATAATCATTTATTTGCTTTTGTTTAAACGTAGGCGTCCATTTGATTAGGTATTAATTGAATTTTATGATTATTATTGATTAAATTTATTTTCACTTGTTTTTATTTTGAAAAGGAATAGCAATTATTTGAAGTAAACATTGAAATTTTGCTTATTTTGACAGAACTAGTTGAGAAATTTTATTGTTTTTATTTAACAATTATATTTTTGATATGTTTTGTTTTTATAGTAAAAACGTTGTTAAAATTTAAAAAATTTCAAAAATGAAAAATTCAAAAAAAATATATCTTAACTAAAAAAATTAGTAAAATTAAGTAAGACTTCAAAAACTTATGTTTTTATTCTTTAATGTTTCTTGTTGGTGATAAATATCTCGCTGTTGTACGAAAGATATGTATTATAATGTTGTTGAACTGATTTATATTATTTTAAAAATTATCTATTAAGAAATATAATAAAAAAATCGAATCAATATATATTGAAAATGAAGTCAAACTTAAGTCACATATCGAGTTAAAACTTCAATCAAAAGGCAAGCCAGTCAAAAATATTTTTAAGAAGTCATAAAAATATTACAAATTATAAAAAAATCCAGTAAATAATTATCATAAACTTATATGTTTGTAATATGTAGAAACTTAAAATTAAATGCAGAAAACACAAAAAAAAAAAATAAGTCAAGTTAAAATATATCCAATAAAAAATCAAATCTTGACAGAGAAATTAATTTAAAAACTATGTCAACAAACAAGTCAAATTTAATGTTAGTTAAAATTAAGACATAAATCAAGGCAAAATCAATTCAAAATCCAGAAAACTCAAACCAGAAATCAATTTCTTAACCGCGTTATAACTCAAGTCAAAAATCAAGTTTAAACTCAAGACAAAATTCAAGTAAAAATCGAGTGGAAACACAAAATCTAGTCATAAAAAAGTGAATTTGATTTTGATATCAAGTCAAAAATCAAGCTAAAAACCAAGCCAAAAACCAAACTAAAAATTACATCAAACATCAAACATGAAATTTGACATCAAGTCAGAAATCTTGACAGAAATCATATTTAAAAAGAAACCAAGTCAAAAATGAATAGGCAATAAAGTAAAAAAACAAGAAAATAAAACACAAATTATCCATTTCAGCCCTGAAAGAACTTTGACCGAGCATCTTTTGAGCAATCAATGATCGAGAACTGGACGTTCGTGTTTTATGCCAACTCCAAGCGGCTAAAGTTCATGATATCAAGAAATTTTACATGGCATGGTTTACTCTCTGAGGTTTGCCATGTCTTCAGAGAGCTGACACCCGAAGAGAAATATTTATTTCTATTGAAAAAATTGTCTGTTAGTTCAAATGTTGATTTGAACCCGGGTATAACGAGAGACAATGGTTACATCTTAGACGCACGGCCACGGCGTGTTACAATGTCACTCAACAATGTCTTGTTGAAAAGAAATCAAAAACTTTTCTTATCCATGTTAGAATCCTTGTCTTAATTCTTCTCATAATCTTTGTCTTTATCGATGTCCAAATTCCGTCACAAAGTAAAAAACAGTAATTAAAAAAGTTTACAAGTAAAGTTAGGCATCAAGACAAAAATTGGAAGAAATCATTTAAAAAAAAATATTAAGACAGAATATTTAAAAGAATTTAAAATTTTACAATTTTACAATTTAAAAGAAATCAAGTCAAAAACTATATCAAGAAATATATATATAGATAGCTGTGTCACCGCCAAGCCCGTAGGTTTTATCTAAATGACCCCGATTTCATCCATATTCTCAATGATTGTCAATATTTAAGTTCTATTTCACATTCTTAACTTTGTCCTCTAAGCCTTGTTAAAGTCCCAGTCAGGCGAAATTTTTGTCCGAATCCTTTTAATAATACTGTTTTTATTTTTATGAAAAATCTTGTCCAAATGATTTTCTTTTTTTTTTTCTTAATCCTATTACTATTTCATTGTTCAAATCCTGGCATTAGGCCCTGTAAACCTTGCCCAACTTCTTATCGAAACCTTTATCCATATACATATCCTTACCCGTATCCATATATATATCCATATCCATATCCATATCCATATCCATATCCATATCCATATCCATATCCATATCCATATCCATATCCATATCCATATCCATATCCATATCCATATCCATATCCATATCCATATCCATATCCATATCCATATCCATATCCATATCCATATCCATATCCATATCCATATTCATATTCATGTCCATATCCATATTCATAGCCATATCCATATCCATATCCATATCAATTTCCATTTCCATTTCCATTTCCATTTCCATATCCATATCCATATCCATATCCATATCCATATCCATATCCATATCCATATCCATATCCATATCCATATCCATATCCATATCCATATCCATATCCATATCCATATCCATATCCATATCCATATCCATATCCATATCCATATCCATATCCATATCCATATCCATATCCATATCCATATCCATATCCATATCCATATCCATATCCATATTCATATCCATATCCATATCCATATTCATATTCATGTCCATATCCATATTCATAGCCATGTCCATATCCATATCCATATCCATATCCATATCCATATCCATATCAATATCCATATCCATATCCATATCCATATCCATATCCATATCCATATCCATATCCATATCCATGTCAATATCCATATCCATATCCATATCCATATCCATATCCATATCCATATCCATATCCATATCCATATCCATATCCATGTCCATATCCATATCCATATCCATATCCATATCCATATCCATATCCATATCCATATCCACATGTATTCATATTCTTATCCATATCATATTCTTATCCATATAATATTCTTATCTATATGTATTACATTCTTATCCTTATCCGTATCCTTATTCGTATCTTTATCCTTATCCTTGTATTGACCTTTGTTCAAATTTATGTTTCAATCCAAATCTTTGTTTTTATTCTCATCTACCTATTATGTTGTTGGTGTTACTGTTACTGTTACTGTTACTGTTACTGTTACTTTTACTGTTACTGTTACTGTTGCTGTTACTGTTACTGTTACTGTTACTGTTACTGTTACTCTTACTGTTACTCTTACTGTTACTGTTACTGTTACTGTTACTGTTACTGTTATTGTTACTTTTACTGTTACTGTTACTGTTACTGTTACTGTTACTGTTACTGTTACTTTTACTGTTACTGTTACTGTTACTGTTACTGTTACTGTTACTGTTACTGTTACTGTTACTGTTACTGTTACTGTTACTGTTACTGTTACTGTTACTGTTACTGTTACTGTTACTGTTACTGTTACTGTTACTGTTACTGTTACTGTTACTGTTACTGTTACTGTTACTGTTACTGTTACTGTTACTGTTACTGTTACTGTTACTGTTACTGTTACTGTTACTGTTACTGTTACTGTTACTGTTACTGTTACTGTTACTGTTACTGTTACTGTTACTGTTACTGTTACTGTTACTGTTACTGTTACTGTTACTGTTACTGTTACTGTTACTGTTACTGTTACTGTTACTGTTACTGTTACTGTTACTGTTACTGTTACTGTTACTGTTACTGTTACTGTTACTGTTACTGTTACTGTTACTGTTACTGTTACTGTTACTGTTACTGTTACTGTTACTGTTACTGTTACTGTTACTGTTACTGTTACTGTTACTGTTACTGTTACTGTTACTGTTACTGTTACTGTTACTGTTACTGTTACTGTTACTGTTACTGTTACTGTTACTGTTACTGTTACTGTTACTGTTACTGTTACTGTTACTGTTACTGTTACTGTTACTGTTACTGTTACTGTTACTGTTACTGTTACTGTTACTGTTACTGTTACTGTTACTGTTACTGTTACTGTTACTGTTACTGTTACTGTTACTGTTACTGTTACTGTTACTGTTACTGTTACTGTTACTGTTACTGTTACTGTTACTGTTACTGTTACTGTTACTGTTACTGTTACTGTTACTGTTACTGTTACTGTTACTGTTACTGTTACTGTTACTGTTGATGTTGATGTTGATGTCGATTTTAATCTTGATATTTTTGATGTTGACGTTGATGTTGATGTTTATGTTGGTTATTGGTTATTGTTTGGTTATTTTTAGGCTGAACATTTTCTTTAAGAGCGACATGAAATTCTCTATTTTTTCCAAATCAATTTTTCTCCATTACTTTAGTATGTGGATTGGATTTTGCTTCTGAGCACCTCAAATATACTTCCACAATGCTATGGGGAGTTTTTACTTTGGCCAAGTCGAAGATATTCCTTTATTTTTGTATGAGGCAAATGACTACCTTTAATGTTGTTGAATAATAACCATCGTAGTACCCACAGTGAGCGAGCTACAATAAAATGCAACGAAATTTAAATGTTGTTGCATAAGCTTTTATGTCTGTCTGTAACCTGCTGATGCCATAATTGTTTTCGATTCATGTCTTGAAGACGTGTGGTCAATATGTTTAATTTGTACCGAAGATCAGTTATATATTGCATAAAAATTTCATGAAACGTCGTTGCATTTTCGTTACTCATCCTTTGTGACGGCATGAATTTTTTGTATAATTTTGTAAAATGGGCAAAATTACTTTGTTTTGTTGAATCAAATCAACGAACACAAATGAAAGTGTTGTTAAAGTTGAAAATTTCCTGTTTTTTTGTTCTAATACGGAAATTTGCAGTATTCGAAGGCACGGCCGCTACTTTTAATGTTTTTTATTGAATATTGTTTTTTATGTACGCGTCTGTTTTTTTGTTCTTTTAACATTTATTCACACTCACTTAATATGTAAACTTTTGTACTTCAAACAAATTCATTTATAAGAACCTTTTACACTTGAGGCACGCAAAAAACAACACACACACGGATGACACATACAACCAAAGCGTAGCGTACATAAATACATTTTTTAAACTTTAAACGGCTTTGAATGTTCAAGTATTTAGAAAAATTCAAATTTTTCAAAAAGGAATCAAGTAGAAAAAAAAACACAAAACCTAATGAAAATCTAATTTGTAATTCGTATTAATTCGTATTTACTATTGAACCTTGAACACAAGCATTCGCCAAATTGTACAATGCCATAAAAAAGCACTTGAATATAATTAAAACTACAAACAAAGAAATCTAAACATATGTGTATTAGAAAAAGAAAAAAAAAATAAAGTGAGAAATAAAATTATGTATAGGTGTCGTCAGACTATTCTTGGCCATGGACAATCGACATGCGTAGCAAATGAATAGTTCAGGAGCTACATGAGTAAATGATGAGCCAATATTTTAAGCGGTGGGATCATTAAACCCACGCGCCTATAGCCTTCAACAGGTAACGAACCTGGAAGTGGTGAGTGTGTTGGAACATGTATATCACTGTGCCACAGATCGGCCTAAATCCACAGTAGAACGAACGACAAAAGTATTAATTTATTTTGATTTATCTGCAAGCAAGATTAAATTGATTTAATTTCTAAATGCTGAAAGTTCGATGGAATCGAAACGAATGATAATGAAATGAATGAAATGAATGAAATGAATGAAATGAATGAAATGAATGAAATGAATGAAATGAATGAAATGAATGAAATGAATGAAATGAATGAAATGAATGAAATGAATGAAATGAATGAAATGAATGAAATGAATGAAATGAATGAAATGAATGATATGAATGAAATGAATGAAATGAATGAAATGAATGAAATGAATGAAATGAATGAAATGAATGAAATGAATGAAATGAATGAAATGAATGAAATGAATGAAATGAATGAAATGAATGAAATGAATGAAATGAATGAAATGAATGAAATGAATGAAATGAATGAAATGAATGAAATGAATGAAATGAATGAAATGAATGAAATGAATGAAATGAATGAAATGAATGAAATGAATGAAATGAATGAAATGAATGAAATGAATGAAATGAATGAAATGAATGAAATGAATGAAATGAATGAAATGAATGAAATGAATGAAATGAATGAAATGAATGAAATGAATGAAATGAATGAAATGAATGAAATGAATGAAATGAATGAAATGAATGAAATGAATGAAATGAATGAAATGAATGAAATGAATGAAATGAATGAAATGAATGAAATGAATGAAATGAATGAAATGAATGAAATGAATGAAATGAATGAAATGAATGAAATGAATGAAATGAATGAAATGAATGAAATGAATGAAATGAATGAAATGAATGAAATGAATGAAATGAATGAAATGAATGAAATGAATGAAATGAATGAAATGAATGAAATGAATGAAATGAATGAAATGAATGAAATGAATGAAATGAATGAAATGAATGAAATGAATGAAATGAATGAAATGAATGAAATGAATGAAATGAATGAAATGAATGAAATGAATGAAATGAATGAAATGAATGAAATGAATGAAATGAATGAAATGAATGAAATGAATGAAATGAATGAAATGAATGAAATGAATGAAATGAATGAAATGAATGAAATGAATGAAATGAATGAAATGAATGAAATGAATGAAATGAATGAAATGAATGAAATGAATGAAATGAATGAAATGAATGAAATGAATGAAATGAATGAAATGAATGAAATGAATGAAATGAATGAAATGAATGAAATGAATGAAATGAATGAAATGAATGAAATGAATGAAATGAATGAAATGAATGAAATGAATGAAATGAATGAAATGAATGAAATGAATGAAATGAATGAAATGAATGAAATGAATGATGAAATCGATGAAATGTTTTCACGTGTTGCAAACTTTTAAACTGTTGTTGTTTAATGTTGTTGTTATTTGAATGTTATCATAGCTTTTTTTTGTATTTTAAATCCAGCGCAAATTTTAAATAAATTTACGTTAAAATTTTGTACCAAAAAACACTGTAAGTGACATTCAATTTGTGCATTTTGAAATGAAATGAATGAAATGAATGAAATGAATGAAATGAATGAAATTAATGAAATGAATGAAATGAATGAAATGAATGAAATGAATGAAATGAATGAAATTAATGAAATTAATGAAATGAATGAAATGAATGAAATGAATGAAATGAATGAAATGAATGAAATGAATGAAATGAATGAAATGAATGAAATGAATGAAATGAATGAAATGAATGAAATGAATGAAATGAATGAAATGAATGAAATGAATGAAATGAATGAAATGAATGAAATGAATGAAATGAATGATGAAATCGATGAAATGTTTTCACGTGTTGCAAACTTTTAAACTGTTGTTGTTTAATGTTGTTGTTATTTGAATGTTATCATAGCTTTTTTTTGTATTTTAAATCCAGCGCAAATTTTAAATAAATTTACGTTAAAATTTTGTACCAAAAAACACTGTAAGTGACATTCAATTAGTGCATTTTGACAGCTGAACAATGAAGACAAACATTTTTGAGAACAAAAGAACAAAGTAAAAAAAAAAGTTCAAAGAGGTGCATTAGACAGTAGCTTTCATGGATGGTAAAAAGAATTCGCTGTTCAACAAAGTCAAGGCCAGAGTTCAATTTAAAAAATAAAGCAAATTAATTTTATAAATTTTATCTAATATTTTTTTGAAATTCTTTTTTAAAAATGGAATATGAATGAACAATTTTTTTTTAAAATTTCAGTCAGTGTTTTCAATATAACTCCTCGAATCGATCACCTTCCCAAAAAATTCAACATAAACGATGTAGCTTAAAGTAACTAACCACAGACACAGACCACAGCCAGCAAAAAGTAAACAAAAACAAAATATCAAAAAATACAAAAATAGGTAAACAACGCAAAAATTTAACACATAAATATTAAAGCTATTAAGGCAGGTTGTTACATCAGGCAGAAGATCCCAAAAAAATCAAGGCAAAAAAGTCATTTAATTTTGTAACTTGTTGAGATCTTTTAAAACCAAACAAATGGTATAAAAAACACATAAAAATTAAAGAGAAACATAACGATAACAAGAATAAAAAAATCAAAGCCAACAACAAAAAACTAAATGCGCAAATTGTAGAATACAAAAAAAAAAAAAAAATATAAAAAATAGTTTTTTTCCACTTGGCCCGCACAAAATAAACATCGTTTGTTGAACCCATTAGATACTTTATTTTAAATAGACACACACATATACATAAACAAATACTAATACTAACACATAGCTGCACGACCACAAATGAACAAATAAAGACCGAGTACAAAAAAATGCAAATTGCAAGACAAACAAAAAAAGTGCGTGAGAAAGAGAAGAGCAAAATAAAAGAAAAAATAAAAAAAAAATTAAATAAAAATATATCATGATAAAATTGATTAAAACAAACAAGCAGAAAAACAAATGAAATGAAAATGAATGTTGTTGATTTTCTTCACAGCATGAGAGTAAAAGTTTGTTTTTCGCTTTACGTGAATTAGTGAATGAAATTCACTTTATCTTCCGCATCAAGCAAATAATTACAAAAATAATTTAGTTGATTACCGATAGTTATACTTCTCACAACAAACACAAAACATGCTAGTGCATACATAGACAAAACATTCAGCATAACCTCAAAATAATTTAGGCCAAAGAGAAGATTTATAGTAATTTAAGCAGCGCATTTCAACTGGGTCTTATATCATTTCTTGTTATCTGGACATTAGCTTAAGTAAAAATCCACTAATTGACATATTTTCATGTTTACTAAAAACTACAAAAAAAAAAACGTTAAAATCTCTATCAAGCTTAGGCAAAACGATAAAGTCAGTACCTATGCTTTAGGCCAAACTCTCAATCTTCCGTTCAAACAAAAATAATTTGTTGTAATAAAAAGTTAAGCCTTGATAAGTTCAAGTTGTTGTGCTCACTAAAGTTAACAAGTTATTTATTTAGTCACAAAAAAGTCAGGCCTAAAAGTCACATAATGAATGATGTCTAAAATAAACACTAAAATGCGGTTGATAAACTTAACTCTTCATAGACTTCAACTTCGGAGTTCTTGTTGTATTTAAGTGTCTTTCAATGAATTTTAAACGATGAAGAAATTTTTTATTTAACGGTTTTTGATTCATTTCCTTTACAAAATCAAATTCAACTCAATTTAATTTAATTTAATTTAATTTAATTTAATTTAATTTAATTTAATTTAATTTAATTTAATTTAATTTAATTTAATTGAATTTAATTGAATTTAATTTAATTTAATTTAATTTAATTTAATTTAATTTAATTTAATTTAATTTAATTTAATTTAATTTAATTTAATTTAATTTAATTTAACTTAATTTAATTTAATTTAATTTAATTTAATTTAATTTAATTTAATTTAATTTAATTTAATTTAATTTAATTTAATTTAATTTAATTTAATTTAATTTAATTTAATTTAATTTAATTTAATTTAATTTAATTTAATTTAATTTAATTTAATTTAATTTAATTTAATTTAATTTAATTTAATTTAATTTAATTTAATTTAATTTAATTAAATTTATTTTAATTTAATTTAATTTAATTTAATTTAATTTAATTTAATTTAATTTAATTTAATTTAATTTAATTTAATTTAATTTAATTTAATTTAATTTAATTTAATTTAATTTAATTTAATTTAATTTAATTGAATTTAATTTAATTTAATTTAATTTAATTTAATTTAATTTAATTTAATTTAATTTAATTTAATTTAATTTAATTTAATTTAATTTAATTTAATTTAATTTAATTTAATTTAATTTAATTTAATTTAATTTAATTTAATTTAATTTAATTTAATTTAATTTAATTTAATTTAATTTAATTTAATTTAATTTAATTTAATTTAATTTAATTTAATTTAATTTAATTTAATTTAATTTAATTTAATTTAATTTAATTTAATTTAATTTAATTTAATTTAATTTAATTTAATTTAATTTAATTTAATTTAATTTAATTTAATTTAATTGAATTTAATTAAATTTAATTTAATTTAATTTAATTTAATTTAATTTAATTTAATTTAATTTAATTTAATTTAATTTAATTTAATTTAATTTAATTTAATTTAATTTAATTTAATTTAATTTAATTAAATTCTATTTAATTTAATTTAATTTCATTTAATTTAATTTAATTTAAATTAATTTAATTTAATTAAATTTAATTTAAATTAATTTAGTTTAATTTAATTTAATTTAATTTAATTTAATTTAATTTAATTTAATTTAATTAAATTTAATTTAATTTAATTTAATTTAATTTAATTAAATTTAATTTAATTTAATTTAATTTAATTTAATTTAATTTAATTTAATTTATTTTAATTTAATTTAATTTAATTCAATTTAATTTAATTTAATTTAATTTAATTTAATTACATTTAATTTAATTTAATTTAATTTAATTTAATTTAATTTAATTTAATTTAATTTAATTTAATTTAATTTAATTTAATTTAATTTAATTTAATTTAATTTAATTTAATTTAATTTAATTTAATTTATTTTAATTTAATTTAATTTAATTTAATTTAATTTTATTTTATTTTATTTTATTTTATTTCATTTAATTTAATTTAATTTAATTTAATTTAATTTTTATTAAATTAAATTGAATTAAATTAAATACATTCAAATTAAATTAAATTAAATTAAACTAAATTAAACTAAATTAATGAAAATATAAATAAATAAAATTAAATTAAATTAAATAAAATTAAATTTTATTAAATTAAATAAGATCAAATTATATCATATTAAATTAAAATAAATTAAATTAAATTAAATAAAGTTAAATAAAATTAAATAAAATTAAATAAAATTAAATAAAATTAAATAAATTTAAACAAAATTAAATAAAATTAAATAAAATTAAATAAAATTAAATAAAATTAAATAAGATTAAATAACATTAAATAAAATTAAATTAAATTAAATTACATTAAATTAATTTATAGTAATTTAAATAATATTAAATTAAATTAACTTAGATTCAATTAAATTAAACAAAATTATATTAAATTATATTAAACTTAATTAAATTCAATTACACTAAATTAAATTATTTAAATCAATTTAATTAATTAAATTAATTAAATTAATTAAATTAATTAAAATTAAATTAATTAAAATTAAATTAATTAAATTAATTAAATTGATTAAATTAATTAAATTAATTAAATTAATTAAATTAATTAAATTAATTAAATTAATTAAATTAATTAAATTAATTAAATTAATTAAATTAATTAAATTAATTAAATTAATTAAATTAATTAAATTAATTAAATTAATTAAATTAATTAAATTAATTAAATTAATTAAATTAATTAAATTAATTAAATTAATTAAATTAATTAAATTAATTAAATTAATTAAATTAATTAAATTAATTAAATTAATTAAATTAATTAAATTAATTAAATTAATTAAATTAATTAAATTAATTAAATTAATTAAATTAATTAAATTAATAAAATTAATTAAATTAAATTAATTAAATAAATTAAATAAATTTAATTCATTAAATTAATTAAATTAATGAAATTATTTAATTGATTAATTAAATTAATTGCAATGCAACATATATGATTAATATATTTAATATATTAAATTTAAATTTATTTAAATTTAATTTATTAAATTTAAATTTACTTAAATTTAATTTACTTATATTTAATTTAAATTAAATTTTAAAAAATAATTCCTTCAAATTTAAGTACTGAAATTATAAATATTTTCCTGCCGAATTTTGTATTCTTTATTGCAATGTATCATATATGATACACGTTGAATTTTTCAATTAATGTTGATAAATTTAATTTTAAATTTATTTAAATCAATTTAATTTTTAAATGAATTTAAATCAATTTAATTTTTAATATCAATAATTTAAAAATCTTTTATATTTAAATTTAAATTTATTTAAATTAAATTTATTTAGTTTTAATTTATTCAAATTTAATATATTAAATTTACATTTATTTAATTTATTAAATTTAAATTTATTTAAATTTAATTTAATTATATTTAATTTAAATTAAATTTAAAAAAATAATTCCTTCAAATTTAAGTACTGAAATTATAAATATTTTCCTGCCGAATTTTGTATTCTTTAGTGCAATGTATCATATATGATACACGTTTGACTAAGGGATTAATTTGTCGAGTCATATAGTTTTATATTTTATTTTTTCTTAGCTAGTAAAATTTTTGTTAACTCTTAAGTTGGCTTTAATATGTTGTTGTTGCAAAGTGACCTGCGTTTGACATTTGCAGCTGCTGCATTAAAAGAAATTTATGAATATTTTTCTTTTTATGTTTTCTATATTTTTTATTTGTTTTTCGTTTTTTTTTTTAGTTTTTTGTGAAATGCGCCATGCGACACAAACTTGCAGCACCACCACCAAAGTTGACCTAAATTTTCTGACATCATTTGCAATGATTTCATCATTTGACAATTTAGTTCTAGTTCTATGCAATTTAGTTCTAGTCAAAATGTAAGTATGTCGCATAGACTGTATCGGTCGGGGTATCCATCCTGCACTTGCAACGTTCATCTTATTTTTTGCGCTTTCAACTTTCAACTTCTTTTTACTAGCGACGACTTTTCTTACCTACTTTCGTTGGGTACTACGTCAATTGTCATTCTCTCTCTAGTTGTAATGTCATAAAGTATTTTTTGTTTTCGTTTTTTGTAGACGTCAAGGTGTTTTGCTACTGCAGAATCCTTTGAATTTAAAGCCCGAGCAGTTCGTGTTATGGAATTGTCGTAGTGATGATAGAGTTGCATTTCGAATTTCTAATTGTTGTTGTTCTTGCAACATGCCCTTTTTACTGAGATGCTGTAGTTGATGATAGATAATAAAGTTGAAACCGAGTGAACTGAACCTGCCGCCACTTGACATCCTTCAAATTTAACCTGATGACTCTTTCTGGGAACTCTACTTAGCTGTGATGGGTGTGTAATAATGTTGTTGTTGTTGTTATTGTTGTTATTGTTGTTGTTGTTTTATTACCGTTTTCACTTACAGCGTCTTCAATGTTATCATTGTCTAGTGCTGAATCGTAAATTTCATAATTTTTAATTTCTTTTTTGTTGCTGTTTCGACTGCATCAACATCTACTGGCCTCTCTTCTTAAGTTGTACTCGAGTGCTTTTTTTTTATGGGAAGTCTTAATATTTTTAGGGTTTTTCTATTATTTTATGATGCCTTTTTGCTAAAGATGAGCACTTCAAAAATATTTCTACTCAGATAATCTCTGGCTTTTTGTTTCATGAACTCTGCGCTGTAATGCAATTTTATTGTTTTTTTTTTTCCGAGAGGAAGTGGTAAGAAGGTCATATATACAGCACTATTGTGGGACTGCTACTCAACGTTGCAATGGATTACACATAAATGCACCTGCCGCCTAAGAGCCGGCCATAGAGACCGCCAGAGCTTTGAAAAAACCATAAATATTTCTATTGATGATTATCATAATGCTAAAATAAGTACTTTTCATACTTTTTAAAGAAACAATTCTTAAATACCTTAGACAGGTAAATGCATACTTTTTTATTGCCGTTAAATTGGCCGAACTAGAACAGGTGAATAATGAAAAAAAAAATTTCTCTAATATAATTATTACCTTAACAAAGCTATAAAATGCTATAAAATTAAGTCATAAATTAAAATTGTGGCTCTTCAATTAAACCAAGTGACTCAACCTGTGCAGGTGTGGAAGGCGATTTAAGTGCGCTTTTTAACATTTCATAACAATAAATAAAAAATATGAGCAAAAACTTTTAGTTTTTAAAATTTTATGATGATTTAAACTTTAAATAAAAGTGATGAGCTAAGTGACAGCTTAGATGCGTTATGCCTGTCATGAGGTTCTATTTTTGGGAACAAACCATGGTTAATGTCTGACAAATTTGAATCTTCATGCATACTTTCTCAAACAGAAAAGCGGCTAAAGTAAAAAAGAGGTCAAAATTCAGATGCATGCCGATACTTCAAAACGAAAAAGTTTAAATTAAGTTCAGCGAACTGATAAAATTTCAATAATATTGAGAAAGCTTCTATGAAGCTTTCTATTTTATTCCAAATTCATAAGAAATAAATTTCTCAAAATTTCTCAATAAAAATTCCAAATTTTGAGTATCTTGTATTTGAAGAATCGCTCCGCCCCAACTTGACTGAATAAAAAAACTCACTGAAAACAAGTTTGTTTAAAAATATGTTTTTAATAAATAAACAAATAAAACGCGTTGATTCCAAATAAATCTTAAGAATTTACGTTGATTCATCATTCAGAAAGTATTGAAAAAAAAAAACAAAAAAACGAATGAAAAAGTATCTCAACATCAACTACTACTGCCACACAATAACAATAAAAGCACAGAATGATTTTCCGCGAAATCGATGAGATACAACCAGCAGCGGCGCATAGATACAAAGATACTTCTTGCCAGCTATATTGTACTATGTACTAGATTCATTCTTTATTCTTACCAAACAAAGCTAGAAACAGCAACAGACAACACAGTCACAACCACACACAACAAGCAACGCTTGGTTAGATTTATGGACGCGTGAATGTGCTAAGTTGAAAGGAATTCTGTAAATTATTTAAACGAAAGACGAAGAAAAAAAAAATCACAAATTCAAAAATGGACAAAAATTCTTAAAAGAGCTAGATACACGGTTAAAAATGAAAGAAAAAAAAAACGCAACAAAAAATTTAACAAAAAACCAATAAAAAATAAAGACTGGGAAAAAAAACTAGCTCTCTAAGTTAACTGACCGCCAGTCTTTTTTGGCTCTTTAAAGTTCATGGTCAAGCGTATCATAGTAAAAAAAAGAAAAAAAAAACAACAAAAGATATTCGATATTTGCAACTCGACATATCTAGAGACACTCTGACATACAGACGACAGACAGACACATGCCGGCCAATTGAACAACTTTTATTTGTAAGTTTTTTCTACACAATGTTTGGGTTTTGTTTTGTAGCTTCTTTCTAAATATTTTGCTTTTTGGGCTTTAAAAGTTTTAGACACACTCTTTTCTTTTTTTTTAACCGGCTTATAAATGATGATGGTGTGCGTTTTGTTAGTTAGCAAGAGCGATACATACACACATATATAAACCGCTGAAAGCACTTCAAAAGCCGGCTTTTGGGAATGTTTACAAATTTTTGTGGTTTTAGGCACGCATTATTAGAGCTTCTATGAATTAATGATGATTGTTCAATCGATCGAACGTTTTGATAATAAATAAATTTTATTTGCAAAAAAAACTTTTTTTGTTGTCAATACTTGCATTAAACTTGGTATACATTTCTTTAAATCATCTACAATTTTTTGTAGTTTTCATCGAAAAACTCGTCATTATCCCTAATTTTAATTATTATCGATATATTATTCGATTTATTACAAAATACAAAACAACTGGTTTTCATCATCACTCTAACAAGACAGGTTTTCCAAATAATCGATACTTTTTTATAAGTTTTTATCGAAACACTCATTATTTTCCTTGGTTTTGACCAGTTTTGATAAAATTTAAATCTTATCGACTAAATCTAAATCGATTTTTTATGAAAAAAATCAAGATTTTCAACACCACAGTGCAAGGCATAGAATTTTCAAATAATCGTTACATTTTTATAAGTTGATATCAAAAAAACTCGTTATTTTTTCACTTATTATCATTATTGATAAAAGTTGAGTTTTATCGATTAATACTAATTCAATTTTTTATCATAATTTCATTATTAAGAAATTAAATATAGCATAGAATATGAAAATAATCGATATTTTTAATTATATTATTAATTTTTATCGAAAACTATGTGATTTTCTTTCATTTTGAATATTATTAATAAAATATGTCGTAGGTTTATCGATTAAAACTTATATTAATTATATTATATTTTTAAAACAAATAACTTTTTCATCATTTCGTTATAAAAAGACTAAAGCATGACAGAGATTTTCTAAATAATCGATACCTTTTAATTGGATTTATCGAAAAAATCGTAAATCTATCTGAAATCTATATTTTATCCATTTTAAGTTATTCGATTACTAGTTTAAAAATTTTTTTTCATTCCATTATAAAAAAATAACCGTTGAGTTTTATCGATTGAAACTTATTCGATTACGCATTAAAAAAATACATTCTTCATCATAATTTCATTATTAAAAAAAATAAACGGCATAGATTCAAATAATCGATATTTTTTCATTGACTTATATCGAAAAACTTGTAATTTTCTTCAATTGTGACCATTATTGATAAAAGCTAGGTTTTATCGAAAAATTTATACGATCATTTATTAAAAAACGTTTATCATGATTATTTCATTATTAAACAAATCAAGTACGGCATAGATTTTCCAAAAAATCGATACTTTTTTTCAATACTATTAGATTTTATCGAAAATCTCGACATTTTCCTTACTTTTATTGATGAAAGTTAAGTTTTATCGATTAACTCTTGTTCGATTTATTACAAAAAAAACTGGAAACTAGTAGTTTTTCATCAACGATCAAACATAGTATGCATATTTCAATTAATCGATTTATATTTATTAAAAAAATTTAATTTATCATCATCATTTATCATCATCAAAATAATTATCATCATAGATTTACAAATAGTGTCTACTTTTTATTAGTTTTTATCGAAAAACTCGTAATTTTTATTCATTTTGATCATTACTGATACACGTTGTCTTTTCGATAAAAACTTATTCGATTATTTAGTAATAAAAAATAGTTTTTCATCATTATTTCATTATCAAAATACTCAAATATGGCTTGGATTTTTCAAATATTCGATACATTTTATTGTATCAAAAAACTCGATATAATTCTTAATTTTTACCTAGTTGAAGTTTTATCGTTAAAAGCTTATTCGATTCTTTATAAAAATAATTTATTTAGATTTTCATTATCAATGCTTACATCAATCCTGGCATAGATTATCCAAATAATCGATATTTTTTGTATTAGTTTTTATCGAAATGTCAAAATTGTTTTATTTTATCGACATCGATTGTCCAAATAATCGGTACATTGTTATAAGCTAATAATCCATAATTTTTTAAAAATAAACTTGTCATATATTTTCAAAATAATCGATATTTTTGTAAATGTTTATCGATAAGTCGATATATTTTTATTTTGCCTATTATTTTTTGTCTATTTTCAAAATAATCGATATTTTTATAAATGTATATCAATTAGTTTTTATTTTGTCTATAGCGATTTCAAAACAATCGATAATTGTTTTTAAGCTTGTCGTACACGTCGGTATTTTGTTGCTTTTATCCATTAACGACAAATTTATAATAATAAATTTCAACATTATTTTATATTATTTTTTATATTACTTAAAAGTATTTTTTCAGAAATTTTTGAATTATTATTTAAACAAATAAAACTTTTGAGCATTGATTTAGAAAAAACTTTTCAATGCTTGAAATTACTTTTAAAATTTCAGGTTCTTTCATTAATGTTATAATACAAAGCTTAAAAATATTTTTTTTTAATTCGATGATTGTTTTATTTTGATCAAAAAGCTCGGTTTTAAAATAATCTATACTTTTTACCAGCTTTTATACGAATGATAGCCTTAATGCGTCGACATTTTCTATATTTTATCCATTACCGATAAATTTTTAATAATAATTAAATATTATTATGTTATGTTAAAAATATATTTTTAATTATTTATTTAATTTAATAGAACTTAAGCTTTAATTTTTCGAGTTAAAACTTTCTAGTTCTAAAAGTGTCTATTACGACACTTGAAATAAGTTTTTAAAAAATTCAGTTTTTCATTATCAACGTTTAAATATAATTTTAAAAGATTTTACAAAAATCGATAACTTTAAATTTGCATCGAAACACTTTTTATTAATTTTAACAATTATCGATAAATTTTTAATTAATTTTAAACATTATCGATCAATTTTTAAATCTTATCATACATCATTCTATTATTAAAAATTATATTTTTTTACAAACATAATTATCGAAAGAGTGAAAGAAATACACAAATTTTAAGTATTGATTTTCAAAACAAACGTTATTAAATTTTTTAAATTATCGACGAATTTTAAAGCACCAATAAATTTTTATAGATTTTTAAGATATCGATAGTTAGGATACATTTCATGAATTTTTGATCAAGAATTTAAAAAAATTAATAATTTTTAATTTTGATATCGTAAATTTAATTTCATAAATCAGTTTTTATGTTGAAATTTCATCAGTGTGAGTTATTGAAAAATTCGTATCGAATTAAAAAAAACGTATATATCAAAGTTAAAGTTATTTACGAATTAAAGTGTGCTTAATTGTATCGATATGTTTATATCGATTTTTTTAAAAGTCGATTATTTAATATTTAATCTTTTCAATATTTTTCTTTTTTAATTTTGATGTCAAAATATGTATCAATGAATATGAAATGAATGTAAATTAATATATTTTAATCTTTTTTATGCACAATATTTTTATCGTTTTGCGTTTTTTTCATAGTAATTTATGAAATTATCGACAAATTCTAGCAATGGTTTTTTTTAAATAAAATTTTATTTCAAAAAAATTACTTGAAAAGTTCTTAAAAATTAAATTAATGCTTAAATCAAACTTAAGAAACTTGCTTAAAAAATCGATTATTTTTCATTATAAGGAAAAAGAGCATTTTATTGCTCTAAAATATTATCGATTAATTTCACTTATATGTCACTTATATGTTCTATGATTAAAAATCATATTTTATCATAAAATTTCAAATAATTTTTAAAATTATCGATAAATATTAGTTAACTAACTTTTGTGCATTGATTTTGAAAAAGAAATTTTTGCAATTCTTCAAATTTAAAAAATGAATTTATATTTTTTTTTTTAGGTTTTCAAATATTTTCATCTATTCTTAAGTAATCGATTATTTTATCTTAAAAATTTTTCGGGATTTTTAAAATTTGTCATACAGGTTTAGTGACGGCGTTGTGTGCAAAGTATGTTGCGTGCATGTCATCTTATTTGGGAGACCTGGGTTCAAACAACCATCTGACACATTTTGAATTTGGGACAATATTTTTAAGGTTTTTCTTAAAAGTCTATGAATTTCAGTGAACATAACAGAAATCGATTTCTTTGGTTTTTGATTTCGATATCAAAATAATTACAATATTATTTACCAATATTCGATACTTATTATACATATTTATCAATTATATTTTTAATAATTAACATTTATTAAATAACAAATTTTTCGAAAATTTTATCGATTACCGGTTGTTTTTTTTTAGTTTTGAGCAAAAACTCGGCACTTTTAATTATTTTATCCGATATCGATGTGCTTATAAAAATGATTATTTTGTTCTAAAAAATTCTAATTTTTCAACAACTTTCACATTATTTTTTCAACTATTGCGAATTTAATAATTTGAAAATTTAATAAAACTTTTCATCATTGATTTTCACAAGACATTAAAAGTTTTTGAAAGTTCCAATATATTTTAATGAAGTTCTTAAAGTTTCAATTATTTTTAATTTTTTTCGATTTCATATCTATATATAAATATAAAACTAAAATTTTTTTCAATAATTTAAACTTTTTCTAAAGCTTTTTTTCTCTAGGATTAATGAGGGTAAATTTTAACTGTTTGTGTCAAGTGAAAGTCAACCCTTAATCAACGCTAATAGATTGAAGCATCAAGAAGGCAATTTCTTCAAACGAACAACAGTTAACTTCAAATCTTTACTCCACTGAACCTTGACATTCCCCCATATCACACAGCTGTGAGAAAGTGTTCTCAAAGAAATCATTTAAAAACACTCAAATGTACAACTACGGCTTGCAGAAAAAAAAACCGCCGCCAAAGTGAGTAGCAACAACAAAATCAAAATTGAAATGATAACGATAACCTTACCAAGAGAGCTGCCGCAGTAATGTGCTTTCTTATCAATGATGCATGCCTCAGAATAGTCAAGTGCACAACAACTCACGAGTCAGCCAGCCATGCAAGCAAGCAAGCAAAGGGACCCACTTGAACAAAGTCGGATAAATAATGGGTAAAAAACAAACAAGCGAGAGTGTGTGCCTTTGACAGGTTTTCAGAGCGCGATAGAAGGTAGAAAGTGACAGAGACCAACCCAAAGTTACCGAAATTTGTAGAGTTGCCATTTATGGAAAAAGTCTGGAGGTTGGAGTA
This sequence comes from Tetanocera ferruginea, assembly GCA_958299015.1. Taxonomy (NCBI): domain Eukaryota; kingdom Metazoa; phylum Arthropoda; class Insecta; order Diptera; family Sciomyzidae; genus Tetanocera; species Tetanocera ferruginea. The sequence goes on along the minus strand of OY282643.1, from coordinate 45,070,241 downwards.
GAACAGTTTTTATCAGCTCAAGATTGTCCGAGAACAAGAAGTGATGTAGAAATAAAAACTTAAGATTTGTGAACAGTGACCTCAAAATACTCTGCAACATTTCAAAACTCAAGATCTAAACCAAAAGTTGTCAAACTATCTGTCATATGATTTTTTGATGTGAGATAAAAAAAAACCTAACGATAGTTATAAATATACGGAACACGGTACAAAAAACACTTGTACTAATTAATTCTTAATTTAATTTTATGCTTGTTAGTAGAATTCTGATTAGTTATGCTAATTTAATGGTTTCTTGGTATTTTGTTGTAATCGCCAAGAACATAAATAAAATATGCAAAAATAAAATAATTTTTTAGAATTCATTTTAGTTTATCACATTCATTTATATTAACAAATATATATATTTATGTTAATTTTTGGCGAACTTCTTAATTGATAAAAATATTCGAAGTTTTCGCAACGAAAGCTTTGTGAGTTGTCAAGAATTCAGCGAACAAAGATCGAAACATCGACATGTTAAAATTTAACCTGAACAGAAGGCTCAAGTGTAGTTTGATCCAAGTTCGATGAAATAAGCATTTTATTGGCAAAACTTGTTCGTTAAGCGGATCTACTTCGTGCAGGCTTTTCAGCCAACTTGTTGTTCTTCAGCAGTTTTTGCCAAAAAACACAAAAAATCTATGACTTGAAAGTTCAACCATTCTTAAAGAATTTAAATTATATTATAATATTATTAATTTAGTAGAGTTTTTTTAAATTTTTTTGTTAAAGAATGTCTTTAGCGAAAAACAAAAGAATGGCAAAATGAGTGTAAAAGTTGTATTTGAATAATTTGTTAATTAGTTAATTTTTTTTCTATTTTGAGACTTTTGCTTTATTTTTTATGCTTGTGGCTTTTGTTTTGATTTTTATAAATTCCAATAAATAAACAATTTAATCTGAAGTTATGTGTACTAAAAAATAAAATACGAATGTGTACATTCTTTGCAGAATGAAGCTAGATTAAATAAAAAGATTTAAAACAGAAAATGTCGCAAGAACATTCCATTATAATGTTCTTTCAAATTTAAATAAAATTAGCTTAAATCAATTACTAAGTTTTAATTAAAATTTACGGCAAGTTAAATGCGTGGGCACGTTTCAATCCGATATTAACTAAGTGAGTTTTTCTAGTCAGCATTTGTTTGACATTTTTTTTTTTTTTTTTAATATTTGTTTGTAAAGTTAGTTTAAGATGTGGTAGGCATTTGTTCCAGAACTCTATGATTCACAAATTGGAATAGAAATCAGTTTCGAAATCAGAATCAGAAATCGATTCATGTCAACCGGCGAGAAAACCATTATTATTATCGAAAATGAAGTCTCAATGACTAAAATAAGCTAAACCGTATTAAAATTAGACATCGGATGACTGGGAATGAGTTATATTTTCGGACGAGTCCAAATTAAACTTAATTCAACCTGATGATCGAGTCATGGTACGGCGAATAAAAGTCAAACACTTTTCTGATAAATGTGTTTGATCAATAATGAAGTATTCTCCCTATATAATGGAATAGGGAGCTATCATAAAGTTCGGAGTAAACAAAATTTACTTATTAATGGATCTGTTTTGAATTTTGGCCATTTTAGGTACAAAAACTGAAGGACTCGGAAACAGTCCAAATATGAATCCCATTGAGAGCTTTTGACATAATGTGTCAGAAAATAAGAGAAATAAGTACAAAGTTCTCTAGGAAACATGAAAATGTGATAAAAGAAGTCGGGTATAATAATATCACAAAATATTACTTGGAAAACCTGTATGGTTCAATGCCAAGACGTATCAATGACGTCATTATTAACAAAGGCAGCGCAACAATGTCTTGATACACAAACATGGTTGTTTTGCGCTTTTATTATTTTTATAAATTTTTATTTTTATTATACTTTGATGGTTTCGCTAAAAAACAAAATTTCAAATAATTACGAAATTTCAAAATAATTTTCTTATTCATGACAAAACTTCTCAAATTTGGATATTCGGCTATTTTCTTCAACTACAGTACTTTGCTTTTGAACCGACTTCACAAAGGAGGAGGTTCTCAAGTTCAGGTTCTGTGTTCAGTAAAAATGTTTCTACAATAAATTTAAATTTCTACAATATTAAAAATATTTTTATCAACGGAGGTTTTTGACGCTGGATGAACTTTATACAACAGTAATACTTGTCGGTACTAGAACCATGAATTTAAATTTGGGGTCGCCAAGGCACAGGGGTAACCTAAGTGAACATGCAAAAAATTTTCGTATGGATGAAGCACTTTAAAAAAAAGTACTCTAAGAAAACTTTTAATATAAAACATTTTAAACTCTATCTCTATCTCTATCTCTATCTCTATCTCTATCTCTATCTCTATCTCTATCTCTATCCATATCCCTATCCCTATCCCTATCCCTATTCCTATCCCTATTCCTATCCCTATCCCTATCCCTATCCCTATCCCTATCCCTATCCCTATCCCTATCCCTATCCCTATCCCTATCCCTATCCCTATCCCTATCCCTATCCCTATCCCTATCCCTATCCCTATCCCTATCCCTATCCCTATCCCTATCCCTATCCCTATCCCTATCCCTATCCCTATCCCTATCCCTATCCCTATCCCTATCCCTATCCCTATCCCTATCCCTATCCCTATCCCTATCCCTATCCTTATCCCTATCCCTATCCCTATCCCTATCCCTATCCCTATCCCTATCCCTATACCTACCTTATCTCTATCCTATTTTTTGCAATCAGTATCCATACTTATTCTTATCCCTACTGATCTTTATCACTACTAATCCTTATCCTTACCTATATGTACTTATCTTTATAACTATTTATCCTTATTTCTACTTATTCTTATCCGAGCTTATCCGTATCTTTTTTTATTTTTATCACTACTTATCCTATTCCTATTCCTATTCCTATTTCTATTCATATTCTTATTCCTATTCCTATTCCTATTCCTATTCCTATTCCTATTCCTATTCCTATTCCTATTCCTATTCCTATTCCTATTCCTATTCCTATTCCTATTCCTATTCCTATTCCTATTCCTATTCCTATTCTTATTCCTATTCCTATTCCTATTCCTATTCCTATTCCTATTCCTATTCCTATTCCTATTCCTATTCCTATTCCTATTCCTATTCCTATTCCTATTCCTATTCCTATTCCTATTCCTATTCCTATTCCTATTCCTATTTCTATTTCTATTTCTATTCCTATTCCTATTCCTATTCCTATTCCTATTCCTATTCCTATTCCTATTCCTATTCCTATTCCTATTCCTATTCCTATTCCTATTCCTATTCCTATTCCTATTCCTGTTCCTATTCCTTTTCCTGTTGCTATTCTTACTCCTATTCCAATGCTTTCCCTCTCATTGTCTTTATATTTGTCCTTGTTCTTGTCCTATTCCTATTTTCATTCCTACTCCTATTCTAACACTCATTGTCGTTATCATTGTCGTTATCTTTGTCCCTTTTCTTGTCATTGTTCTTGTCCTTGTCTTAGTTAGTATCTTTATCTTTATATTTATCATTATCCGTATATTTATCATTAGTGGTAATCGTGGCATGCAGATTAAGTGTGTGGCTTAGCATGCCTGGATCCCAATATGGATTCCCACTTGCGGATAAGTTTTTTCAAAAAAAATTTTTCTGATCGTTCACTACCTCTCTGCAGACAATGGCAAACCTCTGAGAGTAAATAATGTCATGTAAAGCTTCTTGAGCATATGAACTTTATGCCTTTCGGTATTGGTATAAAACATGTAGGTCCAGTTCTCAGTCAATTGTGAGTAAACATTTAATAATACACACAACACAATTTATCATAAGAAGCTCGGACAAAGTTCTTTCAAGGGCTGAAATGGCCAATTTGTTTTGTTTTTGTTTGTTTTTTTTATCCTTGTCATCCATTTCATATTTTTATCAGTATTACCAATATCATTCTGATAATCCTTTTCATCCTTGTCATCAATTCAATCTTGATAATCCTTACCGTCCTTATAACTTTTCCTATCCTCTTACTTATTAGTATTGTTATCGTTTTTGCTTTATGAATCTTATTTTCATTCTTATCAACGTTACTATACTTATTATCATCCATTTCACCTTTATTATCATTATCAACATAATCATCCATATAATCCTTTTCATTCTTCTCATCCTTATCATTGTTATAGTCTTTATTTAACTAACTGTTATTTTCCTTCTAAGCAGCATTACAATATCATCATCATTCTAATCGTTATTATTCTCCTTGTCTTTCTTATTAAATCTACCATCCTTGTTCTCCTTATCATCTATTTCATCCTTATTATTGGTGTCATCTTATCATATTTTTTATTTTCTTATCATCGCTGCCATTCTTATCATAATCTTTGTTACTTATTCTCCTTATCATCCTTATCATCCCTATCACGTCCATGATTCTCATAATCCTTATCATTCTTTTCACCCTTGTTACTCATTACCGTATCATTGTCCTCATTTTTATTCTAAGCATACATTTCATCCTTATCATTCTTACCATCCTGGTTATATTTACTTATTATTAAAACATCCTTATTGTCTGAATAATCTTTATCGGTCTTATCATCTTTTAATTTTTATTCTTTTCTGCATTTTTTTATCATGTACTAAAAAATGCGAATAAATTTATTTGATTTACACACATTAGTTTTTATATCACATAAATTTTCTGTGTCTACTTTTCGGCTGATAGTACTTTTAGGATATTATAAGCTTAAAAGTATGAAAAGCACTGTTAGACTGTTATTGAAAGAGATATATAGTTTGAGTGATATAAGGTGCAGCGCATGACGCTTGCCATTTATGTATTAAGAAGGCGTGGCACATTTTATTTCAAACTTGTATTCGAATGCCATACAATACATCTGATTTAATTGAACCGCGCCCACTTTTTGAAGGAAGGCGTGTGACATTCTTTACTGAAAATAACTCTCTAAAGATTTTAAGCAAAAATACTACTTTTCAAATGTACTTTTGTGGGCAAAGTTGTTTAGTTTAAGTTTATTATGTTCAATTTTTCTTGAGTGGCCGTGTCACATATAGTTTTGGAAACAAATTTAATCGAAATTCCATAGAGCTTTTTTCAATTTTGTATATTTTTAGTATCTTAAAAACAAAGCAATAGCTTGAGATTGTATTTGTATTACAAAAAGGCAATTCTTATTAACTGCAAACAAAAGCAATGGCTTATTTATTATTCCAGTTCCAGTTTATTCCTTTTTCCAGTTCTAATAACTCAATTTAAAATTTAAAGTCTTTACTATAACTACCATATAACATGATATAATTTTATATCAAAGTGCCGCCTTCGCCACTTTTCACTGTTGGATACCATAAAGCAAGAACCTGTTACAACAGAAGCTGTCATATTTACGAAGAAATCTAATGAAGTGCTAACATAGAGTTGCCCACAGAAGTACCCCTTCTTCAGGAAAAAAAACAAAAAAAATCATCAAATCTATCAAAAATCTAGCTATTATTGACGTTGTAAATGACTTCAAAGCGTTCAAAAAAATCGAATATTAATAATAATCAAGCTTAAAAAATCATTTATCAGACGTCATAGCAGAACCCTTGGGAAAAAACCCCTACAGCGACAACGATTAATCGAAGACACGATCATGGAGTTGTTTTTTTTTTTGTGTAAATTTCGGCATAATTTTTTTTTCTTTTTTATACACCAACTCAACTTGTTGTCACGATTGCCTCATCTAATCATAACGTGCTCTAATTTGGGCGTCTTTAAGGCGACACTTACAACAAATTTGGTAAGTGAGAAGAATAGAAAAAAAAAAACAACGATCAAATAAAAGAGAGAAAAGCTGGAGAAAAGAAGAGGGGGAGCACCGGAGTAGTTAAACACACGCGTAGAGCTAACAACTGTTAAGCTCTGCTTGTTCTTCTTTTGGGAATACACTAAATTGTACGCATTCGCTTACAAATCGATCAAATTTTTTACTATAATTCGTCTGTGGTGTAAGAAAAAGTAATGTTACTCGAAATAAATGTTAAGCAGGTAGCTAAGTTTTGATGGAATTTTTCTTTTTCTTTTGGCATGTCTTTATTCTTTCTATAAGTTAGTTATTTCGTCTTTCTTTTGGTCGATTTTTTTAAAAATTATTTATTTAGCTTTTTTACTTTGTTGATTCTTACCTCATACTCTGTAGCTCTGCATTTTTTGTTTCTGTTTATCTTAAACACGTTCAAACGACAAACTTTGTTTGAGTTGTTTTTTATTTCTTTCTTAGTCAAAGTGTTGCCAGCTCTTAGTTTGACACTTGGTTTTCCCTGCTTGGTATTTTATGTAATCTTCATATTATTTGCATTAAAATGTTCTATTTTTCTTAAACATACATACGTTAACCGTTTATATATATTATTATCTGGATGGTTTTTTTTGCTTTTTGTGCTATAAAATTTGTTACTTTTTGTATTTTGTATGAAACTAGTAAAAAGCCAGTCCATGACGGGCTGGTATCATTTTTAGAAAAAATACGACAAAAAATATTCGATTTATACACACCACACACACTCTTATATCAAATCAATTTTCAGTGCACACTTTTCTTAATTCATATTCTTATCCTAAGCTTATCATATACATCGTCTTTATTATCCTTGTCATTAATTTGCTAGTCCTGATTAACCTTTATCATCATTACAATCGTTATCATCTGAACTGTCCAAATCATTTTTCTAATCCTTATCCTTATTATTATTTTTATCGTTGTATTCTTTTTCTTAACATTTTCCTTATTTTTGTCATTATTATCGTCGTTTATATACTTATGGATGATCATTAATTGATGATCATTTCACCTTTATGATCATTATCACTATAATTAATCCTTTTATTTTTCCTATCCTTATCATCTTTATAATCGAATCTTATTATCAAACTAACTGTGCTTGTCATCCACCAACCTAACCAACCTAATCTTCCTTGAACTCCTTGCTTTTATTATTAACCCTGCCATCCTTGTTCTCTTTATCACACATTACATCCTTTTGATCTATTCATCCCTATCATCGTTGCCATTCCTTTCATCCTTTAAATGCTTTATTCTCCTTATCATGCTTATGATTCTCAAAATACTTTATCATCATTATCACCATAATCATCACTTTAACACTTTCTTTTGTTCTTATCCTTATCATCGTTATAATTCTTATTTAACTAACTGTCGTTTTCATCCGTATCATCCTAACCATCATTACAATAATTATCAACCTAATCGTTCTTACCTTCCTTGTCTCTCTTATCAACTCTAACATAGTTTTTCTTCTTATCATCCATTACATCCCTATTAAAATTTAATTTTTATAATTATTGTCATTCCGATCAATCTTTTTGTTCCTTATCATCCTTATAACACTTATAATTCTCAAAACCCTTGTAATTTTTATCATTCTTATCGTTCTTATCACTTCATAATTACTTATCATAATTCCTTATTATAATTATAATCCTTATTATACATACATACTTAGCATACATTTCATCCTTATCATGCTTACCATCTATATAATGCTTATTTTCTTTGTCGGGCTTGTATGATAACATCCTTACATTCTTATTCTAACCTTTATTTTCAAAAATATGATTTGATTTATACACACCACTTTTTATATCAAATAGGTTTTGAGTGCATACTTTCCGGCTGAATATTATTTCTGATAGCATAAGTAGAAAGTTTGAAAAGCACTGTAATAGGAAGAAATACCTGCAGTTTGAGTGATATTAGGTGCGGAGCAGAACGCTTTGGTATTTAGATTATACTAAGCATATAAGGCGAAATTTTCCAAAAATATTTTAAATATTTAAAAAAAATTGTCTGTCCTTAGTGTCGGACATCAATAAAAGCCAGTAACAGGTAATAAAATATTAATATAAAATTGAGAAAAAATTTTTGCATGGGTATGAATAATCACGTCTCATTAAGAAGAAGTAGCATGTGCGTGCCAACGATTCCCGAGTTCAAAACTCACCTCGGGCAAAAAGTTACATTTTTTAAATAGAAATACATTTTTTTGTTCGACCATCACCACTCTGCAGATAATGGCAAATTATCGTCTCAGATAATAACACCCACAACACAATTGTTCAAACGAGCTCGGTCAAAGTCTTTTCAAGGGCTAAAATGGCCAATTTTTTTATTTGTTTGCTTTTTCATTTTGAAGTCAATGAGCAGAAAACTCACTTGGGCGAATCTTACTTATGCCGGAACTCAGGCCGATATTTTTCAAACAACAATTCAACCATGAACTCAGAATAGAACCATGACAATTAGACCAATAAACCCTATATAAACGTTTAAAAAAGTTTCAGCTCTGGAGAAACGGAAATTTGTATGAAAAATTTAGGACTGGTTAGAAGAACTTATCAGTCCTGAGTTCCGCTCTCAAAAGTCAATACATTTTCTGCTGGGCTTATGCAACGATTGTCAGAAATTTGAAACATAACAGATTTGATAATTCTCATTTCTATTGGTAGCCATATCTTTAAAGAGTTCTTGATGTTGACCTACGTCAATTACTATAAATTTCAAATTTTATACAATAGGGAGGGTTATTCTCTTTGTCTAGTTATGCCGTTACATGATGCAAGACTAAGAAATCTTAGTTAAGTATTGAATAAATTAACGGATCATACATTTCTTATTCTTGTACCTTGCAACTGCATAACTCTATAATATATACCGGATATATGATATATACATGATATATTTACACAAAATAGCAAAATTAACTCAAACCCATAAAACAATGCGGAAAAACTCGCACATGAATGATACAACATTCAATCTTTTCTTGATTGAACTCATTTAGCGATTGAATTTTATTATGATAAATACTGAAAAAGAAATCGAACGTTCATGAAAACAAATACCCTCATGAGAGACTTAATGCAATGATTGTTTGGCTAAGCGCTCTATCTAAGAACGATTGCTCTGACAAGCGTGCTCATAAGGAATGTGTATTCATAAAACCAAAGCATTTATCATAATAAAAGACAATTGCAAAATGAGTTAACATGAGTAGATGGAATGTTTTAAGCGTTCGTGAGCGTATTTTTCAAAGTTGATGAGTAAAGCTCAGATAGAAGAAATCATGAAGGAGTTATATGCAATCGATAACTGGAATTTATTGATTGTGGGTTCGCTTGGTTAATTTGATAAATGGAGAGCATATCAAATATTGCCAAGAAAAAAATTGTTGCCTATAATAGAGAATACAAATTTTTTGAAGTGGCTTTGTGCGATAAATACTTTTGAATATTGTTTGAATACATGAAGAGTTTTTGATATATAATTTTCTTCTACCTGTATTATTTTTTCAATTAGAAAAAATTGCACTTATTTGTCGATGTCACGGTTAATAGCACGGAATAGCAATTACTTCAAAAATATGCTCACAATCGATTAAAGATTCAATCTTGATAATATGAATTATTTATTGAGTCTTAAAATTAACGTTCACAATTGATCGAACACAATAAAAAATTGCAACGATTCGCTCGTAATATTTACAAACATTGGTTTTGTTTGTGAGAGATCGTATATGCTTTTGTTTACGGTATAATTTTGTTTAGAAGTTTCTTAAAAGTCGTTAATTAATACTCTTTCCTACCAAGCAGAGAGAATTCTTTTAAATATTTCCAGACGTTTTAATTTTATGAGCAAAAAATTTAATTAGAGCAGAGTTAAGAACTAACATTCTTCAAATAATTTGATTTTTGTTTCTCTCGATTGCAATCTTGTTCTCACCTAACTGTTGCACGCACTTTTGTTTGCTTACCGTCTACAGAGATAAACGACGATGTTGCGGGTTCTTTTTTGTATTTGTTTTGTTTGGGTTTGGTTGTTTTTTCTACATTTTGATGGATTTACCTGAAATTATTGTTTGTTTCTCTGTTTGTTGATTATTTGCTCGTTTTTTGGTGCGTCTATCAAAAATGTTGTCAACACAACAGCGAAACAGGCAATAGAAATAAAACAAGAAAAAAAGCGAGAACGATTTTAAGCAGTCGAGTTCACAAAAATTTCAAAATGAGCCAGGGTTCTAAAAAATAAATAAACTACATATGAACATACATGTGTTTTCGTTGGGTCAGCAAAATGTGCGATATTTTTTTTATATCTCCTTCGATTATACTTTATCTTTAAATTTGTGAAGGCAAATTTACAAGTTTTGTGAGCGAGCTTGATTGCTATTTTCTTTCAAGCCTTTGCGAAGTAGTCTATCGAGATCTTTAGTATAACCTTGTATAAGCCTTCTAAATACTTCTGAGTAGAAGTTAAGACAAGAAGCCGCAATGAACTCGTATGCCAAAAAATTAAACTCTCTCTCTGAGACTTCCAAAGAACTTGTAAAAGCAAGTTTCAAATATTTGTGAGCGATAATGTTTTATGATGTGCTTCGATTTCAGCACTTACGAAGCAATTTATTGAGGTTTGGAGAAAATGATCTCGAATAAATCTTGTTTATCCATTTGAGACGAAGCAGAGACGCGTACTGTTTCTGAACTTGAGAGAAAAAGGTCTTGTTCTCTCTCTATGATATTTAGAAGGTACATGTGAAGCACTGTTGCCAGATTGAGGTAAATTTCCCTACATGAGGTAATTTTTGACTTATTTTTTGGGCAGCGGTAATAAAGGTAATTTTTGACTAAAAGTGGTAAATTTTTGCAATATAAAATTTTTTTAGATTTCCAAATATTTTAAGGGATCTTCTCATTGAGCAACTTTTTATTCGACTTTTTTTTTGCATTTATTTATAGTTTGGGTAGTTGTGAATATGCCCTTAAAAGGATTTTTAGAAATTCGAAATACTTTAGAAGATACAGCCTTTTTTGTGAAGCAAGGTCTTCGTCAAAATGAGCTATTTTTAACTTTAAACGCGTTTATCTCGAAACCACGTTTTTCGAACTGGCGGCCATCATATCTCCAGTTCAACTGAACCGATTTTCATGAAACAAAGTGGAATCGACGCAGAATTGTCACCATTCTCGGGTGAACCTCGACCATAATTTTAAAAATTTTTTACTATTTTTTTTTAATCTAAGCTACAAAAAAAAAAGCCCGAAATTGAATTTTTTTTTTGTATGGCCGCCATTTTGTCAAAAAAAATCACAAAATTAAGCTTGAGGTTCACCCGAGAATTACATCTATACTGATTATAACCCCGTTTTTTTTTTCATTTCAGACGCTCCGGAGACCCGGAATCGTGGCCGCCTTGACGACACCTTTTTTTTCACCACCAACTTTGAAGTCTCATTACTTTTTGAACAGCCCACGTATCGAGGCAAAAAAATTTTTTAATACAATAAATAAAAAAAGTTTTCAATTATTCTTTGCATTTTCAAATAAGAATTTTTTAAAAAGGGTAAAAAAACGGGTTTTGAATGAGAAGACCGCCTTAAGTTTTTTGCACTTTAGTTACCTCTCTGAACGTACTCACAAGCAGTCCTTTATTATTGGGAGTCCCCTTTTGTACCAAAAAAATAACAAATTTTAACTTAAAAACTAAGGAAATTGTTGAAACACACCAAGACATAAGACGCAATCAAATGTTTTGGAATTGAATTGAATATTGCTTAAAAGAATATCGGTTATAGAAAGCTATGACCAGTTCCTACAAAAAAAGTTGATGGAAAAGTGGATAAAAGAAGTCCTTACACATTGTGAATTGGAAAAGTAGTTGGCAATAAGAAGAAACGAATTGTTCAAGGCTAGCAAAGAAATGTTTTATCGTGGAAGAAGTGAAGTGAGTTAAAACGACTGTTAATCATTTAAAATTTTGTAATTTTTTTTAGAAAAAGGTAAATTTTCTCAGAAAGTGGTATTTTTTTCCCAAGAAGTGGTAAATTTCAGTTCGTCTCTCTGGCAACACTGATGTGAAGACATGTTTAATATTTTTGTGAGCGAACTTGTATTGCTTGCTTTGCGAGAAGTGCTTCCGAGGCACCTTATCACGAAGTTATCATCAAAATCAGTATGTGAGAGAAACTAAAGAGTTTTGACAGTTATTAGTTTTATATAAGTATTTATTAGTATAAGCGAGTATAAGCCTTTACGAAAATCAGTTGTGAGAGCGAATACTTTTGAGAGTGCTTCGTAAAGACAAAAGCGAAGCAGACGTAACCTTGCAGACAGCAAAAATCACCAGCAAAAGTTAGACTAAGAGAGTCTTACAACTGGAGAGGGTACCCATATGGACACAGTACCTTAGTATTAGTCGCTGCCATCGGAACTAGAGGCTTGCAATATGGACGATTTTAGAAGAACATTCACAATAAAGGACCGGACTTTTTTTTTTGACATAACCTTTTACACTGATGTATGGATACACAGAGTTGGAGCTGGTATATATTCAGAGAGTCTGGTTAAACGAAACGAAATCTTATCGCCTACCGGTTTCAGCTAGCGTTTCTCAGGCAGAACTTCCTACGATAAAAGAAGCTTGTCGCAAATTAAGTCGAACTAACACCAACAACCGTAACGCAGCTATTTTGTCAGACAGCCAAGCCACCATTAAAGCTTTATATTCGGTTTAAACCAACTCTGAAGAAGTCGGGTAATGCAGAGAGGAGCTGGCCCCGATAAGAAGGATCATAATGACATAAGAAGGATCACGGCAGTCATCACTGGTCATTGGATCATTGGGGTGCATGACGAAAAAAATTGGAATACCACTTAACGCCCTTTCTAGTGGTTGCGACCACTAGGGACCCGATATCGAAAGCAAAATATATCGATACCAATATTTTTGGTATCGAAACAAAATAATCGATGTCTACACTGAGAAAAAAACACATACCTTGCTCCGGTAAAAAATTTCTCTATTTTTGATAATAGCAATTTTCTCTTTTTCAAATAAAATTTTCTTCAATTAGAATAAATTTTCACATTTTCGAAGAAATATTTCTTATTTTCTAGGAAATGGAAATATTTCAATGTCTCTCTCTAATAATGATAAGTATTTTTCTCGCTCAAAAAATTTCTCATTTGTAGAGAAATTTTATTGAAAATGAAAAACTTTTCTTATATTTTGATAAAAAATTCACTATGAGAAGTATTTTCTTCAATAAAAACAAATATTTTCTCAAAAAAAAAAGTATTTTTCTCTAAAAACGATATATTTTTCTATTTCATCGAACCTTTTTATCATTTTTAGAGAATTTTAAGTATCGCAATTAGAGAATAGCATTCTCTGGAGCAAAGTCTATACCATTTTTCTCTAAATATGATGCCTTTTTTATCATATTCCGAGACACTTTTTTCTGAGTGTACAAAATATTAAAAAGAAATTAGTATGAAATTTCGGCACTGAGTACGTTTCATAGAGAGGAAGATGATGGGGGGTGTAAAAAAGTGGTCGAAATAGGCGTGGGCGTGGCACTCCATAATAACTCCTATACGCCTGGACCTATTCCAATGAAATTTGGTATGAAGGTTCATCTGCAACCAAGATAAAACATAGCCTATACAAAATTCCAAAGACTTCCGCAAGAGGGCGCCTTAAACAGTGCATTTTTACGAATCAATAACTGCTAAACGACTTGACCGATTTTGCTAAAATTTGTTAGGTAAAATAACCTGACCCTGCAACAGAAATAGAGCTATTTAAATTTCAGAAAACTTCCGTAAGAGGGCGTTTTGTTCAATCAACTATGTCTGGCTCATTCACTTCGAAACGGGTGAGCCGGTTTCGATGAAACTTGGCAAGTATTCGTATCTGTTACTGAAATAGATCCTATGCTTTTAGAAGTTCTTTCGACAAAAATCAAGGAATAAGCCGAAGACAAACGAAGTCAAGAACCAAAGACCAAAGACTAATGAAAAAAAACTAAATACGAGCAGAAGCTATATAAAGATGAACAAAAATCTACCAAACTGTACCGACCAAAACCAAAGTTGAACGAAGACAATTCAAAAATCTAATTGACCTCAAAAGTATTTTTTAAAATTCGAATTTCTAAAATTTTAAGAAACCCTTTACACTCATTTTTCTTGAAATGACTTTTCTCAAACTTGGTGATAATGGAGCAGTTTTAAGCATTGTCTTTTGTCTGTGCTCAAGGCATAATACCGAGCAATACCGAGTAACATCCGCTTGTATAGTTATAAAAAACACTAAAAAGTTGGTGAAAACTTACTGTTATCGATAATTCTTAAGGTGCTCAACCATATTGTTGGTGTTTTCAATTGTTTTTATTTGTTTTAAACAAAACTTGCATGTTACATGGCACTTAAAACTTGAGTTAACAAATTTCCACACATAATATGTGTCATATATCATATATCATATTATGATTTTTGGCGCCATTTTATTTTCTTTGTATAATTTCATTTTGTCCTAGTAGGCAACACTTTGTTTCGATACTAGGCAAAAATAAGCGATACCATCAAATATCGAAAAGACCCGAAGTATCGAAAAAGCATTCGTATCGATACTGTGAAGTATCAAATACTTCAAAAGTGAAATAAAACAAACAAAAAGTGAAATAACTACAGTTCATAACTAAAGATCAGATAGATATAGACTAAATTTCGAAAAACTTAGCAAACAATTAGCTAAAATTTAGCTAAGTGGGTGTTCACACTATCATAGAAATATGCATAAGAAATTAAATATCGGTAGACCCAATGGTTTGGGGGCGTCAGAGCCCCCATTTTTGATTCTGAGCCCATTCAGTCAGAAATAATATTTATTCATTAATTTTTGGCCCAAACTCGATTAAAGTCATCATTGTTTAAACATTAATACCAGACATTTATAGACATTTGAACCGACACACCACTTAAATACTAATATTTAAACATACCATCCTAAAAAAATTTCTGGCACGTGCAATAAAATTCTTAGGAATAATTGAAGATATCGGGCTACTGTAATAAGTGCTTCAGGCATATTTTTCTGTAAATATGCTCAGAATTTGACCTCAGTTCACCTCAACAGTGCATATCATAATGATAGTTTTATATATAGATCATATTATCATTCAAGTTTGACAACCTTAAATATTATTTGGCCTCAACCTTAAAAACTTTTTAACTTCACAAAACCGATCAGCTTCAAAAACGATATATATTTTGTCGCACATTAAAAAAAAAAACAAAACACACTCTTTAAACTCAGTTAAAAAAGCTGTATATGTTTTTTTTTTCTTTCTATTTTTGCCTCGAACGTAGTTAATTTGATTTTCTAAAACTTTAATCTTGAGGTTTTTCGTCTATGTTTATTTCTTAACGTTATTTAGATTAGCGCACGTTACGCAAACAACATATCGTTGTCGTTGTCGTCATTCATTGTCGTCTCCGGTTATGCTGATACGTACTACGTTTATCGGTATGTTTGTATAAATGTACATATGTTTAAAAGTATGTTTGTTCATTTGTTCAAATATTTGTTCATAGAGCACGTGACATTGCTTGGAAGTCAGAGAGGAAGGGCAGCATAAATGCTAGATTGTCAGAAATATTCTAAATAATTAAATAAATTTACACACGCGCTGTCAGATAATTGAATAGAATTTGGATGCTGCTGCTGCCTGTCTAATCTACATATTCTTCAAGAGCTACTCAACAGTTTTCATGTTAGTATGTTAATCATGGTGCGATTCTAGCGATCCTTATTCAACTTGATTAGAATAAGAAATAAAAATAAAAAATATTTTGCGTTGTTGTGAATGAAAAAAAAAAATAAATAATACAAATAAAAGAACACAACCAAAACAAATTCTATTGAAATTTATTACAATTTTGTAAAAGCAAGTTGTGTTTTTAGTTGTTTATAGTAAGGTGGTCACACCTAGTGCGTATTAGTAAAAAAAACAAAAAAAAAATGTCACATAGATTATTTTTAAAAATAATCTCAAACTGGTTAATAAGTCAAGGCAAGTCGTAGTCGTTGACTTTGTTCAGGGCCGATTATGACAATTAAACAGGCCTAAGACAGAGAGAGAGAGAGAGAGAGATAGAGAGTAGCTAAATAGATAGACAACTCGGCTGTACCTGAGCGTGCTAAGTGTGTTGTGGCGCATCAATGTATCTTGGGAGACCCGGGTTCGAATCACTATCTGACATTGAAAGTTTTTTCAATAGAACTAAATTTGACTGTTCGGCCGTCACCTCCCTGTAGACAATGGCAAACCTCACAGAGTATGCAATGCAAAGTAAATCTTCTTGAGAGCATCAACTTTAACCGTTTGAATTAAGGTGGGACGTAACATTTGCGGCAGAGAAAACAGAACTTTTTTAAAAATTCATAACTCAATCAAAAACAAACATTTTTCCAAAATTTGTTTTATTATTGTAGAGAATTGAACAAATTACAAGAAAAAAAATTAAAAAAAAAATATATTTTTCACTCCAACATAGTTTTATAGAACTCTAAACTGGCGGCCTCGTGTTTGGATCGCTGGGATTCGGAAAAATTGTCCGATCTGAAAAAAATGACTTTTTTAAATCTTAACAAAATTGGTTATCGTATGACAGGAGCTTTTTTTAAATTTTTTTTCAATTTTGGTGATGTTCCAAATTTGAAGGGGTGTTTTTTCGAAAAAAAATATTGACTTTAAAATTCATAAAAAATCCAAAACAAATTTTAAAAAAGGCTCGTGTCATACGATAGCGAATCAAGTTTAAAAAAATACAAAAAAAAAAATTTCGTCATAACATGAACCCGCTAGTGCCCCAACCAATACGAAAAACATGGTTTCGAGATAAACGCGTTCAAAGTTTGTGAACAAAGAAAAATGCAAAGAAAAATAAAAATGCGCCCTCACTACTCCGGCTGTAACTTTTGAACCCGTAGGAATTTTTCCATAAAATTTTTTTTCTTCGAATCTTAAGAATTTCAAAAAACGGTTAATGTCATGTTCCCCCCTTAAATAGCATATATTTTTCTTAGCATTCACATTGCTTCCATCTTTGTTTTTCGTTAAAAAAATGTTAAAACAATAAATTACTTTAAAAACAGGATTTTCAAATACTTTTGAGAATGTAAGTTTTTTTTTTAGTTTGTTTTTGATGAAATTTTATCTTTACTTGAGAACTGGAAGAAGCCTTAATAATAAAAAAATTAAACAGTTTTGATCGTAAGTGTAGACGTAGAATTCCGCTTAAGTTGTAACCTCTTCTACTTTGTCTCTTTGGTCTGATTGTTTTGTCCATTTTGCACGTATTTTTTATTGATCTTCCGAAAATTAACAAATAAATTTATAACACTCAATTATGGACTACTTATCGAGGCCAAAACAAAGGAAAAGTTAAAAGTAAGTATGATTAAATGAGCAAGCATAAAGAAACAAGCAAAATGTCAAATTTGTTCGATCATTTTGTTAAGTTTGATAGGTTGAGTTCATTGACTTAGTTGAAAAGAAGGCGAAGCAAATGCCCTTTCCATTGGTGCCACTTTCGTCTCTGCCCGGTATATAGTTTGCGAGCTACAGTCGTTTTAACTACTAATTTTAAAATAAAATTAAGACCCCGATTTTTTAAAAAATCATATGGTGACAATATCTCACTCTGAGTACATGTCCTTTCCTTTAGTGCCACTTTCGTTTCTGTCCGTTGTTTAGTTTGCGACCTACACTTTCGTCTCTGTCCGATGTATAGTTTGCGAGCTACACTCGCTAGTGCTAGTGGGATTTGGAATCCAAATTACCCATTTCGTTAAATTTTACAGTTTGAGTCCATTGACTGAGTTGAAAAGATGTTGTGATTGACATATTGTTTTAAAATAGAGCACTCATTTCTAAGTAGTACATACAAGAACCCAATAAAGAAGCCTGCGAATGAGTTTGTATAAAACAAAAACAATACAAACAAAAACAACGAAACAAAAACAAAGAAAGCAGCAGGCACAGCAAAAGCAGCTGATGATTGAATTTCTTATACAAGCACATGTATTTTTTTCTTATATTTTACTATTTTGTGACTTTAAGATAAAAGTGACAAAATCCAAAA
Source organism: Tetanocera ferruginea (assembly GCA_958299015.1). Taxonomy (NCBI): domain Eukaryota; kingdom Metazoa; phylum Arthropoda; class Insecta; order Diptera; family Sciomyzidae; genus Tetanocera; species Tetanocera ferruginea. Next base: position 45,052,200 of record OY282643.1, on the reverse strand, counting down.
CTAGATATTCATTCAGCGCAGGATATATCTGATATTTTAGTATATATATTATCTTTGCATGATGAGTATTAAAGGCTGTAGGTATACCCTAAAGTATTCGTCAAAAAAGTTTCATGGCCTTGAAAAATCTGTTAAAACGACCCATACAAACCGCGCTTTCATTCAGCGCAGGATATATCTGATATTTTAGTATATATATTATCTTGGCATGATGTGCATTAAAGGCTGTAGGTATACCCTAAAGTATTCGTCAAAAAAGTTTCATGGCCTTGAAAAATCGGTTAAAACGACCCATACAAACCACGCTGTCAGACGTAATTCTACGTCAAAACTTTGTATCTTTGAAGGAACAAAAACTTAACGAAACTTAAGTAAAGAATATTCGAAAGTGTTTAAAAGACTCGAGAGAGCAGGTTTTCCGAAAACCCCAAAATTTTTGCAGTTATGAAAACCGAAACTAGAAAAATTTATAGAAAAACTGGTTTCTTCAATAATCCGAAACCGGGTGTAACAACTCTTAGTATGACTATAGGTTTCACCAGTATCTAGTTATGAATTATACAATTATAAATGTCAATAATAAGCATTTGTTTTTTTTTTTATTAGGTTCGTATTTGTTGTAGTTATAAGCTTTGGAAATTTTAACTACTATTTCAAATTTTCAGTTTAAAGGAAAATGTGATAAGGTGTTCTATATTTCCCAACTAACACATGAACTTCGATAAGGTTAAGAAATTGGAGTATTCGACAGCTGAAGTTTGATTTAAGCTGAACGAAGACATAGTTTACATAAACGCTGTTGTTAAGTATTTCGGACGTTAATATAAGAAGTTATATAAAGGCTTATATCAGTATTTCTAATAAGCTTGAAAATATTTGTTTACGGAAGCTTGGTAAGCTTCAACTCCACAAGAGCTTCAGTTAGAAGGACAAACGAAATTGCTGCCTCTTAGTCTGCAAAGGATTTATATAAATATTGTATAGAAGCTTTATCGAAATAACGATTAATTTTGTTTGAGTAGGTTATAAGAAAAAACGAAATTGCTGCCTCTAAGTTTGCAAAAGATTTCTATAAATCTTTTATAGAAGCTTTATCGAAATAAAGAGTGATTTTCTTCCTTACAACATGCTAAAACTGTTGAACTTTTTTTGGTTTTAAATTTTGAAGCTGCGGTAAAGCTTCCATCAATCCAATTCCATCAATTCGGAACAATTTGAGGCAAATTTCATTCCGAAGCTTGAGAGAAATACATATAGGCTTTATAATGATCGTTAAAGAAACCTTGTACCAGTCTTACGGAAGTTCCCTTCCACAGTTTAATGCTAGTTCAAGAAATTTCTACAAAACAATTCAAAGTTTGTCTTTCTGTCCTTATAAAAGGGGTTTGTTTTTGCTATTTTTTCAGCGTAAATTTTTTGACACCTCACGCGTGATTCGTAACATGTGGTAAAGCCCCAGAAATGCTCAGTAAGGTCTGCCATTTCATCATGAACAGACTAACAAACGAACAGCGCTTGCAAATCACTGAAATCAACATTCGTGCTCTGTGAGAAATATGTTTTGCTAACAACGTCCCTTTTATGTTCGTCATAACCGACCCACCCAACAGGCTTTTCAAGGTATTGTGCCCAAATTTCGCAACAGTTTCATTTTATTGCAGGGTGCGGAGAACGATCAAAATACGATTGCTTCATAACTCATCAACACTTATTGCACTTATTCTGGTTTCCATTTTTCTTATGAGTGAAAAAATTATGCCGCAAACAAAACCAGTTAGGATATCTGAGCAATATTCGTAAATATATAAATACAACTAAATACAAACAAAAGCAATATTCGTAAATATCACGAACAAAAGCACTTTGCTGTTATCGTTGTCTGTTCGCTCACTCGTGATTGTTCGTGTGTTGTGAGCGCTCATTATAAAACTCAATGAGAAACTTATATTGTGAAGATTGAATTTTTAATCGATCGTGAGCTTATTTCCTTGTACGTTCTTTGCTTTGTGAGTGAATTTCAAACGAAAAATTTAAAAGCAGACGAACGTTCGCAATTAAAAGAGGAACAATTGTGTAGGTTTTCTTTTTCGATCGGTGGTTAGAACTTCGACGACTGCAAACGTTTTGCGCATCACTTGCGCTTAGAAAAACTTCATCAAAATTATGTTTGTGTTTATGGTCGCGTAATGATTTTTAATGTTTCCTAAAATGTACGCTTTAAGCTGTTTTTCACATAAAAGGCACGTTAGTTACTTTGCTTAAAGGCAACAATTTTTTTTTATCAATATTTGATACTCTGCCCATTTTGTAAATTAATTGATCGAACACCCAAGAATACAATTTCAATATTACATTACGTGTATCTTCTTCCAACCTGCGCTTTACCCATGTACCTACTTTGAAAAATACGCTCACGAACGATTCAAAATTCATTCTTTTCATAATAACTCATTTTGCTATTGTATTTTATCATGATAAATACTTTAGAGAGAGTAATAAGAGAGAGAGAGAGAGAGAGAGAGAGAGAGAGAGAGAGAGAGAGAGAGAGAGAGAGAGAGAGAGAGTGAGAGAGAGAGAGTATTAAGAAAGAGAGAGAGAGTATTAAGAGAGAGAGAGAGTATTAAGAGAGAGAGAGAGAGAGAAAGCATAGAAACTAAAAGAGTTTCAATTGAATTTTTTAAGAAACAACGTCTACATTAGGTGTAGTATGAGTATGTCTGTTTTTCAAGTATACATCAGCAATTGTTAAGTTTAAATAAGAATTTCCCACATGTGCGGAAATGCCAGTTTTAAATAAAGCTTAACCAGACAAAAACATGTCATAGTGAAAAAACAACTTCAATAAAAATCATGTCAGTTTTGAACTATCCGCCTTATCTAGCAATTGAATAAAGACATTAATAGAAGATTACAACAAGTTCAGGAAACGATTTCATTAACTTCTTTTAATGAGGCATATTTAAACAGCTGCTGCTGATTCAATTTTCTTCTTCTTCGGCCAGAGCGTTTTGTGCGTAATCGTCATAATTTCTTCAATTTTGACTTGCTTGCTTAGCTCAGAGCTTAGAAATCTTGACCTCGCATAAATTTCAGAACAACAAAAACAATACAATCAATATTAACAAGAACAAATGTGCTCGTTTTTCTTTATCATTATTTCAAATAATGTTTTTTTTTTCTCGTCGTATAAAGCTTTTTGTTACGTTCTTGTTTATTAGAACAACAAAAACGATTAAAAATTTTAGACATTATCGAGTGCTTGAAATTATTTCGGGTTTGTTTTGTGTTTTTTTTTTTTTTTTTAAAAAGACTTTTTTATAATTTTTTTATGACCTTAAATTTTATCAGCTTGTGAAAAAGAATGTGATATTTATTAGTTCCTTGTTTTAATCAAATAATTTGAAAGCAGTATTAATAAGAAGAATAAGAATTAAAATTGAATAAATTGATAATGAATGCATCATAAAAAATTAAGACAAGGCTGCCAGATATTTTGACAAAATTCAAGAATATTTTATGAAAGAAATTTGAAAGAGAAATTGTTAGTGTGAATAATATTAACATTTCTACACAAATTCAAAAGAAAAGAACAAATTTATTTTGTTGAAATTTAAAATCTTTACGGTTTTTTTCTAATTCAGGAAGTACGCTGTTTCATCATTGAAAAATGTCAATATTATAATACTGCGTGCAGACAACAATTTTTTACTCAAGTTCTACAGTTATTTTTGTTTCTACCCAACGGTTTTGGTGGTCATATGTTTAAAATTGTTCTCATGCGAGAAAAAAAAAACAACATCGATTTCCTCTGCGATAAAAAGTTGTATTTATATGAAACACACATGTTTTATTTGTGTTTTCTTTTTTTATAACTTAACGTATTTAATTCAGAAAAAACTTATTTTTGAAGCCAGTAACTATTGAAAAAGGAAATTTGCGGTTTTTTTTTTCTTTACTCTTCAGATAAGAATTAATCTGCAGCGTTTTCGTTGAAAACTGGGTTTTACCACGATAAAGATTTTTTATTTATGTAGTTCCATTGAGTGAGAAATATTTTATGATATTAAGCATGAAAACAAAAAACCAATTTATGTGACTAAAGTACAGCTTATGTGACGCTGAGGCGATTTTTAAATATCTGAACCTTGTACTATAGCGGTTAAAATTTTGTATACAACATAAAAGAAAATTTTTTTTCTATTTGCAAAGGAGTGATAAAATGAGGTTTTTCTTTAAATGTGGTCGCCTATGGGTACCGCTTACAAAAAACAAATTGCGTTGGAAGAAAATTTAATATCTAAAAATATTACACCACAAAACGTTTTGAGTGAAAAACTGCGCAATACATTTGAAAAAAAAAAATTCCAACAATATGCAATAAACATTATTTTACATGATGTTGATATGATATTGATTTTTTACAAGTAAAGTCGATAGCATTTTTTTATTATTAACAAAAGCAATGGCGGGGCGGAAGGAGATTTGACTCCAATGATTTTTAATATATTTTGAGCACCTGGTCAAAACTTATTTTTTGGAAGGTATAAAAAAAATAGTAGAAATGTTGGACGAAGTAAATAGAGCTCAAAGGAAACTATGTTGAAAATTAAAATTATGTTTTGCCTTGACTTTTTTTGAAGACTTATTGTCTCGTTCTCTTAAGAAATTGAAATTAAAATGTACTATCATGGGTTAAGATAGTTTTAAAAGTACTTTTAAATTATTTTGTATGCTTCTCATTTACAAAAAACAGTGCAATAATAGGTTTTTACAAATTTATTGAATAAAGTGGTTTTTGAAGCCGTCTTATATATAGCACATTTTTTATGACAGACTCCACATCTTGTTTGTTTTTCCTGTAAAATTACCCAATGGTCTAATCGATCATAACGCAATTCATTATTTAGGCTAAGCAATGGATTGACCCATTTGGTGAACCGGAACTTTATGATTTTGAACAAGTAGAGTACTGGCGATACTTCGCCTACAAGACAATTGATACACAGTTCCCCCAATATGCTTGTGAAACTGCCAGGCATTATGTCCAGGCCATATCCACACAGTGTGCTATGAGGGGGATATACCATTTCTTTCCTCTTATAGCACAGCGGTATAAGCTTATGTTCTGATCGGACTCCACCCATACTCCTATTATAATATTTCACAATACGGGGCTGTTCAACTTGAATAAATTTTTTCTCTTTTTGGGAGTACCGCTTAGCAGACCCTAGGAGATTCACTCCTATTGCATTAGAACAAAATGTAACAATACATGTTATCATTCCATTTTATAAAAATTATATTGCTATTAATAATTTTGATGAAGTCATAACTGCCGCGAATAGTTTTTTCATCTCCTAAGATTCATGCAAGCTACTTCCAGGAATGCGGTTTACTCTAATTGTGCCAGTGCCATACATATTCTGTTTCTTCAGATTTTCAACAAAGCAATGAAAGAAAAAAATTTATCACAGAACAAATGAAATTTTTGTCCTTCAATTTTGATCGCAAGGCGTCGACATATTCAAGTACGAAAGATGTTCCAACACCAAGGTCCTTGTAAGTTTCACTGATATTTGTAGAAGCACCTTGGTAAGGCACGAATCAGTTTATATAGCCTTGTCGAGGCGTACCTACCCATAGTTTGAAGCACCATGACTTCATCTACGCTGTGTTCCTCTTCAACATAAGCATTTTCCATAAACTTTGTATTCAAATGCGCGAACAGTAGCCTGACTTTGGCGAACTTATCAGAGGGATCTAGGAAGTTGTTATCTTGGAAATGAATATTGGAAAAAATTAATTCACGCGCAAGTTTCTATTCTTTTGAGATGCGTACATATCTGTGTCGACAAGGAATAACCGCTAAAGTCGAGTAAGGACAAATTGAGATTAGTACTTTCATTGCGTTTTTTCCGCCGAAATACACTAGTACGCAAATTTTTATGGTTGTACCTTGAAAATTAAATGTTTGATGTCATCAAATCTAAACAGCAAGAGTCGGGGTACCCTGATATTAGGTAGCAATTTTAATCTTAAAATTTCTCTCCTGAAATTTTGAAAATGAGTTTAGCTGTTATTCCTTGTCGACACAGATATTTGTCTCATTCGTAATTTTCGTACAAGCTGATCATCGAATATAGAGCAAAAAGAGAATTACACTCTTCTTATCTCCAATAAAAAAATATCTCTATTTTCGATAATAGCAATTTGCTCTTTTTCAAATAAAATTTTATTCAATTAGAATAAATTTTCACATTTTCAAAGAAATATTTTAGTGTCGACAAGGAATAACCGCTTAAGTCGAGTTAGGACAAAGTGAGATTATTACTTTCATTGCATTCTTTCGCAACGAAATATACTAGTAATCAAATTTTTAAGGTTGTACCTTGAAAATTAAATGTTTGAGGCCATCAAATCTAAACAGCAAAAGTCAGGGTACCTTAATATTAGGTAGCAATTTTCATCTTAAAAGTGCTCTCTTAAAATTTTGAAAATGAGTTTAGCTTGTCTTTCTTGTCGACACAGATTTCTTCACTTGTGAAAAATGGAAATATTTCAATGTCTTTGATAATGATAGGTATTTTTCTCGCACAAAAAAATTCTGATTTATAGAAAAATTCCTCTATTTTGATAAAAAATTCACTATGAGAAGTATTTTCTTCAATAAAAACAATTATTTTTTCAAAAATAAAAAGTATTTTTCTTTAAAAACGATATATTTTATGTATTTATCTTTTTCATATAAGCTTTTTATCATTTTTAAGAGAATTTTTAAGATCACATTATGAGAAAAGCATTCTCTGGAGCAAAGTCTATACCATTTTTCTCTAAAAATGATGCCTTTTTTATCATATTGCGAGAAAACTTTTTTCTGAGTGTGTGATTACACTCATCTTTGTCGACGCCATCCTTAGGTTTATAAAGCCTTACTCGGAAGACAAGTCTGTCTTCATTTTTTTATTTTTCTTCAATTTCTTCGAGTTTTTAGACGAATTTTTTCCAATCTGAGAGAGAGGGATATCAGCCTCTGTGTCCCAATTACTACCCAATTACTATTTTTTTTCTTTCTTGTTTTTCGAGTAATTAAAACCGTGCGAATGTCGCGTCCGTGTCACTGGGAGATGCCCATATGTCATTTCATATGTCATGTTATATCATATGTCATGTCATATGTCATGTCATATGTCATGTCATATGTCATGTCATATGTCATGTCATATGTCATGTCATATGTCATGTCATATGTCATGTCATATGTCATGTCATATGTCATGTCATATGTCATGTCATATGTCATGTCATATGTCATGTCATATGTCATGTCATATGTCATGTCATATGTCATGTCATATGTCATGTCATATGTCATGTCAAATGTCATGTCATATGTCTGCAGCCATGAATTCGCAACCGTGACCGTGAAATGTTTTACATTTTTATCTGTTGTTTTTAACTGAATTTTATTCTTTAAACGGCTAAGCTTTCAAGTTAGTCAGAATTTCCTAGAAATGGTGAGAGTCCAATTCGTGGGTCGTTTTTTTTTTTTGATTTTATGTATTTTTTTGCGCAACTTAAATTTTTTAATTTTGCACCTTCGCTTTGAATTTGTTTATTTTTTTTTTTTTAAATAACAGGTTGATGATTTAACGCTTAGTTAAGCTGAACTGTTTAACTTTTTTCATTGCTTCAAGAAATGCTAGAAAGTAAAGAAAGAGGAAACATTTTAAAGAATCTCTCAAAAGATTCAACACTTTGTTTATTAAAACAAATTGTATTGTTAACAAATTTGAAACAGGCCTTCAACTCGAGTAGATTTAAAAAAAAGTTAAGCTGAATACTTAAACGTTAAATTTGAAACACTAAATTTTATTTTTCACTTATTTTAAAAACAAATTCGAGTGCAAGAAACACAAAACCTAGCTATATATTTGAACATTTTATATTCAAAATAGTTAAGTAGCACACGATATGACAGCATTTTTGCATTTACCTCAAATGTTTTAATGTTCCAGCCAACATAAATATCAACAAAATTTTTTTGAACATACTTTTAGGCTGACAATTTTTTCGTTTAAAAACAGCACTGTAATAGCAAGAATGAACAGTTTGAGCGATATTTGGTGCAGAGCAGGAATTATGTACAGTATGAGCGAAACATGGTGCTGGTTTAGGCAGTTTTTAAAAAGCATAGCAATATTAACTATGAACAGTTTGAGCGATTTAGGGCACGGAGCACGATGTTTGCCTTTTATACATATATATTAACTAGTATAGAAGCCCGTCATACGACTGGTCGTATTCAAAATAATTAAGTAGCAGACGATATGACATTTTTTATTCACTTCAAATGTTATTTTGTTCCAGTCGTTGTCAATGTATCCTTACTGATATATATATCAAATAAATTTTCATATTAAAAGCACTGTAATAGCGAAACAGGTTCTGGTCCAGGCTAACATGTTCAGCCTATACATAGCAATAACAACTATTACAGTTTGAGCGATATACAGCACGGAGCAGGACGCTTGTCATTTATATAATAAGATGTAAAAACTAGTAACCAAAATTTTGCTTTACAATGTTTATTAACCTTAAAATAATCGTTTATATAAGATGACAAGGTTAAAAAAAATATAGCTAAAAAATAATAAAAAAATGCAGTAAAAAGTACAGTTACGCAGCAGCTAGAAAGCCTGTCGCATATTTTTTTTTCCTGTCTTCTAGCATTTAACTTAGCAAAATAATGCGCCACAAGAAATATTAAATTCATTATTTGCTGAAATATTTTATTTAAAATGCAAATTTTATTAAAAAATTTCCGAATGACGCAATTTAAAGTGTCAAATATCAATAACTGTAAAATTTTATTTGCGAATTTTTGTGCCGAAGAAGAACAAAAAGCAAAGAAAAACAAATATTTAAATATATCAATAAAAATTGTTTTTGAATAAAAATTTAATTCATAATTTGCAAAAATTTCATAAAAATTCTGTTGACACAGAGCTAAAATTTAAAAACAAAAAATTTTAAAAGCTATTAATTTACAACGTAATAACATGAAAAATGTGCGACGTTTGTTTATTTGGCTAAATAAATTTGAGGCAAAAACAAAAAACAAAAACACAAAAAAAATTTAAAAAAAAAAACTGCAAGCTTAACAAACAAAGTGAGCGTCTGCAATGTATCGAATATCGATATATTTTCTAGCTACACCACAAAAGCTGACGAAATTGTTTTTTTTTCATTTTTGAATAATAATATTTTTTATATTTTTTTTTGCTATTTTTTAAATGTTTTGACACAGATTTTAAATGTTGTATATTTATAAAATTTTTTAAAAATTCTGCTGCTCAATATTTATTTTTAGCTTTAGAACAATTAAATCTATTAATTCATTCATTCTATCAAATTTATTTTTGGCAAAATAATTTATGACTTTTTATATGATTTTTTTCTTAATATTGTTTATTTTTACATTTTCTTGTCTGAGATAATAAAAAAAATATAGCAAAAATTTCAAGGACTTTGCTTTAAGATACAGCCGCATAAAAAAAAATGTTAACTGAAATATGTTTTGACAAGCGCGTCCATATTAAACTGTCTCAACTGTTAGGTGAAAACTTTAAATATAAGAAATTCAATTCGATAAACGAAAAAAAAAAAATTCTGAATTTCTTTGTATATCTTAAATTACTGCCCCACAACAACCAACAACAACAACAACGAATATATACATATTTTCAAAATACGGAACACTATTAACGAAACTGATTATAAATTAACACATTTGTCGTCGTTACGCGTGTACAACATAAAATTAATAAAAAAAAAAGAACAGACAACGCAAAAAAAATGTGCGAATAAAAGACAAGAGAAAAAATTAAAAAAAAAAACTTTTTCATACTTGAAATTAATGGCAAACTTAAGTATGGCTGATTTCATGCTTCATTGCTACTAATCAGCCGATAGACAAGCTAGACAATATTTAAAAATAGCTACAATAAGTAAAACGGCGGGAAATAAAAATTATGTTCAACATTCTTTGAAATTTTCCACAAGCTTAAATTTTAACAGTTTAAATTTTTTTTTTTTTTTGAGAAGACACAAACCAGCGACAACAATTACATTGACACTGACGGTAATGTTGATGAGCAACGTAAAAATTGAGCGCATAATTATCAAGTTTTATACAAAGATTTTCAAAATTTTTATTTTTGGCAAATTAACAAAAAACTTTGAATTGATGCGACTTTTTCCATCTTTAGTCTTTATTAAACACTAAAAATCTTTGGTATTTTTTCGCTAAACAGTTTAATGAACTGTTCAGACAACTTTTTCTTATAATATTTTTTTCCGTTGTGGAATTTTGTTAACTGATGTGCAAAATCATGTGTACACCAGGCATTTGACATAAAAAGGCGTTGCTGCTAATGGCGACGGCACAGCTGATGAAGAGTTGAGCGAACCTCAGCTTAGATCACACACTGTGACCTTCAGTAATTTGGAAAAAAAAATACAAGTAAAGAAAGTCTAAAGTCGGTCTAGGTCGACTATGAAATACCCTAAACATTCTTTTTAAAAAGACAATAAAAGTATTAAAAATGGACATGTCCGCCGTGGGCGAATGAAGACCATATTTTATATGCATTTCAAGTAGAGATGGATGGACACGTTAGTGATTTTGACTTACTATCACGCACGCTCACGATGTTATTTCTTCTAATCACAATTCTTAAGTTTTTGCTTAAGATCACACACAAAACGATTCAATATTTTACTCACGAATTCTCAAGAATACATTTTACAGGAAAAATAATGCACATAAGTTTTTAATAAAAGTGTATTAAGTGTATTTGGAGTACCTCTGGTAAAACCAGCACAAAAAAAATAAGATTTATTTGAACAAGAAAATACAATGTTTGAATTTATGTTCTGCACTAACAGCCACAAAAACCAACTGAGAATTACGTCGTTAAGTTGCTCATTCTTTGATGTGCAAAAACAATAACATCATAATGAATTTTTTTACAAATAAGCTCAAAATAGCACTTATTTAGCACAAATTGGCGTGTTTATTGCAAAAAATTTCAAGCCCAAGTTTTGGCATAAATTGCGAACGTGAATAGCATGTTTTGAGATGTTTTTGAGCTCTATTGAGCTGATATCAGTTATGAACACTTTGAGCTTGATTTTAGTCCATTTTTTCTCTCTGTTAAGGTGGCAAGTGATGAAAAATGGACTCATTACGATAACCTCAAGCGCAAAAACTCATACGGACCGCCCGGCTATAGGCCAAATCGACGCTAAAGCCCGATATTTATAGTGATAAGATTATGCTCTGTATTTGGAGGACCAATTATTGTTGCGATATTGCACAGCCGGTCAAAACATGCCTTGAAACGCTGAAATGGGAAGTCCTACCCCAACCGCCGTAAAGCCCAGGCATAGCCCCTTCCGACAACTATTTATTTTCGTCGATGAAGCATGCCCCTAAAGATCAGCACTTTACCTCTTTTGAAGAACTTCAAAATTGAATCGATGAGTGGATCGCATTGAAAGACGCCTCGTTTTTTCGAAATGGTATCCGTAAATTGTCAGAAAGATGAGTAAAAGTAGTGGCTAACGATGGTCAATGCTTTGAAAAATGAATTTGTACCAAATTTTTTATTCAAACTTGATCGTCAAACTTGAAAAAAAATCTTTTAAAACTTTTTTTGTGCACCAAATATAAATGTTTGACTTAGTAAAAAAATGGTCTTTTGTCAATTCATTTTCAAGAAAGGTCAAAAGTAATTTAACAATTCAAAAATTTTAAACACCATTACATTCTCAAATAACAAAAAATTCAAAATAACAAAGCCAACGAATTTTTAAGCTCATTAAACCAAACAAAAAAAAAATCAAATGTTATCAATATCTAAATGATAGAGTTCTATTGGAAATTTAAAAGAATGTCTTCATCGCTTTTCTAGTTTGTTTCAGCTCACTTCTCTGTTCTACGTAAGCTGCTTCACATCACAATAGTTTTTATTACCAGCTTATTTCAAAACATAACCCATGAAGAACAGGTACTTGGGTCGATAACTTTGCCTCACTTCAACTCCCATTTCCTCTCTTCTCTCTCGACACTTAAACGCATACCAAAGAATTTAAAATCTAAATCAAATACAGAAATATTTTAAAAATTCAACATTCATTTCAAATGTGTTTCTAGTGAAAATAGAGCTTAATTCATAAGAGACCAAAAAATAGAACCAAAAAAAAACAGCACCAACTCTATATATTAAATTATTTACGATCATGTTTTAAGAGCTTGGCGTAACAGGTACATCTCCACCACTTTGCTTTGTTTAGTCAAATCATCTATTTGAATAAATCGAACATAAAATTTGTGCGTCTTTAACATTGTTGAGACACTCGGGATAAACATAGGCAGGCTTTTTGGGGAACAAATTTAGTGTTGATAGTTGTTATAATTTATGCAGCTATCGATGTGTTTAACTAATTAAAATCCTTATCAAATTCGTAGCTTGCGGTGGTGAAGTGCTGCGGCATAAGTTATCGCAGGCAGAAAATTTAATTTGAATTTATTTTTATTTATTTTATTGCTCAACTTCATTAATAACTAATTTTTATTCCTTCTTCTAGTTTGATTGCGAAGCTTTGAAATGAACTTGTTTTGATTTAGGGTTGAAAAAACTACAAATTTATTTCAGAAATTGGTAAGCAGGCGCTTATCCATTATTAGAATTTATATGAATTCATGTCGCATATGCCATAACATGCTACAAAAGTTTCAATTTCAATTTCAATTTCTATGGCAACATAAGCCTGTCAATTTTGTGAACGCCCCTTTTTGTGCTTATCAATACATATAGCTAGGTCTAAAGTAATTGATAGTTTTTTTGACCTTATCTCTTGCTTAATTGTCTTTGTAATAGTTGTAGTTTGATTTTTTTTCTTTGTCGCATTTCCTTTTAACACAGTGTAACAATTTTAAGAGATTTAATTATGGATATTCAAATATTGATTGGACGAAATATGAGTGTGTAGTTTTTGTTTTACGACTTTTTTATTATGTTTTTCCATTTACTATCAACACATTTGCTTGATTTTATTCATGAGTCTTAGGCCTGGATGAATAACTCGTGGATTATATTAGTAATAATATGTTTACTAAGTTATCGTCAAGTCTTTCAAGGTTATTCTAAAGTATATTTTTTTTATACCGCTTGTTTATGTTTTGTGAGAACATGGTTTAGATTTTAATTCTTTACACATATATAACAACAAAAATTTTTTCCTATCTTATTTTATTCAGTTTGTTGGGAAGTTCAAAATGAAAATTATTCGGAACTACTTGAAAAAAATCTTTTTCAAACTTTTGCGCTTGTAAAGATTCTTTAGTATTTTTCAAAAAATTCCTGGCGAAAGGAATTCAATTTACAATCAACTAACATGTATTTATAAATTTGTTATTTATTTTGCGAAAAATTAAGAAATATTTGTCAGCAAGTCTGTTTTGTAAGGAATTCCACATGTAAAATTAAAAAATATTTGTCAGCAAGTCTGTTTTGTAAGGAATTCCACATGTACGGAGTTCCGAACTATCATTAAATTAACTTTCTTGTTCGTAGAAATATTATTTTTTCTCATTTCCTTGCGTAAGGAATTTAAATTACATTCAACGAACATGTCTTTATGTAAGGAATTCCTTGTTCCTTTTTTATATTCAACTAACATGTATTTCAATCATTTTTATTAATAATCAACTAACATGTATTTATAAATTTGTTATTTATTTTGCGAAAAATTAAGATATTTTTGTCAGCAAGTCTGTTTTGTAAGGAATTCCACATGTACGGAATTCCGAACTATCATTAAATTAACTTTCTTGTTCGTAGAAATATTATTTTTTCTCATTACATTCAACGAACATGTCTGTATGTAAGGAATAATTCCTTGTCTAAAAATGCGGAAGTACATTTTCAAGCATTTTTCGATTTTTTCGCAAATTCGATTTTTTACTCGCACTTATTAAAAAAATACTTTTTCAAACTTTCTATTTTGTAAAAACATTCTTTAGTCATGTTCAAAGAATTCCTGGTGAAAGGAAATCAATTTAAATTCAAGTTACATGTATTGAAAACATTTTTATTTATTTTGCAAGAAATGAAGAAGTTTTTGCCAATAAGTTTATATTTTGTAAGGAATTCCAAATGCACTGAATTCCTAACTATCATTTAATCAACTTTCTTGCTGATAAAAGTATTATTTTTCTCTTTTCTTGCGTAAGGGATTTAAATAAAGTTCAACGAACATGTCTTTATGCAAGGAATTCCTTGTATAAAATTACGGAAGTATTCTTTCAATCAGATTCATATATAAAACTAAAACTCTTCATCTCTTTTCACTGTCACAAACTCGATTCTTTCTTTACAACTTTGAGGTTTGTAAAAACATTCTTTATTCTTCTTCAAAGAATTCCAGTCGAAAAGAATTCAATTTATATTGAACTATTTATAACATTTTTATTAATTTTTTCAAAAATTGAGAAATATTTGTCAGCAAGTCTGTTTTGTAAGGAATTCCTAATGTACGGAATTCCGAACTATCATTAAATTAACTTTGTTGTTCGTAGAAATATTATTTTTCTCATTTCCTTTCGTAAGGAATTTAAATTACATTCAACAAACATGTCTTTATATAAGGAGTTCCTGGTAAAAAAAAATGCGAAAGTATTCTTTCAAGCAGGTGCTTGTAAAAATTCTTTTTTTAATGTTTATGAAAAGAATTTCTTGCACAAAGAACTCGCGATTCTTTTCAAAAATTCGAAACTTTACAGGAACTACTTAAAAAACATAATCCAAAGTTTCGTGTTTCTGTAAACATTATTCACTCTTTATAAAGGAATTCCTGTCGGAAGGAATTTCATTTATAATCATGTAACATGCGTTGAAAACATCTGTATCTGTAAAAAGTATCTGTCAATAAGTATATATTTTGTAAGGAATTCCACATGTACGGAATTCCGAACTATCATTAAATTAACTTTCTTGTTTGTAGAAATATTATTTTTCTCATTTCCTTGCGTTTTCTCATTTCCTTGCCTAAAAATGCGGAAGTGCGTGAAGATAAATTCGTAAATCCGTTGCGATCTTAGCAAAGACACAAACCCATATTTTTTATCCGGATAAAGTTAAATTCGTACTATTTTCACAGTACGAATTTAACTTAGTGCCAAGTACGAACTTAACTTCGCATTTCCACGAATTCAACTATTTTGATGGGAATCACTTTAAAATTGTTTTGTTAATTGTTAATTATTCGTAAAGTTAGAAACTTATAAAATATATTAAAATTTTAAATAAATTAAAAACAAAACAAATTCAAGATTCAACTGTACAAACTTCAGATTAAAGACGTCCGAAAATATAACAAAATAATGTTTATGTTAAAAACATAAAGGGTAGGGACCGAAATGTTCATTGGATTAACTTTGAACTAAAAGAATACTTCATTCGTATGTAATATATACCACCACATAGGAATTTGAATCACCTTCTTATCGATTTATAATTCATGCGAAACACTCAGGATTTGGGCCAAACGAATTTTTGGGAAAAGTATTAAAAGATAGGTTCATGGTACTACCTTGGAATGGCAAAAAAAGGATATCCGAAATACAGACATGGCTTGATATGCATACCACTAGACAGGTAATTGAAGCACCTTTCCAAGGATATATGACTTAATCGTGCACAGTCAGGCTGTTGGCCAAAAGAATTTTTGGAAAAAGTAGTAAAATATATGTTCATGGTACTAACTTGGAAAGGCAAAAAAAGGATATCCGAAATACAGACATGACATGATATGCATACCAATGGACAGGTAATTGAAGCACCTTTCCAAAGATATATGACTCATTCGTGCACAGTCAGGATTTTGGCCAAAGGAATTTTTAGAAAAAGGAGTAAAATATATGTTCATGGTACTAACTTGGAAAGGCAAAAAAAGGATATCCGAAATACAGACATAGCATGATATACATGCCACTAGACAGGTAATTGAAGCACCTCTCCAAGGATATATGACTCATTCGTGCACAGTCCGGATTTTGGCCAAAGGAATTTTTGGAAAAAGTAGTAAAATATATGTTCATGGTACTAACTTGGAAAGGCAAAAAAAGATATCCGAAATACAGACATGGCATGATATGCATACCAATGGACAGGTAATTGAAGCACCTTTCCAAAGATATATGACTTATTCGTGCACAGTCAGGATGTTGGCCAAAATAATTTTTGGAAAAAGTAGTTAATTATATGTTCATGGTACTAACTTGGAAAGGCAAAAAAAGGATATCCGAAATACAGACATGGCATGATATGCATGCCACTAGACAGGTAGTTGAAGCACCTCTCCAAGGATATATGACTCATTCGTGCACAGTCAGGATTTTGGCCAAAATAATTTTTGGAAAAAGTAGTAAAATATATGTTCATGGTACTAACTTGGAAAGGCAAAAAAGTATATCCGAAATACAGACATGGCATGATATGCATACCACTGGACAGGTAATTGAAGCACCTTTCCAAGGATATATGAATTAATCGTGCACAGTCAGGCTGTTGGCCAAAATAATTTTTGGAAAAAGTAGTAAAATATATGTTCATTGTACTAACTTGGAAAGGCAAAAAAAGGATATCCGAAATACAGACATTGCAAGATATGCATGCCACTAGACAGGTAATTGAAGCACCTCTCCAAGGATATATGACTCATTCGTGCACAGTCCGGATTTTGGCCAAAGGAATTTTTGGAAAAAGTAGTAAAATATATGTTCATGGTACTAACTTGGAAAGGCAAAAAAGGATATCCGAAATACAGACATGGCATGATATGCATACCACTGGACAGGTAATTGAAGCACCTTTCCAAGGATATATGACTTATTCGTGCACAGTCAGGATGTTGGCCAAAATAATTTTTGGAAAAAGTAGTAAAATATATAATCATGGTACTAACTTGGAAAGGTAAAAAAAGGATATCCGAAATATAGACATGGCATGATATGCATGCCACTAGACAGGTAATTGAAGCACCTCTCCAAGGATATATGACTCATTCGTGCACAGTCAGGATTTTGGCCAAAGGAATTTTTGGAAAAAGTAGTAAAATATATGTTCATGGTACTAACTTGGAAAGGCAAAAAAAGGATATCCGAAATACAGACATGGCATGATATGCATGCCACTAGACAGGTAATTGAAGCACCTTTCCAAGGATATATGACTCATTCGTGCACAGTCAGGATTTTGGCCAAAGGAATTTTTGGAAAATGTAGTGAAAGACAGGTTCATTCAATTAACTTGCAAAGGCAAAAAAAGGATATCCGAAATACAGACATGGCATGATATGCATACCACTGGACAGGTAATTGAAGCACCTTTCCAAGGATATATGACTCATTCGTGCACAGTCAGGATGTTGGCCAAAATAAGTTTTGGAAAAAGCAGTAAAATATATGTTCATGGTACTACCTTGGAATGGCAAAAAAAGGATATCCGAAGTATAGACATGGCATGATATGCATACCACACTGAGCCAACATCCTGACTGTGCACGAATAAGTCATATATCCTTAGAAGGGTCCTTGGGAAGGTGCTTCAATTACCTGTCCAGTGGTATGCATATCATGCCATGTCTGTATTTCGGATATCCTTTTTTTGCCTTTCCAAGTTAGTACCATGAACATATATTTTACTACTTTTTCCAAAAATTCCTTTGGCCAAAATCCTGACTGTGCACGAATGAGTCATATCTCCTTGGAGAGGTGCTTCAATTACCTGTCTAGTGGCATGCATATCATGCCATGTCTGTATTTCGGATATCCTTTTTTGGCCATTCCAAGGTAGTACCATGAACATATATTTTACTACTTTTTCCAAAAATTATTTTGGCCAACATCCTGACTGTGCACGAATAAGTCATATATCCTTGGGAAGGTGCTTCAATTACCTGTCCAGTGGTATGCATATCATGCCATGTCTGTATTTCGGATATCCTTTTTTTGCCTTTGCAAGTTAATTGAATGAACCTGTCTTTAACTACATTTTCCAAAAATTCCTTTGGCCAAAATCCTGACTGTGCACGAATGAGTCATATATCCTTGGAGAGGTGCTTCACTTACCTGTCTAGTTGCATGCATATCATGCCATGTCTGTATTTCGGATATCCTTTTTTTGCCTTTCCAAGTTAGTACCATGAACATATATTTTACTCCTTTTTCTAAAAATTCCTTTGGCCAAAATCCTGACTGTGCACCAATGAGTCATATATCCTTGGAAAGGTGCTTTAATTACCTGTCCAGTGGTATGCATATCATGCCATGTCTGCATTTCGGATATCCTTTTTTTGCCTTTCCAAGCTAGTACCATGAACATATATTTTACTCCTTTTTCTAAAAATTCCTTTGGCCAAAATCCTGACTGTGCACGAATGAGTCATATATCCTTGGAAAGGTTCTTCAATAACCTGTCCAGTGGTATGCATATCATGCCATGTCTGTATTTCGGATATCCTTTTTTTGCCATTCCAAGGTAGTACCATGAGCCTGTCTTTTACTACATTTCCCAAAAATTCCTTTGGCCAAAATCCTGACTGTGCACGAATGAGTCATATATCCTTGGAAAGGTGCTTCAATTACCTGTCCAGTGGTATGCATATTATGCCATGTCTGTATTTCGGATATCCTTTATTTGCCTTTCCAAATTAGTACCATGAACATATATTTGACTACTTTTTCCAAAAATTCCTTTGGCCAAAATCCTGACTGTGCACGAATGAGTCATATATCCTTGAAAAGGTGCTTTAATTACCTGTCCATTGGTGTGCATATCATGCCATGTCTGTATTTCGGATATCCTTTTTTTGCCTTTCCAAGTTAGTACCATGAACATATATTTTACTACTTTTTCCAAAAATTCCTTTGGCCAAAATCCTGACTGTGCACGAATGAGTCATATATCCTTGGAAAGGTTTTTCAATTACCTGTCCAGTGGTATGCATATCATGCCATGTCTGTATTTCGGATATCCTTTTTTTGCCTTTCCAAGTTAGTACCATGAACATATATTTTACTACTTTTTCCAAAAATTCCTTTGGCCAAAATCCTGACTGTGCACGAATGAGTCATATATCCTTGGAAAGGTGCTTCAATTACCTGTCCAGTGGTATGCATATCATGCCATGTCTGTATTTCGGATATCCTTTTTTTGCCTTTCCAAGTTAGTACCATGAACATATATTTAACTCCTTTTTCTAAAAATTCCTTTGGCCAAAATCCTGACTGTGCACGAATGAGTCATATATCCTTGGAAAGGTGCTTCAATTACCTGTCCAGTGGCATGCATATCATGCCATGTCTGTATTTCGGATATCCTTTTTTTGCCTTTCCAAGTTAGTACCATGAACATATATTTGACTACTTTTTCCAAAAATTCCTTTGGCCAAAATCCTGACTGTGCACGAATGAGTCATATATCCTTGGAAAGGTGCTTCAATTACCTGTCCAGTGGCATGCATATCATGCCATGTCTGTATTTCGGATATCCTTTTTTTGCCTTTCCAAGTTAGTACCATGAACATATATTTGACTACTTTTTCCAAAAATTCCTTTGGCCAAAATCCTGACTGTGCACGAATGAGTCATATATCCTTGGAAAGGTGCTTCAATTACCTGTCCGGTGGTATGCATATCATGCCATGTCTGTATTTCGGATATCCTTTTTTTGCCATTCCAAGTTAGTACCATGAACATATATTTGACTACTTTTTCCAAAAATTCCTTTGGCCAAAATCCTGACTGTGCACGAATGAGTCATATATCCTTGGAAAGGTGCTACAATTACCTGTCCAGTGGTATGCATATCATGCCATGTCTGTATTTCGGATATCCTTTTTTTGCCTTTCCAAGTTAGTACCATGAACATATATTTTACTCCTTTTTCCAAAAATTCCTTTGGCCAAAATCCTGACTTTGCACGAATGAGTCATATATCCTTGGAAAGGTGCTTCAATCCTGTCCAGTGGCTTGCATATCATGCCATGTCTGTATTTCGGATATCCTTTTTTTGCCTTTCCAAGTTAGTACCATGAACATATATTTTACTCCTTTTTCTAAAAATTCCTTTGGCCAAAATCCTGACTGTGCACGAATGAGTCGTATATCCTTGGAAAGGTGCTTCAATTACCTGTCCAGTGGTATGCATATTATGCCATGTCTGTATTTCGGATATCCTTTTTTTGCCTTTCCAAGTTAGTACCATGAACATATATTTTACTCCTTTTTCTAAAAATTCCTTTGGCCAAAATCCTGACTGTGCACGAATGAGTCATATATCCTTGGAAAGGTGCTTCAATTACCTGTCCAGTGGTATGCATACTATGCCATGTCTGTAATTCGGATATCCTTTTTTTGCCTTTCCAAGTTAGTACCATGAACATATATTTGACTACTGTTTCCAAAAATTCCTTTGGCCAAAATCCTGACTGTGCACGAATGAGTCATATATCCTTGGAAAGGTGCTTCAATTATCTGTCCAGTGGTATGCATATGATGCCATGTCTGTATTTCGGATATCCTTTTTTTGCCTTTCCAAGTTAGTACCATGAACATATATTTTACTCCTTTTTCTAAAAATTCTTTTGGCCAAAATCCTGACTGTGCACGAATGAGTCATATATCCTTGGAAAGGTGCTTCAATGACCTGTCCAGTGGCTTGCATATCATGCCATGTCTGTATTTCGGATATCCTTTTTTTGCTTTTCCAAGTTAGTACCATGAACATATATTTTACTCCTTTTTCTAAAAATGCCTTTGGCCAAAATCCTGACTGTGCACGAATGAGTCATATATCATTGGAAAGGTGCTTCAATTACCTGTCCAGTGGTATGCATATTATGCCATGTCTGTATTTCGGATATCCTTTTTTTGCCTTTCCAAGTTAGTACCATGAACATATATTTGACTACTTTTTCCAAAAATTCCTTTGGCCAAAATCCTGACTGTGCACGAATGAGTCATATATCCTTGGAAAGGTGCTTCAATTACCTGTCCAGTGGTATGCATATTATGCCATGTCTGTATTTCGGATATCCTTTTTTTGCCTTTCCAAGTTAGTACCATGAACATATATTTGACTACTTTTTCCAAAAATTCCTTTGGCCAAAATCCTGACTGTGCACGAATGAGTCATATATCATTGGAAAGGTGCTTCAATTACCTGTCCAGTGGTATGCATATTATGCCATGTCTGTATTTCGGATATCCTTTTTTTGCCTTTCCAAGTTAGTACCATGAACATATATTTGACTACTTTTTCCAAAAATTCCTTTGGCCAAAATCCTGACTGTGCACGAATGAGTCATATATCCTTGGAAAAGTGCTTCAATTACCTGTCCAGTGGCATGCATATCATGCCATGTCTGTATTTCGGATATCCTTTATTTGCCTTTCCAAATTAGTACCATGAACATATATTTTACTACTTTTTCCAAAAATTCCTTTGGCCAAAATCCTGTTTGTGCACGAATGAGTTATATATCCTTGGAAAGGTGCTTCAATTACCTGTCTAGTTGTATGCATATCATGCCATGTCTGTATTTCGGATATCCTTTATTTGCCTTTCCAAATTAGTACCATGAACATATATTTTACTACTTTTTCCAAAAATTCCTTTGGCCAAAATCCTGACTGTGCACGAATGAGTCATATATCCTTGGAAAGGTGCTTCAATTACCTGTCCAGTGGTATGCATATCATGCCATGTCTGTATTTCGGATATCCTTTATTTGCCTTTCCAAATTAGTACCATGAACATATATTTTACTACTTTTTCCAAAAATTCCTTTGGCCAAAATCCTGTTTGTGCACGAATGAGTTATATATCCTTGGAAAAGTGCTTCAATTACCTGTCCAGTGGTATGCATATCATGCCATGTCTGTATTTCGGATATCCTTTTTTTTCCTTTCCAAGTTAGTACCATGAACATATATTTGACTACTTTTTCCAAAAATTCCTTTGGCCAAAATCCTGACTGTGCACGAATGAGTCATATATCCTTGGAAAGGTGCTTCAATTACCTGTCCAGTGGTATGTATATCATGCCATGTCTGTGTTTCGGATATCCTTTTTTTGCCATTCCAAGGTAGTACCATGAGCCTGTCTTTTACTACATTTCCCAAAAATTCCTTTGGCCAAAATCCTGACTGTGCACGAATGAGTCATATATCCTTGGAAAGGTGCTTCAATTACCTGTCCATTGGTATGCATATCATGCCATGTCTGTATTTCGGATATCCTTTTTTTTCCTTTCCAAGTTAGTACCATGAACATATATTTGACTACTTTTTCCAAAAATTCCTTTGGCCAAAATCCTGACTGTGCACGAATGAGTCATATATCCTTGGAAAGGTGCTTCAATTACCTGTCTAGTTGTATGCATATCATGCCATGTCTGTATTTCGGATATCCTTTATTTGCCTTTCCAAATTAGTACCATGAACATATATTTTACTACTTTTTCCAAAAATTCCTTTGGCCAAAATCCTGACTGTGCACGAATGAGTCATATATCCTTGGAAAGGTGCTTCAATTACCTGTCCAGTGGTATGCATATCATGCCATGTCTGTATTTCGGATATCCTTTTTTTTCCTTTCCAAGTTAGTACCATGAACATATATTTGACTACTTTTTCCAAAAATTCCTTTGGCCAAAATCCTGACTGTGCACGAATGAGTCATATATCCTTGGAAAGGTGCTTCAATTACCTGTCCAGTGGTATGTATATCATGCCATGTCTGTGTTTCGGATATCCTTTTTTTGCCATTCCAAGGTAGTACCATGAGCCTGTCTTTTACTACATTTCCCAAAAATTCCTTTGGCCAAAATCCTGACTGTGCACGAATGAGTCATATATCCTTGGAAAGGTGCTTCAATTACCTGTCCAGTGGTATGCATATCATGCCATGTCTGTATTTCGGATATCCTTTATTTGCCTTTCCAAATTAGTACCATGAACATATATTTTACTCCTTTTTCTAAAAATTCCTTTGGCCAAAATCCTGACTGTGCACGAATGAGTCATATATCCTTGGAAAGGTGCTTCAATTACCGGTCCAGTGCCATGCATATCATGCCATGTCTGTGTTTCGGATATCCTTTTTTTGCCATTCCAAGGTAGTACCATGAGCCTGTCTTTTACTACATTTCCCAAAAATTCCTTTGGCCAAAATCCTGACTGTGCACGAATGAGTCATATATCCTTGGAAAGGTGCTTCAATTACCTGTCCAGTAGTATGCATATCATGCCATGTCTGTATTTCGGATATCCTTTATTTGCCTTTCCAAATTAGTACCATGAACATATATTTGACTACTTTTTCCAAAAATTCCTTTGGCCAAAATCCTGACTGTGCACGAATGAGTCATATATCATTGGAAAGGTGCTTTAATTACCTGTCCAGTGGTGGGCATATCATGCCATGTCTGTATTTCGGATATCCTTTATTTGCCTTTCCAAGTTAGTACCATGAACATATATTTTACTACTTTTTCCAAAAATTCCTTTGGCCAAAATCCTGACTGTGCACGAATGAGTCATATATCCTTGGAAAGGTGCTTCAATTACCTGTCCAGTGGTATGCATATCATGCCATGTCTGTATTTCAGATATCCTTTTTTTGCCATTCCAAGTTAGTACCATGAACATATATTTGACTACTTTTTCCAAAAATTCCTTTGGCCAAAATCCTGACTGTGCACGAATGAGTCATATATCCTTGGAAAGGTGCTTTAATTACCTGTCCAGTGGTATGCATATCATGCCATGTCTGTATTTCGGATATCCTTTTTTTGCCTTTCCAAGTTAGTACCATGAACATATATTTTACTCCTTTTTCTAAAAATTCCTTTGGCCAAAATCCTGACTTTGCACGAATGAGTCATATATCCTTGGAAAGGTGCTTTAATTACCTGTCCAGTGGTATGCATATCATGCCATGTCTGCATTTCGGATATCCTTTTTTTGCCTTTCCAAGTTAGTACCATGAACATATATTTTACTCCTTTTTCTAAAAATTCCTTTGGCCAAAATCCTGACTGTGCACGAATGAGTCATATATCCTTGGAAAGGTTCTTCAATAACCTGTCCAGTGGTATGCATATCATGCCATATCTGTATTTCGGATATCCTTTTTTTGCCATTCCAAGGTAGTACCATGAGCCTGTCTTTTACTACATTTCCCAAAAATTCCTTTGGCCAAAATCCTGACTGTGCACGAATGAGTCATATATTCTTGGAAAGGTGCTTCAATTACCTGTCCAGTGGCATGCATATCATGCCATGTCTGTTCGGATATCCTTTTTTTGCCATTCCAAGGTAGTACCATGAACCTATCCTTTAATACTTTTCCCAAAAATTCGTTTGGCCCAAATCCTGAGTGTTCTCGCATGAATTATATATCGATAAGAAGGTGATTCAACTACCTGTGTGGTGGTATATATTACATACGAATGAAGTATTTTTTTAATTCAAAGTTAATCCAATGAACATTTCGGTCCCTACCTTTTATGTTTTTAACATAAACATTATTTTTTTATATTTTCGGATGTCTTTAATCCGAAGTTTGTACAGTTGAATCTTGAATTTGTTTTGTTTTTAATTTATTTAAATTTTTAATATATTTTATAAGTTTCTTACTTTACGAATAATTTACAATTAACAAAACAATTGTAAAGTGATTCCCATTAAAATAGTTGAATTCGTGGAAATGCGAAGTTTAATTCGTACTTGGCACTAAGTTAAATTCGTACTGTGAAGATAGTACGAATTTAACTTTATCCGGATAAAAAATATGGGTTTGTGTCTTTGCTAAGATCGCAACGGATTTACGAATTTATCTTCACGCACTTAAAATGCGGGTGTATATTTTCAAGCAGATGCTTGTATAAATACTTTTTTCGATTTATGCTTAGAATTTATTACACAAAGAACTCGCGATTTTTTTCGCAAACTCGATTTTTTACACGCACTAATTAAAAAAAAAGACTTTTTCAAACTTTCCATTTTGTAAAAACATTCTTTAGTCTCGTTCAAATAATTCCTGGTGAAAGGAATTCAATTTAAAGTCAAGTAACATGTATTGAAAACATTTCTATTTATTTTGCAAAAAATCAAAAAGTATTTGTCAATAAGTTTATATTTTGTAAAGAATTCCAAATGCACTGAATTCCTAACTACCATTAAATTAACTTTCTTGCTAATAAAAATATTATTTTTCTCCTTTCCTTGCGTACGGAATTTAAATAACATTCAACGTACATCTTTATGCAAGGAATTCCTTGTATAAAAAAAACGGAAGTATACTTTCAAGCATATGATTGCATAAATTTTTTTTACTTTTTATAAAACAAAGAACTCGTGATATTTTTAAAAATTCGATTTTTTACACGCCAAACTTTTAATTTAGTAAAAACATTCTTTCGTCTTTTTCAAGGGAATTCCGGGAGTAAGAAATTCAATTTAGAGTCAAGTAACATTACATACATGTAATTTTTATTTATTTTGCAAAAAAATAAGAAGTATTTGTCAAGTATATATTTTGTAAGGAATTCCACATGTACGGAACTCCGAACCATCATTAAATGGACTTTCTTGTTTGTAATAGTATAATTTTTCTCTTTTCCTTGCGTAAGGAATATAATTTACTCTGAAGGAACATGTCTTTATGTAAGGAATTCCTTGTATAAAAATGCAGAATTTTTTCCAGTCGGATGCTTGCATAAATTTGGAACTTTCCATCACTTTAACTGTTTATGCAAAGAATTTCTTGCACAAAGAACCCGCAATTCCTTTCACAAAATCGATTCTTTACACGAACTATTAAAAAATATTATGTCAAACTTTCGTGTTTTTAAAAACATGATTTGCTTATTTTCAAGGAATTCTTTACATCAATACATATTAGTTCAGAGTAAATTATATTCTTTACGCAAGGAAAAGATAAATTAATTTTTATCCTTTCCGTGCGTAAGGAATTTATGTCTTAATGTAAGGAAGTCCTTGTATACAAATGCGGAATTATTTTTTCAACCTTGTATTAACTTCTCAACTCTTTTAACTATTTCTGCAAAGAATTCCTTGCACTAAGAACTCGCAATTTACTCCTAAAATTATTTCTTGTTCAAAGTTTGCATTCAATCATATATGAAGGAATTTCATCAACAATGAATTTATATATTTTTGCCGATATTTTCTCATTGACATAAGCAGGAATTCCTTTGCCTACAAGTTCGAAATTTTATCATCAATTACTAAAGTTGCCTAAAAATTCAAAAGATTATTCAAAACGTAAAGCCATTCTTTGTCTAAAAATTTTGGAAGATTTTTTTTTTAAATTCCGTTCTTCCTTTGTTTTTATAAAGAATATCTTAACTCTAAAAAATTGTCTCTTCAAGTTTTTGTTTGTAAAATGATTACTGAAATTAATACTTTTATTAAGTTTTTCCGTATGAACTTGATTTGTTCAGGAATTCCTATGACTTGAGCAGAAATTCTTTTTCTTAATAATTTAGAAATTTTGTAGAGTTTTAAGTCCTTCATTAGAGCAGTGAATTATTATTTTATTACAGAAGACATATCTTAAAAAACTTCCCAGCATAAGGAATTCCTCATAAGTAAATATTAATTAGTCAAAAGTTTAATTTTCTCATCCCATTGAATCTTAAGAAATTTTTTACCTACGGTACACTTTCTTTAGAAATCTCTTACTAAGCACGTTTTAAAGCTTCAATACTTGTTCTTCTTTATACAAAGAATTCCTTACATTACATTCATTATGTATACTATAGTCATATATGTTTCCTTTAACTTTGTCTTTATAAATGACATTGACTTGTTTAGGAATTCCTTTCCTAAAGAATTTGAAAATTTCATAAAAAAACTTACTCGGTTATGAAGTCCTTTTCTAAAGAAGTAAAGTTTCCTTTTCTTCAGTTATTACTGAAGTAATCTACTAATTTGTCAATGATTTTAATTTTTTTTTTTTTTTTCAAAAAATTTCTTTGCGTATGTAATTTTGGAGATAGAGGCATTTATAAGTCTTTGCCTCTTTTAAGCCCATTTGCTTTAAAATTTTGTAATTTTTCTTTAAATGCACTTATTAACCTTTTTTTAATTTTAACAACATGCTTTTTTATAAAAAGAATTCCCAGTTCTGAAAACTTATTTTTTTAAGCTTTTTTTTCTTGTATAGATTTCCAAAGATTTCCTCAAATCATAACTATAATTAAAGATATTACCTGCAATGAATTCAATATTTCTTTTAACATGAAACACTAACCTGAGAATGAGGAATAACATGTAGTTAATAACTTTTTGTTACTGAAGTAAAAATATTTTCAGTGCTTTCAATTTTATTTCTAGCTTTCAAAAAATTCCTTGCGTAAGGAATTACTTCTAGAGAATTTTCCTTTCAGCAATTTTTTCAAAGTTCTTCTTTGTCGTTCGAAGAAATTCCTTCTGCAATGAATTAAAACTTGTCAATATTTTAAATTTCGATATGCCGTAGACAAGGAATTACGTATTATAAGATATCTGAAAATTTTCTCTTAACGTAATATGCACTTCTGTATAGAATGAATGTCGTTACAAGGATTTCCTCTTGTAAGGAATACAAATTTGACGAGGCTAAAATTTCTACATTCCGTATTCAAGCAGTTCTTTCTGCAAGGAAGTAAGACTTGTCAATATTTTAAATTTCGATATTCCGTATACAAGGAATAAAAACTTGACGAGCCTCAAAATTTCTGCATTCCGTATACAAGGAATTTTGTTTCAAGGAGTTCCTTCTGCAAGGAAGTAAGACTTGTGAATATTTTAAGTTTCAATATTCCGTTTACAAGGAATTACGTTTTATAAGTTATGTAAATATTTTCTCTTGAATTTTTGTATACAAGGAATGTCGTTCCCAGGAATTTAACTTCTGTAAGGAATAAAAAATTGTTGAGGCTTAAAATTTGTATATTCTGTATACAAGGAATTACTTATTTTAAGATATGTACAAATTTTATCTTAAAAATATTTTTCTTCCTCTGCAGTGAATTAAGAAAGTTGATCAATCATGTTTATTTTTTTTCCCTAAAGCAAGTAACCATATCAATCAATAATATAAAAAAAGACTCCTTTCATTATATTGATTCCCTATTAAAAAAAAGAACTTGGTTACAAATAAATAAATATTTATTTTAGCAATTTTCAGAAACTAGATTCGAAATTTATGGCCAGTCATAAAAGTGCAATAAATGCGGTTCGTTACTCAGAAATGTTTTTAATATTTAACAACGCTACCGCATGTCTTACAATCGACTGTCTCTTAGATTTATTCATCAGAAAATTTATAGGTAAATCAAATAAAAGAAGCAAAAAACTAAATTAAACATAATGATGTTTCTACACTAACACGCGCCGCAACAAAGTAGTTTACTGTGTAAATAATTTGTCAGGCAACTGTCATAAATTTTCAACCGATGACGACCTCGCTGCTGTCATTTAACTTCACAAATTTTATTGCTAAATTTTTAAAGAAAATTGTACAAAAACTAGACGAATACGTGGAATTTAAAATTAAATTTATTAAAGGATTAATTGTTGATGCATGCGATTGTAAAATTTGTCAAGTTTTTATTTGATTAGTTATGAAAAAAAATTAAAAAGAATTCAGTAAATCAGCGTAGTTCTGATAGAGAACTTTTTCGGAGGCAACTATAGTCGCCTTACGGATTGGGGTCAACATTTCCTCTAAACAAAATTCTTTTTACAAAACTCTCCGTTTCAAAATTTAAATTCACCTTTACAAAATTCCTGCTTGACAAAAACCTTTATTTTCAAAATTTTCTCCCAAGGGTCCCTATTACGGAGTCCGGGTATATAAATATGTACATATTTTTTATCAAAAAAAAATCAAAAAAATGTTCTTTAAACAATATATAATTATAATACACAAACAAAAATAAACAGTCACTTTAAAATAAAACTTTTAATGTAGGGCTTTTCGTTAAAAAAATTTAGTAATTCCGTAATGAAGAGTTCCATCAATGACCCATCGTTCAGTGTGGTCTCCACTGGTCTAGCTTTAAGGTAGGTGTGTTGTGCACTACAGAGGTTAGTATCGTTCAGACATTCTCAGAAGATCTATAGGGCGATCCAATATGAGATCCTTTTTTCAACTCCTGATCAACGTGTATTAATTGTGGAAACTTACTAACAAAATCAGTCATCAGTTAGAGAGTTCGATGAAAACATCATCTCAAGAAATGGTACTGTTAATTGGCCTTTGAACATATCCCTACTTTCTTTGGGGATATATTTAATCACTTGTTTAAGTCGACAAACCTGAAACTATTGACGCTTTGGAAACCAACATAACTCGTGTTATTCAAGATATACCGGCCGATATGCTCGAAAGAGTTGTCGCAAATAAGGCCCATAGAATGGACCATTAAGAGCTAGTCGTGGGCAACATTTGAAGGAAATTATTTTTAAACATTGAGTTGTAGGAACCGAACTATCATTCCAAATAAAGATTCGCATCAATACATTGATTTTCACATATTTTATTTAGAAAACAAAGTAGGAAGCTCTTATTGGATTACCCTTTCACGGAAAGAAATTTGAGCTGAAAACAATCCCAAATCAATTTATTTTGGTAGTGATTCTGAGCTAAGCCATAATATTCTTGATATCAAGCCATAATGCGATTGTTTATCAAAAAAAATTAATACGCTCATTTGTGCAGAATATATGTGATTTTTAGATTGTTTGTCAAAAAACTAATATGCTCACTTGGGCCTAATTTATGACATTTTGGTATTGTTTATAAAAAAACACATGCTTATTTGTGTCCAATGCATGTCATTTAGGGATTGTGAATTAAGCAAGTTAACATGCTCTCATATGTCTAATCTAATACATTTTGGCATGTGACATTTTATGAATTTTAATAATTCAAGGCAAAAGATGACAAAATGTAGGGGGCTCAGGCTCATCAAAGGAACCGAAAAAAACGATGGCCAGACGCAAATTCGAAATTATATTTTCATTCTCCAAATTAGATATTTGTTAAAATTCGGACAGGAAAATATAATTCTTAATTCAAGTTCTGCACTTTTATACACTTTTATACTTTAAACAGTAAACAAAAACCGACTGAGAATTATGTCGTTCGGTTGCTTATTTTTTTAATGAGCAAAAACAACAACAGCAAAAATAAATTTTTATGATCATGCCCAAGATGACACTTATTAAGCACAAATTGATGTGTTTATCAAAAAAAAATCAAGCCCAAATTCTGGCATAAACTGCGTACGTGAAAAGCTTGTTTTGAGATGGTTTTGAGTTCTCTTCGACTGATTTCAGTTATGAATGTTTTGAGCTTGATTTTAGCCCACTTCTTCTCTCCGTGTTCTTATTCTCTGAAGCGTTTTCATAAGGAACTATAAGAGACTAACGACCTTTAATAATATATTGATGCAGAGTGTATCGGTTTTCCTGAATACATGCTACTCTCACTTCTCTCTATATTTTCGGCATATAATCTGTCTTAAGGAAAGCAATGAAGATTGCCAGAGCATGCTGCTGGGAAGGGCATGATGCATCCATAGACGGCAGAATAAGATCTAGTCTCGCGAACTTATGGGGCTTGCAATACTCTATCGACCATTCTAGAGCTGACGTTACAACAATACTGGGGAGTTTCTGTAAAGGTACTGATAAGGATCAGCTGTTGCTTTATAACATAGTTACATATAAATATGTATGCTGAAGGTTTTGTATCATTTGCTGGTAGCTGCATTTTGATCTGGATCATTGCAACCAGGAAAATGTGTTTCCATGAGTAGATAGCGTGATAGACTTTTTTCGCTAGATTTTGTCCCTGATCCGTCAGGCCTTCTAAGGTATCCCGAAACCGACGGGTCTTTGGATAGCGTCTAACGAAATCTAGCAGCTTGACTTGTGCCCCTAAAGGACTCGTAGGAACTTAATCATGTATAGCAACATATTTGGTACCTTAATAAAGTATAAATATTGCAGATAAAAAAAAAAAAATACTCATTAGTAAAATAAAAGAGGTACTGAAAAGATGTCTTGTCTAAACAAGAAGAAAACCGGAAAGCAATTATTTCCAAATACCTGGAAAATTCAAACTCCACGTTCAAAAAGATCGCTAAGGAAGTTTGCGTGTGCGTAAAAATTATCGGAAGGACCGTAAAACGATACAAACAGCTTACCCCTTTATCAAAAACGCCAGGCTCAGG
Organism: Tetanocera ferruginea; assembly: GCA_958299015.1. Lineage (NCBI taxonomy): Eukaryota > Metazoa > Arthropoda > Insecta > Diptera > Sciomyzidae > Tetanocera > Tetanocera ferruginea. Next base: position 45,020,817 of record OY282643.1, on the reverse strand, counting down.
GAGAAAAAGTGGTCTAGCGAACCAAGCGGTGGCCCAGAACGTTAAGCGGCTGTTTACTCAGAATCCAGGCACTTCGGTTCGTGATATGGCAGCAAAAGCGGGAACATCGAAGTCAAGTGTTCAACGGACTAAAAAATTGTATAACCTAAGGAGCTATCAAGTACAAAAAGTACCTGATAGGTCAGAAGAAAAGGACGCCGAAGCCAAGAGGAGGGCTCGAATAGTGTATCGCGATTACCTGCCCAAATTTGATAACGTGATCATGGAGATAAAACGTACTGCAAAACGGATTTCAAGCAGTTACCTGGACACGGATATTATACTGCGGTTAGAAGGGGTGGAGCATCTTCTAAATTTACAACCGAAAAACATACCAAATTTCCAAAGAAATACATGGTGTGGTAGGCCATTTGCAAATGTGGCCTTCGAAGTAAGGAATTTGTGACAGATCGCACAATCAAGCGGATTCAATCCTCCGAATTGCCCCGAACTTCGTTCAATCGAAAAATATCGAAAATCCTAAAAGAAATCTTAAGAAGACCAAACAAACTGCGAAATATTTCGACGTAAATGGCGTCGGGCATACATTAAGGTCAACGAAAGGTCGGTAAAAAACCTAATGTAGGACCTTAATCAAAAAGTGCATAATTTTTGTAAGTGTATTTTTTTCAGTGTAAATAAAATTTTCATTTATTTTGTACTGTTCACTTAATAATAAACTGAAAGAATTTAAAAAAAAAAAACATCATTCATTGGTTTTTTTACAATAAAAAAAAAACACAAAAAGACAGTTATTTCTGGGACAGTCTTTATTTAAAGTTTTTAAAGCTTTTGCTTTAAAATTAATAAAAAGCTCATCGCTAAACGATCGACATTTTTATTTGAAATAATGATCTGCCACTTTATTATTATTTGAAAACCCACACACAGGTGATAGATATCTGTAACATTCTATCAAAACAATACATAAATGTGTGTGTAGAATGTAGCATTTAAACAAACATGAATTATTAATTAGCCAAGGCGACATTAATACGATGAAGGGAATTGTATCGTAAAATTCTTTGATAGTAAAAACAAAATGAAAAGTAAACCTGAAAAATTTTTTGAGAACAATTTTTTGTTTTCTAGTTTGTTTTTAACGTAGTTCTAATGGTAGTTTTTACTCTTGTACCTGTTACAATAGCTCTCACACATACATAAGCCAAACATGTGCGTCTTTAGATATGAGAGTTTTGGTATAAAAAACAAAAAAGTTGTATTGTTTTTTATTTATATTGTCAACATTTGTCGAATCATACGTTGACGACGACGACGCACTGTTATCAGCGTATTTTACATGGCGATAATGAAGAAGGGGAGAAGAGTTGTCAAAATTAGAGTCGTATAAATTAAAAACAAAGAATTTAATTTTATAATCGTTATCTCAGAATCAAAACAGACTTTTTGCGTTACATTCACTTAAAAAACCAAAAAAAAATTTGGGACTATGACGAACAAATAAGGCGGAAAGTTTTTGTTTTTTTTATAGGTTAAGTATAATTGTAGCTTTTTGGTATGATTCGTTATGGTTTAAAATTTTGAGATTAAAAAGCAAGCCGTTGACTTTTTATAGCGGATACCAAAAACAATGTTTAGGCAATTTTTGTTAATATTTTGTTTTGAAAAAATTGAAAAAGTGTTTATTTTTTTAAGTAAAATATTGGTTAAATCGAAATTAACGAGGTTTTCCACAAATGAGACATAATTTTTAATATATATATAAAGCTCTTTAAAAGAGATATTTTAAGAATGTGTTGATGTTAAAGTTATATTTTGATACACAAAATTTTTGTGAGGCATTTGATGTTAAATATTGAGTTTAGGTTGTGAAACTTAATATTTAAATTGCTTTTTTAATTTTCACTTCAAATATTACCAAACATGTTGAATTTTTAAAGCATTTAACATGATGTAACGCCTTAATTAATGCCTATATATCATTGTAACTTGAAAAAAAAAAATCCAGGCCCAAGTCTTTTGTATAATTCAGACCCGCCAAAATTCACGAATCTTCACATAAATATTCAAATCCATGTGAAATGTTTACAGCAAATGAATCAAAGAAACAACACAAGAACGTGATAAAAATATTAGTGGTGAAAAAAATTTTTATGTGTAGCACAGATTCAAATGTTTCCTTTTCTCAAAAAATTAAATTAAAATCAAAGTTTAAATTTAAATCATTTAAAAAAATCAATCTAAACCGCTGTGTTCAAAAAATTTGCTTGAAAAAATTGCCCAAGACAGCAAGTGGCCATTTAGGGTTAAAGCGCGTGGCGCCCGCCCTTGTTGTAACTAAGAAAGTAACATTGGATTTGCAACACTGGCAAATATTGCAAATAATTTTTTAAGTAGCGTCGATTGCTGTCAATATTTTGCCCTTTTATGTAACCTCAATATCCGTTTCCACGACCATTAAAAGTATTTCCGTTCGTTCGTTTGCGTTCGTCAATGGAGCATAGAGCGTGAGCTTCTTTCTTCATTTAAAATTACGAGTTGTTGTTTTTGTTACTGTTGTTGGTAACGCTGCTAAAGTCTCTACGTATTAATCATCAATGAATTGTTGCTTGGACTTCGACTCTGACTTGATAGCAAACACTGTTGTTGCTGCTGAGTTATTGTGTTGTTTTTGTTCGTTTGACCCGTGCTTAGCATAAAAATTGGCGTCGGTGAGCGCAAAAAATAAAATATTTATTTTTGTTCTGTAACATGTACAATAATTTATTTTTACTTACAACTGATTTTATGCCGATAACACGTGGATGTAGAGAAAAAATAACAAGAAAAAATAGCAACAACACTCGCTTCATGTTGACAACACTGATGAGGATTATAAGAATGTAAATGAAGATTACCTGCAATGAAAAAAAGTAAAGAAATCATCAGTATTGCATGGAAAAAACGTGTTCAAATAACAAACATGAAACGACCTAAGGAATGCAGGAAGTGCTAAGAGCTTTCAGTATTGCTTATATCTAAAATGCAGGAAATTTTTTCTTCAAAATTTTTAATACTTTAAAAATAAAAACAAATTAAATTCATTTACTTAAAAGTATGTTCAAATTCATATTCATATTCATATTCATATTCATATTCATATTCATATTCATATTCATATTCATATTCATATTCATATTCATATTCATATTCATATTCATATTCATATTCATATTCATATTCATATTCATATTCATATTCATATTCATATTCATATTCATATTCATATTCATATTCATATTCATATTCATATTCATATTCATATTCATATTCATATTCATATTCATATTCATATTCATATTCATATTCATATTCATATTCATATTGATATTCATATTCATATTCATATTCATATTCATATTCATATTCATATTCATATTCATATTCATATTCATATTCATATTCATATTCATATTCATATTCATATTCATATTCATATTCATATTCATATTCATATTCATATTCATATTCATATTCATATTCATATTCATATTCATATTCATATTCATATTCATATTCATATTCATATTCATATTCATATTCATATTCATATTCATATTCATATTCATATTCATATTCATATTCATATTCATATTCATATTCATATTCATATTCATATTCATATTCATATTCATATTCATATTCATATTCATATTCATATTCATATTCATATTCATATTCATATTCATATTCATATTCATATTCATATTCATATTCATATTCATATTCATATTCATATTCATATTCATATTCATATTCATATTCATATTCATATTCATATTCATATTCATATTCATATTCATATTCATATTCATATTCATATTCATATTCATATTCATATTCATATTCATATTCATATTCATATTCATATTCATATTCATATTCATATTCATATTCATATTCATATTCATATTCATATTCATATTCATATTCATATTCATATTCATATTCATATTCATATTCATATTCATATTCATATCATATTCATATTCATATTCATATGCATATTCATATTCATATTCATATTCATATTCATATTCATATTCATATTCATATTCATATTCATATTCATATTCATATTCATATTCATATTCATATTCATATTCATATTCATATTCATATTCATATTCATATTCATATTCATATTCATATTCATATTCATATTCATATTCATATTCATATTCATATTCATTTTCATATTCATATTCATATTCATATTCATATTCATATTCATATTCATATTCATATTCATATTCATATTCATATTCATATTCATATTCATATTCATATTCATATTCATATTCATATTCATATTCATATTCATATTCATATTCATATTCATATTCATATTCATATTCATATTCATATTCATATTCATATTCATATTCATATTCATATTCATATTCATATTCATATTCATATTCATATTCATATTCATATTCATATTCATATTCATATTCATATTCATATTCATATTCATATTCATATTCATATTCATATTCATATTCATATTCATATTCATATTCATATTCATATTCACATTCATATTCATATTCAAATTAATATAATTAAAATTCATATTTATGAGAATTATGGTTAGGGTATTATGCATATTACTTTTCGTATTCATGGTGATATTCAAAGAAATCTCACCACTAAAAAACTGAGCAATTATTGTTTGTATTACAACCTGAAATACTTACTAGTTATCAGAAGGTTACAAAAAAATTTTGAAATTTTTTTAACTTTCTCAATAGCAAATATTTGTATTGTAAAAGCTACGGTATTTGGTGTGTGTAAAAATATTTACTAGTTATTTAAATGAGATGAATAGTTTTTATGACAGTTAATGAGAAAAAAAAACAGAAGATATAAACAGTCTTTATTAAACACGCCTATAGAGTCGTAACCGGTCTAGATATTCAGATCAGAATTGTTTGATGACACGAGGAAAGCATTAAAATAATTTTATACCTAAATTTATAACAATGCAAAAATTAGTCAACATTTAAATGCTATTATATAGAGGCTTTTTTATGTTAATATTTGAATAAATTTTTTTTTAAAGTTTATGATAAACGCCAGTAAGGGTTTAATGGCAAAGACATAAATTTGGCATAAAAAAAAATTCCATTAATTTCGAATTTTTTCGGCACCTGTTAGATAAGCAAAATGTGACAATGTTTCAAACAGATTTAAATCGATCAGTATCTTGAGCGATAACATTTTAAAAAATTATTTTTCATGTATAAAATAAAAATATCTCTCGAAAATGGAGCAAATTTTTAGAAAAATTGTTTATGTAAAATTATTGTACAGATAAAAATAATAAAAACAAAATATAATAAAAAAAAATTATAAAAAATAACAATAACAAAAAAAATTACTATAACATATTTCCGTAAAATGTGAGTGCGGAACGCTTGATTTTTTTTTTTTAAATTTCATAGCATATTTTTAGGCATGTTTTGTTTTGTGATTTATTGAAACTTCAAAAACTTTTTATATTTTTTTTCATTTTTAAATTTTCAGTTTTACAAAAAATTTTTAAACTTATTTCGTCGAACCTACTATAGTTTGCGTTTTTACTTCAAGGTATTTTATACTAAGATATTTGAAACTAAAAATTGTTATTTGCACAACTTAAAATCGAAATGTGACCATCGCTGATTTCTAATTCACCTTAAAGAAAATCAATATTTCATGTTTTTTTTTATTATTAAAACAGGTCCCGTCATTCTTGACGGGAAAGAACTAGTATTTATAATAAAAATCAAAAAAATAACTAGAAAAAATAACAATGTAATAAAATATTTTAAATGAAATAGCAGAGTACATTGCTCCTCAAACAAGTTGCAAAATTTTCATGATAAACTATTAATATCAACATAATTATAACTGTAATAAATTTTACATAATTATGGTGAACATAAGATAAAGTACAGGTATGTTTGAGCCAGCTCATTCGATGAAAATGGAAAATTGAACCCTCATTAGATACCCTCTCATTGCTATTATCATGAAAACTCGATTTCATGCATTACAACCCGCATGCATTAAACACAAAACGCACTGCAGAAAAACTAAACGCATGCGCTAGCGTTAATAATATTTCCCCCAATTAAATTTCACACATGAAAAGTAATATGAATTTCCGATTAACGTTTAATCAAACATACTCTATTGAAAGCGTGTGAATAAAATATGTTGTAAATAGATTCAATACGTATTTCGCATCATTATAAAAGTCCTAAAGTCGACACTCATATAGGTTTTTAGAATGAAAACAGCGAATTTTCAAAGTGGGTTTCAAAGGGAAATCTTCAGGGTGGGACTGTATTATTGATCATGATAATTGCTTATTATATTAAATTGACAAAAGTAAACTAGTTCATCGAGGTTATTTATAACTATTCCGTTTTAAAAAGTAATTCAGAACACAACAAAGAAATTTCATTAGAAATTTATAAAATTTCAACTTATATTAAGAGAAGAGAATTTTTAATTCAGAACACATACAATTTAAATTCAAAAACAATGAGTAAAAATTCATAAAAGCTGAAAGTAAATTCAAAAATTTCATTTAAATTTCAGAAACCATAATTTGAAATTAAAAATTCCATTAGAAATTAATAATAAATATATTAATTTAAGCTGAAAAACAATATTTCAAATTCAGAGAAAATCATTTGAAATTCCAATTCCAATTTGAAGTTTCAGAAACTACAATTTGTACCTACCTAACCACACCCTAACTTATCATACCTTACCACACCCTACTTTACAATATCTTACCATAACCTACTATACTATACCAAACCATACCAGACCATACCATATCATATCATACGATACCATTTCACACCATACCATTTCACACCACACTATACCATACCATACCATACCATACCATATCAAACCATACGATACCGCACCATAACATACCGTACCACAACATAAGGTAAAAAACAATTCCCGCCTCTAATAATCTTCTTACCCACAATTTCGGGGCTTCAAAGACCTTTACTTTGCATCCCAGTTTTGGGTAGAATTTCGCAGAATTTATTGAAAGATATGGCGGAAGAAGGATGATGTTTACGAAAAACTAACTTTTTCGAATTAAAACCAGGAGAAATCCTCATAGAGCAGTTTTGGGTTTCCTGAACTTCTTTTTAGGACAGAATATCAAGTATTATGCCCATAACTTGTGTTTTGCTTCAGAATGCATACCCGAAATACGCAAAAAAGTAGGAGAACACAAAACCGCTTCATGGGGATTCATCAGAATATGAATATGAATATGAATATGAATATGAATATGAATATGAATATGAATATGAATATGAATATGAATATGAATATGAATATGAATATGAATATGAATATGAATATGAATATGAATATGAATATGAATATGAATATGAATATGAATATGAATATGAATATGAATATGAATATGAATATGAATATGAATATGAATATGAATATGAATATGAATATGAATATGAATATGAATATGAATATGAATATGAATATGAATATGAATATGAATATGAATATGAATATGAATATGAATATGAATATGAATATGAATATGAATATGAATATGAATATGAATATGAATATGAATATGAATATGAATATGAATATGAATACTTCGTTTTGGTCCTTTTTGTGATGAATTTTGGGTTCGAATAAAAATTCAGAGTGGCACTCGTGTCTATTAGGTCTATTTAAGTACTCTGTGTTGCATTTAAGGTATTTTTTTGTTAAAAAATTTTGACCAAAATCTATTAAAATCATTCACAATTTTGATGATTTAATAACCATTTTATTTTTAAATGCGGCAAGAGTTTCTTTTAATATTTCATGTCTGATTCGAGTAACCGGTTTCTATATTTTATCAAATACTTTGAAACAATACTTTTAAGTCATTTTTATTATGCTGGTGAAGATTTTTAGTAGTTATATCAGCATTAATTTGTTCTTTGGAATTTTTTTTTAAAAATGTATTTCTCATTTTATATAAAAATGTGTATTATTTCTTTGTATTAACATTAGCAAACGTAGCGGATATGACAACAATCCGAGGGAGTTCCCGGTTGAAATCCCATCTGATACAATTTTTTTTTTTCAGTTGAAATACACTTTTCTGATCCACCGTTACCTCTCTGCGGACAATGGCAAACCTCAGAGAGTAAATTAAGCATTTGAGAACCTGTTAAGCATTTTGAGGAGTTGGCATAAACAATGGCGCTGCAGTTCTCAACCATTTGTACAGAAATATTAAATTCTGCCTTTAATTTTTTTCATCTCTTTAAGATATAATATTTTGTTTTATTGCAAATGTGCACATATGTACCTTTTTGATATTACTATATATATTTAGAAAATATTTTGTTTTGATTGATAGAAACATGTCTTCTGTAATTCAACTCACGTCTACGCATTAACTTATATCAGAAGTTGCTTAAGTAAACCTTTATTACCATTTCGGTTATTTATTCACCCCAGTTATGCTATTTTCTTTTATGATTTAATTGCATTAAATTCCCAAAACAGGGCAAATTATGACCTATTATTTTGCAAATCCATCAGTGTCTGCAGAAGTTCCAGATAATTTATTTTCCATTTCACATGTGTTAACATTACAAGACTTACCATAAAGTTTAGTTTTATGGAGTAAAACAGAATCTTACGGTTCAATTACTGGGTTTATTTTTTTTAAAGATGATTAGAATAAAATTGCGTTCAAGTCATTTAAGTCTCAAGACGCCATTATGACAGGAGTGTTCAACCGCAATTCTTAATTTTTAAATTTAAGTGTTAAGTAAATTTAAGTTATATTTTTGTTTTTCAATTATGAGAGTAAAAGTAGAATGCAATGAAAAACGGTTTTTGATAGATATCTTTTTAAGAAAAAAATATATATAAGCAGTAAAGCGTTAAACATCAATATGCTACGCTGTTTAGGTAGTTCTGAAATCATTTACATCCTCCTCTGCTTAGTCCACATTTCTGTCCAGTTTAAGGAATGCAATTACTTAAGCATTTTCTAACAGCAGCAACAACAACAACAATAAAATTTAGATGGCAATTCATCAAATAGCTACTCGCAATATTGAACAGAGACAGAGATGTGCTGTCGACCCCAACTATGGCAGCTGTTTCCAGTGACATATTCCTTGCCAATCTTTGTATGCAGGTCACGCAAAAAAGACACACTATGTATTTGTGGCCACAAAAAAATCCCTCATAACTATTGTTTTTTTTTTCTGACTTTGAAATGCTGCCAGAACTGGGAAAATGCACAGGACACATTTAGACAAATCCACTCAGAACCATCAACATATAGAACAGGATCAAAGCAGTAACAGCAGCTTAAGTGCGAACAACAATGTTGCTGGTGGTGGTTGTGTTGGTGTTGGCGAGATGGTGGTTGTGAAAGTGGAGTAGTTTTGAAAATGGTCAAAAAATCATTAATAATTGCATTGTAATCGATGCAATGGCATCAGCATCTGTTGCTCTTCGCCCGAAACAAGCAAGCAAAACTTAACTTCCCGCATAATTTCCCGAATTTTGTTTCCTTCGCTTCTAGCTAAACGATTTTCAAATTCCAAAACGTTAAGCGAATGAGGGTCAACCACAATGACAGCCACGTCTGTGGCACCAAACAATTTTGTTATATTTTTTCTTTTTAGCTTTTCGTTTTAACACTCTGTCCGCCGTCTTCCGTATGTATTAATGCAGCAAAAATTGCATCACAAATTTAATGTCGTACTTTATGACTACTTTATAAACACTTAAAATGCTCCTTATTAAAACTATTTGGATGAACATTTAACGAGTTTGTCATTTCAATTAACCGAGTTTTTTCTTTTCATGTCGTTTCTAAGATTTTTCTCTACCCATTTGAAACGCAACAACTGAGTCAGTTTAAGGCAGCATCTTAATGTTTATTAAGTGCATGCGTTAATTTGTACTAATTAACTACTTTTTTAATTTTTTTTTATTACGTCTAATATGTTTTCTTATGACCCGAAAGTGGGTTGAACTTTGCCAGCTTCTTTTTGTTTGAATAAAAATTTAATATTTCCTACATTTATTATTTTAAATATTAACATTTTGTAATTTGGTCGAAGTTAAGATAGCGTAAGAGTTAGAACAAGATTCATATTTCAGTTCATATTCATATTCATATTCATATTCATATTAATATTCATATTCATATTCATATTCATATTCATATTCATATTCATATTCATATTCATATTCATATTCATATTCATATTCATATTCATATTCATATTCATATTTATATTCATATTCATATTCATATTCATATTCATATTCATATTCATATTCATATTCATATTCATATTCATATTCATATTCATATTCATATTCATATTCATATTCATATTCATATTCATATTCATATTCATATTCATATTCATATTCATATTCATATTCATATTCATATTCATATTCATATTCATATTCATATTCATATTCATATTCATATTCATATTCATATTCATATTCATATTCATATTCATATTCATATTCATATTCATATTCATATTCATATTCATATTCATGTAAAATTTTTTCTTTAAATTTAATATTTAAAATGTTTCTTATAAATAAATCTTATATTTTATTAAAAAAATAATTATGCGAAGCATTTTCTTCAATAAAAACAAATCTTTCTCAAAAATAAAAAGTTTTTCTTCTCTAAAAACGATATTTTTTATATATTTCTCTTTTTAATGGAAGCTTTTAATATTATTAAGGATCACATTTAGAGAAAAAAATTCTCTGGAGCTAAGTTTATATCATTTTTCTCTCAATATGATGGCCTTTTTTTATCATATTTGGAGAAATGTTTTTCTGAGTGTAACTAACCGTTCTTGTTTTTTTGCACAGTCCGGTTCAATTTTGAACCGAAGGTGTGTATGTGGGTGCGTATGTGAGGTACATGATCCGAAACAGGTAAGCCAATTTCTATAAAAGTTTCTGAATGTTCTTGAGAAGATTTGTACCGACTGTTCTACTGGTTATATTTAAGGGAGTTGAGTTAGAGGCGTGGCATCTTCTCAACAGCCCTTATTTTCGGTGTAACTTTCGAATTATGGTTCAGAATAAATAAATATCGGTACGAACTTACTTTTTAGAATATAGTCGTATCCTTCGAGTAGCAAAAATGAATTTGTATTAGACAAAGGGGCGCGGCACCGCACATATAATTACATCTTCCGATATCGAATATCTCTGGAAGTTAATTTCGCTTGACAATGACACTCAGTAAAGAGTTACAGTTAAGTTAAAAATTACCCAGGTCTTTCTACTGAAAAACTGGTGCGGGCCTAATTCTCTGTTTGTTTGCGTGAAATTTCGCTCGCAACATTCATTTGTTTATTGCGTGAAAATTCTGACAAATATTTTGTGGCCAAGAAATTGAAAAATTTGAGAAAGTCATGCTTTACTTTTCAAAATAGACAAAAATAAATATATAAAAACAAAAAATTTTCGACAACTGTCACTATTCACTTCCAAATAAATAGGCACTTCAATTAAATTGACGTGAAAAAATGTTGCGAGAGAAATGTTGCGAGTACAACTTTGACGAACATGTTGTGAAACTTTTCACGCATATTTCACAACTTTTTTTTTAGTACGGCCAACTTTTTTACTTTTTGGGGATATGTTAATGTTTTTGGTGTTATTGAAAACAGAATTGAATAAATTACAAAATTGATTTAAAAAAAAAATTTAATTTATAACGCACTTTCTGTTTAATTTAACAGAATTTCTGTTTAATTTATAACAGAATTTTAATTTAATTTAAAATTCTGAGAAATTTTCACTCAAAGATGAATGTTAGTAGTTTCAAGCGATTGATTGAAGATGAACTTCACACGAGCACAGCTCAGGAACAGTTAACTCGGTGGGGTTTCTTGATATACCGTTAGAAAGGTTATTTTATTGCTTTTGCTGATTTCTAACGTTAGTTTTTCTGCTAGAAACAAAAATATGAATAAAAAACGGGATATATAAATTTACTCAGTAGCCATATATTAGAAAGGTGTTTGCATTGGCTCTGAAAAATGAGTTTTCTGTGAGTTAGTTCTTATGCTAGAAACAAAAATGTGAATCAAAATCATGGAATATGAATTTAACCAGTAGCTCTCAGAGTGTGAAAATAGGCCGCCCACCTCCATGCGATTTTTGACTCAACTCAACATCACCGTTCGTTCACCTTCGGAAATAGTTGCGAGACACCTTATATATATGTTATTTAAAAAATTGTATATGACAAATTGAGAATTCGTTTTGTTGTTAAAGATACTTTCCCTAGAATTAAAGCGTGAGTCGTTGTTATTTTTTGAAATAACGTCAAAAACGTTTAGGCATTTAAAAAAAAAACTGAAGTTCTTTGAAAACAACAGATTACTAAGATTCTAAGAGACTATTAAAGAAAATTTTTATTTTTATAGCTTTACATATTTAAAACAGAAGTTTGGAACAAATTAAGACACTAACTGTAGAAAATATAAGACTTTCCGGTTTGTCATTTTCTGTTTTAATGAAAAATACAATGAATTTTTATGCTTGAGGTGAAATTTGGAGCAAAACAATCATTGCTAAATATTTGCAAATAACACTAATGACCGTTAAAGATTTTGCACGAGCTGAACCTAAATGTTCATTGATTACTTCTTGGAAGACCGAGTGGAGTGGAAATAAAGAAAGCCACAAAGATAGCACAAAACTAAACATCATTATTATCAACATTGTGACACAGTCAATAAATTCTGATTATAAGTAGTTTTTTTTTTATGTTTTTTAATATCTTTCAAATATCTATGAAACAAAGAAAAAACGCCGACAGCTTCAAGAGAGTTCATTGACACCAACAGTTTAAAGTCTGGCTATGCAATGTTTGTGTTGCCATTATTTTGGTTGGTTAACATGTCAAAATAAAAAGAAATCTAATTCTATCAGCTGCCAAAATCTTGTCACCGACCTCATAGACACCTCATATGAGCACAAAACACAAAAAAAAAAAAAAATTAAAAAAAATTAATGATAAAAGAAATGTTAGTGGTACCAACAGCGGCGTTCTTCAAATTCATCATACTTACCAACGCTAAGAAAGCCAGCGACAAGAAGTATGAAAAAAAAAAAAAAATGTAACATAAAAGAACTTATTAAACACTTGGTTTTTCTTTAAGTTCTATATTATTTATATTTTTTATTTTTTTTTTTTGAGATATGACAGATTGTATGACAGAAATAGGTACACGCGAAGAAGAAATTTTTAGAAAGTGTAGATACGTGTGTGTGTTTGTGCGTTCAACTCTATGTACCGACCACACACTGTTCATAAATGCATAAAACGTTACCTTTGGCACCACGGTTTGGTCTAAAATAAAAAGCTTTAGTTTTTCAAATTTTGAAACTAAGGGTCAATTCTACGCGGCTTCTGGCCTAGTGTAGGAAGGTGTCGAAATTTTATTTCATTTAGAAAGAGTTGAATTTATGTTGAATTATTATGACATACATAATAATATTACTAATTGCTTTTGTTACTTTCAAATAACGGTGATTTTATACTACTTTTGACTTAAATCAACTCTGTATAGTAGATATATTCTAAAGAAAGTTATACGAAAATAAAGTAAATATTTTCGAAGTTAAGAAGTAAGATTTTCCGGACGGAAAAACGAGAAGCAAAAATAAGTTCGAGAAAATTGAGATGTATTGGGCAATATTGACACTCGCACAATTGTTTAGACAAAAACAAGAATCCACATGAGCAAATTTTTGGATGAGGCCAACATCTCAGCGCCAGCTTAGAAATCAAGTAAATATAAGTTTTATGTGAGAATTAAAGAAACAAAATGAAGTACGATGTTGAATTAAGTCTGACTTGCAGTACATTTGAAACGGTTACCGTTACCGTTAACTAAACGAAAAACATCAAAAATTTCTGAGATCAAGCATATGACTAAGGAATAATTGAAATTCTGCAACGAATTCGAAATCAATCATCAAACGTGATTGTCATAATTTTGGTTAAACTAATAAAAATAAAATAAAATAGAATTTAAAAGAATTAAATCAAATAAAATAAAATAGAACGCAAGATCGCAAAGAAACCGCAGAATTTAGAGCAGTATCAAAAACAGTCAAGTGGCATTTTAAGAAAAAGAAAAAATCAAAAACGAAAAAACAGCAAATAATGAATTTAATCTATTTAAGTCACAGCAAAAAATGGACACAACTCAAAAAAAGATTTATGAGTTTTTTGCTTTTTTGAGTTCAAGTCTTCTATAGGGTTTTTCAAAAAGAGTTTTAATTTTTAAAGACAAGAATAAAGCAGTATTTTTGTGAAAAGCGGGAATATTTTTATTTTAAACCAAATAACAGATATAAGTAATTTTACTACTTTTTTAACTTACTTAGTCTCTTTTTCTAGGTTAACTTTTTAAAAAATAACCTTTTTATATAATAGTTACTTTTTTTTTAGTTAAGACCCCTTATATACTACTCACAAATCCAGTCACATTAAAACTGAATACAAAAATCTTTTTTTTTTGAGTTCTTCTGCAAAAATTTGACAAAAAAAAAACTGTCTGTATACTACACTCTCTTTCAAAAATTTTCTCGACTCTTAAGACTAGAGTCAAGGTGTGAGTCTTGTGGTCTTTAAGACGCAGCACGCCAGAAATTGCCAAATAATTAGGATGGCATATGCGCAGCAACAAGCACAACAACAAGAATAAAACTAACAACAGCTGAAACACTACTTATCATCTTTGCAAAGTAACTCCGATGTCAATACGTAACACCTTTGCATGAAATCAATTATTTTTGCAAAAAAAAAAAAAAACAAACAGATTTCAGAAAAAAACATCAACGCTTGAATTCGAAGCAAATTTCGCAAATGGATAAAGAAGAAAACATTGCAGATTTGACGTTTATCAAAACGGTAATGATGTGTCAACATTGCGATAATACAGTAACAAGCGGATTAGCAACCAGAACAATTGCAAAGCAAGAAGAAAATGAGAAAAGAAATAGCCTGAACAAATCTTGTGCCTCTTGCAAGCCGAGCGAAAAGAATCATTTAGGCTTTAACAAAGAAAAAGAAAAAGAAAAAGAAAAAGAAGAAGAAAAATAAAAAGAAAAAGAAAAAGAAAAAGAAAAAGAAAAAAAAACAAACAAAGAAAGGAATGAAGAAAGCAAGATTAAAAAAAGGTCAACAATCCAAAATGAAGTTTAATAATATTTTCGATTTTGAACATCTATTTTCAATTGTTATTAAAAAAAAATCAATTGAAATTCGGAAAAAATCAAATGAAATTCAGAAATTCTATTTGAAATTCAGAAAAGGTCAATTGAAATTTAGAAAATCAATTTGAAATTCGGAGAAAATCAGTAACGATTCAGAAAAAATCAATTGAAATTCGGGAAAATAAAAAAAAAAAATCAGAAAAGGTCAATGAAATTCAAATATTTCATTTGAAATTCGGAAAAGAACAATTCAGTAATTCAGTAAAATTAGAAAAAATCAAAAAAAAAGTCAACTGGAATTCAGATATTTCAGTTGAATTTCGGAGAAAATCAATTGAAATTCAGTAAAAATCAATCGAAATTTAAAAATTCTATTTGAAATTCAAAAAAGTTCAAATGAAATCAAGAAAATCAATTAAAATTCATGAAATCAAAATTGAAATGCAAAAATTCCATTTGAAATTCAGAGAAAATCTATTGAAATTCATAACAAATTAATTAAAATTGTATTTGAAATTCAGAAAAGATCAATTGAAAATTCATAAATTCTATTTGAAATTCAAAACAGATCGATTGAAATTCAAAATTTCTATTTGAAATTCAGAGGAATCAATTCAAATACCGAAAAAATCAATTGAAATTGAGAATTCCATTTGAAATACGAAGAAAATCAGTTAAAATTAAAAAAAAAAATGTTAATTCAGGAAAATAAAAACAAAAACACAGGAAAGATCAATGAAATTCAAATATTTCATTTGAAATTCAGAAAAGACAATTGAAATTCAGTTAATTAAAAAAAAAAACAAAAAAAAAAGATCAATTGAAATATTTCAATATTTCAGATATTTCATTTGAAATTCAGAAAAGCACAATCACTCAAAATTAAAAACTTCAATTTGAAATTCAAAAGAGATACATTGAAAAATCAGAAATTCCCGTTGAAATTCAGAGTTCTTTTGATGTTCAGAAAAAAATCAATTTAAATTCAACAAATGTCAATTCAAATTCAGAAATTCGATTACAAATTTACAAGAGTTTAATTGAAAATTAAGAAATTTTTGTAAAAATTCTGAAAAGGTCAATTGAAATTGAGAAAAAAATCAACTAAAATTCAGAAATTCCATTTAAATTCAGAAATAAGCAATTGAAATTCAGAAATTTCATTTAAAATTCGGAAAAGAACAAATGAAATTCACGAATTTCATTTAGAATGCAGAAAATATCAATTGAAATTAAAAAATTCTGATTTAAATTCATATAAGATCAATTGAAATTCAGAAATTTCATTTGAAATTCAGAAAATAACAATTGAAACTTAAAATTTCATTTGAAAACCGGAGAAAAAAAATTGAAATTCAGAAAACATCAATTGAAATTCGGAAATTCTATTGCAATTAAATAAGGGTCAAAGCAATTTTAATTGAAATTCGGAGAAGATCAATTGAGATCCAGAAAATTAATTTGACACACAGTAAAAATCAATTAAAATTCAGAAATTCTATTTGAAATTCAAAAAACGTTCAATGAAAACAAGAAAATCAATTAAAACTCAGGAAATGTCAATTGAAATGCAAAAATTCAATGTGAAATTCAATGAAGACCTATTGAAATTCACAAAAATCAATTCAAATTCTATTTGAAATTTTGAAAATAAATAAATTATATTTGAAATTCAAAAAAGGTTAAATTATAATTGAAATTCAAAAAAGGTCGATTTAAATTCAGAAATTAAATTTGAAATTCTGAGAAATCAATTAAAATTCATAAACAACAACGACCTCTAGAAAATAAACAACAAATACAAAAACAAAAAAAAAACATTTTTTTTATATCTTCAACTTTAACTGTACATAATGTAAAAAAAAAATTTAATTAAATAATTTAATAATACTATGTAAAAAAAAATTAATAAAAAAGGTGTTGTTTTTAATAGCTTCACACTGTAATAGTACCTTAATTGATAAGACTTTAATACAAAAAAGAAATAAATTAAAACTATTTAAAGATGGCAGAGAAATTGGCTTGCCATTCAAACATTCAAGTTGAAACAGATTTTTCTCTCGCTTTTGGCATTTGGTTGAAATATACGCTAAACAAGTAACGATAATATTAAGAAAATTTATTAAAAATACTTTTGGTTAGAGTTTTTTCAGTGTTTGTTGTTACATTTGAAAACAAAATTTAACAAACTTTTAGAAATAGTTAGAAAAATTGGAAAACCGTTAAATTGGACTAAGATGGAGAGTCAAACTTTTGAATTTAAAACAATTTTTTTTTAACAAATTGTACAATTAATGAATGCATAAAACTAATATTTTTTTTTTGTGAAAATTTCTACTTTTGAGAAAAACTCAAATTCGACCAACTAAAAAGCTCTTTCCCAACCAAATTTCATAAACCCAGAGAAAAAATCTGATTAATTTAAACAAGTTTCAACCAAATCTCAGATAATAATTTTCCAACATGAATCATCATGTTAAGGTTTTAAAACTATTACGATGACTTTTCTTGATTTACTGAAATTTGAACAACAGATTTACAAAAAACGAAAAAAAACAAATTGGCAAGATTTACCACTAAACTTAAAATTCGTTTACAGACCAGTTTTATAAAAAAAGGCCTACAATTTTGAGAAAAGTACTTTTCGGCAACAAATTTCTTTTTTCCAAACTGCAAAGAAATTAATTCAAAATAGTTGGTGGCGACTGTGCATAATGGTGGAGAGAGTGTTATAATATTCGGCTGATGCTCTTAACGTGCATTTTAGTCACTGATCAGCATTGACGAGAGAATGAATTCATTTGCATAAATTAGACTAGAATGGAACCATTTTTAAACTTCGCTCATTTCAACTTTATGAATGAAAAATGCATAAATTATGTAGAATACATCATGATTATCGGCAAATTTCTGAGCTGGCCACTTTAAAGTTTCAATCTTATGTCTATGACTATCTCAAGAATAAAATTAAGATTACTTACGGGTAAAATAATTATAAAAACGCAGACATGCTTACTTAGGACGGATGAGCAGGAATGTTAATTTCACCCCATCTTCAAAAGCGAATGCCAAATGTTGTTATAATAAAATATCATGGTCATGCTTCATAAAACTTCATAAACATTTTGACTTAATAAATAAAATATATAATTTATACAGTTTTTGAAAATATTTATTTTTAAGTTTTAACAGGTGTGCTAACGTCACAGCATAAAAAATATTTTTAGCATTTTTAGGTGTTTAAGAAAAACAAAAAAATAATTTTTAAATAAATTAGCCATTTCGGCTCTTGAAGGACTTAGATCGATTTTCTTAGGCTCACGTTCATGGTGGACGTTGAAGCTAAAAAACACCTGTTGTACTGAAAAGACATAATTTTGAAAAAAATTTAAATTTCCTAAAACTATTTTGAATAGTTAAGATTGCTGAGCATAAGGATATTCTTGAACGTGTACAATTATTGTTGAAGAAAACTGCAGTTTTGGCCGAAGCCTCGGAAGCGCCATAAGAAAAATTTTGCAAAAATTTCTTCTAACTTCAATTGTAATTAATTTTATACCATCTTCCCCTAAATTTCTTTCGCCAAACTCAACCAAACATTTTCTTCACAACAATCCTTGATAAGATACAACAACATCCATATTTAACTTGCAAGCTGCAAAATTGTATACTTCTTTTTTCTACTTTTTTGTTTATCTTATTATGTTGCTGAAATCCATGTTAATTGCCGGCGTTGGCTGGGTGTTTTTTTTTTTGCTTTTCTTCTTCCACGTTTAAGCTGCTCATACTGGCATATCCTATATAATACGCAGACGTACATAATTATGCCATATTTAAAGTACAGTTGAGTTGGTGACCAACATTGGGTGAGTCAGTCAGTTCAAAAAATGTACAACCAGAAACCAGAATCAAAACAAACGCCAGTTAAATGTAAAAAAAATCATAAGCAAAAGGAAAAGAAGTGAGCAACAATATGCAAAGGGCCACAACGAAAGACAACACTTTGGCATGGTTTCCACGAGCTTCTGGAGTTGTCAGGGTATGAGGTGCGACAGTGCTAGGCGGTGCTCCCTACTTGACAATACTTGGCTGCAGCAGACATACTACATTTTGAAAGAGGACGTAAATGCCCAGCATATAAGACGAAGTGTCTGACCTGATGCTCTGCTTCTGCCTCTCTTTCTACACCGAGACGTCTACAACATCTTAAAGACTGGCTTAGTTCCGTATAAGAAGTTTATTTACTCTTTTGCAAAAAATTAACATCTGTCATATTAAGAGCAGCAGCAGCAACAACAACCAACGACTGCGCAACGCAACTTGTTGAGGAAACAGCGTCCGTCCCTCTATTATTGCAAGCTGTAAGTAAACTTGAGGTTATGTTTATGTATCATTTTTCAATTTTTTGTTGTTTTTGTGTCTTATAGATTTTGCACATGCGCGCCTTTACAACATAATTAAAGAGTTCTCGTTTTTTTACGTTCACTGTTTGGCGTTTGCGTGTTGAATGAGTTTTAAACAAAAAAAAAAAAAAATTTTGCTATTTAAAAATTTGCAATTGTTGCTTTGCGTGTCACGTGTTGTTCATGTCTTTCCTTTTTGCTAGCTGGAGCAAGTGTTGGACGTAAATATTTTTCGATGTTGTTGGTTTCGACCTGCATTGAAATATGTAATAATAGTTAATGCGATTTCATTAGGACACATTAATTATGCATAATATGCATGTATGTAATACATTGTAGTATATGTTTAATAAAACATACAGTTGTGTGCAAAATAACAGCAAAATTAAGTAAAACATAATTCTCTAAGAGAAAGCTTCCTGAGGTTGTTGAATCTTGATACGGGGGCTAGTCTAGCACTTCTGGAGGATTTCTCTTATTTTCACCAAAAGATTAGTTTTACAGGGCTTTAGGAGTTCAGTACCAGAAGAATAAAGCGACTTTACGAGCAAGACCTTTTATAACTTTTTCATGGTCGATGATAAGAAAAATTAATTTTTAAATATAAGTTGGAATTTTTATAAACTTTGTATCCTAACAATTGTCCAACTAACAATTGAGCTTCCAAGACACTATTGCAAGGTACCCTTTATCTTCCCTTTTAAGCACTTGTGCGAAACCTTTTCGAAGCTCATTTGGAGCACTGTTGCCAGATTGAGGTAAATTTCCCTAAATGAAGTAGTTTTTGACTCATTTTTTGGGCAGAGGTAAAAAAGCTAATTTTTTACTTAAAGAGGTAAACTTTAGCAATATAAATATTTTTTAGATTTCCAAATACTTTAAGTTTTTTGCATTTTCGGTACGGTACTTCTCTGAACGTACTCACAAGCAGTCCTTTATTATTGGAAGTCCCTTTTTTGTACCAAAAAATATCAAATGTAGGATTGTTTTTATTTTTGATTTGCTGCAAATATTAACTTAAAAACTGAGGAAATTGGTGAAACATACCAAGCCACAAGACGTAATATTGTGTTTGTTTGAAATTTCATTGAATATTGCTTAAAAGAATATCGGTTATAGGAAGCCATGATCAGTTCTTACAAAAAAAGTTAATGAAAAAGTGGATAAAAGAAGTCCTTTGCGCATCGTGAATTGTTGTTGGCGATAGAAAGAAACGAATTGTTCAAGGCTAGCAAAGAAATGTTTTATTGTGGAAGTAGTGAAGTGAACTATAACGACTGTTAATTATTTAAAATTTTGTAATTTTTTTTTAGAAAAAGGTAAATTTTATCAGAAAGTGGTAATTTTTTTTCCCAAATAGTGGTAAATTTCAGTTCGGCTTTCTGGCCACACTGATTTGGAGCACTTTGAAGTTCGCTCTCGAATGAACCAGCCTCGACGTTGCATCTCTCACAAGATATGACAACATTTTTACATTTAAGCATAGTACTCTGTTCGGCTTCACGTGAAATTCCACTCAAATCTCCATACAAAAAATGACAGCTGTGAAACAACCGTGAAAATTTCACAACTTTTTCGTCAAAGCTGTACTATGCTTCGCTCCGGAAAATCTATTACTATATTCCGCAACATGCGTCTAGCAACATTTTTTTCACGGCAATTTAATTGAACCGACCATTTATTTTGCCGTGAAAAGTGACATTGTCATTTTATTTAAGAAAAAAGTGCAAGCAAAAGAACAATGTTTCTAATTGAAATGACATTTTTACTATTTCTAAAGTTTTGCAATTAATAATTGCAGTTGTTGGAAGTTGTAAATACAGACCACCAACACCTTTCCGCGGTGTTGGTGGTCGCAAAACTTCGCAGCTTGCAGGCTGCCATAAACTAATGACTTGTTCTGCTTCACAACAAAGGACATGCATACTTGTATAAATATTTATTTTGTATTTATATAATCACAAATATGAAAATTTAAGAACTTAAACGATTTTCTGCTTTTCCTCTAATAAATTGTGGCTGTTTACATCTTGTCGAAATTTGTAAGCTGATCATCAGCTGTTCGTTCGCAACAAAATATCTGTCAAAATTTTCACGCAACAAATAAATGCCTGTTGCCAGTGAAATTTCACGCAATCGAGCATAGTACTAGGCTTTACCTTAAATGTTGTTATGTTCCAGTCACCGTCAATGTGTACAAACTAATAAATTTTGTGTGCATACTTTTAGGCTGACAATTTGTTCATATAAAAAAAAAGCACTGTACTTGTAAGAATGAACAGTTTGAGTGATTCAGGGTACGGAGAACGACGCTTGTCTTTTAAAATAAAGAGTGGAAAATTTTATAGTTTGAACAACAGGCGTTTTCTTCTAAAAACACTTTTGCTGTGTGATATACTGCTCCAGGCATCCTTAGCTCGCTCCCATAACTCGTTCACGTTTTTTGGGGGAATATCATGGTGAGACAGAGTTTGCTTCACAATGGTTTGCTTCACAAATTTTGAACTGGATTGAGATCTGGGCTCTGTGCAGGCCATTTCAAAGTATTGAATTGTTGATTTTCAAGCTACTCCTTCACTATTTGATATGTTTATTTGGAAAATGTTGAAAAATGATTTTCTCCATAGGTTACGCGCATAGGGTATTGACCAACAAACTCAGGCGAATATGTTTCCAGTACATATTAAATATAAAAAATATTCGTACCCATTTTTGAAAAAAAATACAATGAAAATGTACATTTTTTTAAAAATGTACTCAGCTAAAATGGAAAAAACGAAAATGTTTTGCAATTTTTTCTGCTTTAGAAAGGTTGGTTTGTGGGATAACTTATAATACTAATAAAAATTAGATTGGGTGCCACAAAGTGCTAATTGTAACAAAAACTAAACTTTTTGAAACCATTTACAAAAATATTTGTTTGTATTGTTATTAACATCCCTGCAAATATTTGGAAGATTAGATCATTTGGCGACGCGCTAGCGATTCGCCTAAGGGTTCTTTGGAAGATTGATCGCTTTTCGATCGCCGAAGCGATGAATGCGCGATTCTCAAAAAATTTAAAAATCTTCCTGCGTTCATTCCGGCGATCGTTGGAAGATGAATCTCTTTTCGATCGCCCAAGCGATAAATGCGCGATTAACAAAAAATGTTCAAAATCTTCCTTCTCTCATTCCGGCGATCGTTGGAAGGTGGATCGCTTTTTGATCGCCCAAGGGATGAATGCGCGATTCAAAAAAATTTCAAAATCTTCCTTCACTCATTCCGGCGATCGTTGGAAGATTGCTTTTTAAAAAGCTTTCAAAATCTATCATTGTATTATGAAGCAGGCTCTGAAAAATAGTTTAAATTAATCAAAAAATTTTTCTTTTAAAAAACTTCATGAAACTGGGATAAAACAACGTCGATTCGTTGGCCGATTCGTGTTATGACATAAAAATTGCGCTTGATGACTTCAACGTCAAGGTATGCGTTGCATATTTGGTACATATTTGGTCCAACAGTCGTAAAGTGCAGCCTCCACGACAATACATCCAATAACGGAATGAGGTTAATTGATTTCGCTACAGCACGAAACATGGTCGTTAGTAGCTCTAGATTCAAGCGTTTTGATTTACGGAAGGCACTCTTCCAGTGAACTAGACGTACGCACGATCCACGGTGCAAACATAGACTCGAAACATTATCTTGTCGCAGACAAGATCAGCACACGTCTGTGCGCAGCTAAGAATGCTCGTAATCCTACACAGAGAAATCTAGATGTCGACAACTATCGACGGCGAGGCTATCACCGCCCTCGCCGAAACCAGGGGCACGACCAGGAGTGTCGCAACGCCACTGCAGAGAAGGACGCTGCCAACAAAGCTACCCAGCA
Organism: Tetanocera ferruginea; assembly: GCA_958299015.1. Lineage (NCBI taxonomy): Eukaryota > Metazoa > Arthropoda > Insecta > Diptera > Sciomyzidae > Tetanocera > Tetanocera ferruginea. The sequence continues at coordinate 44,997,198 of OY282643.1, read as the reverse complement.
GTCGATTCTAACGCGTTCTGCTAAAGAACGATACTGTGAGAAGAGGAGAGAAGACAGACGCCTGTTCAGGTGAAAAAAAACGAGAGGCAGAAATGCGTGAGTGCGAGAAAATTGAGATGCGTGGCGACAGGAATGAGACTCGAAATTTTTTCGAAAAGATAAGACGCCAGTCCGATGGTTTTAAGACCGGAGCCTCTTCCGGCACGGATGAAAACAGAAATTTACATAATCTTATGGAGGGAACAATTCTCTAGTCGTCTAAAAGGCGATGCTGACAACAATCCCACCAATAGAGATTATATCCCAGAAACACCAATTATAGATGACAGCATTGAAATTCCGTAATTCCGCTTAAAAACAAGCCGCAGGAGCCAATGGCCTACCGGCTGAGCTGCTTAAGAACGGAGGCGAAGCTCTGTTTAAATGCATTCACAAGCTTCTATGCAGAATATGGTCAGCAGAATGCATTGCAGATGATTGTAATTTCAGTGTGCTCAACCCAATTCACAAGAAAGGCGATCCCACCATTTGCGCCAACTACCGTGGGATAAGCCTTCTTAATATCGCATATAAGTTCCTGTTGAGTGTTTTGTGTGAAAGATTGAAGCCCATCGTCAACCAACTGATTGGATCTTATCAGTGTGGCTTTAGTCCTGGAAAGTTCACCATCGACTAGATCTTTATGCCCCGAAAAGACCCTCGAAAAACAAATTGACACACACCATATTTTTGTCGATTTCAAAGCAGCCTTCTATAGTCCAATAATGGGTAACCTATATTCCGCAATGTCTGAATTTGGTATACCTGTGAAGCTAATACGTCTTTGCAGGATGACACTGAGCAACACCCGCAGCGCAGTGAAAATCGGGAAGAACCTCTCTCCTCCGTTCGATACCAAGCGAGGTTTCAAACAAAGTAATTCCTTATCGTGCGAATTTTTTAATATAGTTATGGAGAAAAATATCCGAACTGCTGACCTCAGACGCAGCGAAACAATTTTCTATTAGAGTGTTATGCTGTTGGCGAATGCTGATGATATTGACATCATTGGCCATAATGCGCGTGGAGTCAGTGCAGCATTCTCCAAGTTAGAAAAAAAGTTTAGTCGAATGGGTTTTGCAGTGAACGCAAACAAAACGAAGTATCTTGTGTCATTAAACAAACAGTCCCAGCGTCTAGGTAATTGAGAAGAAGAGCTCTCTATCGACGAACAAAACTGACGCTTTATAAGTCAGTTTTGCCGTTCTACGATACGCATCAAAAACCTTGACTTTGAGCAGCACTGATGAAAGGACTTTAGGTGCGTTTTATAGAAAAATCCTCCGTGAGATCTATGGTCCAATCTGCGTCAATAGCGAGTACCGTTTACGATGGAATCACGAGCCGTAAGAGCTATATGCTGACATCGATAAAGTCAAGCGTTTTAAAATTGAGCGGCTTCGCTGCCTAGGTCATGTCGAGAGAATCAACGACGAAGCTCCAGCGTCGAGGTTTAATCTCGAGTAACTAAGAAGTTCAGCTCTTTTTACTCAAAAATACTCTTTAAAAACAGAAATTTTTTAAACAATTAAAAAATATGAAAATAAAAAAATATTCGTGTGGAGTTATAATATGATATACGCTGTTGCAAAAATCATGTTCAACTATGTGTTTAACTAAATTGCAGTTCATCTTCAAAAAAAGGATATTTGGCAAAAAAAGGAGCAACTATTGAGGGTAACTCTGTAGAAACAGCTTGTTTTAACTTTTTTTAATAGCAGGCTGCAACAAGTTGTCGTTATAGTTGTTGTTGTTGTTGTTGTTGCTGTTTTTGATGTTGATCATGTTTTTGTTTCATGTAGTTCTTATAAACTTATAATTATCAAGAGCCAACCACAACAAAAAACCTAAAATTACGATATTTTAGGGAGCACTATTTGTGTTCATCAACAAAAAAACAAAAAAAAAAAATAAAAAGGAGTTGACAAAACAACAATAAAACCACAATCCGGTTAACAATAACAATGAACTAAATAAGCATTAGTTAAGGGCATTATATACGACTTCTCCAAGGCGAGTGGCTTTGATGCTTAAGAAGTGTTAAAATAATTCTAAAGGGTTTCTCAAAAGTGAAGTGTCATATCGTGTTACGTCAAAATATATATACAACAACATTTTGCATAAATACAGATTGTTCATATGTAATCACTGCAGGCAATGTCGACAAATAAGATGTTACATTAAGCATCACTCGAATGAGTTTTTTAAATAAACTACCACAAGCGTTTCCCTGATTTTTATTGATGTTTAATATAGTTATACTTTTACACAACAGCATGTACTTAAATCTAAAATTATTTAGAAACAAGGATATGACTTAGTGAACACCCAAATTTGAAATAATTCTGACCAAAACATACCACAACAAATTAATGTCATATACATTGCTTGCCTTTGGAACTTAGTTAAAAAAGATTTTAAGAAAAAATATACAAAACAAAGACTGAGAAAAAGAAACATCAATAATAAATTTAGGTAGAGATTAATGCAAACGGATACTTCACTATTAAGGGCGCATCCAAGTAGCGCCTCATTAACACCAAGAATACTCTTAAACGTTCGAAAAAAAAACAATTAATCCATTCAATTCAACAAAATAAAAAACCAATTTCAACCAAATGACCCCCCAGTGATGGGAGTTTTCCTTTTTGTTTCAAGCATTGGTAGAAAGAAGACATATGTTGACATTTAGTTCAAGCAAAAACGAGACCCTTCAATACGTATCGCTCGGCTGTATTGATACCTACTCGTCATTTAACAGATGATAGCCTTTTTTTAGGGCAGGATTTTTTTTTTGTATTTTTTGTAACAGTGCATTGCGGAACATATCAATGAGTTTACAATGTCGTTTTGGTTGTTTTTGTTGTAAACGTAGCAGTTAGGTTATGGAAAAAGATTTGTTTACTTTTGCAGGAAATATTTAACACAACAGATAAGTTCGAACGAGTACAACTAGTTGACAGATTATAATAAATATGCAGTTTAATTGTTAAAGGAAATTGTCAGAGACACGTTCTTAGGTTTGCTGGTAAATATTTAAAAGAAGGTTTCTTATTTTTTTTCACTTAAGAGCTAAAACAAACCTTTTTTATTTCATGCAGTCTATTTTTTTGCTGGCGATAATTTATGCTCGAACGCTATCCACATGCGTTCGTATTCTTGTTCAAATTGATTGACAATCTTTTTGTTAGATGTTATTATAATGTTTTCCCAATTCCCACCGAAACCCTGTAATAGGAAAGGTGAAGGAAAGGTTAGTTAATGTATAAATATAAAAACATAAGATTAAGTAATGTATTAATGTTAGGAGTTAAGAATTCTTACCTGCATGGTCCAGTTGAGGGAACCAGACATGAGCACAGCGATGACGCGTTTCTTATCATATTTTTTACCGTTGTTCGCTAAAACCGTTACCGCGCGCATTGGGCCATCGAGCATGCAAAACTTGTGATGCATTAACATGGTGGTCGAGGGACAACGAACAGGTATACCTGAAAAAAACAACATATTTTTATAAATACAAATTTGTATGTTAAGGTTAGAAAAATTGTTTAATAGAATTTAGAGTGAAATAAAATTAAATTCATTAGTTCATTAATTTAATAAATATAAGATTTAAGGTTTTACTTTTATTTAATTCTTTGGGCAAATAGAGGATATGCTATTGATAGAAATACATTGCATACTTTTTAATGTTTTGGAATTTTATAGCAAAGCCTACGGGTATGCAGCATATATTTAACATTAGCACTAAACGACGCCGTAAATGTGTACAGAACGTACGAAGAGTTTGAACTATACAACTTATTGCTACATCAGAAAATATGAAAATTTCAAACAAAGAAAATACCCTCCGCGTCGGCAGAATAGGTTCGCGTTGTTTCAATGATATACAAAAGCTTTTTTCTCCCAAAATGAGCATAGGAGACATGTATCCCGGTACATCCCTTACATTTAAAAATGGATACGACAACAATGAATATCAGAACTTCTGTTAAAAGTCTTCAAGAACTGATGTGGCCAATTTTTTGTATACATTTTAAACTAAGTTAATTTGCGATTAAATTTAATAAATCTCTTTATAGAAGAATCTGAGGTTGCCACTATGAATATTGAATATCAAATCAACTTATATGGTCGTTTTTTATGGTATTGCTCCGATTTTGCTAAAAAGGCGTGCAGCTGTAATTTCTCGCCCACTAATTATTACTTCAACTAGTATAAAAGTCCTACGACGGGTCTTATTTAAATTAATGAAGTTGCAGGCGATATGACAACATTTTTACATTCACCTTGAATATTGTCATGTTGACATGCAGTCGTCGGCAATGTGTCGTTATGATTAATATCAAATAAATTTTGTGTGCATACTTTCAGGCTGACAATTTGTTTGTATATTAAAAGCCCTTGGATAGCAAGAATGAACAGTTTGAGCGTTGTAAGGTGTGGAACCAGACTGAACAGGTTCTGGTTTGCTTGTTGGATAGGACTTAAGAAGAACTATCATAGCAGAACATAACTATTACAGTTTAATTTATAGTAGTTGAGGAAAAGAACGCTAATCTTCAAGTCCTAAGATTTTCATTGCATAACTTTGGATCAGGTTCTGATTCAGGATGAAAAGGTTTTAAAAAGCATAGCAATAACAATTATGAACGGTTTGAGCGATGTAGCGCACGGAGCAAGACGCATGTTTTTTATATATTAAGATAAGTCGCGTTCTAGTGCTTCCTTTCTGGACGAATGGAAAGTTTCTTACATTGTGCCAATTCACAAATCACATCCGAAGAAAGATGTCTGCAATTAAAGACCAATTAGAGAAAATTTTGTGTGTGCCTAAAGTCTTCGAAGAAAGTTTTTGCGGTAAATTATTGTTTTACGTTAAGAAAAGTAATTTCTATGAATCAACATGGCTTAATATCTGGCAGATCCACAGCCACAAATTTAAAAATTTTTTTGTTTTTCTATAATTAGGAATTTCTCAGATAGTTTACATGTCATCAAACATGGATTTTGCAAAAGACTTTTGATAAAGTCAATCACGAATATGTTCTCCTTAAGTTTTCTGCTCTCGGATTTCATTCAAGTCTTGTTTCATGGTTAAAATCTGATCTACTTAATCAATGGCCTAGTTTGCCTCATGCTTCTTTCTATTAAATGTAAAATATTCTCCCGTTTTGCTTATCTGGGATCTTATTCATCATAATATCCAGTGTCCTCGATAAGTTTTATTTTAACTAAAGAAGTCTGTAAGATTATCACTCTGTTGACGAAATGAAATGAATAAATGAATTAGCTAAAAGATTGTTGACCTTTAATTTAGTTCTTGCAATTTTAACATATTTTTTAAGGTAAGGTTAAGGTGGCTGTCGACCAGAAGCATTGGAGCATTTTGATACCACAAGGCTCTGCCCTACAACTATCAAGTGGCCATGTTCATGAGAACCACCCAGACCTTACTACAAAGCCTAGCCGTGGTTTGACGTCAGAATTTCAATAAATGATATTGTTATGGTTTTTCGGTATTTTTGGCAACAATTTGTTAGTATTTCTTGTACCTTAAAACAATAATTGCATGATTTGTGTTTGAGATGAGTAAGTTACCTTTTAGACAAACATTTTTTAGTTTTTTTTACATTTTTTATTTATTACACCTTGCAAACAGCCACTCATCTTAGACACTCATATTCAATACTTACCAGCTTTGGTCAGTGTGATGATCTGCGAACCGCTGGAGTAAACCATCTCTTTGTCACTTATAATGCGTATATCGACGCCCCGTTTAAGTGCGCGCCCCAATGCTTGTGACAATTCGTACGAGGTGAACGTGTACATCGCCAAGTCGATGGTATATTTAGCCTTGTCTATTAACGCTATCAAACGCCCGACATTATTGGCCGCACAATAACGATTTGTGCAGCTGACAGTGGAAGTAGGTTTCGGCAACTGCACTATATAGCTTACATTACGATTTGTGACTTTACTGCCACTGGCAGTGTCATCGCTACCTCCATTGACTGCTACAACGCCATTTTTTCCATGACGACCCGAACACGTTTGCGTCAACTCATTTGTCCAAATAACTTCGGACACATCCTTAGCATCATCGTCATCGGATGATTTCCAAGGACCGATCATATTGCGAAGCCATATAAAACCATGATATATAACTTCCGAGAGCAGCACCACCGATGTGCCATAGAGAACATAACGCACCGCTCGCGATTCGAACATATTTTCAAGCACTTTGATTTATTTCCTGGTAGAAAAGGAAAGGAAAACCCTTTTTACACTTAAGATAGATGTAGTGCTGCAACGTGCACTATTTTAATTTAATTTTTTTTTTTTTTCTTTTTTAAGGGAACACTTTGCTACTGCTAAAAAAAGTCTTTCGACTTGCACTTGGCTTTGAGCCGTTGACACTCTTAACACTTAAACTTTTTTCGCGAATTGACTTTAATTTGCAAAGCTTCTGCTACTAGCATTTATTAACTTTAATCAGACTTTCAAAAATGATGGTCAGATTTTAAGTAAAACGAATTGAAACACGAATGAATTCTTATTTTTATTCGAACACTATTCGCTCAAATTAGCAGAATGCACGTGCAGTGTTGCCACCTGCGGTTGTATAATGTCTACACTTGTGGGTGTTTCAAATTAGAGAAAATTAATTAATTTATAAAGTAATGAATTACAAACATAAGAAATTTTACTTTCCAGAAGAAATAATTAAAATATTCGTTTCATTGAAAAATATTAGACCAGGAAAACTTCTTCTTAATTTATATTTTCATTTTTAGACAAAACTAATACAGTTTCAAGCTATCAGGGATGCATGTGCGAATCTCGATGCCTATTTCTGGACCTATAAAATGCATTTGAATACGTCCATCAATATAACCCAATTCTAAAATTTCAGTTTAGTCAAGTTGATCTGAAATTAAGAGGTTCCGATGGTTTCATAATCAATTTTTTTTTTATATGTTTATTTAATTTGTACAATATGTGAGAATATTCCACTAAATTATGAATTGATTGGAGTAAAATTTGAAATTATTGAGTTTTTTAAGTTCCGCTCATCAGGACATGCCAGCCAGCATTTAAAGTTTGATTCGCCTTTTTCACTAATTCTTTTTTAAGTCGATTGTGATGGTTTCATAAAAAGCTGTGAACCTATCTTGTTCAAATTACATATTTTTTTTTAAAGTACTATATCTAGTGCTTGACTTTTGTTTTTTTTATTACAAATAATTGAAGATATGAGTTAATGAAGATGATATGTTGCATTCTCAGATTTTCGGTGTTCTATGCATGATTTAATTTCTTGTGTGTATACAAACTATTCTGAAACTAAAAACATCCATATTTTTGGCTATTTTCGAAAATAACTACTTGACAAAGTATTATTTAGTAAATGTTTCAGCATAAATGTGAAACTTTTAACTCAATTTTCTCGAAACTACATTTTTACTACATATTACCTTCATTCACTTATGTCTTTATTTATATAAGACAATGTCTGTTGAAAATTTTATCAAAAAATGGGAACTTTTTTTTCAAACTTGGTAAAAAACAATTTTAATTCTGTTTTTTCTTATCCCAATCACCAGCTAAACTCATAGCCTAACAGAGTTAAACTACGTTCACTCCTCAGTCAAATGAGAAAATTTGAGTATCTCAGTAAAAAGTGTTCACACTTATTTCATCACATTTTGTTTGATGGTTGTTTTAATGTTTGTTTTTGGTTTTATTAGTATTTGCTTTGCAGAGAAACATTTGTATATCAGGTAAATACTTTTGCCATTGATGATACGATATTTGATGCAATATTATTATCAATGCTAAAAATTGATTTTTTGCTGGAAGATATAAAAAATTATTATATAATTTTTATAAATAGAACCTATACAGCAGTAGCAGATTTTTATAGTTTGAAAATAGGTTTAGGTCTCTTCAAAAGATATAGGTCTTAGTTTTCAACAGTTTCAGATTTTAAGCTAAAATAAGTCAATACATTTTATCAATTTATAGAATAAAAGTATACTATCAAAAAATTGATGATATATATTACCTGAAAACAGCAATAAAAAGAGCGCAAAAATTTATTAAATGAACAAAAAATATAAATATTTGAAACATTTTGACAACTACTCCAAGACTGTCATAACTCAAAACAGGTGATTTTGCAAAAAATGCGTTTAAATTTTTCAATTGACATAGAAAGTTTATAGAGAACAGAAGAAATATTCTCTTCTAACAAGAAGAGAATTCAAGATAATAGCTTGAAATTTTTAAACAATAATTCTGCACAATTTGCACAACAAATCGCGTTTTTAGGTTATTAAAATCTAGTTTTGAAGTAACTGAACGATATGCGGTGTATTGGGTAAAAAGGTACTTTTCCCAGGTTTTAGAAATGGCACCTTATTGCACATGTGCGAGAGTAGTAAAAGCAGCATCGTCGAAGCAGCATTTATCAAGTTTTCTTTCCGTTTGCTGTGCGTTGCTTTGGTTAACAAAGGCGAACAGCTGATTCCGCTTGTCAAACATTCATTGTTTTCTTTTTGTTTTACAATTCCATTTGGCGAATGTCAGAATAAAACACATATAGAAATAAATGCTGTAACAAAAGATAATGAAAAAAATGGCGACATCTGTGATCAGTTAAAGGGACTATCTAGAAAATGTTTTCTCGTTAGAATAGGGTATTCACGATCCAGTGAAATAAAACGACTATGAAGATAATTATAAAATATTGATAACTCTGGGTTCACTGATGTTGCTCGGCTATCATAATTGAAAAATAGCTCTTTTAGGATATGATCAACAACGATGTGCTTGAAGAAGAACCGGCTGGAATCGAGACCCCAAATTCTTAAACCAATTATGGTGAATTTTGATGGGCTGCATTTGGTAATCAATGACGTCATGGAAACTGGTAAAATTTCAAGCAGTTACTGGATTTATTAGAGATCATTTATATGAAATTGGTTTTGATAAAAAATAAATTACGTCTTTCAATAACTTCGTTGATGTTATTCTTTATTTTGTAAATATTATATTTATATTCAATTTCATGTATATTCATAAAGTCATCACATTTTTTTTTAATTCTGCATGATTTTGGAGATGTGTAAAAATTTTGAAGATTTTCATGCCATTTCGCGAAAAACTCATGAATCGGAAAGTTGTAATCAAAATTTTCCTTTCATTTATCATTCCACAGAATGGGAATTATGCAAGGAGGTGACACAACTGTCGTAAATACTGTTTTTTAGATTTACACATAGTTAAAGTTGTGACAATATCAATGTAGTAGTAATTCCAATTTTAAAATATGACCCATGCAGAAGCAATCGATTCTATTATTTTAATCCAATACCGGTACCTGGTTATTTAGACCCTATTGAAACCTTATTAAGCTTATAAATAGTATTATTAATTAATCCCTATCCCATATGGTGTGTACTCGTATTAAATTTGCTCCCTAATCTTAATACACTCAACATTACACGTTCTATGAGGAGAATGAGATGGTTTTTTTATTCTTTTAAGTTGGCTACATTTTAAAAAGCACGCAATTTAAAAATATTAAAGTGGACTTATTGTAGAAAAGATGAATTTTTGCTGCAGCGTTATTATTTGCTTCAGTCACCGAATGCGTCAAGGTTTGTTTAATCAGATGATTTTGCTCTTAGCCAATTGCCGCTATTCTCTCACTCAATACGTCCGCTCCTCAGTGTGTTTACACACGTCTACAAACGACCGTATTGCATCTGACTAGGCTTGCGATCGGTGAAGAAACTTCGCAACACAAATATCTGTCCAATACCGATGCAAAGAATGGCTGCAGTCTCTATACTCGACCACCACATGACACGTTTATTCAGCACCTCAGCACGTTTGCGTCCCTGCGCCTCACGCAGACGATGATGTGTCTGAGCGTCCAATATATCATTGAGGCTTTTGTGTATGGACTGTGACGATGTTTCCATTTGTGTCAGCACAGTGGCATGTTCATCGACACCAGGCAATGCTGGCTCATCACCCACCTGAAAGTCAAAGTAGACAAACTTGTGCGCGAACGAAGAGAATTGATTGCCAAAGCAGACTGTATAGATGCCAGCTGTCTCAGCGACAAACTGATGACTATCAAAGGTGGCACGTTGTTGTTCGTAAATAATGCGCCCTTGCGGATCTTTTAGCGTTACATCAACATCTAGCTGCCCACCAGCAGAAACTTGAAACTCCAAATAGGCGGTTATGTTGCGCTGGATTTCTTGATGGAAACAATCTTCAGAGTTGTCAGCTAGATCGAATGTGAACTCGGTGCAGGAGCAGAGTGTAGAGAGCAGGGCAAATATTAGGAATGTTATGTTTGCCCAGTTGGACCAAATCGAATTTATATGTGTCATTGTAGTTTTTTGGTGTTTTTATATGCTAGGGATTCACTTGATTCAAGCTGCAGCTGCTACAACCACGACGACGCTGTGCCACGCACTGTTTATGAAACTGCAACGTTTTAGCCAGAAACAAATTGAAAAAATAAGATATAAAAATAATTTTTTGTTTACTAAAATATTAACACTACCTGAGAAGTATTTCAAGTGGCTGGCTGATTACGAATAATTAGTATTTTTTAATAATTATCGCAAAATCGTTTTGTTTGCTTTTCTTGAGCAAAAGGCAAAAATTCTGACTTCACCACTTGACAGACGCTGACATTTGTTTCTGACGTGTCCGCTGTCAGAGAAGAACATTGATTAAACAGCGTTGCCACCTAGAGGGAAATTGCATGTGTTTTATGGTGATGAATAATACGAGTGTATTCCGGGTAGTTCGTTTAACTAATTCTGAACATTTCTCTACAGAAGAACGAATTTTGTATAAAGCGGAAATGTATTTAAAGTCAGTTGTATAGAAAGTGAGGTAAATTAATTGCTAAATACTAGATTACCTTTAATATATGAAGTTATTTTTGGCTTGTCAATAATTCAAATATCAAGTTATTGAAGCATTTAATATTAATATGTACAAATGTGTCAGAAATTCTGAAAATAACACTGTTTGAAAAGTTTTTAACATATTTTGTTTTGCAACATTTTTTTAACAGAAAGAAATAAATAGTATTTACATAATAATTGAGGAAACGTTGATATATAACCACCGTTTAACAAACAATCAAGTTTTCTAAAAAATTTTTTTATATTTTGACATTAATCTTAGATTATAATAATTTTAAAGGATTAAAATACTTCATTGCTGAGAAACGAAAAGAGGCATCTTAATAAAAATTCAGATAAAACTAATTTTGGGTTAGCATAACAGAAATTTTGATAAACTGAACATAAAACTTAACTGACTTTAATGGGTCAAAAACTACTAACTCCTTGAAATCGTTCGACTACAATTGAGTTCGACTTACTGTGGTTTTTTAACTCGCAGCGGTCTATTTTATTTAATTGAAACTCCACTACGTCATCCCAAGTTATAGAACAATAAACATAAATTTTTTCGAGATTATGAACTTCTATATTTTTTGTACTTAAATATTTAGTTTCAGCATTATTTTGACTAAAATTTCATAAATAACTAATTTATAAACAAAAATACTAACAAAAAATTTGTTCAATCTTTAAAAATAAATTGAATTATTTTTTGCGAACAACCTGTTCACAGGCGGCCTTGGCTGTGGGGTAATTAAACTGAAAGCCGCTTTCTATGGTGCGTTTGGGTTCGATTTTTGCGCCAGATAGCAGCAAAGCTGAACGATCTTTGCCAAACATCATGTGTACAACGAATTCCGGCACGGCAAAAACACAGGGACGATACAGAGCAGCAGCAAAGGTCTATGAGAACAAACCAATCAATATATTAAATCTTCAATAAAAAAGTTTAAAGTATTTAAATATTAACGCACTTTGGAGAATTGTCCATTTGTTACAACTTCGGGCGCCACAGCATTTAACACGCCAACACACTTCTGCTGCTCAACGCAATACTGTATAAGCCGACATAAATCATCTAAATGTATCCAAGGCATTATTTGTTTGCCTGTGCCCATAGGACCGCCTAGACCAAGTTTAAATGGCAGCATTATAGACTGTATCATGCCGCCACCATTGCCAACTACAACACCTGTACGTAGTTTTATCTAAAACATTACTTTAAATCAGCTGCAATGTCTTAATGTTTCTATAAACTTACGACGCGACAACGCTTCTCTACTTCCGGTGCTGGCGTTGCAGCCTTCTCCCATGCCAAACATAACTCAGACATAAAGTCAAAGCTTTCTACTTGGTCATTCTCATTGTATAGCTTATTCTCATTTGGCCGGTAGAGACTTACGCCAGAAATATTGACAAACGCTTTGACTGCTGGTGCCGACTCTATGGCTTTCGCCAGAGAAGCGCTAGAATTAATTCGCGAGTTCCATACGTTCTGCTTAAATCTGCAATCAAAGATTTTATGTAAAAACTTAAGCTGCTCTCAATAGTATGCTTTCCTAATTACCCATCAGTCCAGCGGCGTGTCGGATCAAGCACATTTTGACCCGCTAAATTGATTACCGATGTCACTCCGTTGGGCACACCATTTTTTGCTAATTCATGCCAAGTTATGTGCCTGAGGCCTGGCATACGCGAAATAATTGTAACGTCATATCCTTGCTGGTTAAGATGCTGTACCAGATGTCGGCCGATGAATCCTGTACCACCACCTTTGTTTTTTTATGAAAATATAAAATTATGTAAGCTTTGTTTATAAAATTCAAGAACTCACCAATCAGTGCATGTCTGGACATTTCGAAGTATTTGCGAACAGCTGACAAAATTTTACTGAACATTTTGTGGAGAGTTTACAAAGAAGCGAATTTGCGTGGAATGAAAGAATGCAGTCAAAACAACAGCAACGGGGTGCGTTCAGCGATTGTAGAATACTTCGACACAACAATACTGCCACATAGTAATTAAACATATTTTTTTATAGTTGGATTGTAGGATATTTGTAGAGTTTAGCCAATCGACATAATTTTGTTGGGTAATTAGTTCAGTAATATTTTTAACCAACTTCAAAAAGGAGGAGGTTTTCAAGTTGGTTGGTTTTTTTTTTTATATATATTTTAGTGCTTGTTTAATTTTAAATTCCGCTGAAAAATTAAAAACTGGTTTGTTAACAGCCAACTAAAATCCAATACTACGTTAACATTGAGACAAATGACTAATACTATGTTCACACTGAGATCAAATTAGGTAATTTCGTGAGATAATTTCGAAATTGTACAAAAGTGTTCACACTGGGCTTGGATAATTTCGTTTGACGTTTGATTTATTTCTTTTTCAATTCATTATTGGCCACATTCAGCACTCTCGACAGTTGCCAACTTAAATGTTCAATTAAAAATAGAAAATTCTTACTCAAAGTAAGTTTGCAAAATTATTTCGCATAAAGCCGTACATGTTATCAATTGTACAGCTTTAATTCATTGAAAACATTGCTCTCCCAAGTTTCACTGAATGGGTTGCTATCCGAAGGGTCAAAAAAGTTAAGTATCTGAATGTGGCCATTATCATGTGTCATGTAAAATTTTGACGGCTCAGCTGGAATGGATAGCAAGATTGCTAATACGCCAAAAAAAGGATGTGTTTAATTCACACTATATTCAGATTTCAGGGTTGCAGTGCATTTTTGCCTAATTTCGTGAGTAATTTAAACGAAATTACCTTGTTTGAGGTAATTTCCAAATCAGCAAATTGTATGGGAAATTACCATAGTTTTTAGATAATTTCAGTCGAAATTACATAAAAGCTCGAAATTACTTAATTTGATCTCAGTGTGAACATAGTATTAATTGTTTCAAATGAGTTAAATTGCAAATGAGAGTTTGTATGGGAAATGAGATGAATGAAATGAGTCATTTGGTCCAATGTAGTGTCCGACCGAAACCAAAATTTTGGCCGAAACCGAAACCGAAACCGAATTTCGGCCATTTTTGTAATATTCGGCCGAAACCGAAACCGAAACTGAAAGTCTACATACAAATTTGTTTTTAAAAACATTTTATTTGTTTTAAAATTTTATTAAAAGCTTTCAAAAACAAAACAATTCAAACAGATAATAATAACGTATACATACGATTAATATTCTTTGAATATTAAAGTTCAACTTTAAAATAATAAATAAAGAGATAATTTTTAATACCACTTTAAGGAACTTTTAAGTGTTTAGAGTTATTCGGTTTCGGTTTCGGTTTCGGCCATATTGATGCCGAATAGCCGAAATTAACTAAAAGGGCCGAAACTGGCCGAAACCGAAACCGAAGCCGAATATTCGGTCGGACACTAGTCCAATGTAAACGTAGCATTTAAACGTAATATAAACGTGGTATAAGAGGGGTTTTATGAAAGGAATTTAATCTCATGAAATTTCTGTATTTCTCTTCTCAAGTTTCAAATAACACGATGATGTGTGGAGGATACTTTGTTTGCAAAATTAGTCTTAACGAAACGAAAAAGTTATAATAGATATTCCCTTGTTGCGGTTCGTGAAATTGTTTTCTAATTTAATTTTTGGTGACTTCAGAAGCCCTCAAAATTCTCAAAAAGGGCATACAATGTTCAGAATTTTAAAAGTTAAAAACGCCATTAGTTTTATTAAAAGTTTAAAAATTTATGTGTGTATGAATTTTTCCAGACTGAAAATAAAATAGAAAGTGACAATTAATTCGATCACAAATGTCGTAAAAAATAGTAAGATAATAGCTGCTTTTTCAGAGCGAGTTACAAGAAAACTCTCTTAAATAACTGTTAGTCGCTGAAAAGACCCATTTTACATTGATCAAGACTTGAAATCAAGTCTGTGAGCTTGTTGGCAATTCGCCGCACATCGGAAGCGACGGAAGGGAAAAAGAACATTGAAGCTGTACCGTCAATTTTTTCGTATTCGTTATGTTATTTTCGCGTTGTTGGCTGTGCTCTTTATTTTATTTTTCGCATATCAGCGTGCGTTTGTTGAGCTGCAGCAATAAATTCATGATATTTCATTTATGCATAGCATTTTTTTTGGTATTGTTATTATTTTATGTTTAATAATTCATTATTTGTTGTTTTTAAGCCACAACAACTTTTTATTTGCTTCTTTTTGATGTTTTTATTTCATAGAAAGCAAACAAAGAAGAAATAAACTTGAAATCAAGTCTTGAACAATGTAAAAGGTTTCGTCAAGTCCAAAAGAAAACGTCAAAAAAACTTGCTTTCAAGTTTTGATCAATGTAAAAGGGGTCAAAGTTTGCCCTGCAAACGAAAAAATATGCTTCCAAGTAATGTTTCAACAATTGTGTAAATTTCCTAAAAATGTGGCAACTATATCAGATCGACAGTGAATAGTTATATATAAAATCAAGTAGCGATGACGGAAGCAGTGGACGACATTTGCTCTGTTGTGGATAAGGGTTGCACTGAAGTCGGAGGGCTATTTATTGATCTGCAGAAGGCTTTTGAATGTGTCAACCATGATTTATTACAGCAAAAACTGCGCTATGCTGGGTTCCGCGGCAAAACACTGGTCTTAGCAGCATACAAATCTTACATGGAATCACCATATGGCTCATTCCATACAGACGAGTGTGACGTTTTGACTACTTTATCGTCCTGAAAATGGTATTAACCGGTTAAAATTTTAGCAATTTACTATAGGGTATTTTAGAAAATGCCGCAAGGTTTCAAAATACTAAAACATAATGCAATTATTTTTACTAGTTTATTAGTTACATTCGTTTAAACACCTGGGACGGGTATGACGAGCACAAGTTTAAAAACTAAAAATTTTGAATTTAACATTGAAATTCAGTCCATCTGCCATAATGAGACCATTTTTGACTTGCATATCAGAGAACTACATGAGACCATTCATCATTTTTTGCCACTCGAATAACAATCGTCGTCAGCCACAATCGCACAAAAAAAAAATGCATGCATACCACTCGAGTTCGTAAACAACGATTGCTGCTTAGCACAGTATGCGACGACTGCAAATCGATACAAAGGCAGCATCCAGACCAGTGTTGCCGTTTTGGCTATTTATAGCCAAAAGTGGCTATTTTTGTTGCTCGTGATCAGTTTTGGCTATTTGGCGATTTTATTTTTCATTTGGCTATTTTTTTACTGGGCTATGGTTTTGCATTCCGGCGAAAATTAATTTTTTATTTTACGTCTAACATTTTCACTTGCCTGAGAATCGCCAGCGAATCGCTTGGAAGATCAAGCAATTGCCTTTGAGCTCATCTGAGAATCATCCGGGTATCACCGACTGTAAGCTGCTTAGGCTGATTCGCCGGGAATTCGACAATTAACCGCCAAGAGGAGTTATAAGAAATTCGCCGAAAAGGGTGGCAAACGAAGTCCTTTTAAGAGTCCTCAGCAATTTGTTCCAAAACATCGTTGTTCTGTCCGAATTCAATGAATTTTTTGTGAATTTGTTTTTATTTCACTTCGAAATTATGCGACGTTGCTTCAAAACTATACTAGATTAACTTTCTGATTAATTGTAACGATTTTTCAGAGCCTGCTTCATATTCCCATGATAGATTTTGAACATTTTTCAAAAATCCATCTTCCAACAATCGCCGAAATGAGCGAAGGAAGATTTTGAAAATTTTCGTGACTGGCGCATTAATTGCTTTAACATTTGAAAAGCGATGCATTTTCCCAAAAACACTTGGGCGAATCACTGGTGCATCGCAAAATCCACTTCTCTGCCTATCGTCTTCCAAATGTTTGCAGGGAAATGATTTAAAATTTGTACGTGAGGGTGAATTCTCTCTTCATTTGAACACGACCTGCCAGTGATGCTTATCTCGCAGCCGAGCGCAAGAATATCCAATAATTTGACATCTATAATCATGTGCCACATGAGAGTAGCAACAATGTATATAATTTTGATCATTGAAAGTAATTGTGGTTTGTTTTCAAAAGTAAAATTAAGTAAGTCAGCATGGAAAAGTAAGTTGATGTTGCACTCCGCCACACATAAAACATTCTTCACTTATTTTACTTGATTTCACTTTCTCACCTTCTTATCTATCTCCCTTTTCTAAACCATGGCAGACTTGACTGAATAGGTTTGACACCTGAAATAGTTGGTTCGAAGATAAAAAAAAATGTAATACTTTTCTTACTTCCGAAAATGCAAACCATATTTTTATAAAGTTTTTTCTACTTTTATCAAGTAAAAAATAAATGAGCTTAATATTTTTAAAATATGCTCTTATATTTTTTTTTTTGTATTTTGGATATAAAAATAAATTTACTCCGGCAACACTGATCCAGACAATGCTGGACTCGAGCTCGAGTGGAATTTTATTTTTGTTTCTTTGCTTTTTTTTTGCCTGGCGTTTTGTTTGTGCGCAGTTTTTTTTATGCTTTCAAGAACAAATACAACAAAAACCCAACACCAACAACAAATCGTTGGATACGTGGCACAGTAAGCTAGTACCAACAACAAAAAATATACAAAATCCACACAACGCAGAGCGATTGGTGCATGTCTTTGCGCATTAATTTTAATGCAGAAGGCAAATTCGTAGCTCGCATTTTGACGACACATTCAAAACGCCATTTGAATGCACTCAAGTTGTTCTCTGTTGCATATATTCAAATTTAATATATTTTCTGATGAATACTAGTGCAAATATTTTGAAAAAATGGCGATAACCATTCTTTTTTAAACTTTTAAATGGGACGGGTGTGACATAAGATTGTCCCGGGTGTGGTGAGTGTGAATGATGTGGGAATTATATATAAGAACTTAATGGGTATAATAACCATCACATATTTTTGACACTTAAATCAACAAAATATGTTTTTAATAAATGTATTAATTTAAAAAAAAAATATTTTTTTGCAAAAAAATTTTTTGCATGCATTTTTTATCAAATTAATACCTATACAAATAATTTCGATTTTTTTAATATATTTAAAAAAAAATATTTTTTTTGCAAAAAATTTTTCGCATGAATTTTTGATCAAATTAATACCTATACAAATGATTTCGCTATACATGAATTTACAAAACTTGTTTTAATCAAAGAATTTATTGATATACTTGCAAAAATTTCATTATTAGAAAAAAATTTTGAAAACCGTTCCGGGTGTGACCAACTTCTTGTAACGGAAATGAAGAATAAAAATAATTTGTTGAATGAAAAAAGTTTACAAATTTATGTAAAACATCAACATTCTTACTTTAGGAAAGTTTCATTCTTATCATAAGCCCATGTTGCTTCTTAGGAAAACTATAGCATTTTTCTGGGATGGGTGTGACACTGAAAAAACACTCAGTTTAAATATTTTTTCTTTGTTATCGCAGTAGCCAATCCTTGTTATAAACTGTTCTTGGATAACATTGTTATCTTTTTAACATTGCTAACCTAATTTTTTTGAATGTGCATCAAAAGATGGCTGTTTTCAACGTTTTAAATCTAAGCAAAATATTTCAAGTTTTTCTCAATTCGGAGCTTGTTTAGTTAAATTGTCATAAAAACATAAATAAGCATTAATACCAAAAATAATTTTGCAACAAGAGTAACTTAAGACTCCATTTTAATGCGAGAACCAAAAATTATTTAAATTTAAAGCATTTTAGGATTCATGTTTCCGTTCCCCATTAGTGTGGAATCAGCCATATAGTAAATATTCTGAGCAAGCTCTCGTATGGACTTGGACTGCTGTACAAATTTAAAAATAAGCTTTCTACGGATACAAAATTTCTAGTCTATGCTTCGCTTTTTTACTCTCATCTAACTTATATGCCTATGATCTGGACCTCTAAGAATACCGTGGTGTTAAAAAACTGCAAATACAACAGAATAAAGAGGGATTTATACAATGAAACTACCCAACTAACAATTTTCCTTCCAATTTTAAATCAATTTGTATGATTTAATGTTATAAACGTTGTATAGTGCTTCAATTTGGAAGAATTGCTGTTATAGCAGTGTTTACTGGTATAAATCATTGCAAGAACATTCTCTGAATCTACTTATTCAGGGCTTATAGAAAAACTACATTCATATTGTATAATGATGTTATATTCATTGCATTAAATAACTATGAAGTGATTCTTCCTATAAACATCGCATAACAAAATTATACAATGTTTATGACTTTGTACCTCTCAGGTCGAAGTTCGAAAACTGTTCGAAACGAATACAGAAATCGCCATGACACAAATTTTCTCTTTTTCGAACTTAGCTTGTCACTCAGAATATATAAAAAAAAAAAAATATTTATATTTTATTAAAAAAAAAAAATTCTTTATGCGCCCGCAGCATTTGAACCATGGACCTTCATGTTCCAAGATGAAATCATTAGCACCCGACCTATTTGACAAACTTCGAATTCTCATATAATTTCTAATATAAAAAGCGAGTTCACCGTCAATTGTAGTTTAAAAATGTATGTCAATCACAAGTAATGTAAACACAAATAATAAAATTAGGGAGTTTTTACCATTTGGAATTTTAAATTCTGCATGTGTTTATAAGCCCACATATATTAAATTTTATATTTATTGATAAGAGTCACCTCCTGACAAGATATAGCACTTTCAATCTGTCGGTCGACAGGATTACAACCGTAATTTGTGACCTATCGACATAAAATTATAATTATTTCATAACAATGCACTCTCAAAGAGCTGATGTTGCTTGTCTTTCGTATTAAAAATAAAACACTTTTAAAGAAATATTTAGGAAGGTAGAAGAAGTAGATAGCACTACGGTGTGGATGTGATAGACGTCAATCTACTTCTGCCACCTTCTTTAAATAAATCTTGACACTTTCTATAGATCTTTTTGATATAATTACGTAGACACGTGTAGGAGCTATGCAAGAGCTGGCTGCGTGCTACCTTGAAAATGGTAAAAGGAATAACTAAGTTTATTTATTCCACAGAGATAATTTGGTAATATAAAAGCGTAAGAGGAGGATTTATTTTTAAGAAAAACGTTAAAAATTGTAAAAAACAAACCTAAAAAATTATAAGCTCGATTCTGTTGGGTAATACTTAAATATTACTACCAAGAATGGGCACTTTAGCTTCGGGCATGCCGAAAATAATTATTTATAATTTTTTTAATGTTAAAGTTTAATAAAAAATGTTTTTGAACCAGGAAATTATGTTTTACTTATTCGTATAAAACAGTAAAAATTTGAAAGATAACAGTTCACTTAATATGAAAAATATTACCTGTTAATAAATAATGAATTATAAATACTTAATAAAGAGTGAATAGTTAAACAAAAATTTCGCCCTTTTCTTATAAAGGAAATAAAAGAAGCATCACCTCAATACGACATAATTGAGATTTCGAATAAATGTCACATATAAATATTGAAGCTACCAATAGGCAGCGCAGTCGTTTTTAATTAAAAATTTTTTCAAAGTATTGAATATGAAAAAATGGGCGAGAGGTTAATGTGTCGGACTGGCAACACGGAGGTACCAAGATCAAATCCGCTTCCAACACAATAAATAAATTTTTATAACGCAAAAAACTGTTAGGAAAAAAAAAGAGAAAGTCAACTTCAATTTGTCACATGAAAACAAAGAAAAGAAAAACTGGAATAGAACACTTCAAAATTATTTTTTTTTTCGAATAACATTTTTTTTTTCGAACATTTATTTTGACATATTTGACACGGCTATAAAACTTCAATGTTTTCATGATCAAATATTCTCTAATGCCTTCTATAGCAACAAACACTGATATAAGACTGAAAAAATGATATTAAGCTCCTATAAAGTAATGATAAGAATATGTTCAACAGAATATAATTTTACTGATGTAGGGTTTAATACAAACAAAAAAGTGCACCTTTTTTGTCTTATACGATTATTATACAATGATTATATCCGTAACTGTTGTGTTTTAATATGTTGTTGAGAATGTTCTTAGGTGTTTTATAAGAGGAAAATTGTTACTTGGTAGTCGCATGAGACTGTCAGAAGTGAGGGTGCGGAGTAGGAAACGAAACTGAATTAAAAAAGTCTCTCGAGCTGTGATTTTTTTTTTGACGTTATTCTTTCATATTTTCGTTGCTGGTTGAATTTTGAGAGCAAAGTCTTTGCAACCCAGTTTCATCATGTAATTTGAAGATGATACTTTGAAAGGAAATTTCAGAAAATCTTATGCGACTAATTTCATTGTATAAATCCCCTCAAAGCGATCAAACAAACTTTCAAATTGCCAATACCCCAATTCTTACTTATTACAATCGCCAAACCTTAGTTGGCTGCTGCCCATAAAGGGTTTATATAAATACGAGCTATTGATTTTGGTGTTAAAAAAAACAAAAACTTCGACTACAATATAACTCAGCTTGCGTATAGCATAAGCACCAGAGGTATCAACAACCTCGTCGCGGCGAAATGCAAGCTGGATGTCATATGCAAGATATCTTCATGCAGGGCCTACGGCTTATAACGGCTTAGACCCCTTTTGCATTTGCATGGGTCAGGACTTGAAATCAAGTCTGTGAGTTTGTAGGCAATTTACCGCAAATGGGAAGCGACGGAAGGGTAAGAGTACCGGTAAAAATTTTAAAAATACTTTACCAAGGGTTTATTGAAGGTTTCTTATTTATGAAACCTTTTTAAGAGGTTTTTGTAATTATTGGACGTTTAATATAATAATTTTTTATTTATTTGTCACAACTTAATCAATATTTTGATATTCAAATAGTCAACAAATTGTATTTTCTATGTTTTGCTCTAAACAAATTGTAAGTTATTATTTTCATTTTCAATATTTTGAAATGTTTTGCAATGTTTTCATAAATTTTAAAAAGGCTTATCATGGGTTTATTGAAGGTTTTTCATTTATAAATCCTTTATAAGAGGTTTTTGTCATGATTGGACGTTTATGATAATGTTTTTGATATTTTTCTTATAAAGGCTTTATTTCTTTAAAATATTGTAACAAAAATAATAAGTGACAATTTTTTCAGAGCAAAACATAGATAACAATATTTGTTGACTATTTAAATGTCAAATAATTGATAAAATTATGACAAATAAACAAAAAATTATTGAATTTATCAAATTCACATACCATTTTTGACACTGTCCCTACTTCAAATTGAAAGTGTTCATGTTTTAAGAAGAAAGCTGAGACAACACTTTTATGAATAACAAAATTTTAAAAATCATTTTTAATCTAAAAAGCTCTTTAACTATTGAACATTTTAAAGCTATTTTAAGATATTTTTATGAATAAGACCGTAAGTATATAAATGTATTTTCAATAAAGGATTCAAGATAACAAATATGTAATATTACAGTAGATATCCCAATGAGGCTCGCTCCTCTAGGGCCTATAGGCAGAAACACAAAGAAGGCATGCTTGCATCAAAACATCTTATGTTTAATTCGAAATCACGTAAGCTTATGAGGCAACGCATAAAGAAAGCATGCATGCATCAAGCATCATTATGCATGCTTGAAGTTGGCGATCTTTGAACTTTTCTCAAGCATCAAGGCATTGGCAGCTAGGAAACAGCTGATTTTGTTTACATTTAGCATTTTTGTTCTTATTTCATGCATAACATGCATGGTTGCTATGTGTTTTAAAAAGCATGCCTCAAAAGTCTCGAAGCATGCATGCCTTCTATGTATTTCTGCCTTATGAATGGCAATGAAGCAATAATTTTATTCTGAATGTAAAGTTGTTGATATAAAAAAAAACACTGCTAATAGCGTTTATTAGTGTGTGGACATGCCAAATCTATTCGTACTTCGTTTGAAAAGGTGGTAACATAGTGTGGGATATATTTATAAAAAATGGTGGCAACTTTATCAGCAGTGAAGTTCAATTTACGTTTTGTTTTTCTCTGCATTCGTCACTAGTAAAAAGAATTTTTATAATATTAGAAGAAATTTAAATATAACTTTTAAATTACTGATAAATTATGTCGGCGCCATTAGAAAATCTGGAGACGCAACTGGAAATGTTTATTGAGAATGTGCGTCAAATACGTATCATAGTCAGCGACTTTCAGCCACAGGGACAAAATGTGCTCAACCAGAAAATGTACGAGACAACCTAGTAGTTAATTTAATAAATATGTTATCTGTATATTTTTTTTATTCTACAGCCAGGGTCTTGTAACGGGTCTGCAAGAGATCGACAAACTAAAGAATCAGGTGCAGGATGTATGCGTGCCATTTGAAGTTTTCGACTATATTGATCAGGACAAAAATCCGCAGTTGTATACCAAGGATTGTGTTGAAAAAGCACTGGCCAAGAACGAAGAGGTTAAGGGTAAAATTGATGCATATCGCAAGTTCAAATCGAACATGCTGTTGGAGCTCTTCAAAACTTTTCCCAACGAAATGAACATGTACCGTGCTTACCGTCCGGATTCTTAAATACTGCAGCAATGATGGCAGTGCCCTAGTATTAGTAACAAGTTTTTTCATACTTTTAAGAAACGAACGTGAATAAAAACACTAATTTCGAAAAAAAAGATTTTATTGAAGAACAAAAAATAGGCGTGAAGTCACGTTTTTCAAATGTCAAGTCCAGTCTTTAAGAACCTTGCAGATCTAAAACAACAAATAATATATTATAGCTCTATCAATAGTCAGATTCAGCCCTTATTAACCATTAAGAGCTAAGTTTAGAAGTTCCACTCCCATTAAAACCATTGAAAGTCCTGGATTTGCTATTGCAAAAATAGCAAATTAAAATACTTTATTTTTTGAATTGTTTGCCACATTGGTTTTTTCAATTTTTGTTTTTTTTTTTTAGTATACAACAAATTTGATTTATAATTTTTGTTTTATTTTGTTTAAACTAAGCTAAAGCAATATATAAGGACCTTATGTAGATGCCTATTTTAAGATTTGTATTATAGGCTTTTTTTTAAGTAAAATAAATGATATCTCAAAAATTAACAATTACAACTAGATTATAAAATTAAATTTAAATTACTTTATTATATTTGTTGATGTTGTTTTTTAATGTATAATTTAAATAAGAAATTTCTTTTGCTGATATTTTTTTAAAAATGACTATAACTAAAAAAAACATGTCATTAAGTTTTTGCTAAATATAATTATATAAATTTTTGAATTTCTCTGGTTTTAAACGATATCTTCACACACAGCAGATACATGAACCCATCTATTTTGAACGCATCCATCAATAGATATTGAACTTGCACTTATTTATTATTCGTCGATTTTTCACTCGTTACGCTTTCTTACGGCTCTTGGCAATGTTTTTGTATGTTTTAAGCTTCTTTGTGTTGTATTTTCAGCTAATCAGGTCATTTACCTTCGCAGCCATTCATTGTCAAATGCTTCTGTATTGCTGGTGGAATGAAATCTTTCGTTTTGGAATGATTACCATGTCCAAGCAGCGAGGGTTCAATTGTTTTGCCTTCTTGAATATCTTTGATTTTCTTAAGTATATCATAGTTAATGCTATCGCTAACCACAGAATCTTTTCTAGAAGATGAAAGTAAAAGAAAGATATATAATAAGGTTATAGAAGGTTTCGTTGAAATTATAATGTTGTTTACTTGTAGTCGGGGTGATTGAGAACCTGCTCGCGCATCCATGTCGCTGTTGTAACCAATTCGCCTGAAGCGCGTTTTTGTATGAAACGTAGATATTGTTCGATTGTGCAGTGAGTGTCGGTGTCCACTTCCATGGATTGTAAATAACTGCGTATTAACGGCACCAAACCGGGAAAAGAATCCGTCTGAAATGGAAACAAACAATTCTTAATTCTTTAGGAGAAAAAGCATGGCTTAATTATAGAAAAAGCTTAATTCTTTAGGAGAAAAAACTAATTTTGATTCAACTGCTTATAGTGATGTGGTAACTGGAAATGTGGAAAATTGAAACGAATTTGCAGACGAACAAGTTTCAATGGAATAACGAGTTGCAGGCAAAGAGCAAGTGTCAGATGAAGAAGAAACAACTGCAGAAGTCGAAGCATTAAAAGAAGCTCCATTATTGAGAAGAAGTTTTCGTGTTTCGATTCCACATAAATTTTTAGACTTTTTTACAAGCTAAAATTACACAAGTACCGGTAAATTAACATTGTATTGAAACTGCTCCTGAAGCATATGAGTAAATTTATATGAGCATATGAGATTGAAGTGGTTCGTGAAGTATTGAAATCAATGGAGAAAAATCAAGTATGAAGAATTGTTATGCGCCCAAATAGAGCGGAACTACTAAAATCAAAATGGGTTTATAGAATTAAAGAAAGTGAAGATGAAAAACTCAGAAGGCATAAAACTAGATTGGTTGCCAAAATAAGCCGACTACAAAAAGAGTTTTCAGTATGTAACAAGGTTGACAAGCCATTTTACAGAACAGAAGATATTTTACTTTGATCAATTACATGTAAAAACTGCTTTTCTTCATGGACAACTGAAAGAAGATATTTACCTAGAAATTCCGAATGTATTAGGAAGCAAGAAAAGATAAGTATGTAAACTGGATATGTACGGTTTGAAAGAAAGTCCTCGCTGTTGGAATGAAAACATAAACGAATATCTTCTTGAGCTCCGACTTAAAAGGTCGACACACAAGTTTTGTTTGTACACTAAGAAGAGCTATAATAATTATATTTTTATTCTACTATATGTTGACGATCTACCAATAGCCGGAAATTTATTATCATTGAGTTGGTGAAGAAAAGTCTAGTCTATAGATTCGAGATGTCAGACTGTGTTGTGTTAAAAAACTTTTTTATGAACGAAAATTGACTACGATGACAAGAATGGTCACTTATTTTTGTCACAAGAAATCTTAAAAATTTTGAAATGACCAACTATAATACAGCAAAAACTCATATGAAAAAAAGACTTCAGCTACAAGAAGCTCAAGCAGATACAATAAATTAGCCATAAAGAGAACTTTTGGGAAGTATCATGTGCGTAATGCTTTGTGTTACACCTGACATTTGTTACCATATTGGATACATGGGGCGTTTTCAGCAGAAAAACGAATATTAAGATATCTGAAAGGTACGAAGAAGTTAAAGTTGCATTCAAAACGTAACGAAAATTGCAAAATATTGACTGGGTACTCTGATGCAGATTGGGCTTCAGATATAAATAATCACAAATCTGTAAGTGGGTATGTGTTTCAAGTATTTGGAAATACTGTCTCTTGGCGTATCAAGAAGCAAGCTACAGTTGAAACCTCATCTAGTGTGGCTGAGTACATCGCATTAAGCGCAGCAGCATCTAAAGCAATATTGTTAAGAGGAATATTAGAAGACATGATATTATTGTATAAGAACTATGCTGATCCAACTTTTGACGATAACCATGGTTGTAATTTTATGTCGAAGAATACATAAAGAATAGAATTGCAATAATGCAAGCGTGCGCAAGACTTGTTAGTTACAACCACACACAATTTTCTGAGGGATTACGTTAAGAGAGGTTTGCTGTATATTTTGACAATCAATACCGAAAATTCCAATCCCGATGCTTCATTTAAGTGGGGACATGACATTGGCCGTTTTTTAAATCGACTTTTTATAATTTTGTATTTTTGGAATTTATTATTTCATGGAAAAATTCCTACGGGTTCAAAAGTTACAGTCGGATTAGTGAGAGCGCATTTTTAATTTTCACCTTTTTTTTCTTTGTTCACAAACTTTGAAGGCGTTTAACTCGAAACCATGTTTTTCGTTCTGGTTGCGGCACTAGCAGGTTCATTTTTTGACGAAATTTTTTTTTTAACTTGATTCGCTATCGTATGATACGAGCTTTTTTTAAATTTTTTTTCGATTTTTATAAATTTTTGAAGTCAATCCCCAAACGGGATTATTACTGACACATGGAAAGTATTTTTTTTCAGCTGAGTGCCGTCTCTAGCCAATCTGTCTGCTATGACCCTACAGCCAGCAAGATATGGACTCTGTGTGGATGCCTGCTTCTAAATAGAGCTCAACGACATTTCAAGGCTTTCGTAACGTTCTCCATTTTGTAACCACCAGTGAAAACCTAAATGTCTTTTTCATTTGAAGAGTTATTCGATTCTGAGTCCTCTCTTTTCGGAATGAAGATGGACAGGTTCTGAAGAAAATCTATTTTTTCTGATTTCATGGTTTTGGTGAACATTTCATACAAGCAACAATAATTTAAAACATCTTGAAGTGTTGCTAAAAAAATTGTTCTGAACCGATTAAAGAATTGCGTTAAAAACTCATATGATTGAGTTATAATTTTGTGGCAGTTCTAATTTGCTTTTTTAAAGCTTTATGACAACTAATTCATGAAGTAACTGATTGCTGCAACAACAAAATTCTTTGCAGAACAAACCGAGTAGACTACATCACGATTTTGTCGGACGTCACCCTAATTCATCAGTATTCTCTGTGGTTATATATTATTTGTTTAATGTATTTTAGTAGCAAATGTAAACTAAGTTGTAACGGAAAGTTGTGTTTTGTAAGGTTTTCTTTGTTATTGAAGAAATTAAGTATTTTCTTCTTATTGGGTGAGTAGAAAAGTTTTCTTCTAATAGCAGTAGGTATTTTAGTAGGTATGAGCAGATATATTTCTTATGATTCAACGTATTTCGTTACTTTGCTGTTCTCACCTTTCCGTTGAAAATTTCACCTATCGTCATTAGTTCGAATTTATCCATGTCAATCTCACTATCGGTGCCGTTAGTTTCAGTGCCGTTCACTTCAGAGCCATCACATTTCACTGTAGTACCGTTGCCATCACAGCATTCACGCGACTTCTGGCTCATCTTTCTAAACCAGAATTTTTCCTTGCGACAAGCATCACGTTTCTGTGCGGTTTGCATGTTTTCATCTACCTATAAAACAAATATGTATTATTAAAAAAATTTCACTCCCCTCACAATCTACACGACGGCACTTACTCTGCTGATAGGCATTAGAAAATTTAATTGATATGACAGTATAACACGTGTCAGCAGCACAACAAAGCATACGAGTGCTGCATTTTCAAAATCACTGATTTGTGCCTCACATGGGCGGAATTCGACACGCCAACCAATTGATGAGTTCGGTGGCGGCGGCTTGAAACGCATTGTCTGCCAATTGGTGGATTGAATATTCTCAAAGTGGTCTGTATCCTCGGCATCGTTCTGATGAACTTTCTCGCTAAACAAAGACACCGTGTCGCGTATAAACAAATGAGCAACATGCTGTGCTAGCAAATGATCGATGCCACCTTCGCGCAGACGATCATAGACCACCTTATCGTAGGTCACAGGCACATCGTTGTATTTCTCAGCCTCTGGCGATAAGAACGAATCGATCGAATCATAGCGAGACTTTGCGATTAAGAATTGATTCTCGCTCAAAGTCTGCAGACCACGCTCCTCAGCAGTGCGACAGTCAACGGACGAACTAATGACATTCCAACGGCAGTCCGACTCAGTTAAATAGCCACGATATATGGGCGAGGCAGCAGTGAGCGCCAACATAATGGGGCACAATGGTGCCAGATGATCGTACAATTTGCGCGCCTCATTTATATTGCAGGCTTGGAATGTAAGCTGCAGACAGCAACAACCCATGCCGAAGCCCATAGCGTCAAGTAGCACTACTTCTGGCTCATCCTTTGGAGCGCCCTCGACAGGAATTTCTGTTTTTTCGTCCTTAAAAACTAGAGAGCACAACATTTTGATTTTATAATGAATAAACTTAGGCAAAAGATGAAATACAAACCTTTTAATTTTATGGAAACCTTCTCGCCACGACGCATGCGTATGTTGCGTGTCAGTGTCTTAAAGCGTGGATGTCCAGGGAATATAGCTTCATCGGGGAAATACAAAGACTTTGCGGAGCTAGTGGGATCATCGGGATTTGGATAGTAGATGGGATGTGTAAATTCAGGACAACCCAGACGTGGAAAATTTGTTATGGACATGACACACTCATCATCCTCCAGCAACTCGGTTATTTCTTCGCGACGATAACGCATATTCGCTTCAACTAAATTAAAATGTGCCATTAGTCCGCCAAAGGGTTTACCTGGAGTGCCCTCTATCATATAGGCACCGTACTCAGGACGCCAAAGTGATTTAACACCTGCGAGAAAGAATCAATCAATCAATCATCAATGAATCAGTCAGTTTGAAGTGCGTTGTCATCAGCTTCTTCTTACTATTTGGATTGGCCATTTCCTTCTCATTCAAAATAGCCAGCAACTCTTGCGCTTTGAGCGAAACACGTGCCACTTTATTTTCATCATCAAACTTAACGATTATGTATTCCACCTCATCGCCCCATTTGAGAATGTCACCATGTCGATCCTTCAGTCTGTGATAAAGATTTATGAACTGTGTGACGCCATGTTCGCGTACATGATCCGCTAATGCTTTTGTTTCCTCCCAAGATAGGGGACTGCCCTCGCTTAATAGACCCATTACTGGAAAAGAGAAAGAGAAAAAAAAGAAAGAATATTAATTAAGCGAAACTAATTAAAATCAAGAGCTAGTTGCTGCCACCCCAGCCTATGCCGGAGGCATTTTGGTATTCAAATGTGCAACGATGAAACTATGCAAACCAACATTTATCAAATACAATTCCACAACTAGACACAAATTACTGGGTTCGCAAATGATGCTCTGAGACGTTCAGGTAATAATTTTTCTTTCTGCGCCTTTCTATCTTCTATGAAATACCCTTCACGCTTCCGCGTCTATATATTCACATGGCCAAACAGATAGTTTAAATTTTTTTACGCTATTCAGTGGAGAGATTATATTATTGCAATAACATCAATAGCAATAGCAACAACAACTGCAACAATAACCGCAACAACAATTATTATTGCTAAATAAGTTGATACAGCGTAGCCAATTACGTTGTAACTTTACTTTTAGCATATTTTTTTGCGATATCGCCGGCGTGCTACGATATGGCAATAACTCAAAAATTCAAAAATAAACGATTCAACAATCGACAAATATTTTCTCATAGAGTTACGATAAAAAGAAGCTCGGGGAATATAATGTTTAGCGGTTATAAGTCAAAAGTTATCTTAATAGAGATATATGTGGGGTAGTCCAGTTGTCAAGAAGTCTTTATAGTACTTGTTCAATCTAACCTACTTCTTTGTATTGAACAGAGTAGATACGAAGTCTATCGTCCTGAAAGATAGCCCAAAATGGTATTTTAGAGTTGTCACCTTTTCGTTTTGAACTGCCCGATTTGACCGGTAGAAACCGCTTGAATGAATGTTCGTCAATTATAATGAAGAAATAATTAATTTTCAATAGCAACAACAACAAAAACGATCATAAGTTGAATTGAGAACGTGAAATAAAATAAAAATTAGTAAAGTAGTTATTAAAGAAGTTATGATTAGTTAAGAGAAGTTCAGAGGTTGTGAAAAGTTGTCAAACTGATATGAGTTTTTTAAGATCAATCTACGTTCGTCGATAAAAGCATATTGACAAGTTCACGTAACAAAACAACTGAGCCATTTGTATTGGAAGTGACCCACTGAAAGTAAATTTTGAAAGAATTATGGTGAGTAGCTGGTATTTTGATTGATAAATCCATAAAATCAAAATACTTTGTGAAATGAAAATATTTTTGTTATATATTTTATAGTTTATTTATTATTTCTTATAATAATTTCTTACTTTTTTTTAATTTTTGTTATTTAAATTTGATTATAAGCTAATATTTTAAGGAAAAGTTACACACCGGACCATCACAAAGAGTGTAACGTCTTCTGAGAAATTTGCGACGCTCGAACGTCTAACCGTACTTTTACTCGCTCATGAATAACTGAATAAAACTCAAACTAAAGACAACGAAACGAATATTTCAGGTGTCATTAGCATCAACTGAGATTTAGTGATTATAACCAAACCATGTTTTGACTGAATACCCATTATATTAATAGTGTATTAGATTTATTTGTACGAACCAAGATGTACTAATTAAGGTGACGACTATGAAATCGGTAAAGGTGCGCTGTCAAAACTAAAAAAATGCACTAATATCAAATTAAACTTGATAATCCAATGAAAAATCCTTTGCTTCAAGTGTAAATTTCTATTAAATAAAAAATATTTTGATAAGCTGTGCTATCTTCCAAAGTATCGGTAATAAGGAAACATTTTATTGTCAGCTTGGATAATTGCGGCCTCGGAAGTCTAGTGGTAAGCGTGTCTGACTGTTATTTCAGAGGTATCGGGAGGAAGTTCGCATGGCTATCTATGGTGAAAACTAAGATGTCCTATCAGAAGAAACCAAGAAATGTAGACAACTAGATAGGTATCGCAAAACTATCATAAAAAAAAGTAACACCGATCTGGACATCTCGCCACGAAATTCCAAGAGACTTCCGTTTCATACTTGTGTGATTGTTTGTTTGCTTGATTGTGAGAAAAGGAGAGAAATAAAAACAGTTGAATTTAACATCAGGTCTTTCGTGACGTAGGCAATTCATGTGGATGTCGAAATCTAGTTATTTATCAGTCTTAAGTAGATAAAATAAAAAGAAAATTGCATGCACTTGGTTTTTATGGATGGATTTCTTGAAAGAAGCCGCTTCTATCCGAACGTAACCGAAGGAAAGGGACTTCAGTTTGCCAAAAAGTATCGTATTCAGACTGTGACGGAATGTTAAGTAAAAAGCAAAGTTTTGCGACGAAACTGAAATAGCCAATAATAGAGTTTCTCCTGATGGGAAAAAATATGTCCACCTTTCGAGATCAAAGGAGTTCGGAAGTACATATCATGCTTAAGGCTCCAATTCCATGGAGTGATGTCTGCCCTCTGAATAAAATTGAAGACTGTATGAATAGGTTCCAGTATATTGGCGTTCTTGAAAATGTGATCCTGCCTTATCGTACAAAAATTTTGGATAAATTGGATATTAAAATTACACAGGTTGTTTTTAAACTCAAACAGTAGTTTATAGATAACTAATTAACTGTTTTGTACTGATCATATTGTAATCCATAGATAACCAATTAAATGTTGCAACACCTAGTTGAAATACTATGCGTAACAATGGGTCTGCTATCAAATATTAAAATAAAAAAATCAATCAAATCTTATTTAAACTGTACAAATTTCTTTGTAAATTTAAATAATTGAACAACTTTATTTTCATTTTTTTTTTTAAATTGTATTTTTTAAATTTTAAAGAATTGGCTGAAAACTAGAAATTGAATGGCTCTAATAGAAAGACAAAGCACTTTTAAAGATAATTTCAAGCAAGTTTCAGTGTTTTTTGTCATAAAAATAACAATATTGCGGAACAAATTAAACTTTACTTAGTGACTCTTATTAACTGCACGTAACTGTATATTTAGTTAATTTAACCTTTCTTCCTTTCATTTCGACACTATTTTAATGACATCGTAATATTCCTGATAGATCTATATCTATAAAACTCATTTTCTCTTTGTTTGGTTGGGTGTTTCTTTGACCTTTATACAAATCTAAACGACTAAACAGAATTTGCTCAAATTTGACACATATATTACTTATCTACTCAAACGAGTTGTGGCATACTTTATTTTCTCCCCTTCCACTTCTTTTAATAAAGGCAAATGTAAATGAGATAAAATAAAAAACAAATCTTTCATAACCTAATTCGACTCAAAGGAGCAATTTCATGCTTTCATTTTTTTTTCCAAAAATGCCCTACAATAGGTAGTGTTGGAGGTAATATATTTAAATGCTTGATATCGTTTTTATTTTTTTTTCGTTTTTTCGTGAATACTCCTAATGTAATCACAATTCTAGAGTAGTTTATACTTAATAGCTAAAAAGCTAATAGCTAAAAAGCTAAACCTGCTGTAGTTTTAAACCTTTAAGTTCGTTTTTACTTCCCGTTGCAAATCGCTGTATTGCTCTAAACCATTGACGGGCAGCTTTGCACACTTGTGATTGTATAAGTGCATGAAAATATGTATTCATCTCACGTACAGAACGATCAAAGCTTCAGTATCCAAGCAAACGTCAAGCAGACAAGACCTACGCTTGAGTGTTCCTTGAATGCATGAAAAAAAAATTGCGAGATATTACACTGAATAAATTTTATGTTTACAAATATGTATGAGCAAAATTTTTTATTTTTAGAAAATAACGGCATGGCGCATTGCATGGTGTGTCATAAGGAAGTAAAATTTGCTAATCAAACAATTTTGATTAGCAAAAAGCTGTTTTAATTTTATTTAATATTAATGTTACTAAATGTTAACATATTAGTAGAAATGCCAATTTAAGTTTCAGATTAAAATATATTGGTACTTTCGTTTGGTAAAAAGATATAATTAAGAGTTGTAAAAATTTTACGAATTAAAAATAAAAATTAAAAATATTTGTAAAACTTCACTTTCTGTGTTTAGTAAAACATATTATCAATCTGTCGGTCTGTTTGCATTTCATAGTCCGTCCATTACAAGTTCATTTAAATTCGTTATATAAATCGAAGCACAAAAAAAAATCACCCAATGATACTACAAAAAGAGCTTTAGCACTGCTTTGTTTTCAGTGTAAGCTTTAAAGCGCTCCTTAATACATACTCAAGATAAGAATGTATAGGTGTGCAAAGTTGCCCGTCAATGCTCTAAACGTGCCTAAAGCAGTTTCACTTAACAACGGACTCAAACCAATGTGAATTAGTTGCTTAGGTCTTTTACTTCGTTAGGTTTGTTAGTTTGGACTCAAATCAAATGATTGATCCGACTCTGCTTTTGCAATTGAACTAAAAGAACGAAAATCAATGAACGAATCGTTTAATTGAACTAGTTCATTCGTGATCTTTACAGGTCTTCTGTTGAGTTCTGAGAATTTTTTCATTTCATAACGGTCGGTTTATTTCGCCGCATTGCTATGAACGCGGCTAAACAAGTTTCACTTCAAAAAGCTAAACCTTCCGAACACCTCATTATAATTTATGAATTTGCTTCGTTTCATTAGGATGTTACATCGGTTTAACTCCATGACATAGTGAAAACCAGATTTTTGTATCAGAAAAAACGATCCGAAATTGAAAATTTTTACTTTCGATCTTTATATATACCTTGTTGTTCGATATTTATATTTTTGATATTTGCTTAGCAAACGCATTTATATTTATAATTTTTTTTCTTCAAAAGGTCACAAAATATTAAATGGTTCAAAAGTAATTTTTATTGTAAAAATTATAAAACTCAAAATTCCAATTTTGATTCACCCTCATGTGAAATTGGTTCATTAGTAAAAATTGTAAGTATTTATATTAACTTGATTACCCCGCTGAGCCCTCTTATATTCAAACCTAAGATAAAATCAGCCCTATCTCCAAAAATTTTTCCCTCGGAATTGGAAAAAGGAGTTTTCATTTTTAAGATAGTAGATAAGATATTACTATTTTTTTTTTATTTACACTCACGAATATTGACGGTAGTGAAAAAATTTGCATTCAAATTTTCAAAAAGTTATTCTGCTTTATCTTTAAAAAAAACTCTTTTCCAATTCCGAATGAAACATTTTCGATGATTGGGCTGAATGTCTTCTATCGAATAAAACGAGTTTGGTCACTGCTTTTAATGTCTTTATTTTTGTGAAAAAGTATCTATGTATTATAAAGCAAAAAGTACACCATCAAATACAAAGTCATCTAAATTGAATATGATTTCTATAGCATTAAATTTTAAGTAGAAGTTTCGGAGGTTTCAGTTGAAATAATAAAATTTTTATCAACGAAAAAATATCGCCCATTGGTAGATTGGAGTGTCGGTTTTCTACTGTGAGGATGCTTTGCTTTCGGACGAGCTATGCGGAAAGGACGAGACCTACATACCGGTCGTGGCCAGCTACTAATTTGGAGTGGATGAAGGGTGTCCAGATTAAACTCCAGCACTCAAATCTCGCCTCGACGAACCTCTTATTCCACCAAACAATGTGGATTTGATGTAATGCTCATCCATGAACCCTGGGTAAATGATGGCAAGATATGTGGATTGAGGATGGATGGTTATTGGGTGCTAGAAGACGGTAGCGTGAGTATGCTTAGAACATGCATTTTAGACAGAACAAATTTTTATATACTCTTGCTTTCCAGATACTGCGATAGAGACTTTCCAGATATCTGGAACTTGGCAAGAGCACCTATTGGTTGGTTGTAGCCTATTTATCCCATGAAGAAAACCCGCCTTTAGGAAAACTCAGGTGTCTGGTGGGTGATGCCAGCGTCTAGCGGTCATAATATTGGCCGACACTAATGAACACAACTCTGTGTGGGGCAGCACGGATACGAACGAAAGGGCTGAGTTGCTGTTTAATTACATACTTAGCACAGACCTGTATATTTTTAATAGGGTAAAGAACCCACTTTTATTACTCAGAATCGCAGAGAAGTTCTGTATATAACCCTAGCCTTAGATTTAATTTTCTTTAAAATAGGTGAGTGGAAGGTGTGAGAAGAACACTTTTTCTCCGACCACCGCTATATTGAGTATATCCTATATTATACGTAGCATGATGCCAAAACAGCGTTTTTTAGAAAAAGTTTTTTTTTACTGTTGAAGATGGTGAAGATATATACTTGTAGCAATGTTTGTTCAGGGACTTGGCTGTCATTTTTATTCGTGGTAATTTAGAAGCTTTTTAAAGGTTACTTCCGATAGAGCTCAATTTGGATATTTAAACTAACCAATTTGTATTAAAAACTTCTAAAAGTTGAAAATTGACTGTAAAGCCCATATTTTGGTAAGACATTTTAAATGTCAATTCTGACTTTTGGATGTCAAAACTGCTGATCCTTTTAAAAAAATAAGAAAAGCGACATCTTCTGAAGCTGTTTCTACTAAATTTATTTGCTGACCAAATAGAAGATTTCATCACCTTTTCAACAACGTTTTTTTTTGTTAAAAATGATTTTTAAACAAAAGAGTTATTAAAGAAAAAATGTTTAAGGTACGTGTTTTTAAAAAAAAATCTATGTATAACAAAGAAAATTTACAAGTTTTTTTTATAAGTCATTTTCTACGCTATGATTCCGCACATTAAAAGCTTTAAAAATAATTTCTTGCTTTCACACGTCTTTTTTAAGACCTGCATCTTCATTTTCAGCTAAAAGTTTCATGCATTCCAGGTCATTCCATTTTGCATTGCAGTCAAAGTATTTTCTCACCAATTTTGTGCCCACGTTGAAATTAATGTTTTTTAGGTCATTTTCTACCAAATCGAAGATATTTTGTGTACATTTATTTGAACGCCACTTTGATTTGTTGACACCTAGCATATATTTCCTTGTAATGAGACATATCCTAATTTCTTTTTGTCATTGCAAAAATATCCTTTCAGTTTATGTTATTAAAAATTGAATAGACATCATGAAGTAGTCTACTTAAATATTTTTTTATTGTTGAATCTTAAGCCAAAATTAAAGCATCTTTATATAACAAACGTAACTGTATTTAATCGGTTTAAAAACTGAAGTTAAGAACATACAATATTAAAAATTTAAATTCCACATAAGATTTTATTTGATCACGTATACATAAATATACACATTGAGCGTTGTCCCCATGGGCCTAAAACAACATTTAATCCAACTTTGATTCTACGCTATACCTAATGTTGAGCAAAAAACAATTGTTTTTCTAGTTGTTTTTAATTTTTTTTTTCCAAACCTTACTTCATATTAAGGTTTATTTCTCAACAATGGTAAGGAAAAACTTAAAGCCACTCGGTGAATTTTTTAAAAATCCATCAATAAAAATTAATTTATGATTAATTTTTGTAGGCATGGAGCGGCTAGGTTGGCATTTGATGCAGAAAAAGGGTCAAAAACATACTTTTTTTGTACTAAACTTTTTTTGTAGCTCATTTTTCTGCAAAACCATTGCAAATATCGTAAAGCCACTCGGTGAAAATTTAGATATCCATTAGCTTAACAAATGTTGCTTAGACGACTCTTTCTGATTCCTTCTTATATTCATGGCATTTTAAATATAAAAGTGCAATTTTCTTGCATTTTTTAAAACAACTATTTTTATAATTTTTATTTTAAAACTTGCAGTATAGAGCATTATTCTGAAAAGAAGATATCCTTTTTAATAATACAAAATTATAAAATGTTTGATTTTCTACGAGGAAAATGGATAAAAAGATTAAAAACACAACACCTCCAAAAAAAAGAGATTTTTTCAAACATCTAGTTATCAGGCACCCTGTATGCAAGGATATTTTGGAGTACTACGAAATGAAGCTTAATCTATACTCTCTTTAATGAGTATAGTTACACCTTTGTATCTCAAAGTTAAAAAAAGTTACTTTTTTGGCATCATGCTAATTATACGTCTACTCAATCAATCGCCTCAATTGAAATAAGGAAAATACACTGGGGAGTTTTCAATAGGGCCTTGGTAAGGAATTTGCCATCGGGTTCGCAAGAAAAACCAAAATCGTCAACTTATCTCGTCAACGTACTCACCAAACCAACGAATTGTTTCCTTTTATCCTTAATGGTGGGCCAAACTTTAATGATGGGCTTAAACTGGGCTGAATGGCTTAAGAACAAAATGCAGAAGGTTCTTCAACAAAGCAAAATGCTCGCGAGCTGAGCATGACGGAACTGCCTACAAGGTAGTTCTAAAACTATTTAAAATAGAAACAAGGAAAGCCAAAAGAACCTCATGGAAGTAATTGTGTGACGTGATAGAGTTAAATAGACCTCGAATTCGAATTCAAGCGACCTAAAAACATATAAAAATATGGTCTAATCCACAAAGTATAATTTTTTTTGTGGCTGTGTTATCGAGACTTTACGTCAATCACAAATAAAGAAATATTTCATAACTAGTGGGTGACTGATGGCTGAACTTGACATTCAATAAAAATTTGTTCATGATTGTGTAAACATGAAATATTTCCTTTTTCATAATCAATAAACAAAATCAAATTTTCAGTTTTATCAAGCATTTAAAAACCACACATAATACAAATGAACAAACGTACGTCGACGTTATATCAGAGACGATAAAACGTTATCGATATGCAGATAACTAGTGTAGAGGTTCTCCAACTGAAGTGCGCTACAGGAAGTTCTCGGCACAAAATATAGCAATTGTGCAGATAATAAAACGAATTTAAGTATGCGAAGATTCTAAGCTGCAACAAAAAAAAAAGAGTACTTTATAGCCTTCGTTTATAAAAAGCAAATATTTATATTTCTAATAACTTACACACGTCCTTGAAATGTGCATAAATGCAAACATATGACTTGTAGTCACTAACAATATAAAATATAAGCGATAAGTTATATAAACAGTGTAAAAATATTTGTTGATAACAAATCAAATCAAATAGAAATGAAACGGAATAAAAATTTAAAACAGTTGGGGGGGGCTGCAGGAAGAGGTTTTTAAAATGAAAAGAAAGCAAAATAAAACATAAAAGCAACAAATAACTTTGGGTGTAAAAGTGCACTATATGGTAGGAAGGTGTTAAAACAGGGCAATTTAGTATTTGTTAAAAGAAAAATATTGCAAAATAAGAAAAAATTTAAAATTTTGTATATTATCTATAGGTATATGCAAGGTTTAATCGCTGCAATAGCTTATTTTTTTTTTTAATTAAACACTGCTAAATAAAATAATCATATTTTAGTTACATTAATTAATAACTGCTGATTCGATTAAATGCAAAATTTTCAAGATTTGAAAAAGGGCGTTTCTAATTGAGCTATACAAAATTTATTAAAA
The DNA here is from genome assembly GCA_958299015.1 of Tetanocera ferruginea. Classification (NCBI taxonomy): domain Eukaryota; kingdom Metazoa; phylum Arthropoda; class Insecta; order Diptera; family Sciomyzidae; genus Tetanocera; species Tetanocera ferruginea. The sequence goes on along the minus strand of OY282643.1, from coordinate 44,958,426 downwards.
AAAAATTTTTTTTTAGTACTTTACAATTTAAACTCAATTTGAATGTAAATTTAAAATATTTACTTAAGGAAAAGTGAAATTTTTATAAAACAAGTTTTTAACTTAAAATTCAACCTCTTTTAGAAATAAGCCATGCTTTCTCTGTTACAACAAGGCAAGCATTTTTTTTTTTTTTTTTGAATAGTTGAATAAAAAAATTGGTGTTTTGACAAAGTTAATAAAACTACCTAACAAACAATTTAGTTTCTCATTTTTGGCGATACCGTAGGGGAAGAGTGGCATGAAAGAGCCAAGTTTTGAAAGAGCCATCTTGATTTACGCGGTAGTTTTCATATGAATGCTTCTTAAATTATAATTCTTAAGAAGCAATACTCGCCATATGGCACCCTCGAACATTTGACAGTTCACTGATAATAAAAGACGATGGTGTATCGTATTTTGGATTTCTTCATCATTAAATAAGTTTTTCAGAACATTTTATTTGTTTTGTGACGTCTTCACCTTTAAAACTAACAGTAATATTATTATAATATAATTTTATGGATATATTAGGCCTACCAATAACATATTTATTTTGCCGGAAAAATCATGATTTCATACTAATTTTTGAGGTTATGTTTCTTTGGACAATATGTTTTGAAAGAGCTGGGTGTCGGTGGTATGAAGAAGCGTAAAGAAAGTTTAAATTATTTTTGTCAAAAATGTTTTTAAGTGTTTTAAACCTCTTATTTTGTTTTTGGAATAGGTCTTATTATTATAGATTTTCTTCAAAGCGATTTAATTTTTTTGCTAAAAATATTTTTAAGTTTTTTAACTATTTTTTGTTTTTAGTTTTGAATTTTTTTATTTATTTAATTTGTTTTTGTAAAAACAATACTTTTTATAATAACAATTAATATTTTCAATAAAATATTCGTTATTTTTCGTGTTAAGTCTTGTAATAAGAAGATGGCTCTTTCAAAACTTTGGTTGGCTCTTTCAATGCCCATGTGTTATGAAAGAGCCTAATTTCATGTTTTTTTATAAATGGCTACAGGTCCAAGAATATTGTTGATATTGGAAAATATTTCATGGTATTACGTTCATAAATGAATGAGAAAATACTTTTGATACAAGAATTATAATTTTATCAATTATTTTTATATATTTTCTAACTTTTTTAAAACTGGCTCTTTCATGTCACTCTTCCCCTACTGTTGGGCACACAACACTATATGTAGCATGCTATCTATCTACAATTTTAAAAAATATTTCTTAAATATTTATATCTATTTAAATATTAAAATGTGAAAATGCTAAACAGGCGTTGTAGTTGGCGCCTTTATTAACAGATCAAAAAAATTAATGTTCTCATTATGAACTTATATTATATCTATTTGCACTCGTTTCAACTAGCTTAACAATTGTTATCTTTTACTCCTTTTGCCCACCAACACTTGTGGCGGCTCTTTCTTTTCACTGATAAGCTTGTGAAATAGCGCGCATATCGCTCGTGTGCGCGCGATGTCATTAAATGTTTTTATCAAACATGATTCGTCATTTATTGCATAATTTTCTTGTAGCAAAACCCGGTTTTTTCCATTAAGCTGAATGAATAATTTTATTTAGTTTTTTAGTTTAAGCATATCTTTTAGTTTATGCATTATTTACATTCAAACTATGAATAATTTATTTTTCACTCTGTGATTCACATTCGATCAAAATTTCTGGAATCAGAGCATTTTTATTTTGTGTGTATATTAGAGTGTATCGACTTGTATGGTAAAAATCGTACCCCCATTCCCGGTACCAAAATTAAAGAGTACATGAAAAATCCTTTCCATTGGTGTACTTTTTTTATTTGAACCAATTTTGGCGTCCACCGAATTGCATTTTTGTGCATTTTTTATCCACTTTTGTACTGGAGACCCATTAATGGTTGATTTAAAAAGAAAATCAAGCTTCTCAATCAGTTCCTTTCATATAAAAACACAGAACTGCAAATTTTTATTCCTGTTGACAAATGCTCTGACGAGATATAACAGTTTTTTTCAAAGTAAATCTACTTGATTTTTAATATTTGATATGTTTTTATTTATTGTATGAAAGCATTTTTAATTTCATTACAGACTATCATTGCATTTAGTCTGTAATGAGTGAGCAAAATAGCAATGTTTTTATTAACGATAAATTTCTCATGAATATGATTGTCATAATATGAATAATAAATGAAATGATTGTCATAATATACAATCGCAAAATGAGTTATCATGAGAAGATTGAATTTTTAATCGTTCATGAGCGATTGTTTTCGCACCCTGGTTGAACCCTTATGTAAATTATTTTTCGTTCAAATAAGTAAGTTTAACTTTGAAAATTCATGTCTGGGCTTTTTGGGAAGGCGCTTAACTTGTGACAAAATTTTAATAATATTCGAAATAGATCAACAATTTTTAAAATTAAAACTAAAACTAAAACAGTGAAATTTTTAGGTGCATTTTTTCGAAAAAATGAAAAAATTTAAAATATCAAAAAAGTGGAAAATACAAGAGAGGATAAAAAATGAAAGGGTTTCATAATTGTGTTTAGGCCAATATTTTGAAAATTTCTCAGCTTTCAACAACGATATCTTCAAAACAATTAAGGATAATTCAATTTTGGGTTCAGAAATTGCCATGAAAATTTTTTAAAAACATTAAAAAAGAAATTAAAAACAAAAAATTAAAAAAACAATTTTTAAAAATTTTAAAAAAATTGAAAAAAATTAAAAAAATTTTTAAAAAAATAAAATTTAAAAAAAAAGTAAAACCGATAAAAATCGGCCAACGCATTTAAAGAATATAAGAAAAATTATTGAAAAAAGGACCCTTTTTCCCACATTTTTTTTATAACTTCTTGAAAATTTGCCTTCAAAATTCATCTAACATTGATTACCGTTTATCTTGCAACTTTTTACTGTTCCTTTAAATTATTAGAGTGCATTCACTTATATGAGAAAAATCTATGCCCTCATTTCGGCACCAAATAAGAAATGTTATATACAAAATCCGTTCGATTAGAATATCCTTTTTTTAATTTTGAGTATTTTTGAAACTCGTATTTGAATTTGAATTGAATGTGCGCAGTAGAGGGTTAATAAATATCGTAAGAATGTTCTTGCAGCATTTGTAAAAAAATTGTGAATTTATACCGATTCTTTGTGAAAACTTATTTTGAAAAATAATTCAAAATTTATTTTAAAAAAACCTTTAGGATCTAACCGAATTTGATAGTTCTCAATCGCATCTAACACATCTATTATAAATAGAGTAATTACTCTATTTTTCTAACATTTTGACTGAGTTTTGTTAAGGTTGATCAACTTTTGCATGACGTTCCATATAAAATCAAGTAAAATCATTAAAATTGAAGAGAAGACATTCTTTGAGTGTGTCCCCAAAAAAATAGAGGGAGGGTTTAATCGAGTGTGTCCCCAAAAATTTTTTTGCTCAATCATGTCTTGAAAGCTTATGGCTTTTTAAGGTATTTTTGAAATTTTTTGCAAATTTTTTTGGAAAAGGTTGTCGAATTTTTACTAAAAATCAGGTTTTCAAAGAATTTATGTCGGTTAATTTATTTGTTAACAGCAATTTCTTAGTCTTTAAGTAATTTTTTCGAAAAACAAATGTCTAAACTTCACTTTAATGTTAATAGTTATATCAGAAGTTTTGGCAAGTTTTTTTGGTCATTTGGTTTTTATTTTAATTGAATTTTTTTGTGAAATTTTCGAAAATTTTTTAAATCTTCAACTTCAATTTTTTTTAAATTCCATCAAAATGAAAAGTGGCATATATTATAAAAAGCTCTACAAAAATTAATTTTTTTTTTTAAAACAAGACTTACCCATAAACTAATAGAAAAACTTTGAATTTGTGATTTCATATAAAAACAAGTAAAGAAAGTCTAAAGTCGGTCTAGGCCGACTATGAAATACCCTAAACCCACTTTTCAAAAACAAAAAAAATTTTATTGTAAATGGGCGTGTCCGTGGGCGCATGAAGCCTATATTTTATATGCATTTAAATGTTGAAGAAAAATGTACACATACCAAGTTTTATTCCTGTAGCTCACAGTTAATGCCTTTATTATGCTTTCACTATGGGAGGTGGGCGTGTTCATGGACGGACTACTCCCAATTTTTGAACACACCTTAGTTTTGGTATAAAATACATACATACCAAATTTAATTTCTCTATGACAAACAAAACCTTATTTATTGAGTTTTAAACTTTTTGGGTTGTATGGGAGGTAGGCGTGTCCGTAGGCGGATGACGTCCATTTTCCAAAACCATCTTTGTCTTGTCATAAAAAACATATGTGCCAAATTTTAGCTCTTTAGGTTAAACACAGGCTTATTTATTGCATTTTCAATTTTTGGGTTGTATGGAAGGTGGGCGTGTCCTTGAGCGAACGACACCCATTTTTCGAAGACATCTTTGTGTTGGTATAAAACACATACATATCAAATTTTGTTGTTGTAGGTTAACTATGAGCTGAGTTATGCAGTTTTCAATTATCGCGTTGTATGGGAGGTAGGCGTGTCCGTGGGCGGATGATGTCCATTTTTCAAAAACATCTTTGTCTTGTCATAAAAAACATATGTGCCAAATTTTAGCTCTTTAGGTTAAACACAAGCTTATTTATTGCGTTTTCAATTTTTGGATTGTATGGGAGGTGGGCGTGTCCTTGAGCGAACGACACCCATTTTTCGATGACATCTTTGTATTGATACAAAACACATATATACTAAATTTTATTGTTGTAGGTTAATTATGAGCTGAGTTATGCAGTTTTCAATTTTTGCGTTGTATGGGAGGTAGGCGTGTCCGTGGGCGGATTCCAAAAATATTCAATAGTGCAGATCCTTGGGTGCTTGTGACCATGTGTACCAAGTTTCATCCAATTATCTCGACTCCTTCTTCTTATCCTGTGTATACGGACAACACACAGACGGACAGACGGACGGACGGACGGACGGACGGACGGACGGACGGACATGGATAGCTCGACTCACGTGGTGACGCTGATCAAGAATATATACACTTTTCTATACCGGACTCGCTTCGTTCTATGCGTTACAAACGTTTGCACAAAGTTAATATACCCTGACCTTTCAGGTTTAGGGTATAAAAAACCAATATATAGTAATTGGTGGACACCTTTTTGGCTTGGTCAACCTTACGAGACTCTCAATGGCTTATTTTTAAAAATTTTTTCTATGTTATTTTCATAGAATTTTGTTCAAATTAGCCTTGTTATATAGAATAAATGAAAATTGTATCACTCTTGAAGGATATTTTTAAAAAATTTACGAAATTATTAAAAAATTTACGAAATTATATCTTTTTTGGCTTCAGACCCAGATAAAACCTTACATTATTTTAAGTTTTTAGAAACTACAGCAATTTGGTAATTTTTAACTGCTTTTTACAACTGATCAATTTAATTGATTGTAAAAAAAATAAATTTTTGTTGAACCTTTGATATTTCAAAATGACAGAACCCAGTTGAAATATGAATCCTCAAAGACGAAGTCTTCAAAGCCGTCTCGAAGACCAAGTACGAATACTCAGAATGAACGCTGACGTTCTTAAAGGAAAGTCTATTATATTGTCAGCAACAAACCTTGAATATTCCTCCATAAAAAATTTGTTCTACAATGCTCCGAGATCATTTCAACACTTGTCTCTCAACAAGTAATTTTTTTTAGCTTTTTAGCTTTGAAAGAATTAAAGAAAGGTAAAAGCGTAGGAGGACCATGGCTAGACCGAGATGCGAACCCGTAACCTCTGGGTTGGCAGTCAAGCACGCTAAACACTCGACACCCGAAGCCCCCTACTATGCATGAGTTCTGCAATACATGTCAACAAGCCAAAGTGAAATTTTGTTTGAAAATGTCTTCAAAGACATCCATGGAAATGGATCGATTTGTCTTGCAAGAAACTGACGGATTGATCCATTTCTTGCTGGGTAACTATTCTGTAAACTATTTGGATTTTCAAAATATTCTTTTTCCTAAGTCCACGCTTTTATAGAATATCACCTACTTGATGTTAACTATCTGAAGGTTCTACCGCTCAATCATCACTAGAACCTATCTAAAAAAATTTTAAATTTGTAACATTTTAAGCGAACATTTTATAGTCACCCGTGAAAATTCGTCATATTAAATGAGAAAAAAAATCGTCTGCAGAATGATACTATTTTGTAGCATTTATGATTCACAATGGCACTAATCAAAAATCCCCTTTAAAATAATACTTAATATCATAAAAACGAAAGTTTTTTTTATCAAACTTAAAATTATGTAATTTATTGTTTTGGCAATGTTGCGGTTAAGTTTTTAGTTTTAGGCGGGGGGTTTTTTTGCATGATTTGTTTTATCTTTTGTAAATAACTGAGAATATGCGTGAATATAGAACGAAACTTTTTGCATTCAATGTTTTTGTTGATATAAATAACATGTTTGAAAAATGTATTCAATATTTTCACACGAATTTGCTTGAATCTACTTTAGTGAAATGACAAGTGTGCTTGCTTATGTCATTAACAGTTCTGTAGCAGCCATTATCATGTTAAGCAATCTACTAAGGCGCACACAAAACACATTATTATTGTTTATTAGAGTTATCATTATCAGATCTGGCGCATATTTGAATTATTATCTGATTCCTTTCTGGTATTGGAGCTCAAAATAAGCGTGCATAAATTAATGAAGAAGATAAGATTGTTTTGTTTCTTTTCCTTGTTTTTGGAGTGGCTCAGACATGTATGACAAGATTAAAGCTTATTAATGACTTTTTGATTTTAACAGTTTTAGCGAATTTGAAATATTATTATTTTGAATATATCCATTGAAACCTTAACAATTTTCAAAATCATCAATTTTCTAAAACTAAAATTTACCAAAGTCTGTTAAAATGAATGTAATTAAAATACATTGTAAAACAAGGGAAATAATAATTATATGCATATACTTAATAGTGAATAAATAAACAAAAATTAAAAGCAACTCAAAAGCGTGACAAAATGTGCGCAAAAGAACATGTGAGCAAAATCAAAACATACTTGAACAATTCAATAACTAATTATACTCAATTGTTTTTCGAAAAATCACAATTACTGTGCTCGATTCAAGACAAATGTTTGCTATGATGATTAATTAATTAATTTCCGCAAACAAGTACAAACGCAGTTGTTATTGCATTTTTTCCCATTGATTCTTTTTGCACTCTTGTCAATAAACTAACAAAACAGTTCAGTTTTAAACATTCGACAGCTGAAATTTCTAATCTAATTAAAAGCTAAAAATAGTTATTGTCGTTTTGAGTATTGAATGGAATTCAATCAAATTTCAGCGCATATTCGGTGAAAAGAGCAGTTTTAAGCTCTATACAGGGCGTCAAAAATAAATTATGAAACTGCTATTTCTGTTTAGATTTTATTTTTGTTTATTTATTGAGAGCTTTACATTTAAGTTTGTTGCATACACACTTGAAAAATTTAAAAAAATTAGAAGAACAGAATATTACACTGAAAACTACACTCAATCAAAAAGGACATAATAATTAAGCATTTTTACATGATCTTCATGAATCGGAGTAGTGAATTTTGGTTAAGTAACCAATTCCATGAGTCACACGAACTATTCGGAATATCAATGTACAAAACAAACACAAGAAAACCACACGAGAACATGAATATTTCATAAGCCTAGTGTTCAACGTTCATAAAGTATGTGTACAAGATACATGAACTAATGAAAAATTTCGTAAATGTCATGAAAAATACAATAAAAACATGAATCGTTTATAAATTTTCTGAATAAAATTTATTAAATGCATGTACAAATACGAAGAAAACAAGTATATGATGAGATAAGTGACGAAAATGCCTCTATCTCATCCACATATACTAAGGAAACGCGAACGAACTACTTTATAAGTTTTGTGATAGAAATTCATGTAATCCATGTAAAAATACAAGAGCTGCAAGAATAGTTTATAAGATAAGAGTCAAATATATAGAAAACTCATATTAGGTACAGTTGCATGAAGACGCCAGTGCTTTATACACAGTCTCATATATACATGACTACACTCAGCTCATGAACACAAACACTAAACCAGTTTTTTCTTAATTTTACTTGTATCATCCATATAAAATCATTTAAAAATTCAAAAGAGGTCCAAGGGTTGTATCCCTGAGAACTGATCGGTGTCAATTATTTTTGAAATTTTTCTTAGTAAGCAAGATTTCAAGAGCCCACATAAATCTTATTTAAAATAAATAATAATCTTATAAAAACCTTATTAATAATCTTATTTAGGACAGGATTCAATATCATTTAGAGTTACTTTTTTGATAAGCAAATTACAAATTTTGATTTGAATTTGTGAATTTGAAAGCTATAATTTGAAAGCTATAATTATTAGAAAAAAAAATTCCAAAAATGTAAACGTTATGGTGTAATAATTTAAATTAAAAGTCTCAATTATGAGTCAGAAAAATGAGTCATTAATTTTTATAAGTCATTAAAATTAAGTGGATTTCAATATCGGAATTATGAGTGTGCAATCAAACTCTTATAAGAGTCATATTTCAGACACAGATCAAAGGGCTCTTCTAGGAAAAACGCATTTTTTTTGAGCTCAAAAATTTGAATCTTAAAAAACTTACAACAATATTTGGTTTGGATTGGAATAATGAATTTCTTAATCCTTTTTGTCTATTAGAATTGATACTTTTCAAAATACTAGAAACTGTTTTAGTCAAGGCTGTATTTAAATTTAATAAATTGGGAATAAAATTTAGTAACCTAGTTTTAAATTTTATACAAAATAACTAAACGGTAAAAAATCTTGGGAGTAATTTTTAAGCCAATCATTGGAATAAAACATTTTTTAATCCTTTTTTTTTCTTAGAATTGATACTTTTCAAAATACTACAAATTTTTTAGTCAAAGCTGTTGTTAAATTTAATAAATTGGGAATACAATTTTAATTTTAATACCTTAGGCTTAAAATTTAATACAAAATAATTGAAATGTAAGAGAAGCTGTATTTTTTTTAATATTTTGTTGAGGGTCTTACAAGCAACAGATAAGCCCGAGGTTAGAACTCGCGAATCTCATGCCGCAGTCTGTGGTTCGATCCCAGAATGTAGCAAAAAATAAAATGTTACACAATACAAAATTATTGTTAAAATTATAATATAAAATTATTTTTTTAAATAAAAAAACAAAAAAATTAAACAATAATAATATAAAAATAACAAAAAAAAACGGTCTGGCTGAGGATCGAACCAGGGTCACTCGATTCATCAAATCAAATCAACAACCGCTTAACCAACTGAGCCACGGAATAAAATTTTTCGCGAGTGTTAACGAAATTTAAAAACTTAACCGATAGGAGTTTAAAGTTTAAATTTTAGACCCATGCTGAACTAAAACTTAGATTAGTATTTGAAGTGGTTTAAATTTTAAACCCATACTGGACTAAAACTCAGTTTTGGTATTTGACGTGGTTTAAATTTTAAACCCATGCTGGACTAAAACTTAGTTTTGGTATTTGACGTGGTTTCAATTTCAATGCAATTTGAATTGACAGTACAGGATAGACTTGAATTTAGTCCAAGATGAACCGTGTTTCATAAAAGACTCTAAATAGAACTTAAAAGACTTCAAAACACTCATGAGAGTCAGAATCTCTTAAAACGCACATATTTCGGACTCTTATAAGAGCTATATTTCGGACTCAGATCATGTCAGAAGTTCCAAGAGGAGAAAAACTCTCATATAAGAATATTTTATTACCAATTTATGAGCTAATAAATTTGAGTCTTTAAAGACTCATAATTTTTGTTTAATTTCAGACTCAAAAGCATATAATTTTTGTTATAATTTTTTATAGTATTTGTTAGATTCTTATTAGACACCGAAAACGCTTATAATTCTGACTTTTAAAGCACACATGTTTTCGACTTTTATAAGAATGATATTTCGAACTAAAATCAGTGTGTTCTTCCAGGAAGAACGCTAATAGTGCAATTTTACGATTGAAACTGTTGTTTTTGCATTTTCGGGATCAAAAAAATTAACAAACATTTTAAAAAAGTGCTCCCAATCTAACTCATTTTTATATATCAAATGAACCTGTGATATGAAGCTTTTTTCGAAGGCGTCAATTAAATTACAATTTATAAATACGCATGATCATTCACTGAAGTGTAACTTACAATTATTATGAACACTTAAGTTTTAATTTGAAAGTTTTTCTGTATAGTTCAATTAAAAAATATTAACTCAGTGAGTTAATGTTAATTTTTTGTAATTTGGACTGAGTTTTCTATTTTGTTATTTAAATGTCTCGTTATAAAATTCACAAAAAATAAGAGCTATTTTAAAAAGTACAAAGTGCAAATCAGCAATTACAAATCAATATATTAATATCATTTTAACAATTTAAAAATTCTACATCAACATTATATTTTTTTACAAAATATGACAGAATCAGCGATTTTTTATTAAAAAGAAAAAAAAATTTTTATTGTGAAAAACTAAATTTGTGTGAAATGCACGTGTGAACACAATATGATAAGAAATTGTTTACATGCTACTTCTATGGCGACAATAAACGTTACTACAAAAGACAACGTTAAATAAAATAATTGACTCGGTACTTTTTTGAACTGGAATTGTATGGATGCCAAATAATATATGATGTTATGAGTTGCTAAAACAACAATTTTTAATACACTAACGGACAAAATAAAGTGCGAATATTGGTTTTTCCTAACAATTGTGCCTTTTTTATTGCAACCCTATAAATCAAGCATCACTGAATGGAAAAGTGACAGAAGCTTCATAAACCATTTTTTTCTAAGGTTATGCCGTTAAAAACTCGTGTCTTCAAACTTTTGGACGGACAAAATAATGTAAAAATGGTGCATTTGAAAAAAAAATCCTATATATTTTCGTACTATTTTTATTTTGCATGAAAATTTTAATGTAATACATATTGCAAAGGAAGTCAAAACAAATAATGACATACATACTTTGAAGGTAGTAGCCGATTCACAATGAGAACCTTAAAAAAGGATGTCAAGGATTTTGCTGGTTCAGCAATAAAAGGAAGGCATTGGATATAAGGAACTGGATGTAAAATATTAACTTTCTATATCTGGAGCAAGAACCTTTTGCAAATTGTTAACATCAAAAAAAAGACTTGACTTTGCAAAGAAGTATTTGAATACGCCCGTAACGTTCTAGAATCACAATATTTGGCCAGATGAGTCCAAAATTTGAGTTTTCAGCCTCGGTAGTCGAGTGGTAAGCGTGCTTGACTGCTACCACAGAGGTTCCTGGTTCGAATCCCGGCCATGGTCCAGCGCTTTTACCTTTCTTTAATTCTCTCCTCATTTCTAATTAGTTGAAATTTAAAAATGCATCATTACATACGATGAATATACTTCAGAAGTTGTAGTTGATGGCAAAAAAGTTTGTGGATTGGATTGCTTGATAACTTGAATTGACAGAGGTAAAGTCATAGCACTTCACATTCAAATTGTTTCACTTAATTTCTTTTTGTTTTCTACTTAGCCCATTTTCGAACATTTTTTTAAAAAAAAAAACCAAAAAATTAAGTTTTGTGATTTTATCTTTCAACAAGAAAATGATACCAAGCACACCAGTAAGATTGCAACACAGTATTTTCTTTATAATAACATCGAAAAACTGAAATGGTCTCCTCAATCTCCGAATTTGCATACGAATGAGGATGGTTCTAGAATCTAGATGATCAAATTTCAAAGGTAATATACAAGGAAGCTTATAGGGCGTTCCGGTCTTAGATGCTGCCGGTCTTAAAAAAAAACACACGATTTTTGCCAAAATTATTCTTTATTTTTAAACATACGTCCTCTTGCAGCTCGATAAACTTATTCAAACCATTTTCTTACATTGCGATGCCTTTGAAAAGAAAGATGCCTTTGAAAAGGAATCCTTTGAAAAGTAAGATTTCTCAAGATATCCGAAATACGCTTCAGTTTCGACCTGTTCATTCAACGGAAATCTCCTTGCCTGGAGCAACCTATTTAAGTTAGGAAACAGATTATATTCGCTGGGCGACAAATCTGGTGAAAATGGGAGATGAGTCAGCAGTTCGAAACGTTACTAGTGCAATTTGGTATTGGTTTTGAAAAATGAAAAATTGTTTTCTTCAATAAATGACTCTTTTTTTGCGATTTCGTTCTTCAATCGATCCAATAATTTCCAGTTATAGTCGTTGTTGATTTTTTTTCCCTTTTTTCAAATAGTCGATGAACAAAATTCTTCTAGAATAGCAAAAAAACAGACGTCAACACCTTTCCGAAAGTTTGTTAAGTCTTCGCCTGCTTTGGTGCGCTTCCACTGGGGCCAGCCTACTCTTTGGCTGATTCCATCGATTCTGATGTACATATAATGGTGAATCCATTTTTCATTCAAGGTAATAGTCGATGAACAAAATTCTTCTAGAATAGCAAAAAACAGACGTCAAACTTTTCCGGAAGTTTGTTGAGTCTTTGGTCGCTTTGGTGCGCTTCGGCTGTGACCTACCCACTCTTTTGCTTATTCCTTCGATTCTAGCGCATCGTGGTGAATTCATTCATGAATTCATTCAAGGTCACTATTTTACTCAAAAAATCAGTCGGATTTTGAATAAACATGTTCAAACATTTTGGAAAGTACGAACTTGTTCATGATTTGACTGATTGTTAAAGAATGCGGCACCGATCTTGCAATCAACTTTCTCATACCCAAATGTTCATGTAAAATTGAAACCACCCACTCACTAAATATGCCTTTGTTTTTAGCTATCTCACGTATTTTCACTTTCGGATTATCTAATACGAAATAGTGGATTTTTTCAATACGTTTTGTAGTGGTCACTGGTTTTGGGGTTCCCCCTTCGTGTTCCTCTTTGTGCTGAATCGACCTCTTTTGAACTCCGCAATTCAATATTTTGCGCTTCAGTACGACGGAGCAGATTCCGTGTAATATTTATCGAGCTCTTCTTTTGTTTCTTTCGCCCCTTTTTGTTACACCAAAAGTAATGCTTAACTCTATCACCGCCGCGAGTGCCATATGGCACTTGAAAATACAGCAAGTTTGAAAAATATTTTCTAATTTCTTCGCACCCGCACCAGCGTTGCCAGAATGTGAAAAATTTACCAAAACTGGTAAATTTTTTTTTCGATGTGAAAATGTGAAATTAAGTTTCATTTTGGTAAAATTTCTGGTGAAAACGAAAAACATTTTTATGAAAATTTCCCAAAAGCTTAGGGGCGAAGTAAGGGTTTCAGCGTAAAAAACACTTTTTTTGTGAATTCTTTTAAGAGTATGGATTGAGCAAATTTATTAAAATCTTTTGTACATTATTGAGTGTACTTTTAACAATACTCTTTTTCTTCCGGAAATATTGAAAAACAAGCTGGTGACAGAGCTTTTCCCAGAGCGTCTTGGAAAAATAGCAATTTGCGGTGTTCACTATGTCTCGGTCGGAAATTATTTGAAATAAAAAACCATTAAAACTTAGTCAACGTTGGAGGAAAGTATTTTGTATGTAGAAAATGTGTACCAAGTTCGAAATGAATCGGTCAAGTAGTTTCTAAAAGCCTGTCAGTGAACACGGACTTTGAAAACACAACTTGTGGGAAAACTGCTTTAAAGTTTTGTACACGTACGTTTCTACGTTCGAGGTACACTTACTTAAAAATTTGTACCTCCGTTAGTTTTACTCGGATTGACTTCAAATTTGGACACAATATTCTAGAGATGTTGAGCATTCATATAAAAAATGGTTAAAAAACTTACCGCCCTTAAATGATCGTCTCTTTTTTTTATCTATATATAAAAAATAGGCGTAGGCAAAATAGTAAAAAACCATTTTCTCACGTGTTTCTAACCGATTTTGATTAATTTCTTTTAAATGAATCAAAGTGCGGAGAACGAGTGCACCGACTATTTTTTGAAAAAATTTTGTTGCCAAATTTTATGAAGAAAATTTGTTTTTCACATTAATTTTGTATCGAGAGAATGAAAGTGAAAAGGTCGAATTTCGGGCACTATCGAACTCAAATTAGTTTTCAAACGTATTCAAATTATTGGCCTTCATCATATTGAAAAGAACGTTTTTAAATTTGTAACATCGTAATACTTAATAATTTAATTACATTTTAGGGTTAAAGGATTAGAGTCGCGGTTACGTGTCATGCGCAAAAACAAGATTCAAATTCTTCAGACAGTGACACTGAAAACAGGTATTTAAAATATACAAATGGAGGAGTACCAAAGACCGTAAAACTCAAACTCAATATATCTCGTTTTCTTCAATATCATCGCAACAAAAATAAAGCGCTTTTCAGAAGTTGAATTTTAAGTTCCAAACACTGTTAAGAAAAGTAATTGGAAATTTCTCGGCTTACCATAATATCTGCTACATGTTTACAAATATTTGAAACCTGAATACATGAATACTGGTATACAACAATATTAGTTGTGTTCGATGACAAATACTCAGTGCCAAAAGCAACAATTTAAGAAATAAGCCAGAAAAACTACTAGTTTTCATTAAACTGTTGAAATAGGTAAGGAAAGAAACTATGCAATGCTCTTTCAATTTTTCGAATTTTTCAACAAAAACCAAAATACTTGATTTATTTAAATGTTACTCTTACTTACACAAAAAATATAAGCGTACAAAAGAGCTGAAAACGTAACTTAGAGCAGCATCAAAAAACAAAGAGCAATATCAAGTAAGAGGAGATAAAAAAAGAGAAAAATAATCTCAATAAACAGTTTTTACTGATCTGTAGTAAGGAATCTAAATCTAGAGGAGTCATCAAACATAGCTTTTGTTATTACAATTTTATTGGATGTCAAAAAAGTAAAAATATTTCGTTTTTTTGATTGATCACACATATTTGATATTTTTTTTGTGGATGTGAAATTTTTTTCTTAAATGTGAAATATTTTTGGGAATTTTGGTAAAAGAAAATTTTAGGCTGTGGCAACCCTGACCCGCACACACATTTTTGTCGCGATAATATGGCACTCGTGTACCGGGGGGTTGGGAGTCGGTGGCGGTAAATGTGATGATGGTGTTTTCTTTCTGGGAAGTCAAGTAGCAAACCCTGAAAATTTCGCCGCGAAATTCTCAGCCGCATTGCGCGGCTGTGATAGGGTTCATCAATGCACTTAATTTTTCTTTATTCATTTTTATAACAATACTAAAAGTTGTTCAGTTTAGAATACTGTAACGTCACTATTCATTGGCAGCTCGATCTGACTTTTATGGTTCATATTAAGGTTGCCATCTGTTAAAAATGGTCAACGTGTTGGTTTAACAAAAATTCCATTTTGAAAAATACTCGTATTTTTTTATATTCTAAAATTTTTCATAGGACGTTGTATAGCGTTTGGGTTGGAGTAGCGATGTATGTTTTTGTAAATAGTTTCCCAGACACCGGAAAATATGATAACACGTTGCGACAAAAAAGTTCAAATCCGTGGGATATAATATTGTTTTTCTGGAAGATCTTGTCGAGTTAAAGAATGTTTTATACTTGAAATTTGCCGGACACCCCCAAAATATGGACTTATGGTAAAAAAATGTTTTTCAATTTTTCGACTTTTTCCAACTTTGACAATTTTTGTATACACTAAATTATATAAAGACCACACTAATCCTGTGTGGATTCATAAAAAATATTTTTTAAAAATTTAAACGCAATTTGCTTTTTAAAAATCTGTTAATAATTGACAAAGTTATTCAAGTTTTCATTTTGGACTGTCGCACAGTATAATCTGCTGGTGACAGGTCTGGAGAATATGGAGGGTGAGCTAAAACTTCGAACTGTTGGGCTTGCCATCTTAGGGTGCAGTTCCGTTCTTGCCTGGTGGCTGAAAACTTCTCCGCGATCCAAGCATTGTCCTGATGGTTTTTTATTATCATATATGGTACATTTTTCATCACAAGTGACAATTCTCTTCAAAAAAGTTCCAATTTATTTCGAATCAGCAATGAAGAGGCTACCTGAAGTCTGAGAATTTTATTTATTTCGATGGATATATCATGTGGAACCTCTTGATTGAGTTTTTTTCCTTTCTAATTGCTTTGAGAAGGAGAATTTTGGTTGATTTTGGTACATTGATGGTCTCAGAAAAGCATTGTAAGGTTCTTCATATTTTCCGCTCAATTTTTGCTTGCAGTTGACCACGTGGTTTATTGTCCAAGCCATGATAGAATAACAAGGAAGGCGCATATTGGAGAGGAAATGAGCTAGATGTCAAAATCAGCTGTTCGAATTTGAGTTGTTCTAATTGTTGTTGTTGCCTTTTCGTTTGACGTTAATAGCACTCACAGTATTGTTTGTGTAAAACTAGACATTTGAGACATTTGACTCGAATATTTTTCGAAAAAATAAGACGCCTGGCTGATGGTTTTAAGACCGGAGCCTCTTCCTGCAAAGACGAGAATGGGAATCTAGTGACAGATATCCAGAGTACACTGATGTTATGGAGGGAGCACTTCTCTAGACTTTTAAATGGCGACGCTGACAACAATCCCGCCAGTGGAGATGATATCCCGGAAACCCCAATTATGGACGACAGCGTTGAAGTTCCGCTGTCCGATTATAACGAGGTCTTAACAGCTATAGCTCGGCTTAAAAACAACAAAGCCGCAGGAGCCGATGGCCTTCCGGCTGAGCTGTTTAAGACCGGTGGCGAAGCTCTGTTTAAATGCATTCACAGACTTCTATGCAGAATATGGTCGGAAGAATGCATTTCAGATGATTGGAACCTCAGTGTGCTCAACCCAATCCACAAAAAAGGCGATCCCACCATTTGCGCCAACTACCGTGGGATAAGCCTTCTTAATATCGCATATAAGTTCCTGTTGAGTGTATTGTGTGAAAGATTGAAGCCCATCGTCAACCAACTGATTGGATCTTATCAGTGTGGCTTTAGTCCTGGAAAGTTCACCATCGACTAGATCTTTATGCCCCGAAAAGACCCTCGAAAAACAAATCTACACACACCATATTTTTGTCGATTTCAAAGCAGCCTTCCATAGTTCAATAATGGGTAACCTATATTCCGCAATGTCTGAATTTGGTATACCTGCGAAGCTAATACGTCTTTGCACAGCGCAGTGAATATCGGGAAGAACCTCTCTCCTCCGTTCGATACCAAGCGAGGTTTCAAACAAAGTAATTCCTTATCGTGCGAATTTTTTAATATAGTTATGGAAAAAAAAATCCGAACTGCTGACCTCAGACGCAGCGAAACAATTTTCTATTAGAGTGTTATGCTGTTGGCGAATGCTGATGATATTGACATCATTGGCCATAATACGCGCGAAGTCAGTGCAGCATTCTCCAGGCTAGAAAAAGAGTCGAGTCGAATGGGTCTTGCAGTGAACGCAGATAAAACGAAGTATCTTGTGTCAACAAACAAACAGTCCCAGCGTCTTGGAAACCAGCATTAACTCCTCCAACGATATCAGTATTGAGATTAAACGAAGGATAACTC
Organism: Tetanocera ferruginea; assembly: GCA_958299015.1. Lineage (NCBI taxonomy): Eukaryota > Metazoa > Arthropoda > Insecta > Diptera > Sciomyzidae > Tetanocera > Tetanocera ferruginea. Next base: position 44,940,836 of record OY282643.1, on the reverse strand, counting down.
TTGCCAACAGGTGTTACTTTGGGCTCAGTAGGCAATTGAGAAGCAGAGCTCTCTCTCGACGAACAAAACTGACGCTCTATAAGTCAATAATCATGCCCGTTCTACTATACGCATCACAAACCTGGACGTTGAGCAGCTCTGATGAAAGGACTTTGGGAGCGTTCGAGAGAAAAATCCTTCGCAAGATCTATGGTCCAATCGAAAACCGAATACGATGGAACCACGAGCTGTATGAGCTATATGCCGACTTCGATATAGTCAAGCGTATTAAAATAGAGCGGCTTCGCTGGCTAGGTCATGTCGAGAGAATGAACGAAGAAGCTCCAGCGAAAAAAATATTGGATTCGGTACCCAGTGGTGGCCAACGCAGACGAGGAAGACCGCATCTCCGTTGGAAAGACCAGGCATTGGATAACCTGACAACGCTTGGAATTTCCAACTGGCGCCAGCAAGCACACGACAAAAGAGGCTGGCGAAAATTCTTAGACGAGGCCAAAACCGACCAACGGTTGTAAGAGCCATCTAAGTAAGTAGTAAGTAAGACATTTGAGCAGCCATATTAATATGAGCCTACCTTATTATTCTATCATGGTCCAAGCCAAAATTTTCTTCTCGGAAATTGAACTTTTTTAAACATAAACAGGTACTGAACACCTGTATATCTCTTGTTGCAAACATGTCTGTAATAGCGAAAAGGACAGATATAGTAAACCACATTGGTAATAATTAGGCACTAAAAGAACTCCTTTTTACCAACATGAAACTTATTTTGAAAGCACTTTTAAGACTGTCAGTAAATCCGACATTTGGTATGAAAGTAATTGAAATGTTTTTTTTTTTATTTCTTTGCACTTTATTTTGTCCGACAGTGTAAGTATAATCATCAGTTTTGGTCAGCCTGCAGCACGTTTGTCTGTTGATACTTCTTTTATTTTTAGATTTATTTTATTTGGTATTTACAACAGGTGCTCTAGTTCTCATTGTTCAAATTCTTTCCAAATTATTTTCTGGTGTTACGTTAACAAAAAATCAATATAATTATTTATTGAATGACCTTGAATGAGTTAAAATATTTAGGTATTTCTTTTCAGGCAGTCATTAAGCATTAATATTTTGTGTATAAGCTATAAAGTCATAATAATTGACTAGTTTAATGTAGTCCGTGGTAAATTATAAAGAGATTTAATCAATTTTGAAGAGTTCTAAGAAAAAGAGTGCATTCGGAAAATATAATTTGGAAATCATTTGAAAATAACTTCAACTAAAAACTTAAAAAATATGTATACGTTTTTCAACATCAGCACGAATTTGAAGTTGCTTGTAGCCATTAGTAACCATAAAGCCGGTTAAAGATATTATCAATTTTTAATCAATTTTTATTATCAATGTGGTAATGAATTTGAATACTCCGAAAATAATATGATTCGTTAAACATTAAAAAATTCGAGGAAATACTTATTTTTTGCAATTAATTTAGGTTCTGTTAGCAAAACATGCTAAGTCTAACGTCACTACTTGTGTTGTCACCATGACAAAGCATATTTTTACACAGATGGTTTGTATTATACAAAGTGGCGAAATGGCTGCAATTTGAACGCAATTTCCAAAAAAAACTTAGGCAACTAGATAAGAACTATGTATACATAAATGTAAATGTTAGTTGTGTGCTCAAAGTGCAAAAAAATCTCGGACCTTCTTTTTATTTTAACTAAGAAATGTCAATAGTGCAGCTCTTCAAGCATGACAATTAATTTGCGTATTGTTTTTATGTCATGTGCTTGATGTATGACATTTTTTTTTATCCAATATCAAAGTAAAGATACAGCTAAAGATAGAAAGCTATCTCTACTATCTCAATATCTTATCTTATCTTATCTGTTCTGTTATTAAAATAAAATGCAGCCAGACACCTTTCGATTCCTCAAAAACTCTCCTCTTATTGTCATACAAAGTTGCTTATTTAGGTCATAAATTCTGTTGAATTTAAAAATAAAAGCATCGCTGTTTGTTGTTATATTTATTTGTTTTTACTTTGAGCTGTTTATTTTATCATTCTAAGAATGAAATAGGAACCAATTGAAAACTAAGTATGGTATTGTGTAAATATGAAAACAAAATACAAAATGCAAAATACAATGTTTACACTTGAAGAAAAATGCTTTATGCATAAAGCAGCAAATATGTCAGGCGTCTGTTGTTTTGTTTTTTTTTTTATTTATTTATTTGTATATTTAATAAAAACGATTATGCTTTCAAGAGCATTTCCTCTCCTAGGTTATGCTGACGATAGATGCACAATAATTATTGAAATTATTATAGGAAATTATAAATACTATATTCTCGATAGGGTGTTTTATCATTTATTTTACTTTTATTTACTTTTATGTACTTTATTAATTCCAGTTTAGTTTTAAAGGAATTGACATACATTTCATATTTTTCATATAAATATATGTTGATGTTGACAAGATAGAAGAACAGAAGGCCGGGTTGGTCTCTGAAATGAGATATAGCTTGAACACATTGCACACGACGAGCGACGAGCGCCAATTGTCACTTTAAAATGACATGTATTTTTTATGGGACGAAATTTTGGAGACTTTAAGACGACAAGTTAAGAAAAAACGAGAAGCAGAAAAGCGTAATTGCAAGACAATTGAGATGCATGGTGACAGAAATAAGGCTTACAAATGAAGAATGCCTGGCTGATGATTTTAAAACCGGAACAGGTATGAAAACGAGAATCAAGTGGCAGATATCCGAAGTACACTAATAATGTGGCGAGAACTCTTCTCTATAGTATTGAATGGCGATGTTCCACTTTACAAAATTCCACTATTACGAAATTATTCTCGTTCGTGAATTATACTTTTTTCGGCGCAGGTAGAAATTCCCTTTTACAAAAATCCTCTTATTGAAATTCACCTTCAAAAGTTATCTTTCACAAAAATCACTCTTTCTTAAATTCACCATATTTTTAAAACTGCTTTACAAAATTTTCTTGTGATGAAATTATTCAGTCTTTATAAAATTCCTTTTTATAAAATAGCTCTTTATAAAATTCCACTTTATAGAATTTCACTTTTGTAAGGAACAGCTGTATTGAAAAAGTTCGCACGTTTTAACAGTACCAACATATTCTTCATAATTTTTTTTTTTTTTTTTTTTTTTGTAGAATTATTTTAAAAGGGAAGTTTGCAAAGAGGAAATTCGTTAAAGGAGAATTTTTTGAAGGTACATTTTGAAAAAGAGGCTATTAAAGGAGGCTTTAGGGTAGGATAAATTGTGTGAAGAAAAATTTTAAAAAAGCTATATATCAAAAAGGTGAATTTTAAATAGGAGCATTCTATAAAATTAATTTTGTATAAGGGAAATTTGAACCCCAACCTAATTTTTTTTTTTTTCGAAGGATTTTGTAAATGTCCGCTATGTGAAACAGATTTTGTAAAGGGGTTTTTGGAAGGGAACTTTTAAAAAAATTGGTAAAAAAGCTAAATATTGGGAATAACATAGGGGAATTTTGAAAAGGGAAATTTTGCATAGGGGGAATTTTGACTCCAAGCCATCTTTTTTGAGTTTTTTTCCTAGAATTTTGTAAAGGAAGTTTTTGAAATTTTTTGAAAAAGGGAAGTTTTGTATACGTGAAGTTTGGATCCCTAGTCAATTTTCTAGATTAAGTTTTTCGTAGAATTTTGTAGATGTGACCCCTAGTCAATTTTATAGATTTATTGTTTTCGTAGAATTTTGTTAAGGTGACTTTTGTACAGGGGAATTTTGTGAAAAGGAGTTTTAAAAAGAATTTTTATAAAATCTAAAAGCTAATGGGGAAATAAAGGGCATTCATAAAAAGAATTTTTTATACATAGAATTTTGGCGTCAACCCATTTCTTTTAGTCATATGTTGCGTAGAATTTTCTAAGGGAAGATTTTGTAAAGGGGAATATTGTAAAGTGAAATTTTTTGAAGGGGAAAAATTTTTGAAAGCAATTTAAAAAAAAAAAGAAAATTTTTTAAACAATGGGGAAAAAGGGAATTTTCAAAAGGGAAATTTTGTAACCGGGAATTTTGACCCCAACTCATTCTATTTAATTTTTTTTTTGTAGAATTTTGTAGAGATCAATATTTTGAAGGAGAATTTCGAAAATAATTTTAGAAAAAGCTTAATTTCGGGAAATAAAGGGGAATTTCGTAAAAGGAATTTTTTTTAATACGGGGAATTTTGACTCCAACCCAATCTTTTTAATCCTATTTAGTGTAGAATTTTCTTACGGTCAATTTTCTACAAAAGAATTTTTTAAAGGAGAATTATGTGCCGCGGAATTTTTTTTTGAAAATAATTTTTAAAATCAAAATATATATATTAGTTGGAAATTTAACTCCAACTAATTCATTTTAATTTTGTTTTTGTAGAAAATTCTAGTGGTAGAGGTAAATTTTGTAAACGAGAATTTTGAAAATAATTGTAAAAATACTTAATTTCAAGGAATAAAGGGGAATTTTGTAAAAAACTTTTTTTACCGGTAATTTTAATCCCAAGCCATTTTTTTAATCCAATTTTGCGTAGAATTTTCTTAAGGTCAATTTTGTAAAGGGGAAATTTTGTGAAACGAAATTTTGTGAAGGGAAATTTTGAAAAGAATTTTTAAAAATCTAAATATCGACGAATAAGAGAATAAGAGAAATTTTGACCAAAACTCATTGTTTATAACTTTTTTCGAAGAATTTTGTTGAGATAAATTTTGTGAAGGAACATTTTTAAAAGAATTTTAAAACAAGCTTAATTTCGGGGAATATAGAGAAATTTTGAAAGGTGGAATTTTGTCAAATTAATTTTTATAAGCGGGGAATTTTGACCCCAACCCATTATCTATAATCGTTTTTTGCGTTGAATTTTCTTAAGGTCGATTTTGTAAAGGAGAATTTAGTAAAATGGAATTTTATGAAGGGAATTTCGAAAATAATTTTTAAAAAATATAAATTTCGGAGAATAAAGGTGAATTTTTAAAAGATCAATTTTGCACACGGGAATTGTGACCACAACTCATTCTTTTTAATTTTTTTAAAATTTTTGTAAAGAATTTTGTAAAGATCAATTTTGTGAAGGAGAATTTCGAAAAGATATTAAAAACAGCTAAATTTCGGGGAATAAAGGAGAATTTAGACCCCAACCAATTCTTTTCAATACTATTTTGATAATAAGTTCAATAATTTTCTTAAGGTCAATTTTGTAAAGGGGAATTTTTTTAAAGTGGAATTTTGTAAAGGGATATTTTGAAACTAATTTTAAAAAATATAGATTTCAGGAATAAAAGGGAATTTTCAATTTTGTATACGGGCATTTGTGAATTTTTGAAGGAGAATTTTGAAAATAATTTAAAAAAAAATTGGATTTCGGGTATAAAAAGGTTTTTTGAAAATTGGAATTTCGTAAAATTAATTTTTTTTAAGCGGGGGATTTTGACCCCAACCTATTCTCTATAATCGTTTTTTGCGTAGAATTTACTTAAGGTCAATTTAGTAAAGTGCAATTTTGTGAAGCGGATTTTATGCAGGGACATTTTGAAAAGATTTGAAAGGAATTTTTTTTCTCTATAATCCATTTTTTGCATTGAATTTTCTTAAGGTGAATTTTGTTAAGAGAAATTTTGTGAAGGGAAATTTTGAAAAGATTTAACCCTTTCAGTATCTTTTAAGAAATTATAAAGAAAAATATTTATAAATGCTAAATTTATGATAAATATATTTTAAATAAAGTAAATAGTTATAAAAAAATTAATAAATAAAAAGGAAGTAGGTTTTTGGGCATGTCCTTTACAATGGATATTGCTCTTAAATAATTTTTTTTTTCAAGTTAAACAACAAATATGTTCTTTTATAGACGTTTACTAAAATAGCAAATAAGTTTATTTATAAATATAATAAGAAAAAAAAAACGTTCACACACTTTGCTTGTTTTCTTTTCAGCTCAACATGCTCTCATAAAAACAACACGTGCTATGTTATGAACATAAATTTTGGAATGAAAGGCAAAAATAGAGGAAAGAATAGATAAATGCACTGTTTACAATGCATCATTTTTCAAAAATAATGGTTTGCATTCCGCTATAGTCATTTTAAATGCATGTCCATTACAATGGACAATGTTAACGAAAGGGTTAAATAAAATTTAAATATCGGGGAATAAAGTTGAATTTTCATAAGGAAAATTTTGTATGCGGGAAGTTTTGTTATTAACATTTTTTAATGTGAACCGATCTAATACATACTTTTCTATAACTGCAACACCTTCTTATGGGGATAACAAACGCCGCGACAAAATTATATAACACATATGAAGTAGGCGTGGGTGTAAGAAAATATTTAAATATTTAGGAAGATCGGATTGTATAAGTAAAGCATAAAAAGGACATTTTCTTTTAAATAATTTTATCGATAAATTTGCATTCTTTGCATTCTCATTTCGATAAAAGAAAATTACTATTTAATGACGCATTATGTCAGGCATACTTCTCACCTGTTGTTTATTTGCTTTAAGCAAACATTTCCTTTTTAACTATATCTAAAGAGCAAGTTTTGTGATTGTTTTTACTTTTTTTTTATTCTAGGTCTATCTTTTTTTATAATCTTACTTTAATCGATTTATCATGATAAGGCAGAAATATGCTTACCAAGCATTTCAAGTAAATAATTTACAAATTAGTTATAAATTGCGCGTCTGTCTTAATAACCTACTGATAGATACCTCATGCTAGACTCAGTATCGTTCGACTTGAAGAAGGCAACGTGATTTGATTTAATGTACTAACCAACCAACGTAGCGCAACACATTATTTCATAAAATCATTTTAATACTTTTTTAATACTCAGATAAGAAGACATTTTTAAGCATGGAGTTCTTAGTAGTAACTGATTAATTTTTTTGTTGCTTTGATAAGCCTTGAGCACATGGGTCTAGACAAAAAAAATTAAACAGCAGCTTCAAAGGCAAGAAAGACAATAATTTAAATGAAGTAACGTCAATTCTTTGCTTACTGAAAAATGAACTCGTTAATTAAACATCATAAATTTCAGGAATAAAAAAAAACAAACACTCCAAAAACGTATGTCGAAAAAACTAAGCTATTTAATGCGCAGTCATAATTCTTTCTTCCCCTCCCCCCCTTACGAGTTATCTTGCACCACAGGCAATAAAGGCTTAAGGCATCATTGCTTCTTAGTATTAAGAAGAGGTTGGTTGACGTAACTGAAAAGAATGCTGTAGATAGTTTTGTATTGATCAACACAGTTGAAGTACTTATAGATTGTTTCAAGTAGAAGTGAACATTGTGTCGAATGTGGGTGCGGTAAGCATAATTTCGAAAGAATCTTGAACTTAAAAACGAACTGAGGTCAGAGCATGAGTGGTAAACCGCGGTTTTAATTATCTCATATTTTTTTGCCCATTTCCAGTGCCTAACTGGTTATCAATGTAGTTTTTTTTATTGTTTTTCTATTATTTTTACTTATCTTTCAGCAGTACAGATAAGGTTTCAAGTACTTAACTTAAAACATTAGTGCTTCGTCATTGTTACCTATACCAATGTTGTTTATGGTATCATAAGACCAACATGAGTCGTCTATTGATTGGTTCTAACCATAGGTTTTTAAAGGCTGTTCAATTACAGATATTCATACATATTTATAAGTACGTACAAAGCCATAGAAAGTTCATAAATTTTAAAGTTATTTTAATGACTAAGCATATCGGAACAACTATTAATTTTCATGACCATGATAGAAGTTTTATACAAGTTGTTAGTTGTTGTACCAGCAAACAAGTTAGTGTATTTTTTCTTTTTTTAAGAATACATATGTTAGTTAGTGTGTATATATTTAATAAATATTGTCACGTTTTTTATTTTGTTGTTGTTGTTTGCTGTCTTGCCGTAATTATAAACAACTCACATGCTTAAAGTAAGTATCAAAGCAAAGCAAACGCTCGCTGTGAAAGGAAGAAAAGCGCAATACAAGAAATCGAAACGAATGTCAAGGCCAAAAATATAAACTCGATCAGAGCGACGAGTCAGTATAAATGGTAATCAGTGTTGAAAGACGTTGAACCGTGTTGAGTTGTTATACGGTGTGAGTTATTCTGCGCAGTCGTCGTCTGTTTGTTTTGCTGTCTGTTACTGTTTTATATAGCAATTTTTTTTTTTGGCTCATACGGTACCACCACGTTTTTAGCAAAACCAAGTCAATAATTTTTTTAATAAGAAAACAATACGGGTTTAGCGCAAACATGTGTTTAGTCCGGATTTTTTTATAAATTTTTTAGGGAAATTAATTGCTATATATTTCAGAAATAAGCAACAGTTTGAGCACTGAGTACCGACGAACTGACAATGATCATTTGTTTACAGCAATTAAGATTAACAGCCTTATTCTGGTGCTTGACAGTTTTGAATTTTTTGACAGGCTAATCCTTTCTTTCATATGTTTTTTGTTTTTTGTACATTCAGTTGCAAAGACAACTATATTTTATATAATTATACGGTGCGGCAAAATTACAATTTTTATTTAGTAGAAGGAGTTTTGATTTTATTTTCGTATTCTACATGGCTTCCAAGAAAAAATTGTCCTACCAGCTTATTGACTGGCTGGCCTGGGTTAAGAATTTTGGGGCCACGTAAATTTATCTCTAGTTGGTTCTCAGCTATCACTTGAGCAGAAGCAACCATTTTCTTGCAATTGCCTGCCGAAAATATAGTCTCATCTATTGAGTCCTGGGCCATAACTCTTAACACAGACCATCCAGCCAATAAGTTGGTGGGGTATTTTTGCGTTATTTTCAAATTGACGATAATTTCAAGTTTACGATATTTTAAAACTTAAGCTATTTCAAATTTACAATACTGCAAAATTCACGATACTAAAAAATTTCAACTTGCAATATTCTCACATTTAACCCTTCGATGCGTGAACATTTTTTTACCCTTCAATGCGTGAACAGGTCCCCAGGGACCTTTTTTTATTTTTAAGTATTTTACTATGAAAAAAAATTGCAAAAATTTTTTATATTTTTTTTTTATGTTTATTATTGTCTAAAGAACAAAACTGTATATTTAGATTTTTTTTTTTTTTACATGTGTCATATGAAAGTGAATAAAATTTACATATAAAACATCTTATTTTCTATTGTTGTTGTTGCTGCTGTTGGTCCATCGTGGCCTGTTCGCAAGTATGACAGCGGTGGAGGACTGTAGAATGCTCTCCGCAAACAGCATTGTCGCAATTGAAGCAGTAGGCCCTCGTTTTCCGCTGCCGTCCGTACTCAGAACGGCATAGGCGGCATGACGGCCTGTTCATTCTTGGCGCAAATGCTGGTGAATTGACTTCTACCGGTCTTGGTCTTATCTGAAAAGATAAAAAAAAAATAAAAAAAAACAAAATTAGTAGTCTGGTTGTGAAATTAGAGCAGTTTTTTCTTACCCTGACATCAAATGTCTCCATCGCATTGCGTATCCTTGGATGCTTCGTGATTTGGTTGTTTAGGGCCCGATTCTCAATGTTTGGCATTGCCAACTGCCTGGTGAGGAGCTTGAGAAACGCCCGTCGTCGATCACTTCGTTGGTCAGGCTGCATTTCGTTGTATATGGTGAATGCAGCAAGTGCAGCAACGTCTACCATATTGTAAAACATTGCTAATGGCCAGCGTTGTGTAGAGCGTTTGCACGAGTAATTGCCCAGCATTTGGTCCATCACATCTACGCCAGATTTATTAGCATTGTAGTCCAGAATGCTGTAGGGTTTCCGCTTTGCACTGGCCTCGTCGACAGCGCAAGTATAATGTTGAGTAGACATAAGAAGAACAGCTTTGTTTCGTTTTGGCACATTTGAAGATAGTGCTATATCGCCATCGTTGAAACCGAACAATGTGGTGAGGACAGGACGCTGGCGATTTTTCTGGAACTCCTGCGGTACGAAACTCTTATTTGCGCGAACTGTTCCAACGTAGCCCGTTTTCCTCCTCATCAAAACACGTGCCAAATCCAACGTTGTGAAGAAGTTGTCTGCATAAACTGTGCGGCCAGTATCCATATATCTCTCCATAAGCGTAAGTACAACATTTTGGCCCTGATTTACTTCACGATCCTGGTTTGGCAATTTACCAGAATAGCAATTACCAAAATAAACTACCACTTTATTATGTTTTCAAGGAAGGACGTAATATAAATAGTACAAAAATAAACTACCACATTATTATGCTTTCAAGGACACAATAACAATTATCCAAAAATTCACAGAACACATCTGTGATATGTTGAAACAATAAAAAAATTATAATAAAGCGAAGAACAAATGCATTTATAAGTGTTTTATTGCATTTTCAGTACAAGCTCCCTAGGGACCTGTTCACGCATCCGCGCATGTATTTGATTTAAATGGGTGTAGCACCTAAACCATTGGTCGGATTGCCTTGATTTTTTTTTTAAACGATTCTCCACAAAATTCTCTTGGAATACATGGTAGCTTTGGGGGGGTGTTGTCCTGGCCGAAATAGGAGTAAATTGCGTTTGAAAACGCAATAGGTCCCTAGGGACCTGTTCACGCATCGAAGGGTTAAGCTTATTTTAAATTTACGATAATTTCATATTTACAACAGTTAATAACTAAAGCTATTTTTAAATTAACGATACTTAAAAATTCACAATTCTTTAAATTTTGTAATATTTTAAAAAAAGATGGGAATTTACGATATTTTTATATATACGATATTTTCAAATTTACTATAATCTCATATGCTATATTTTCATCTGCACTATATTCACAAATTTATTACATATATTATCAAATTTATTATGTTTTCAAATTTACGATATTCTCAAATTTGCGCTATTTTGAAATTTATGACAATTTTAAGTTTGCGATATTTTAAAACTTACCATATTTTCAAATAAACGATACTTCATAACTAATATTTCGAAACCAAGATATTTCCAATTTACGATATTTTCAAATTTACGACATATTTCATATTTGCGATATTTTTCTAATTGCGTTATTCTTTAATTATACTTTTTAAAATTTACGATAAAGTGAAGCTGCCCCTTCGCAAAGTGTCACGGGATTGAACTTTCGCTTTGAGTTATGAAGAATTCCAATAAAATAGATCAAAACATAAAACCATGCATCGAGAAAGCACTTCAAACTACTTCAAGTTATGGAAAATGTCAAGTTAGGGAAGTTTCACTGTATTTTCAAATTTGTGATACTTCAAAATTCACGATATTTCATAACTAACGCTATTTTAAAACTAACGATACATTGAATTTGCAACATTTGCAAATTTACGATATTTTGAAATTTACGATATTTTCAAATTTGCGATAGTTTCAAATTTATAATATTTTGAAATTTACAAAATTCTCCAAACATAATTATTCAAATTGACAATGTTGTAATATTTACGAAGCAGTGAAACTTCCTTTACTCGAAGTGACACGGGATCGAAATTTCGCTTCGAGTTATGGAAAATTTCAAGTTAGGGATGTTTTACTGTATTTTTAAATTAATGATAATTCAAAATTTACAATATTTTGAATTTACGATATTTTCAAATTTACGATATTTATAAATTTACGATAATTTTTAATTTGCCATATTCTTAAATCATCCTTTTTTCAAATTTACAATAATTTAAAATTTAGGATGTTTTAAAATTTACGATACGGTGAAACTTCCCTAACTTGAAGAGTCAAGAGACCAGAATTTCACTTGAAGTTAAGGAAAATTCGAGTTAAAAATATTAAAATATAAAAAAGGCATCGAGAAGAAAGGAAAACTACTTCGAGTTATGGAGATTTTTGAGTAAGAGAAGTTTGAGTTAGGTTTCATGGTATTATCAAATTTTATTTCAAAATTAATACTTAAGAAGTTACGATGTTTCATAACTTACGCTACTTTTAGACTAACGATATTTTGAATTTGCAACACCTGGAAACTAACGATATTTTTAAATTTACGATATTTTTTTAAAATTTACTATATTTTTAGAAAATTTTCAATTTACTTTAATGTTCTTCAACGAAGGGACCCATTTCGTGTTAGGTGTATACGTGAATAAGCAAAATGATCGTGCATAGGACTTTGAGAACCTCCAAGGGATTGTGGAAAACATTGTATGCGAAAAAGTGTCTGTCTGGTATGCATTTTGGTCTGGTGATGTCATTGGTCAGTATTTTTTTTAAAAACGATTAAAGAGGTACTATTACTGAGCGCTATGGCTATGTTAACCGATTTTTTTCCCTGTATTTGAGGCTATGGATCTAGACTATATGTGGTCCACACAAAGTTGTGCACAAAAATCATCGAAAATTGTATCAAAATAATTGAGTCCTGTAAAAACTCCCGAGGAGAACATTTGAATTAAATTATATTCCACATATCACGGCAAAGTTCGAACATTATAACGAAATAAAAATCTTATAGAAATCTGAATTTTTAGTGTGTCTTTTAAACATTATTTTTCGAAGAAGAAAATAAATAACCCAGTATTTGACATATAGCGGAAAGAATATTTAAGAGACTGTATCATATGTATATTTTCGGGGGTGCTGTCTTCGATTCCGTGACCATTGTTATAATGTGAGTGTACCATTTTCCAAAATGGTGGCTTTATTAACAAAAAATATCAAGATTTGTTTTTTTCAAACATTTTAAAATTTTTGCCGAAAACAAAATTGACTAGATCCTGCAGCAATAATGTCAGAATTTAACAAAATGGGCGAGCCCAAAATGGAAAACTCTGTCAGTTAGAGGAGTGGATTCTTTAGTCGTGTTTTATAAAAATTCAACCACGAATTACATCGGCATGATAGATTCAAAGAAGATACCATTTCTTTTAGCAACTGTTAGAGTCAGCCATTAACATCCATTAACGGTTAAATTATTCAGAAAATTAAAGGGTTGACCAAGCTTTTTCTTCGGAAGCTACCGCATACATATAAAAAATAAGGTTTGTAGTTCCGGTCCGGCCTATTGGTTACGTCTTCTTGGATACGTAATCAGCAATCTCAAGAACCTGAGTGTTGACAATTTCTGCACCAAAATTTCATTTTTTTAAACTATACTATTATATAAAATTAAAGTGTTAATTTAACTTGAATTATTCATAAGAATGCTATTTATAAGAATTTTAAATATTCGAAACCGTAATAGTTTATAATAAAAACAAAACAAATTGGCCATTTCAGCCCTTGAAAGGACTTTGACCGAGCTTCTTATGATCAATTGTGTTGTTTGATCAATTAAATGTTTGCACACAATTGACCGAGAACTGGACCTACATGTTTTATGCCGACTCCGAACGGCTAATGTTCTCAAGAAGCTTTACATGGCATTATTTACTCTCTGAGGTTTGCCATTGCCTGCAGAGAGGTGGTGACCGATTTTCGCCGCGACTGGGGATCGAACTCGGGCTCCGAGCGTGCTAAGCCACACGCTTAACCTGCACGCCACGGTCACCACTAGTTTATAATAGCACACATAAAACATGCAACAATGCAAAGACGAGTTATTCTGCTAAGAGAAATATGTAAATCCTTTAAATTTGAAAACCAATTTCAAGACGAGTAAGCATACGTGGCAAGATTTAGCATGTTGAGCAAATAAATGTTTACACGCAAACAAATTGGAATTGCGCAAATAAACCCTTTAATTTAAGGCAGCTATTGATTGCAATGTTATTAAGTTGATTTAATTTTCAAGTTTTTTGTAAGCAGTTTTTTTTAAAGTTCATTATACTATTTTTGAAATTTTGAAAGATTTTTAAAGTAGATTTCAGGTATAAAGAAGTTAGTCATGCGGCCAAAAATTCTTTTCTTCAATGAGTTTTATGATAATATTGTTTTTTATGATATAAAGATACGTCAAGTGAAACCATTTTACTTCCGAACAAACAAAATTTTAATTTTAGAGTACACACATTTAGAAAGATAAGTAACGAATTCAAAGAAATTGGAATGCGCTATTTAATATTGCATCTAATATTGAGTTATGAAAACACATCATAATACGATATTAAAATTCTTTTCGACTACTTTAGATAGATTCCTTGTCTTGTATCCTAATAAAAAATTAATCATACACAAATCGAAGTATCCAGATTATCATATGCATTAATACAGCGTTAGTTTGATGAAAAAGAATGAAAAAAGTTAACTCAGTGTATCAACAAACTTTTTTTCAGTGTATCAACACTATTTTTTATTTATTTATGATGCTTTCGTGTATGGAAGTACATTTTAAATTTTTAATTCCTTGATTTTAACAAATACGCCAGACCTCAACATTAAAAATATATTGATCCAAATTGTGAAAAAACAAAAAAATATAACTTTCTGCTTTTCTTCAGAAAGGCATAATCTTTTGAAATTATCAATATATGAGTAATAATATTTATGAGAATATATATGATATAGTATAAAAACAAAAAAAAAATTTACAACCCCTTCAATAGTGCACACTTTTAAAATTTTTAAAATTCGTGATTAATGTAGAGTGTAGCACTACAAGGCAGCGCTTGATTTCTTATTTTTACTAAATCATAAACACCAATTTGACTTTCCTTGCAGTAATTTTAAACTTAAATATAATTTTAAATATACAACCCCATCATGAAAAAATTTTCCCTCGGAATTGGAAAAGAGAATTTCTGTTCTTAAGATAAAGCAGAAGAATTAATTGATGATTTTTAATGCAAATTTGTTTATCAGCCATCAACATTCACGAGGGTAATAAAAAGCACTGTGATGTCTTTATCTGCTGTCTTAAAAATGAAAACTCCCTCTTCCAATTCCCATGAAAAAATGTTGCATGATTGGGCTGATAGTCTTTTAAAAGAATTAAGCTACTATGAAGATTTTATCAAAAATTGAGGTCTTAGCTATGTATTTATATTTTATTCTCAAGCATAACAATAACTGTTTGTACTTTAAAGCAACGCAATAATGCTGGAATAAATACTTAATGATTTATCGTTAGTATTATGAGCTTTGGAATATGATATAACAAACCACATTGATGTCGGATAGAAAAAAACGAACCAAAAATATTGTTTTAGGTCGCTTTAGCTTTCCACAATACAGCACAAATTTGAAAACTGTTTCTGTGAAATTGTCCAATGTAAGAAAAGAACGACAAAGGACATTGTTAACTGTTAATAAGCAGAATATTGGCTCTGCTACTCAACTCAACAGAAGCGGTCAGAAGTACTTAATTGTTTAACAAAGACATGTACTATCAGACAAGTGCTTACAAATCGTCGCATTAGGGTACGAGAGCATAAAGCCGAGCTTATACTACCAAAAGAGCTAGTGTTGTCAAATCGATTTCAAAGAAGTTGCATACAATCACGATTCACAAAAAAAATCATTAAATTTGGTAGCAGCATGTTATTGAAGAAGAAACATACTTGAATGCAACGATAATCAGAGACAAAAGCAAGATCCCGCTGTTTGGCAGCGACGAAAGAGGAATTATAGGGGCAAAACATGAGAAGAAAATATAAAGAACTCTACTTAAGAAATCTTAAAGTGAAACAGTACGTTAAGATGATTCTGTGAGGGTGTATGGCAGTAGCAGGTATAGTCAATTAAGTCTTTATAAAGGTTATAACGAACAAGGCTATCTAAATACATCGATATAAAGCGCCAAATTTAAATCATAGAATGGCAAAAATTGGGACTTCATATAACATGAAAATGTAATAATATTTTTTCATTAATTCAAAATATAGCTACTTCAAACACAGTACAAAAGTCCTGGAAACAACTTCTTTGTGAACTGAATTCTTTGTCAAGTGCCTAGGTTGCAAAACATATTTCACTTAAGCAGATCTCCACACTATCTAAGTTTCATATGTTAGGTTGAAAACGCACATTTGTGCAGGTGGTCCAAAACTTGGAGTAGCTAGTCATAATTTATTAAAATAGCTTTAAGATCTTATTTGGAGCTTCTGAATCCGATTCAACGTCGTGAGATATAGCTGATAGGGGCTGTATATGTTTCATTCTCTTTTAATTCTCTTGAATAACGAAGCAATGTTGGAGGCTTAAGCCTTTTGTCCAGGTACTATCATGGGAAGTATTCAAGGAAGGATCACGACCTGACTCCACCATCCTTTTGGTTTGGGTTTTTATAAGTTAACTAGAGAATACGGCTCCCATTAAGGTAAGAATATACAAAAATGCTTTATTTTCTGGCCAACCTACACGCCATATCAAAGGGCAGACAACTAGCACAACTCGAATATAGAAAAGTACACTTGTTAGTTCAACTACTCAAAGGAGCTACTTTGATTTCCCAAAAACTAAGGCCATAACAGAAAAAGTATGCTAGTTACCGTTTATATTCTAATTCATTATGCTGACCTTTTTATTGTATCACGCTGTTTTGCAATCATTGATCCCGGTATTGACGCGTGCTATATCAGGCGATATATTTTCTTATCAATACTTTCGTTTTATCGGAGAATATATGAGCTTTCTAGCGTCTGATGGCACCTATTTCTGAGCACATTTTACATTTGATTTAAGAGAACACACACCCTATATCTATCCGGCAATGTTAATTATATAACAATAACAACACTGACCTACAGACATTTGTACGCAGCCAATGCAGCTACCCATGGGCTAATAGGCGTACATACATACATACACAAATTAATTTTAATACTGAAAATTTTATTTATTACTCACCTTATCTGTGGCAGCAAAAAACTTGGTTAAATTAAATTAGTTTTTGCAACTATGGCTGAATATTATATGAAATTGGCAGAATGCAAGCGTACTTTGCGGCGTTTAACCCACTTTTGGTTGAGAGTTGGTTAAAGATTTTTTTGAATTTTGATTTGTGTATAATTCACAACAACAACTGCGACCACGATATTGTCTGGACTTAGCACCCTGTTACAATTTCTTTGCTTTTGATTTTTCGCTAATTAAAAAACAAACT
Source organism: Tetanocera ferruginea (assembly GCA_958299015.1). Classification (NCBI taxonomy): domain Eukaryota; kingdom Metazoa; phylum Arthropoda; class Insecta; order Diptera; family Sciomyzidae; genus Tetanocera; species Tetanocera ferruginea. Next base: position 44,923,841 of record OY282643.1, on the reverse strand, counting down.
TATTAAAAATTGTGAAATACTTGAATACAAATAATTAAAACAACAACAACAAGAAAGTATTAGGTTCACTTTTGCATGCGGCGCGGCGCGCACACGTTTTTCACCCGTCGTCAATGATGATTCTCTATAGTTTAGAAAATAGAGTGAAAGAAAAAATTCTTTCGCAGTAAGTTATCGAAAAGAAAACCGTCCGTTGCGTTGGCCGCGTGTGAGTTTGCAATTCAAAGGATGACCTCACTCACTCCAAGTGGTGGCCGCCGTTGGCCATTAACGAGTCCACAACAAAAAAACACACACACACGCGAATGAAATAAAAATACAAGCTATTGTAAACGGCTTGAGGTGCTCCTTCAATATTTTTCGACCCGGATTTGAAGTCACCTCGTTGTATTCGCTAAGCTCTAATTAAAATATGCAATTAGTTTTGTTAATTATTTACTTCGATGTTGATTCTGTTCTTCGCAGCTGTTGAATTTTGCCTCCAATTCGTTCTGAATTCCAAAATTAATGAATTGCTTGCCAGGAAATTTGCTGCTATTTATGCGATTTATCGTTTATAAACGGATCGGTCGACTGCGGCGTCTACTGCATGAGAAAATTCAATTTTGACATTATGCTTTGTTCAGCTATTTCCTTTGACTTTTGTCATTGTTTTTGACTTTCTTCTCGTATCAGGGCTGCAGATTCAATATCAAAGTTAATGTTCATTAAACATGTGTATGTCATAATATCGATTTATGGAATTATTTTGATTAGTCGATTTCGTTTATCGACACGATTTCGATTTCTTGAGGGCCACATCCCTCCAGTACTGGCAATCACAATTAATCTTTTAACGGTCATGATATCATGTATAAATTCTAGTACCCGAATTCTAGTACCCGAAGTAATGTAGCAGATAATGCAAATACATTTGTTTCATTTGTTTTTTCTTCCACATAAACTGTATAACAAAAGGAATGATGAGTGTACCTCATGAAACAGCTAGTGAATGGTAATGCAGAGAGTAAAGGAATCATTACCGGCAATGACATCCCCGTGTTAAATTCCTAAGTGAATTGCATTGCAGGTAATCTGGTGGGTAACCAGTGGTGATTACCGATAGCTAGTGAACTCACTCATTCCTCACTGGTGAGTCGAACTTGAGGGATAGTGCGTTGAGACCGTACAAGCAATGGACAAAAATAGAAGGAGTTGTATATCGATGAAATTTGGTACTATAAGTTTTTGGATCTCAAAAATGATCTCAGATTTGTTGTCAACTTTAAAGTTTTGCTTTAATTGAAGAAGTAATGTTTAATATAACATGAAATATAACGTAGTTAAAATAATATTTTTTGTACTTTTGTGTTAATAAAAACAAAATGAACTTGTCAACATAAATTTTATATTTCATGTAAATTTTCCATTTTCATTTTTTTTTTTTTTAATTTGTAGGACGAATTAAACAGTCATTGCAGTTCCTGGTTATAGAGAATCCGTACTAGTAGGTTATAATTAATCATTTTAATAGGATTTGCTTTTTTTCATCAAAATATGTCAATTTCTGAAGGTTAACGTTTTAATGTTTATTGGATAATGTTTGTCATTGAAAACACAAATGATCCAGAACAAAACTTTGATCAATTCTTAAATCTAAATTGGAAGTGTTCAGAACATTTATATTAGTTCGCTCACTCTCAAACAGATGTCGGTGATTAAGGTTCTTGGCAACAATATTCAACTGACATTTTTTTAAAAATATAATAAAAATATTTTCAAGCAAAATTTATTTAAATTCATTTTTTCAAACAAATGCTTTCTTGCAATTCTCATTTTTACTTGGGGTTTACATTAGACAGTAGTGTTAAGACAGTTGCAACACATTCACAATTTTTTACCAACACACACTCACTTTTGCAACTGTCTGGTCAACTGTCTGAACTTTTTTGAAGACTTTTTCTATATAGAAAAAAAGTGGAAAACGGAAAAACGTCAAATAATTCATTGGAAATTGAAGATTAAACGTAATATGTATTTTTTAAAACATAACCAGCTCAAACCATTGCAATAATATTAGGAACACTGAATATTTGATATCAGTAAATGTCAAATTTGTTCAATGTTTTATCTACTGTTTTGCCAATTGTCTGGACGCCTACGTCATAGACCGAATTTCGAAGTATTTTTGACAACTAAAACATATTCTTGACTGTCTTAACAGTACTAATGTAAACGAAGTGTTAAGGGCGTTTATAATATGCTTTGAACATGGCTCCAAGCTCTTAGCTTGCTGATACTTTGCAGATCATAATGAAGAGAGGAAGATGAACTGGGATGAGCAAGGTTAACTGGAAAAATATCTAGGGTTTCCAAACTTTAGATACTGATAAACAAAATTGTTTCGGGATTTGAAAATAAAGCAACGAGTGCTCTACGATAAACAAGCTGATGATTCAGTCTAAAGCCAAGATCCGCGTGATGAGTCGTTTGTGAACAGGCATTGCAATTCGATTGCACATCAAATGTTTTTTTACATTCTGAATCATGATTCCTGAATCATGATTTATTTTTTTGAGATTTCTTCAACGATTTTTGATTGAATTCTATTGAGCCTTTGAGATATTTGAACAGCTCCACCAGTCACGTTATTGTAAATATAAGCTCAAATAAATTTCTGTTTTCAAGCACAAGAAGTGCCTTCAGTTAAAATCGCAAAGCTTTTGGTTCCATTTAACACAGAGCACTTCAAGATACCAAAGCCATTATAATCAACAGCGGTTACAGATTTTATGAACACAAATTTAAGCGGGCAAATGTTTTTCATTAAGAAAAAAAAAAAATAATTTTATATTAAAATAAAAGAAATTCAATAGCAGCTGTCAAACAACTTTAAAAAGCCATCTATTCGATAAAAGCATGGAGCAATATTTGATCCAAGTCGGTTTTTCATAAAAGTTAAATCTAACCGGATCACAGTTTCTAACCTTCGAATTTTTTTAGACTTTTAATTTGCAACCTAGGTTTTGGTAGGTATTTCCCAAGTAAAGTAACAGCAAACAAGGGATAATTTATAACGAAACACTTTTTTTGCCAAATCAAAACCGAAATCCTTTTGGAGGCAGGATCTTCTTGAATACAGCTTTCTCAGTATATGTAAATTTAAAAAAAGTATTTTCGAGCCACCTTAATGATCATGTTCTAAATAAATCCCATGATTCTACATTATTTTCTGTATTGATGACGATGTTGTGCAGCATCGATGTTTTATGTTCGATAAACATCGATAATCTTTTTTGAGCTTCCGATGTCAACGTCGATGCCATCATCGATGTTTTTTCAAATCGAACATCCCTAATGCCTATACTAACGGTATCGGTGTACCTCTTTTTTATTAAAATGAACAAAATTTCACCAAATTCGAAAGTGATTTACAAAAAAACAAAAATCATCCCTTAATTTTTTGAAATTTTATTTGTGCAATTTATAATTGCTAATCTTTAGAAAAATTTATTTTTGTAGCAATACCTTTTTTAGCAAATTTTTTTATTGATACCTTTTTGATTTTTACCCATGTCTAGAAAAATATGCTCGGGGATCTACAAAATAAGAAATAATAATATCGATAGAATGAACACTAGTAACGCTAACAAATTTAGAATAAAATTGGGAAAAACAACCAGATGACAACAAATTCGTATCCTGGGGATCAATTTCAAGTGATATGTTGCATATCATGTGTCATGTTACATAACTTGAACAAGCACACTATAAAATATTGTTACCCATAATACCGTTTTTATTTGATAACTAACCGAATCACCGACGTTACTGAGATAATTTCTTAGAATTGAACTTAGGTTTTTTGACATAGGAAAAACTATGTCAATTATATAAGAACAATACAAAAATTAAAAAACCAAATATCTCAATGACATCAAAAAGCCCCCAGTTACCTCATCAGGTGATTCCATGAGGATATTTTTAGCCAAAATGTAAACAATTGTCCCTACTTCGTGTACAAATACACCAAATGATTGGATTAAAATAACATCATAATAAGTTGAATATCCCATTGAATATCTGTCAGATAAAACAATATATTATTATCAAGATAATCAATAGTAAATAAATCAACTAAACAGACATCATATTCAACCGCTCACACATAGTAAATTTACACTTAACTAACCTACTTATGAACATTACTTAAATACCTGCCAAGTGGCCATGAGTGCAGTTTTCGGTCATGTCAGTAACTTTAAGTGCAAAAAATACATACTTGAACAAATTATAAACATCAATATATTAATTAATATATTATATTAATCTAATATATAAAAATCTCGTGTCACGGTGTTAGTGTACGAACTCCTCCGAAACGGCTGAACCGATTTTAATGAAATTTTGTTTGTATATTTGGCAGGTATGAGAATAGGTCGTAAGGTATTTTTCAACCTTCTACCCGCGAGGGGCGTGGCACTTTTTCAAGAACACAAATTTTCGGCTTAACTTTCGTTTATAAATCACACATCAATGAAACTCGGTACGAACTTACTATTGAGTCTTGGCCTTCGACAGTAAAATTTTAGCGATTTTTGTAAAGGGTGGCATGCTACCGCCCATAAAATTCAATTTTTTTTAATCGCATAAATTTTTAACTAAATGTCGTATAACATTGAAGTAACTAATTGGCCAGGTCTTTCAATTATAAAACAGACACGGGCATTGGAAAACAGAATGGAATTACTTTTTGGTGGTGTCCTGCTACTGGAACGGACATTGTACAATGGGTGCGGATCCACCCATATAAGACACATTTTTTTTAAAATTAAATAGCTTTGGAAATAATAGTCACACAATAAAGAAACTCGGTTTGAAGTATCTATTTGGCGGTATACTTCTACTCGGAGGTACTCGCAAACTAAAACGTGTATTGAACTAGGGGCTTGGCTCTACCCATAAAAGACAATTTTTTATATTTAACAGCTTTGAAAATAATAACCACAGAATATTGAAACTCAGAGTGGAGTTACTATTTGTTGATGGCCTTCTATTGGCAAACTGGGCAGGCATTAGACTAGGACGGCAGTAACGCGCCGGGTATCAGCTAGTATATTTATATATATTGATGATCATCTTGGTCAAAACATATGATCAGTCCTGTTAGTCAGTCATAAGCATATATCAGTGACTATACTATTTTAACTATCCCCCTCCCCACCCCTAATTCTATAATGAAAATTTTTCACCTATCTACCACTGAATGTCCAACTATCTAAAGCGACAGAATTACTTATGATATCATTAAATATCAATAGAAACTAGTGCATTTTCACAATATTTGTCAAGTGTATAAATTAACTGTGTGCAAAAAAAAATTGTTTTAAATTTGTTTGAAGAATTTTTTGGATGCCCAAAAAGCAATCATTAAAAAATCTTTTTTTATTAAAAAATAAATAATTTATCAATAGAAAACTAATGTTACCATATGGCAAAATAGCATTATATAAACATGATTGTATATATTACAAAACGACAGCTTTAAGAAAAAATAATTTTAATCGTAACAAAATTTTAATCCGTTCGATTTCAGCTATTGCTTTTGTGTTAGATTTTAAATAGAAGTTTTACAAAATATTGAAAATTGCACTATATTTTAATATATTTGTATTAATTGTACACTGATTTCTTTAGTTTATATTTAAAAAAAAAAACAATATAGTTTGTGAAAGAATCCACGAACTTCACTAGCTAATTAAAGGGTGATTTTTTAAGAGCTTGATAACTTTTTTTTTTAAAAAAACGCATAAAATTTGCAAAATCTCATCGGTTCTTTATTTGAAACGTTAGATTGGTCCATGACATTTATTTTTTGAAGATAATTTCATTTAAATGTTGACCGCGGCTGCGTCTTAGGTGGTCCATTCGGAAAGTCCAATTTTGGGCAACTTTTTCACCGACAAATTTTGTTCAGCGATGAGGCTCATTTCTGGTTGAATGGCTACGTAAATAAGAAAAATTGCCGCATTTGGAGTGAAGAGCAACCAGAAGCCGTTCAAGAACTGGCCATGCATCCCGAAAAATGCACTGTTTGGTGTGGTTTGTACGCTGGTGGAATCATTGGACCGTATTTTTTCAAAGATGCTGTTGGACGCAACGTTACGGTGAATGGCGATCGCTATCGTTCGATGCTAACAAACTTTTTGTTACCAAAAATGGAAGAACTGAACTTGGTTGACATGTGGTTTCAACAAGATGGCGCTACATGCCACACAGCTCGCGATTCTATGGCCATTTTGAGGGAAAACTTCGGAGAACAATTAATCTCAAGAAATGGACCGGTAAGTTGGCCACCAAGATCATGCGATTTGACGCCTTTAGACTATTTTTTGTGGGGCTACGTCAAGTCTAAAGTCTACAGAAATAAGCCAGCAACTATTCCAGCTTTGGAAGACAACATTTCCGAAGAAATTCGGGCTATTCCGGCCGAAATGCTCGAAAAAGTTGCCCAAAATTGGACTTTCCGAATGGACCACCTAAGACGCAGCCGCGGTCAACATTTAAATGAAATTATCTTCAAAAAGTAAATGTCATGAACCAATCTAACGTTTCAAATAAAGAACCGATGAGATTTTGCAAATTTTATGCGTTTTTTTTAAAAAAAAAGTTATCAAGCTCTTAAAAAATCACCCTTTATTTAATTGATTCGGCAGTATTGATTGATACAACCTTAAAATTCATTTAGCACGAAGTGCAAGGCAAAAAACAAAATAAAATTCTTATCCTAATCCATTGAACACAACAATTTAATTAGCTCGCCAACGACAAGCACATTTATGCTATTGCCCAGCAATCGATACTTTTGTCTGGTGCTAGTTTCTTTGGGAAATGAAAAGACATTTGGAAAGCTCATCAACTTCGACACTTCAGTTGGTGTAAAATAACGCAAACGTAGACTTTGAAGCAATTCTAAATAACGTGCTTCTTCTTTAGGTATATGTTTTACTAGCTCAAATGTTTCCTTTACTTTTTCTGAACTTTCGCAAGTAAAAATTGATCCAGTGCCTTCACTATAATGCGTATAGGCCTTAGTAAAGCATATAGAATTATTATCATCTGGACTCACAATATCCATAAGCCAGACGCGTTTTTTCAGAACCTTTTTATCGAGGTACGTATTTGCGGAAATTTCACTTTCATCTTGCAAAATATTCTTTATCAAATATATAGGTTCTTCTGCAGGTGCTGCATGAACTGGTAAAGTTTCAGAAATCTTTTCGTCAGTGCCAAAACTAAAATCTTTGGTTCTGCGTGCAAGACAATAATAGCGATGTCTGGTATTAGGTACACCGAATTGTGTTGGGCTCAATATGAATTCTCGTAGAAAAAATCCAGCTAATTTAAGTGCCTCTACATAACAATCACGTGCACGTGAAGTTTCAAAGCCTTTGACATTCTCCATGAGCACATACTCGATACCAGCACATTGCGGTAACAAATCGCAGAGGTGCTTCAATGCATCTGTTCGATTGTCGTCAATATCACGTTGATTTCCTACACGCGTGAAAGGTTGACATGGTGGCGACATCAGTACCATGTTGACTCCAAGCTTGGTAATTTGCTGTACGCTTAGCTTCTGAATATTATTGTTCAGCACAGGTGTCTGTGGATGATTATGTGCGTAGACCGTGTTCGCCACTGTATTAATGTCCATGGCCGCCACCACGTTACCAGGTACTTTGGCATCTATGGAAAGATTTGCTTAGAATTCTCAATTTGCAATGTTAAATTTGTTAAACTTACATTGGAATGCAAAGTGCATGCCGCCTATGCCACTAAAAAGTTCCAATATCCGAAATTCTGTCATGTTGGTCACAAAATGTAAACAAACGTGTGTTGTTTTCTTTGCGCGGTTTCTGACAACGATGCACAGTGGATAAAGACTACAGAAATATTCTCAAATATTGTTGCCACTGCTTTAAAGTTCGCGAAGTTTAAACCCTTTTGTGGGTGAATTGTGTCACTATTTGGTGGCAATGATATTTTATTTATTGGTAGGGGTATTCACGATGTGATGTATTTTTGATTAATTCTTACAAAATTTACAATATTTACAACGTATTGTGAACAAACCTTCAGTTAAATCTGGGTAGTTCATCATTTAGCAGTACGAGAAAATACAAGAATTGAAAGGAAGTACTGAATTAAATTAACTTTTATTAAATAAACACCCAACCCAGCCAGTATCTTCATCCACGCTGAGTCAAAAGCTTTTGTTTCGTCATTGTATTTTTACTACAGGGTTGTATTTTGATTATTGTACATTTTGTTTTTGTAATTTTACTTCAAATATCAAATTTATCAAAAATACACAATACAAGGTCAAATACACCACATCGTGAATACCCCTGGTGTTTTGTAAAGTTGGCAGCACAGAAATAACATGTGAAATAACATGGAATCTAAAGATTTCGAACTAATTTGTTAGAAAAAAGCTTAACAAATATGACTTTTCTTAGTATTGTATCTATGTTATCATTTTAAAGAATTACCAGCGACTCTACAGGATTATAAATTATCGCTTACTATAGTCTTGCTTCATAATAACGTCCGGGCTTATACTTGTCAAGAGTTGACGTCAATTCTTTGCTATTCCCTTTTGAACTTGCTCTCTCTCACGTTGATGTCCACGTATCTCATCCACAAATGCAAAAATTGAGCGTCAAAGCTTAACAAGTATAAACCGGGATAACCCAGAATTATTATTGACTTCCATGAAAAGTGATTTGGTTTATTTCGATTTCTAATTTTTGTTAATTTTGTGTGGCTTTTGTCCTACTGTGAAGTTCCCGCATATAAACACAGAAGTTGCCAAACTTCTGTAAACGAATCAAGGTATTTTTTTAAATATACCGAACATATTAGGTCTGTTTCCGTACTCACTTCAAGTAACTTGAAGTTACTCGAAAGCGTTTCCGTACACATTTTTCCAGCTCGAGAGAGAAGAAGAACAAGCAAAATGTCACTTTTTGTGGCTCTCTATTACTCGAACTTTACTTGAAAAATTTCTTCGAGCACGAATCTCGAGCTTCAAACAGCTGATTGCCAAAGTGATAAAATTAAATTGTTGCATTGTATTGCGAACAAAATGTATGCAATTGGTTAGAAAATTAATAAAAATAGTTAAAATTACGAATCAACGCTTACGAAAACGTTTTAAATACAGAAACACAGCAATTAAATTTTATTGTTTTCAAAAAACAGGTGTTGTGCTTGAAACTTACTTGAAAGCGTTTCCGTACTTTTTGACAAATTTTCTCATTTTGACAAATAATCAAATTACTCTCTATTACCCGAACTTTACTCGAACTTTACTTGAAGTGCGTACGGAAACAGACCTATTGGTATTTTTCACCGAACTTACTATTTAAACCAGCAGCGCAGTTTAATAACATATTTGCACTATGTGGACTGGATCTTTAATTGCTAGTCATCGGAGGCAATTATTTCTACTGAAGGCTAGTATTAGCAAAATCAATGTGAAAAAGAGATTTAACTGTGGTATTATTTTAAAGTAGCTTGACAACCAGAACTTCAATTTCATTCAAGAACCCAATTTAGCATAGGTTCTTCATACGCCAAAAATGACGAAAACTATAGAACTTCGCCAAGATCGCAGCTTTATTCTTAAAAACTTTGATGGCTACAAGCTTTCTTTGGACTCACTGCCTCTGTTAAGGCAGGAACTAAAAGTGGCACCACAAAAAGCTGGAGCATCCGAAGAACAATATTCTTTGTTGCATGCAGAGCTCTTCTCTCTGCAAAATTTGCTGCAGGCTGATCCATGGGAACGCAATACTACTTATCACATTAACACTTTGGGTGAAGTTGTGCGTAGTGCTTATGATGTAAATACGGGTCGACCACAGGAGTTGGAAGTGGTTTTTCGTTTAGACGATATCACGGAAAACAGCCAATCTAAACGTATTCAAGGCGACTATAACTATTCGTTTCGTTTTGTATCGGAGAAGTTTTGTGTGCTGTGTGATGGCATCAATCAACTACTGCTGTTGGAGACGGGTGATCGTCTCAAGGCTGTGCAATGGAAACAAGTGGCAACTACTAGCATCAGTGCAAATGATGAGAAACGTAATTTTCTATTATACGATTGTCGTTTGGACATCATTAAGGAACAAAAGAAAATATCATGTGCGCTTGGCCATGTGTCGCGTCTTGAGTCTGCAGATGTAACTAGCTCCATACATGTGCTGCAGCTGCACTTGGCTAAATGGTTGCAGGATGTGGAAAGTGGCGACTGGCAATTTGTCATTAGCGATATGCTACAGGGTAGAGGTTCAGTTTACTATTGTGCCTTCGAGCCAAAGGCAGAGTCTTTAGTAATAAGCTCTAATCGGGAAGTTCATTTTAGTGCTCTTAGTAATGCATCGATGGTTGAAGACCAGATACCATCTGCCCAACTACATGACGAATCAGTTGAAGTTACTGGTTTTTCTTGGTCGCAGTCGGATGATGATTTAGTGATTAAATTTGATTCACATGAGGGTAAGACGAAAACGGATTACGCTATAAAGTGCACAACTCATCAATTGACTGTTAAATGTAACGAAGATGTGGTGATGGACCGAGCTTTATTTGAAAGTGTTGATCCGGATTTAACAACATGGTCTTATGTAAGAAGCATTTATATAAAATTGTTTTCAATGAAATAAATAACATAGTTTTTAATAAAGGAAAACAATTATCTACAAGTAACGCTTATGAAAACCAGGCCTGGAATGCTTTGGCCTGCTTTACTTGCATCAGGAATAGGTCCAAAAGAATCCTGCGATGAAAATAACCCCACATCCTTGCCTATGGATCAAAAACCTGTTGTCAATTTAGAGGCGCCGGTCGAGGATTGTGATTTTCCCATTGGTGGCATGGACGATGATAACAAAATTTGTAAGCAAAATTTTCGTAAAAGTTATATGTAACTTATCTTTTAATCCAAAAATCAACATTTTTCATACAGTGCGGTTTGATATTGGCTCAAAACAGATAACACATTCCGTTTTTCTTGGCTCAACACCACCACTGTTTGCAACAACGTTACGTGCTGGTTTTCCAGCAGCAATTGTCACACGTCAAGATGTTGATGCTTCGCTCTGGTTGCAGCAATGCAACCCAAATCACCCAGAAGAATGGTCACTGCGCCACGAAGGCAACTTGCATGCCTTTGGCTATATTCAAGCATCTAAGCAACAGAAGAAATTTATGGACTGCGCTCCAGATTTAAGCTATTCAGTTATTTGTGAATCACATCGTCATCTTTTTCTATATAGATCCAACAATGACAGCGCAAGTGGTTTGAGAAATCGTGCTGGACCTCAGATAACAATGGGCAAACAACACTTAATTGGTCTGGAGGACTCTGACGAAGTGCTTGGTATGGCAACTGCCTCTGGAGTTGTCACATTGCTTACAGAGAAAAACTTGCTTTATTTGCAGATTATCTAGAATTAAACTTAATTTGTGACTATTTTTAACTTTTTTATAAAAACTCAAAATTGCTTCTTATAGAGACGTGCAGTTAATAAATATGTTAACATATAATTAAAATTATAACTTTTGATAATACATTCCTTGTCAGCATTAATTTGTGGATTGGTTTTGAAGTTATAAGTAAATAGCAGCTGGATTTATATAAGTATTAATTTAGTAATCACATCTGAAATTATTACAAAAATTGGATTCAGTTGGATACGTATGTATATTTATTATATATTCAACAAGATTTACATATGCTTTGGTTAATTTATTACATCTATTTATAGTAGGACCAATATCTTAACATACATTAATAAACTATTGTTTAAAATATGTGAGTATTAACTCCAACAAGACTTGTCATAAATTCATATACTGCTCCTTATATGTTTGAAGTTATGATCACATTTAAGATGATCATTAAAAAATAACTAAAAAAAAATCATTTTGTTTTTTCTTGTACATTTTCTAACAAAAATTCGAATAAATACTATTTAATTTTAAGATTCTCTATTTACTGCTCCAGTTGCAAAACACACATCAAATAGCTGTCTTCACATGGTTTCTCTATGCTTTTTCTAACCTTCCGTTATAGGATTTCCCCAATTTTTAGCAATCATTAAAATAGCTTTTTGATTTAACTTTGGTCCAATTAAGGGATTCATTTGTGACATATAGCAGCATAACCAAAATAACCAACATGTAGCTGCTGTCAGCATAAGGATGCAGCGTATGAGTCCTTGGTGTGGACCTTTTGGTGTTATCAGTGGTATTCCAATGCCAACACCACCCCAAAGAGCGGTGAATAACATCAGTGGAATAAATGCTGCGCCCATGTTGCAAATTTACTTTGTTCGGAATGTGTTTTTGTTTTAAAATCTTTATCTGAATTTAATTTTTCTGACTAATAAGAAAATCGATTGTGAGTAAAATTATTTAGCTGTACACATCAACAAATTGCACAAAAATTACAATAACATTTGTCACTGTTCGGCAGTGGTGTAAACTAGTTGCAAAATCATAGGACATGCGATACAAAAATCACATGGTTAAGTGTCTGAAGGTACAACCAAAATAAACGAAACGCATCGTAATGAAAAAGTAGTACGCAATTGTTCCAAGCAATTTATTGCATTTTTCTTTCTTCGGTGAAAATATACAGCCATATTTTATTTGTTTACAATATTTATTAAATTCGGCAGGAACCCATAGATGCCAACCAAAATTCACACCCAAAATCACTAAATCACACAACATACATGTAAAAATCACTCGTGTGACACTCACAGCAAATAAATCACGCACATAGAAAAAAAATCACGCAAAATCACACAAACAAAACAGAAAATCACGCAAAAATCACACACAGAACAGAAAATCACTCAGAAGCAATTCAAATTTCTATGCAATTCATAGAAAATTGAAAAAGCAATTCATCTATGCAGGAACCACAGATGCCAGTTTCGTGTGATAAATCACTTTTCGTGATTTTTTGAGGGCTGTGTGACAATGTGTGATTTCTGAAATGAAGCAAGTGATTTTTCACTCATGCGTGATTTTTTTAATCACTCACTTTATTGTTGAAGAGTGCGTTCAAGTAAATGCAAAAACACGTAAATTAACGAACAAACCCAACACTGCAATTGAAATTTGCTAGCGCAGGTATAAAGTTTAAACTTTTAAAAAGTTAATATTAAGTTTATATTACAAATTCAGACAATTTAAATTATTTTCAATGATATATATTATATTGAATTACCAAAAATTTTCATATCTTCTTAATTTTGATCTAGTAAATAAGATATTAATGAACTTTTAACAATAAGCTTTTGCTAATATTACCAAATAACAGAAAATATCTCATTATTTGTAAAATTGTATGGCATTAAATGCTCTTTTATGCTGTAAAACTGGAATTGCTTCTGAGTGATTTTCTGTTCTGTGTGTGATTTTTGCGTGATTTTCTGTTCTGTTTGTGTGATTTTGCGTGATTTTTTTTCTATGTGCGTGATTTTTTTGCTGTGAGTGTCACATGAGTGATTTTTACATATACGTTGTGTGATTTAGTGATATCGAGTGTGAATTTTGGTTGGCATCTATGACTCACTTTATTGTTGAAGAGTGCATTCAAGTAAATGCGAAAACACGTATATTAACGAACAAACCCAACATTGCAATTGAAATTTGCTAGCGCAGGTATAAAATTTAAACTTTTAAAAAGTTAATATTAAGTTTATATTACAAATTCAGACAATTTAAATTATTTCCACTGATATATATTATATTAAATTGCCAAAAATTTTCATATCTTCTTAATTTTAATCTAGTACATAAGATATTAATAAATTTTTAACAATAAGCTTTTGCATTAAAGCTTCATTACATTAAATATCTCATTAATTGTAAAATTGTATGGCATTAAATGCTCTTTTATGCTGTAAAATTGGAATTGCTTCTGAGTGATTTTCTGCTTTGTGTGTGATTTTTGCGTGATTTTCTGTTCTGTGTGTGTGATTTTGCGTGATTTTTTTTCTATATGCGTGATTTTTGTGCTGTGAGACCCCTTTTCCACTCGGCAATTTTTCTTGCTGGCAAGTCGACTTTGTTGGCATCGGGACGTGACGAAAGGGGATGAGTACAGACTTGCTCGTACCGGCAATTTCTCTTTTGTCCTGCTCTTTCTTTGAAGTTTCACTTTAGTTTTATTCAGCTTTGCTCAAGAAAACTTTCTGAGTGGAAACGCAAATGGCAAGTTCAAAAGAGAATTGAAAACTTGCTGGCAATAAAACTTGCCGTGTGGAAAAGGGGACTGAGTGTCACACGAGTGATTTTTATATATATGTTGTGTGATTTAGTGTGTGAATTTTGGTTGGCATCTATGCGCGATATAGGCTGTGCTCACACGTTAATCAAATGATTGAATGAACTCAAGTTTGTTGTTGTTTGTCCAGCTAAAAAAAAAATGAACTCTCTGTGAGAGAGAAAATGAACTCTGAATACGTCATCGCTTCATTCAAAGTTTTGATCACGCTCTAGACCTGAATCATTCAGTCAAAGCGTTGCAAACTTTTACTCAGCTGCTGCTTAGGCCATTTCCTCACGGAGCAATTCAAAAGTAATGCAATTGCAACAAATGTTGCTTACCCATGTTAGTATACCGAAACCTTCACATGGAGCAACTTTTTCAAAACTAGTTGGCAACATGTTCGTGATAAGTTCTATGCAACGCAGCATGCTGCAATTTATATCACGAACTTGTTGTGTTTTTTCTTTGGTCATTCTGTACAATGCTAAAAATTTAGCATCACTTTGTTGCAGCTCTTTTATTGCCCCGAAAAATCTGCTGATTATGTTATTTTTTAATGTACGGATGGACCCAAATCTTTTTTGCCGTTTGTTTTTTCGCGTGTAGTAAAAGAAAAGGAAAAATTGTATTTTGGGGCCCACTCCGCTTGATTTTTTTGGGCCCTTAGGTAAAATTATGTCTATTTCAATAAAAATAATCAATGTTGCGTTGCAACATGGGTTGCTCTCCTGAAAGCATAGGTTGCAATTATGTTTTGAATTGCAGTAATTTGAAACTTTATAAACAATTGTGTTGCAATTGCATTACTTTTCCATTGCTCCGTGAGGAAAAGGCCTTAGTAGTAAGTTATTGATAAGAAGGAAGTAGATTTAACAAAAAAGTATGCTTTTATAAGTAAAAACAGGAGAAAATGTTTGTGAGTGTAGAGTGTTGTGTATTGTTTTTAAAATATTAAAAGTAAAAAATTACCATTTCGTGAACAAGACAGCTGACCGAATATTGTATAAATGCATTTCAAAGAAAAACAAAAATATCCGGCATATTGATTTCCTAACGAAATCAATTTCAATCCGTAAAGATACAAATTTTCACTGCCATTCTCAATTTTTGTAAACTTTTATACAGACAGCACGACAAAACACAACGAAATAAAACAGTAGGAAAATGATACTAACCGCAAACAGCAGGTAGCAGAAAGGTCTGCTTCGGAGGTTCAATCAAACAACCACGTGTGAGCAGACTTCGGTCAAATCAACTCAGAGAGAGTAAAATGCACAAAAAAATCCAGTTATTCTTCAATCATTTGATTCACGTGTGAGCACAGCCATAGAGGAGCGTCTGCTAAAGCTGATGTAGGCAGGGCTGCCGTTTTGGTAAAATATTACCAAATTTGGTAAAAAGATTTTAACTTGGTAAAATGGTAAATTTTTTTGGTTTGGTAAAAAATTTAAAATTAGTTACATTTCAAAAAATGATAGTATAGAAATTATATCAATAATGCATTATGCAGCACCACCGTTATGATTGAAAATTATCTTTCAAATAAAGACGAATGCATCAAGTGGAAATTACACGAATGAACGCAAAGTAAAATGTCAAAAATTTGAATTTATCAGTTGCTAAGATCATTGGCTTAGAAAAGAAATTGATGGATCGCTAAGGATGGATTGACGTTTCTATCGACTACTTCAAATTGTCAAAAAATATTTTGATGAAGAGAGCGCTCGCTCATAAGCAAACAACATATTACAAAGGGCACATTCAGCATACTCAACATTGCCAACACTTGAGCAAAATTTAATTTTGATAAAGCTCAGTAAAACTGATGAGGTGGGAGTCGCTTAAATGTACGCTACTGTCTCAACTGTTCAAAAATTAAAACTTCAAGTTTAAATCTATGTTAATTAATTACATATAGGTACATCAATCTGAGGTGTTGAGAACTAATTTTTAACATATAATACTTATCATTTGTATATGACTTTTTTAGAGTGCAATTTAATATTAGATATTTTTAAAGTACTTAAAAATCAAAATATGCATATGAAATACCTATGCACTTAAAAAATAAAATTATAAATAAATAGTTTAAATTATTGTAATAGTATAAAAGGTTATAAATAAATAGTATATAGACTATCATTTCGTCAACTTGACAACTTTAAGACGCTTCATATAGCAACCCATTCGGCTAAAACATAGCTCACCTCATATATGCCAACCAAAATTCACACTCGAAATCACTAAATCACACAACGTATATGTAAAAATCACTCGTGTGACACTCACAGCAAAAAAATCACGCACATAGAAAAAAAATCACGCAAAATCACAAACAGAACAGAAAATCACGCAAAAATCACACACAGAACAGAAAATCACTCAGAAGCAATTCCAGTTTTACAGCATAAAAGAGCATTTAATGCCATACAATTTTACAAATAATGAGATATTTTCTGTTATTTGGTAATATTAGCAATAGCTTATTGTTAAAAGTGCATTAATATCTTATTTACTAGATCAAAATTAAGAAGATATGAAAATTTTTGGTAATTCAATATAATATATATCAGTGGAAATAATTTAAATTGCCTGAATTTGTTATATAAACTTAATATTAACTTTTTAAAAGTTTAAACTTTATACCTGCGCTAACAAATTTCAATGGCAGTGTTGGGTTTGTTCGTTAATATACGTGTTTTCGCATTTACTTGCACGCACTCTTCAACAATAAAGTGTGTGATAAAAAAAATCACGCATGAGTGAAAAATCACTCGCTTCATTTCAGAAATCACACATTGTCACACAGCCCCATAGATGCCAACCAAAATTCACACTCGAAATCACTAAATCACACAACATATATGTAAAAATCACTCGTGTGACACTCACAGCAAAAAAATCACGCACATAGAAAAAAAATCACACAAACAGAACAGAAAATCACGCAAAAATCACACACAGAACAGAAAATCACACAGAAGCAATTCCAATTTTACAGCATAAAAGATCATTTAATGCCATACAATTTTACAAATAATGAGATATTTTCTGTTATTTGGTAATATTCGCAATAGCTTATTGTTAAAAGTGCATTAATATCTTATTTACTAGATCAAAATTAAGAAGATATGAAAATTTTTGGTAATTCAACATATTATATATCAGTGGAAATAATTTAAATTGCCTGAATTTGTTATATAAAATAAATATTAACTTTTTAAAAGTTTAAACTTTATACCTGCGCTAGCAAATTTCAATTGCAGTGTTGGGTTTGTTCGTTAATATACGTGTTTTCGCATTTACTTGCACGCACTCTTCAACAATAAAGTGAGTGATAAAAAAATCACGCATGAGTGAAAAATCACTCGCTTCATTTCAGAAATCACACATTGTCACACAGCCCTCAAAAAATCACGAAAAGTGATTTATCACACGAAACTGGCATCTATGCACAGCCCTCAAAAAATCACACGAAACTGGCATCTATGGCTCACCTAGGTATGATAGTGTTGTGACAGCACAACAGTTGACTACGCTGAATGTGGGACCAGCGCTAAAATAGCAACGTTGCTGGAGCTGTCAAAAATTTTAGCAACGAATGGAGGGAAAATTCAGAGGCTGAAATGATGTATTAAAAACGATTAATTAACGCTAATAATGATCATTAGTAGAGGATTTGGAACAGATTTCATCTTTTATTGCCCAAACTGTGAATAAATTCCAAAATCTAAGTAAGCCATTTCAAAATTAATAATTTCTGTGATATTTTTCTATGACTATCTCTTGTGGAAACTTTCTTGTGAGTACATTAACGAAAGGATTATGGTTTCACTACTACGTAGTGGAGAGGATTAGAGTCTATAGTGGCCAAACCTTCGATGGTGCGTAAGCCAAGAGTAAACCATATTTTTAAGAAATTTATTCCTGTCATAGCAATGTGATTGCCATTTCAAAGAAACATTTAGTATAGAAGTTATAGATGGAAATAACTTCATCATTAGGTTTTGGACATGATTAGGACCGATAGTGGCCAAACCTTCGATGGTGCGTAAAATCAGTGTATTCCATCGTTTTACAAATATCTTTCCCGTCATAACGTTGCGACTTTCACTTCTGGGAAGCATTTAGTATAGAAGTTATAGAAGGAAATGGCTTCATCATTAGGTTCTGGACAGGATTAGGACCGATTATGGCCAAACCTTCGATGGTGCGTCATATCGAAGTATGCCAAACAAATTCTATGATTTTTCTCAATTTTTTGGTATATGTGCTCCTACTAGAATATATTTTGCACGGAAGCTATGAACGAAACACTTTTCTATGGTCAATTTGCCTCTATATGGATGGCAAGCTGCCTCGGTCAAACCTTCGATGGTGCGTAAAATCAGTGTATTCCATCTTTTTTCAAATATTTTTCCCGTCATAACGTTGCAACTGTCACTTCTGGGAAACATTTAGTATAGAAGTTATAGAAGGAAATGGTTTCATCATTAGGTTCTGGACAGGATTAGGACACAATTGATCATAAGAAGCTCGGTCAAAGTCCTTTCAAGGGCTGAAATGGCCAATTTGTTTTGTTTGTTGTTTTTTGTATAAACATATTATTATTTTGACGTAGAATTACGTCTTACAGCGCGGTTTGTATGTGGTCGTTTTAACAGACTTTTTCAAGGTCATTAGGCAACGTTTTTGGCAAATACTTTAGGGTATTCCTACAGCCCTTAATACTCTTCGTTCAAAGATAACATTTATACTTAAATATCAGATATATCCTGCGCTGAATGAATATCTAATTTTGGATTTTGTCACTATTATATTAAAGCCACAAAATAGTAAAATATAAAAAGAAAAATGCATATTTGTATATAAGAAAATCAATCATCAGCTGCATATAATGTGCCTGTTGCTTTCTTTGTTTTTCTTTCGTTGTTTATGCTTGTATTGCTTTTGTTTTGCACGAACTGATTGGTTCGATTTGGCAGCATTGTAAGCGTTCGTTCGCATTGGGTTTATGTATGCAATACTGTTCTAGTATACTATTTTGAAACCAGAGTTCATGAACCTCTTTTCAACTCAGTCAATGAACTCAATCTGTCAAATTTAACGAAATGGGTCTGTGATCCGGTTAGATTTAACTCTTATGAAAAAAACGAGTTGGATCATATTTCTTTTTATGCTTTTACCCAATAGATGGCACAAAATTTTAATTTTTGCTTATAATGCAAATTAATTTGGATTCCAATTTCCCTAGCCCTAGCGAGTGTAGTTTGCAAACTATACATCAAACAGAAAGTGTAGCTAGCAAACTAAGTATCAAACAGAGACGAGAGGAAAGGACATGTGCTCAGCGTTAAATATAGTGACCATACGATTTTTTAAAAATCGGGGTCTTAATTTTAATTTGAAACTAGTAGTTAAACTGACTGTAGCTCGCCAACTATATATCGGGCAGAGACGAAAGTGGCACCAATGGAAAGTGCATTTGCATCGCCTTCTTTTCAACTAAGTCAATGAACTCAACCTGTCAAACTTAACAAAATTATCGAAAAAATTTGAAATTTTGCTTGTTTCTTTTTGCTTTCTCATTTAATCATACTTACTATTTAACTTTTTCTTTGTTTTGGCATCGATAAGTAGTCCATAATTGAGTGTTATTCATTTATTTTTTTAATTTTTGGAAGATCAATAAAAATACGTGCAAAATGAACAAAACAATCGGACCAAAGAGACAAAGTAGAAGAGGTTACAACTTAAACGAAATTCTACGTCTACACTAGCTGTGTTTTTTAACAAGCGAGTTGTAAAAAAACGCTCGCTTATCATATGTATACTCGCTTAAATAACACAGGAAACTGTTAGTCGCTTATAAGTTTGCCGACCAAACGAAAAAAAATGCTTCCAAGTTATGTTTCAATAATTGTGTAAATTTCCCATAAAGGTGGCAACAGTTACTTATTGACAGTCAATAGTGATTCACGAAATCAAAATTTTTTTGTACCGAATACTTTTAAAGAAATATTAAAAATTTCTTTTTGATGAATATTTCGATGAAAATATAAAAATTACTAAGTAGAATTATGCCGCGTTTCCATGCTATCTTCTACGATCTCCCACAATCACATTTTTTGTAAGAAAGAATGAGCATGCGAACCCTATCTTATGGACTTGGCTAATGTAAGTGTGAAATAGGCATACATTTTCTACTTTTATAGCATGTGATATCCTCTGAGATTTCATGAGATACTAGAAGATAGAAAAAGTTCAACTTTTTGAACTTTTCCTATAAAAGTGAATCACATGCTATAAGTTTTTACAACCGTGTTTATAGCTGCTTGGCATTTTTAATTTTATGTGACATTTCTAAAAATTTTAATATTATCGGCAGACAAACAACAGCTTGAAATTGCAAAGAGTAAGTTTTTAACTGTTTCTTTCCACATAAAAAACTAAACTGTTCCTTTTCACGCTAGATGGTCGGCGCTCTATGGAAGAGGAAGTGCTGGATCTCAAGCAAAAATCGCTTAACTTCTTGCCGTCGTGCCAACTGATTCAATCTATATTTACCACCATGCAGTTCCACAGGCGCCAACTCAACGATACATCGCTACGTATGAACGATACTCCGCCACTGCAATACCTTCCTCGCCTATATTAAGCAGTGTAAATGCGTCCGCAGCAGCAGCCAGTCAACAGCAAACGTGCACAAGACGGTCATCCATTTAATGCGTGTATCAATGCGCCAACAGAATACGTGGATGTTTCTGAGGCACAGCAATATCATCAGCAAGAACATCAACAGGAACAAAAGCTTTGCGGTGGCGTCGTACCCGTTTTGGTAGCAACATCAGTGCTTGTTTCTGCATGTTCATCGGACTCTGGCTCTTCGAATTCCACAGTCGCCAGCTCAACGATACACAGCTTCGCATAACGATACACCGCCACTGCAGGGAGCTAGTGATGGTTCAGGACTTTCCTCGGCCATGTTAAACAGTATAAATACGGCCGCAGCAGGAGCCAGTGATCAGCAAACGTGTGCCACTTTTGCTCTTCAATACGCGTGGCAACGCGCTAACTGAATACGTGGTGGTTTCTGAGGCACAGCAACATCAGCAGCAGCACCACCACCACCACCACCACAACCACCAACAACAACAACAGCAATGCGCTGGTGCCGTACGAGTTTCGGTAGCAACATCAGTGCTTGTTTCTTCATGTTCGTTTTGAAATCCCAATGCCACGGTCTACACGCAGAAAGGTGGCCCCGTTGCTGGTGGCTCAAGCAATAGTGGTGATGTTAACGCTTGCAAATGATTGCAAATCATTTACTACGAATAAGAAGTTTGAGATTACTATTTTATTAATTGAACCACGTAAACAAACAACAATAAAACGCATGAAAATTGAAATTAACTCTTGAAGGCTGGCATAGTTTTAGTTTTCTATTATTATTGCATTAGATGTCATCGTCGCTAGGTCGAAGGCAATGCTGTTCCCAAGTCTAAATGTGTGTTAGCATACATCCTAATGATTTTTAATATGTTATTTTACTTTTGAAAAATTAATTTTTGCGTTGTTTACAAATACGGACTTGTCAAATTTTTATAACAAAAGTTACATATATGCATCTCGCTCTTTATAGCAAGTGTTTTGTGATAGAGGATAAGATAAGATACTGGAAGATCACATGGAAACGCGGCATTAACAAGATTGGTCAAATATTTTTACTATTTAAAAAAATTGTTGGTAATTTAAACGTTTAGTTTTGAAAATTTAAGAAAGAAAAAACACAGCTACTTACGATAATAGCTGTGTTTTTTACCAAGCGAGTAGGCAAAAAACGACCATTAAGTCGCTTAAGAATATTTTCCAAACTTGGCAGCATTTTCTCAAATGTCAGAAAAAGTAAACAAAACAAAAACAAATCTGATAAAATAATATTCAATTTCCGAATATTATAGAAGCATGAAGAGCTTATGAGGAGCAGAAAAGAGTTACAACAACAATGAACGAAGCAAAAGTCAAGAGCTATAATTTTTTCATGTTTTATTTTTTCTGACCACTAACATATTTTATTAAACACTCACACTTCAACATTTATGTAAAGTTAAATATAAATTTTAAAACAACAAAAATGCACTCGCGCACACATATTTGCGTTCACATAACTGCTGAAACCACTTGTTTTTGTCCTTAAATTTTGATTTGAAATTGCCACGCGTCTGAAAACGGTTTGTGTTCTTCTTTTTTTTCTTCAGATTGCGCATACTCATCTGCTTGGTCTCTTTACATCAAAATTTGTTGATTACAGCGATCACAGCCTGTCCGCATGGCTTTTTAGGTGCCATCTTCGGAGATCTTTCCAAATTTTTTTTTGACAACTTATTATTTGTTTTTATTTATATTGAATTCTTTGACACATAGTGCTGCAGAAATTTTCACATTTAAAGTATTTAAAACTCGGTTCTGAAAATGTAACCGATACTCTTAAATTTTTCAAAACTAAACGTTTAAATAACCAACAATTTTTTTTAAATAGTAAAAATATTGGACCAATCTTGTTAATTCTACTTAGTAATTTGTATATTTTCATCGAAATATTCATCAAAAAGAAATTTTTAATATTTTTTTAAAAGTATTCGGTACAAAAAAATTTTGATTTCGTGAATCACTATTGACTGTCAATAAGGAACTGTTGCCACCTTTATGGGAAATTTAAGCGACTAACAGTTTCCTGTGTTATTTAAGCGAGTATACATATGATAAGCGAGCGTTTTTTAACAACTCGCTTGTTAAAAAACACAGCTAATATCGAAACTGTTTCTTTTTTAATAATATGCTAATTTTATTCTCAGCTTTAGAGTAAAACCGAACCGAACGGGAACCGAACACCCAGAAAAAAATCGGTAACGCACCAAATTGTGTACCTCAAGGGTGGTGTGGAAATAGTAAAGTAGTACAATATAGTATTTTAATGAACAAAACAAATAAGATAGCGATTGCTTTAAGCTTGATCACATATTGAACAGTCACGTTGTTCAAGTTTCCGAAATCCGAAAGTTTGGTCCTTTTTTAACGATGCCACCAAATACGGCCCTTTGTGGATGTTAATGTATTTGTGAGAACCAACACAAATATGAGAGGTGCCGCACTTTTGTTCAACTTCAGCACTTCCTTATATTTTACTTCTTTGGTTTTTACGCATTCTTTACACTAGGCAGTAGTCAAAATATGTTCAAATTTGCGATTGTGAAGTTGGCGCTTATACCATGAATGAAAGAATACAAGATTACGCCGTCCTGAAGTTTTGCCGTTAGATGACGTAATCGGAGAAACTCCTCCTATTAGCTAAAAAGGATGGCAATAGGATAGCTACATAGAGACGGCATAGAGATGGCAACATTCAATTCGCTCCAATTACGACGATGTCGTAACCTTGTATTCTTTCATCCATGGCTTATATACTCAGAAAAAAACTGCCATGTAAAATTAACGTTTTTTTATGTTATTTCCAATGTAAATCAGAAAATGTGGATTTTACGTAAGGAAATGTTAAGTTAACATGTATTTTCTTGAATTGATAAGAAAAATATCAAATTGATAATGTAATGTTTTACGTTGCAATATCAATTCTTAATGTTAAAATAACATTTAAAATGTTTTTTGTTCATAATTTTTTACTGTACAATTGATAGTATTTCATATCCATTTAACATTATAAATGTAGATGTCAACAACAAGCAGATGTAATGTTTCTTTAAGAGCTGAGCCGTTGAGACATACAGGTGACCGTGGCACACAGGTTATGAGTGTGGCTTTGGATGCCCGGAGACCAGGTTCGAATTCCACTCGTGGCAAATTATTTTTCAATACATTTTTTTTATCTGCATTAATTTACTGATACTTTTTGATATTTTAAGTGTTAAAATGACATTATTATGTGACAGTTATACATTTTTAAATGTAGGTTTCGTAATGTAAAAAGTACATTAAGATAAAATCAATTTTAACATTTTTTAATGTCGGACGACTTTTGTCAACTAAAAATTTAAATTTTACGGTTGTTTAATGTTTTTTTTTTTCTGAGTGTACTATGTTTACACTGAGCTCAAATTGGCACGATTACGGTTTACGGGGCGCCGCGATTTGAAGATATTTGAGGTCATTAAATGACCTTTCAAATATATTTGTTATAAATATCAAAGCTACAACATTTTTAGTTTTATTAGCGAATTTATTTCAAAGTTAAATTTTTTAATAAAAAAAACCGAAATTTTCTAAGAAATGTACGTTATTAAAATACTAAATATATATTTTTTTGAAAAGTTTGCAGTTAGACCTTTTGTTTGACTTATAAAAATATACATCTTTTCTTGAATTTCAATTTAAGTTTTCCAAGCTTTTTGTTTGTTAAAATCTGTTAAAAAATTTTCTATATCTTTGCCAATATCCAATAAATCCTAAAGATTGACATGCTATTCGAAAGGCAATTAAATGGGCCTTTTCAACGATATATAATACAAATATAATTTCAAAAATTATTTTATATTATAAGCGAATAAATATCAGATTTGAATTTTTTAATCAAAAGAACCGTTATTTTCTAAAAAATTTACGTTTTTAATATACTAAAAAATAAATTTTCTGAAAAGCTGAAAGTTTTACTTTTTTTCGATAGATAAAAATATGTATATATTTTTATTAACTGATCGACAAAAAATTCTAATTTTTTTTCACTGAATCGAAAATCCCGTTAATTTATGTAAATATTAAAGATACAATGTTTCCTTAAAAATAATTGTTTATTGTAATAGCAATATTCGAAAATATAGAGTAAAAAAGCAAAACATCTGAGGTAAATATGAGTGAAATAAGCAATTTTCCGTACAAGGGCAAATCATTCTATCATAAAAACACCACAAAAACTCAAATAAATTATATATATTATATACCAAATCAAAGATAAATTTTCTTCATAGACCTTGTAGCAAAAAAAATTTTAAAAAATCGATAACTCGAAAACAAATCGATAAATCAACTTTTCCTTTGGCTATTCTTATTTTTATTAAAAGTACTCTTCGAATCCATCGTCAAATCGCGGCGCCCCGGAAATCGTAATAGCCCCCTCAAATTCAATAGTTTTGTGAGACAATTTAAAATTGTACAAAACAACCCAAGTAACATTGTCGGAGCTACTAGGTTCGACTGAGCTTTAAAAATGTTCTAAAGGTGTGACATATGTAGTTAAAGCTTTACCCCAGATTGTTTTGCTGCTAGTTGCCGTTTATTATTAGTTATTATAATGCTCGATAGTTGATTTTTCTACCATTATTAGCTCTAAAACTTTATATAGTCCTTTAAAGGAATTTATAAAATCAACAAAAGATCAGAAAATTTGTTATTTGCTTTGTAAAGGCTCTTTTACTGCAATAAAATTTACTACAGAACTGTTTTAAAACCCGTAGATTCAGTATAATTTTAGCTTTAAGATGTTTATTTTGACTGCATTTTTAAAGCTAATAAATGTTAATACAATACAAAAATCAGACAAAATGGCGATCTTATTACAAATCAAAACTCATGGGAATTGCATTAAGTTAAATATTATAGTTTAGAATATTATTTAAAGCAAATTGATGATTTTTAATTAATTTATATTATAAAATAAAGAATTTGAAGCATTTTCAGCTAATTTTAAGGAATATTAAACAAATTTTTAAGTTTTTAAAATTATAAACACTCCTTAATTTAAATTATTTTTGAAGCCCATTGTATATATTTAAATAAATTTAAAATTTAAAAGCGTACCAAAATTCGCAGCATATAACGGGTATGCGAATATATTTTTAGTATGATATAATTAACACTTTATTATATCTTTAGTTTTCTTGCAAGAGCTTTAGTAGTGCTACTAAAGCTAAAGTTAAAGTTTGTTGCTTTATGATATAGCACTATAATCTCTGCAAGAATTAATAAACGGCTCTAATTGTTACTTGGGAATTCACGTTGAGTTTTGATAATTTTGTTAAACAAATAATAGCTGCGTTTTTTTCGGTCTGTAATTCGATTAGACTTAACTCTTATGAAAAAACACTTTTTATTATTTTTGTTTTAAGCTATTTCGCTATTTATCTAAATATAAAATAAATTTTATTATAAAATCTAAATAGCCTAACGCTTTAAACTCTGCCTCAAGAAAACAGGTACCACCTTTACTTATTGCAAGCACGAATTTACAAATAGAACTTCGCTATATTCAGTTTAGTTTACGGTCGCGTTAGATCATGTTGATCAAACCTAAGCAAATTTTCGGCTTATTTCGAGCCTGTGAAGCTTTCTAATAGGACAACGTTAAATAAGCCTCTAATACGGACATTAAGGATATTTAAATTGAGACTGTCGTTCTCTCAGCTGAGAGCTAAAAATATCGCGAAGCCAAAACCAGAATCGAAAAGAATCGTTTGCTTGAAAACAATTTTAAAATTTATTTATATGTTTTGTTTGATGCATTCACATATTTTGTATTTTATTTTTTTATATATTTGACAAATTTGACGGGTTGTTATGGCCACCTAAGTAAAAGCCGCTTCAGACAATCTGATAAATCAAACAACTTTTTGTATGCTTTTTTGTCAGAGTTCTCCAAACATCTGACAGGTCATAGCATTCATAATTTAATAATTTATAAGGTTATCCCGATATTTGACATACCCTTATTTTTTGTAAACAAAAATATATTCTCTCTCGAAAATGAATGACAACCAGGGTTTTGTGCTCTCCTCAAAAAAAAAATCTATTTTGCAGTGTTTTGTTGTGTTTTTTTTTTATAAAAAAGTATGTATTTTCAATATTTTACTGCTTAGAAAAAAAAAATAAGTATGTATTGCTTTCATTGAATTTTTTAAGGTAATAAATTCGTGAAAATATTTCAAGCTTGGACGCTGTGAAGTCGCAGAGCCTCTAAAAATCATCTGATGGATGCTTCAAAATACAAAAAAAGCAGAAAATGTATTGACTTAAAATTCTCAAGATATATTGTACTAAGAAATAGTACGATATTGTCATTAAAAATGCTCTCCTCTTCAACTAAGGGTATCTATCTCCATTTTCGTGAGAAGACGTCAAATATCGGGATAACCTTTTAAATTATTAGGGGTATTCACGATGTGGTGTATTTGCCCTTGTATTGTGTATTTTTGATAAATTTTATATTTGAAGTAAAATTACAAAAACAAAATGTACAGTGTTCAAAATACAACACTGTAGCAAAATACAATGGCGAAACCCTATTATATTCTTTGTAAATTTCGTTCTATATTTGATCAACTGATCACAAAAACTTTTTGACTCAGCGTCGATGAAGGAACTGGCTGGGTTGTGTGTTTATTAAATAAAAGCTAATTTAATTCAGTGCTTCGTTTCAATTCTTTTATTTTCTCGTACTGCTAAATGATGAACTTCCTAGACTTTAGTGAAGGTTTGTTCACAATGTGTTGTAAATATTGTAAATTTTGTAAGAATTTATCAAAAATACACCACATCGTGAATACCCCTATTGAATCATGATAGCATTTTCGTATAGTTCTGTTCGCACTATCAGAGACTTTCTTTAAGAGAAAAATTAATTTTGGAAAACAGAACTTAATACTTGCACAATACATGCAAGTTATTTATTCAACCAATTTCATTGCCTATTTCATGTAATTTTCCATCATTTCAAAATGTTCGCAATAAAACATTAACAATTTTGGTTTGATTTCTCTGATGGAAAAAGAAACAATCCTAATTTCAAAAAGAAACAGTTTCGATATTATCGTAAGTGTAGACGTAGAATTTCGTTTAAGTTGTAACCTCTTCTACTTTGTCTCTTTGGTCCGATTGTTTTGTTCATTTTGCACGTATTTTTATTGATCTTCCAAAAATTAAAAAAATAAATGAATAACACTCAATTATGGACTACTTATCGATGCCAAAACAAAGAAAAAGTTAAATAGTAAGTATGATTAAATGAGAAAGCAAAGAAACAAGCAAAATTTCAAATTTTTTCGATAATTTTGTTAAGTTTGACAGGTTGAGTTCATTGACTTAGTTGAAAAGAAGGCGAAGCAAATGCACTTTCCATTGGTGCCACTTTCGTCTCTGCCCGATATATAGTTGGCGAGCTACAGTCAGTTTAACTACTAGTTTCAAATTAAAATTAAGACCCCGATTTTTAAAAAATCGTATGGTCACTATATTTAACGCTGAGCACATGTCCTTTCCTCTCGTCTCTGTCTGATACTTAGTTTGCTAGCTACACTTTCTGTTTGATGTATAGTTTGCAAACTACACTCGCTAGGGCTAGGGAAATTGGAATCCAAATTAATTTGCATTATAAGCAAAAATTAAAATTTTGTGCCATCTATTGGGTAAAAGCATAAAAAGAAATATGATCCAACTCGTTTTTTTCATAAGAGTTAAATCTAACCGGATCACAGACCCATTTCGTTAAATTTGACAGATTGAGTTCATTGACTGAGTTGAAAAGAGGTTCATGAACTCTGGTTTCAAAATAGAATACTAGAACAGTAGTGCATACATAAACCCAATGCGAACGAACGCTTACAATGCTGCCAAATCGAACCAATCAGTTCGTGCAAAACAAAAGCAATACAAGCATAAACAACGAAAGAAAAACAAAAAAGCAACAGGCACATTATATGCAGCTGATGATTGATTTTCTTATATACAAACATGCATTTTTCTTTTTATATTTTACTATTTTGTGGCTTTAATATAATAGTGACAAAATCCAAAATTAGATATTCATTCAGCGCAGGATATATCTGATATTTAAGTATATATATTATCTTTGAACGAAGAGTATTAAGGGCTGTAGGAATACCCTAAAGTATTTGCCAAAAACGTTGCCTAATGACCTTGAAAAAATCTGTTAAAACGACCCCATACAAACCGCGCTGTAAGACGTAATTCTACGTCAAAATAATAATATGTTTATACAAAAAACAACAAACAAAACAAATTGGCCATTTCAGCCCTTGAAAGGACTTTGACCGAGCTTCTTATGATCAATTGTGTTGTGTGTGTTTTTAAATGTTTGCACACAATTGACCGAGAACTGTACCTACATGTTTTATGCTGACTCCGAACGGCTAAAGTAAATGTTCTCAAGAAGCTTTACATCGCATTATTTACTCTCTGAGGTTTGGCATTGTCTGCAGAGAGGTGGTGACCGGTCAGAAAAAATTTTTTATTGAAAAAACTTTTCGCCGCGGCTGGGGATCGAACCCTGGCTCCGAGCATGCTAAGTTACACACTTAACCTGCATGCGACGGTCACCAATATGTTTATACACTTGGTTTATATTCACTCATTCATTTAAAAAAACGCGCCCTAAAAATGTGCGAAATTATGCAAAATGAATGCACCTATGGAGAAATGTTTGTACTTTGACAATACGATATCCCAACATTGGATATCGAATAGTGTCCGACCGAAACCAAAATTTTGGCCGAAACCGAAACCGAATTTCGGCCATTTTTGTAATATTCGGCCGAAACCGAAACTGAATGTCTACATGAAAATTGTTTTAAAAACAATTTATTTTTTTAATTTTTTAGTTAAAAGCTTTCAAAAACATAACAATTGAAACAGATTATAATAACGTATATATTCGATAAATATTCTTTTGCCTTTATTCATAAAAATTTACGAACCTCTTATAAAGCCTTTACAAAAAAAAATTTCAAAAACAGTATCCATAAACGTCCAATAACGACAAAAATCTCTTATAAAGGCTTCTTAAATGAGTAACCTTCAATAAACCCTTGATAAAGCCTTTTTAAAATTTTTACTCTAATGTGAGTACAAATATTGTCAAAAATACTTCAAACTTTTTCAAAAAATATGAAAACATGGCAAAACATTTCAAAATATTGAAAATAAAAATTATAAGTGACAATTTTTTCACAGAAGAACATAGATTAAACAATTTTTTGACTGTTTGCATGTCAAAGTATTGATAAAATTGTGACAAATAAACAAAAAATTATTGAATATATCAAATTCACGAACCATTCTTGACACTGTTCCCATTTCAAATTGAGAGTGTTCCTATTTTAACAAATAAGCTGAGACAATATTTTTATGAATAACAAAATTTTAAAAAACATTTTATCTCTAAAAAGCTTTTTGACTATTGAGCACTTTAAATCTATTTCAAGATATTTTTATGAATATGACCGTTTGAATATTAATGTTAAACTTTAAAATAATAAATATGGAGATCATTTTAATACCACTTTAAGGAACTTTTTAGAATTTAAAGTTAAATAACTTAATATTAGAATCTAAAAAAAACTACATTTACCGTTTTGTGCTGGACTCAACTCACACGGTCAATCAAATGATTGAATTTCACGTTTTTGTTCTACTTAACACCATTAAAAATTTTGATGAAAGCGAACTCACATCTACCATTGAAATATATCGCACACTAAATACAAAACAGTCACAACTCAAAAAACATTACTTTTCAGGAGAAGCGAAAAATACAACCCTTTGGTTGATACTACAGAAAAAAAGCAATTTTCATTTAAACACACAAACTTCATTCTTCCATTTAATGAAGAAAATAATGAAAAAGATAGTGAGACATGTGTTTTGTGAATTGATTTATAACAAAAAGTCGGTATAAAAAATTTTGAGTTGTGACTATTTTGTATTTAGTGTGCGATATGTAAAAACCGAATTAGTAGTGTCCGATCAAATATTCGGTTTCGGTTTCGGTTTCGGCCATATTGATGCCGAATAGCCGAAACTGATTAAAAGGGCCGAAACTGGCCGAAACTGGCCGAAACCGAAACCGAAACCGAATATTCGGTCGGACACTAATATCGAACTGTCAAAAAGACCCTTCGTCTCGCTCATCACATGCCGCATCACACGTACACTGTATGTGAGAAGAACACCATTTGAGCCCGAACAGAACCAAAGCGGATGACGGCTGGCGGATTCGCCGTTCAGCAGAATACATTAATATGTATGCACTCGGTAAAAACAAATTCGCTGGGCGAATCCGCGACGGAAAAACGCCAGAATAAAGCCCTAACCAAAATAGACGATTTGCTCCGTAACGAGCGAAGACGAAAATGTTCGCTTGAATGCAATTCAATGTTGTTGCCCAAAATAAGCAAACGTAAACACATCGAAACTGAACGAAACGGTTCGACGAGACGTTTTGTTCCGTAAGAACCGAACTTTTACGGCCGGTTTGTTCACAGAGCTTTAAATTTGTTTATAACGCGTTATATCTAAAACTAGCTATAAAATAAAACTTCTTTATAACACGTCATAATTTTTTTCAATTTGTTTATACAATTAGGTTTTTCACAACTGAAATATCAATGAATTCGAATTTTAATCATATTCACATTGTTTTTGTTTTCTATTTGAAAGAAAGCAAATTATTTTTTGAGCTCCTACGTTTGTTTTATCTTTCAAATAGAAAACAAAACAAAAACAATGTGAATAAGACGAAAATATGAATACAATAATACAACTGCTTATTTCAAGTTGTGAAAAACCTAAATATTTTCTGTCGATTTGTAATGCGTAATAAGCTGGTGAAATGCTTTTATAACGTGGTGAAAAAGTCAAAGCATCAAATATGCATACATTTTGTAGCGTTTTGATAGAACTGACGTTTTATTCATTACCAGGCTATGAAACTCGATACAAATTTAAAACACGTTTTGTGGTGTTTTAGCACAGCTGAATTTTTATTTATAACGAGGTTTAAAGTTCGTTTCAATTTGATATATAACGAGTTCTAGATGGCGAACAAACCGATTTAGTCACAAAAAGAGTTACAGAATAAGTTTTATATTTGTAACTCCACGAACAAACCGGCCGTTAGCGTCTCAACTCGTCAGCAACAACAGTGCAGAGAATTTTTACATCAAGTTTTGTTGCATTTTTATCAATTAGTGCAAGAAACAATATTTTAATGAATTAATAGCCATTGTTAGGGATGAACAAGGCATTTATATGCATTTGAAACAGTTGGCAGCTGACCAGCCAAGACGGGTTCAAAAACGTTTCATTTTGGGTTAAATGTCAAAACAGACGTAACGAGTGTACACGCTCGTCGAGTTGCAATCGTCTCGTTTCGTCTATTTTGGTTAGGGCTATAGAATCTATTCTATTTTTGCTATGGCGGATGGCGGTTAACTCATAGTGTACTCATCTAAATAGCTTGTTATGTGGTGGTTGGGGAGTGGTTAAGTGACGTCTATTATCTGCATTGTTTTTGTAATAAACAAGTGATAATTTTTGTCAACTTGCTGGTTTTATTTTTATAAAACCTATATTAATAGTCAATAACTTATTTAAATTAAATATGGAGCTTTGGAAGTTAACTTTGTGCATAATTGTGGCCTTATTTTATTGTACACAAGGTAGGTGCTGGTTAGTCATCTCGAATATTTATGCATCATAAGATTTTAGTAAATTTCGTCGCTGGTCTGGAGTGCTACGTCTGTTCCAATCAAACGGGCAATATTGAAAAGTGTCTCAACACCATCAAGACCTGTGAACCGGGCGAAGATGTATGCGGCACCGAGATTCGTTGGGGCAGCGAACCATACTTCTCGCAAGGTGCACTCAAGCAATACTACGTCTCCAAACGTTGCATGACAAAGCTGCGTTGTCAACAGAAGCGTCAACGTTATATGCAGTTCTGCACACACATTTGGTATGAGGATTGGTCATGCTACGAATGCTGTCAGGGCGATAGATGCAACTATTTTGTGATTGTAAGTTTAGGCTAGTGTTTTTGTTGGGTGGTGCTTATTGAATTTTATGTTTGTTTACCTTTCAGAGTTCGGGCAATAAACTGCAGAACATGCTGATAACTCTTTTAGCAACAGCTCTTGCACTTGTTCTGGCCCGAAAACTATGCTAGTATAGAAGTGAAGGAAGAAGTTGACCTGAAATTGCCTGTATTTAGTTAATAGACAAAACAATTGAAATATCTTGCAGGTTTTTCCAAACAAACATTAAGAATATCCGTCCATTTTCGAAATATCTAGTTTTTAAGTTAAAGTTTTATATGAAATATGTAGTTAAAGAAATTTATTTAAATCCTTGTAAAGTCTTGAGTAGCCATGGTATAGAAAACAAAAACTCGAATAATACTTATGAAGGTGAGGAGTGAAAAAGGCTGTCATTTTTAATAAATTATACCATGGCAAAGCTTGATAGTGGGAATTGTAAGCATCGACTTGATAATTTTTCTGTAGCTTCCGACTTGAAGCTAAACATTCCGCATTAATTTTAAAATTTTACAAAATGTATTTTCATGTGGTTGATTTTATAAGTACATTTTACAAAACACAAATAAAATTTGATTAAACAAAAAGAGACATTTTATTTCATGCAATGAGCTATATGATCGCGTTGCTACTATTTTTCTGGCAATCAAATCTGTAAACTGATGCCACCTTAACATACTTTATTTTCAGCGAGTCAAACAAATTAGCATTAGTTTATTATAATAAACATCAATTTCGACCTTCTTGATTTTTTTACCTCTACTTTTTAAGTAAACGATTCTCATATAATGTGGGGCATAGCTTGTATGTTGCTTGGTGAAAATACACCAAAGTAACAAAAAATAGTAACTAGCTCACGATGGAGGCACAAGTAAATCGCATCAGCGGCACAGCAGCTTTGCATGGAACGTAATAAAAAATAATATGTAAACAAATTATTAGACTAATATACTCTGCAAAATATTTGTTTACAGTGCGACGAAACGCCGGAAATGCAATATGGAATGTTTGAATAAAATTGCTAAAGGATTTGTTAATTCGTTATATAGTTTCCTTAATACACGTTTACTTATGTAAGGCAGAAGCATGCGAAAAAAAGGAATAGAGAACATAAGCGCTCGTTAAGTGTGCCCCCTTAATGCAATTAAAATAAACTGGAGCAATTTGATAACAGCGCACAGTGGGCAAAGGAGCGCATTTTATAGAATAATTTAAATAAATAAATATGTTGAAAGAAACTTTTATTAAACTTTATCATTATATAACAACCTGATAAAAAGCCTGCGCCGCAAAGTAAGCGGCGTGGAGAGTATACGGTATATGAGTTGGTACCAAAGATATCTTTGGTTGTTACACATGTTGCAATTGGATATAATTCCTTGACTTGAAAATTAAATTTTGCGACACGAATGCGCAAAGGCGCTAGTTTCAATCGAAACCGACAAGTGTATCACTATAAAGCAGAAATAGTTGATGATAAGGGAGTGATGAAGGAAAGCTTAGGATTAGCTAAAAAAATTAGTAAAAGCAATCCCGTACGTGGATGATCTGCCTAAGTGCGGCTTTAAAAAGTAAGTAAGTAGGTAAAATTAAAATTTTTTATCAAGTTTACTCTTTCCACTACTCAAGGATTATTCGCCGGTCCCGAAAGAAATTATATGTTCAAACAAATATTGAATGAACTTCAACGTTTCGCAATAATTATGCTGTAACTGCTAAGTTTGAAAAATTTCAAAGAATACTTTTAGGCTGTTAAATTTTTCGATTTCAAGTCATGATATCGGTATTATAATAAGGTTGTTGTATTCGCTATATCATACCAAGTGTCTGATTTATGAATCTTAACTTAAATCTTAGGAAAATAACCTTGATAATAAGTTAGGCCTTTTCTTGACGGAGCAATTGAAAAGTACAAATGCAACACAATTGTTTAAAATATTTAGTTTAAAAAAAATATTTGTAATTTAGTAATGGAGAAGATCATCCCAGCTGCTGATCTGAGGCGTAGTGGTATTCTATAAGAATGTTATGCTGCTAGTCAGTAGAGATAAAACTCAATAACTTTTTGAAAATTTTTAATGCAAAATTGTTTATCAGACCTCAATATTAAATGAGTGTCAACTGTGAAATGTGATGTTTTTATCTGCTATCTTAAAAGTAAAAAGACTGCCTTTTCCAATTCTAGATGAAAATTAATTCATATTAGGGTTAAATTTAAGAAAAAATACACCAAAAAAGGAATTCGTGAATTTTGGTATTAGTTTTTCATATTTTGAACCACTGTGCAGCGTGGCGGTAAACTTGCTTATCTTTTGCAATTAAGCCTTTGGGTGCTTGAAATAAAATGATAAAAAGTAATAAAATTCAAAAATGTAATTTACTATTTTTTTTATTATTATTATTTAAATTAAAGTTTTATTGTATTGAGAGCATACATTTCGGTGTAATAATATATTATTACTTATCTGTTTTATTATGACAATAGTAGAAGTGAATAAATAATTCTTGTTAGAGGCTTTTTGTAAGTTCTTATATATATTATGAGAAATATAACGTAGCATTTAAGATGACAAGAAATAATTTATTTTATTTTTTAACTGGAGGTATATTTATTTTTTTCTTTATACTTATAATATAAGTTCCATTTAATTGTAATTTTAAGGTTAACCTATAAATATTTTACAAAATTAAAAAAATGTTTGAACATTTTTTTTTTATAGAATTTATTGAAAAGTATTAAATGAATAATGCTTAATAAAAGCCAATATTGAGAAAAAAATTTGTTGTAAATTTATTTACAGCTTGCCTTGCGTTGCAAAAACACACAGTGCTTGCTAAATACACAGCGAAGGAGATAATATATTTGCATAATTTTATTGTTTTTGCTTTATTCTAAAGAAATTGCATTAAATATTTTAACAAAAAGTTTATTAAAGCCAAGAAATTTAGCGTGGTTGAAGATGGTATTGCAAGATTTCGGGCTTAATAATCTAAAATAAATGAACTAAAACAGTTTGCTGCTGCAAGAATTCCTTGATACGAATTACAATTACAATAAATCACAAGTTTTTAATAATAACAAGGAAAAAACATGTATAAAATAGTAAAGTTTTTTTAAGGAAATTAAACCTGGGCTAAAGAATAAATTGTTTAATGTTAAGAACGGCAGCAACAGCACCTGCTGTACAGTAGCAGTAAAGAATGTAAAGTAAAGTAAGTCACAGACTTCAGCAGCTATGTTTGTTTATGCTAAATGTTTTATGTTTACAGTTCATCCTTTAGCAGCGTGTAGCGATTTTTAGATGGACCCAATTTCTTGAATG
Source organism: Tetanocera ferruginea (assembly GCA_958299015.1). Lineage (NCBI taxonomy): Eukaryota > Metazoa > Arthropoda > Insecta > Diptera > Sciomyzidae > Tetanocera > Tetanocera ferruginea. The sequence continues at coordinate 44,887,350 of OY282643.1, read as the reverse complement.
TTGAATCAGGCGGTGATGTAGGTGTGCCTACATTATCGGTTTGTATATCGTTGTTAGTCAATTCGGGTCCATAATGGTACTCTCTGTGCAAATTAGTGAAAAGTAAGAGCTCGGCAAAATAAGTATTGATTAATAAAAATAAAAACCCACCTATGCAACTTGCCACTGCTTAGGTCCTGCAAGAACTGTTTAAGTTTGCCTGGTGTATACATGTCCTTGAAGTTACTAAATAGATACATGTGCCTAAACGAATCAATGGCAATCAGTGGCAAATCATCTTCGGACTTGCCCAAATGATGTAAGGGATGTGCAAAACGTTTGCCATCAGCAGTAAGGAAATTTACATTTTCTGTATGAAAATTGTGAAAATTTTATTAAGGCAACAAATATAATGCGATTAAAACTTACGTTTCTCATCAAGCAATTGATTTTCAATAATTGCTTTGTAGTCTTTGATGGAGTCCGTATCTTCAGGTTTGTGGAATAAAATCAAGAATGGTAAACCTTCCTCAGTTAACTCTTCAGCATTTTCGAATGTTATTTCACGCACCAAAGGAACACATTTGGCCTGCACCCAAATTTTCAATTCATCGAAGTTCGAAAGAGTTCCGGTATAGGTTTCGTCGTTTTCATGCGATACGGCAACGTCAGGTCGAAAGACAATTATGGGTGTTCCTGTAAAATATGAGTATATTTTAAACATACAATTTAAAATATAGAACTACAAAGAAATACACTTAAATAATTGTATTTTACTACTTCCAGCCACCATAAGAAAGTGTTATCTACCCGCTAATAAATATAAATTTAATGTGTACCATCGCTCAAAGACTATTATTTTTTAAACTGCTAGGAATTCGATTGTGCCAACTTGTTAAGAAACTCATAAAAATGTTTGATGTCTTTAAAGCCAAATAAAGAAAAGTGAAGCGATGAAAAAAGTACTAATTTTTATTATAAACAAAGCTAGTGGTGTACATAAAAAATTAGTTAAAAAAGACATGACAAATTTAGATCATAAACTAGAGGAAATCAACTTTACCTAATGTCAAATTACCTAAGTTGTTGCTTTCATCCACAACTACATTTGAGGTGGAATAATAAAGAGAACGTAAGGAAAATGTTAAATAAAGACTCGAAATATTTTCAATTTGGTTTAAGGCAAGCCAAAAGTTAGTTAGTAAAATTAAGTAGTTGATGTTTAAGTTAAAGGCATGCTTTTTGGGTGCAAATTACCTGGCGGATGCATAGCTTGAGCGGCATCACCAAAGCCAACATGAAACTGACAGTCCTCCTTGAGATTGGTAGCAACTCGACGGAATGTATCATATTCTGGTTGCTCGCGACGATCGAAGTAGCCAATAATAATGCGTTTCTTAGAGTCCAGATTTTCCAGATCTTTCAGAGAGTGAAATTCTTTGATTGGATCCTCTAGCTGGGTTTTAACGAATTCTAAGAAAGCATCAGCCGAACGCTGGCCGCGATATTCCCGCTTACTTAACTGACCATTGCGTATGATTTTAAGCGTTGGATATTTGGTGATATGGAAACGTGAAGCAACAGCAGTTTCACGATCACAGTCAACACGTCCTAGCACAACTTTGCCAGCATCTGGAAACGCTGCTTTGACCTGTCAGTGGGATAGATGTTTGTTTTAATTTGTTTAAAATTTTACTGCATTCTAGACAGATACTTACTTTATCAGCGGCTTCGTTGAAAATGGGCGCTAATAGATTGCTAAAACGGCACCATTCAGCATAGAAATTCAGGAAAACTAATTCATTTGAAGCTGAAAATAATGAAACAAAGGCATTAGTAAAATTTGTTATATTTGAATGTTATAAATGCATATATTTTGAGGGTTCCCAAGAGTAAAATCACAATTAATTTTTTTCAAATTGCAAAGAACTTTTCCATATTTCTTCTAACTGCATCTTAACATTTTTTTCATTTATATAAAATTTTTTAAAGTTATCAAGCGTTTTTCTTAAAAGTTTTTGGAAATTTCACGAAAAAATTAAAAATATGTTACCCAATTGACTGACCAACAAGATTGCCAAAACTTTTAATTACGCTCATTAAAGTAATGTTTGGACATTAGTTTTTGGAAAAAATTACTCAAAGACTAAGAAAATCTCCGTTATTGACCAACTGACCAACTTCAAAATTCTGCGAAAAAAATTCCAAAAAATTTTGCAAAAAATTTAAAAAATAACCTAATTCATAAGCTTTAAAACAAAGATTAAGCAACTATGAAATTCGAAGAAAAAATTTCATTTGGGACACCCTTATTTTGAGTTCGAGTACGAATAAGCAGTTATTTTCGTAATTAATCGATATCGGATGCATAGTTTAGTTTAAGTTAGAAGGAAGAACGTGCAGCGTTGATGTACTTCCATTGGATCCGTTCTTATTTGTTTGCATTTAATCCATTGGTTATGGTACTCAGTAAACCTGATTTCTGCTCAATAGCTGTTCCAAATCTTTAAACAATTTGATTCCTGTATATCGAAGTCGACGATTCTGTAGATTTTGACATTCAGACAGAAGGCGATAGTTTTGGGCATAATGCCAATCCTATTAATCATCACACTGATAGGGCAGTGACCTGTGTGGATTCCCACAAGTATCCGAATTACCAATTTTGACAAGAGCAGAAGGCTCTTAGTTCTGACCAGAGCCTTCTAGATATAATGTCGTCACTTCTGGAAGTCAAGTTTGTGTTGACATTATCTTTTGCTTCGAGGTCGATATTTCTTTTGACGACGCTTATTGCAATGTAGACATCTGTAATGGTTCTATTTGCCTCTATTGTTACTTTACTTCTGGCCAGCTTATCTGTTTCTTAATGTGTGTAGAGGCCTATCTACAAAAATTACCAACTTTGTGGGGTTTCGATTTTTGCTGTGAAAAGCAATAACCTGTGTTGCTTTTTCAATCGCATAAATATCTGCTTGAAAAACATTGCAGTGATCAGGGAGTTTGTAAGGCTCCTTGATCTAGCTGTAGCTGTTTCACATTATCTCCACTTTGAAGCCATCAGTGTAGAATTAGAGATTACCATAAGGTTGGGTAGTCGCATCTTCTCATTTTTGCCTGCTGGGATTGGATGTGGTGTATTTTGTACCCGGTAGTCGGTTGTTCTTTTTGATTCCTCAGTTTCATAGAGCTTCAAAATATATGCATGTTCGAAAGTATTGTTTTTCTAAGCTTGTAACTCATTTAGACAAATTACGCTCTGGGCTGCCGAACACTTAAGTAACTTTTCTATGGCTAGAAGATGTAGCAACATTTCTAGACTCGCTTGCGGCATAGATCTCATGGCTCCTGTTACTCCTATGCATGCTAACCTTTGCACTACTCTTGGTCTGAGTCAAGGTAGCTTCTTTTGTGTACAATTGTCCACCACACCAAAGAACCATAGGTGAGAATACATCTTGTCTGACGATAGAATGCATAAGATATAAAAAACGGGTTTAAGTGTGAGAGAGCGAATCCGTACAAATTGCAATCAATCAACTTGAAAGATAACCAGAACATTAAAGCAAGCCACGGATCTTGTTGGTTCCAATAGCGATAAGAAATCTTAATATGAGAACTTTCAAGAAGTAGAATGCAAGCAAGGCCTTTTCAATGTTACAGTGGGAAAACGAAGATAAATTTCAAAGCTCTGCTATATTGGCAGGCTGTTGAAGAATTTTTTTTTACGATAACTATTCGGATTTATGCTTTTAATAGTCTGAAGGCTGTATCTTACAAAGACATCCCTAATGAATAAAAACCTTATGTTCAGGCATCAAAATTAAACAGACGTTATAGTATGTGTTGCCAGATGCTGAACGGGAAAGTTACGTCATACCATGGAATTGGAAATGTTTGATTATATAAATATTTACACAACATTGCGATCATTGTTTTCATAACGCAAAACAAATTGTAAAAACCTATTTTGTGTATGAACGAGTTGTATACTATAATCTCAAAGAAGGTACATAACTAGTCGAGCCGTAAGTTCTGTTACAAGACTTTCAAAGCAGTATGCAGTTGAAATTTCAAATTAGAAAGTCCCGTTAAAATTTTTGTTGTGTAAGTATTTCATTCTTAGAATTATCAATAAAAATATATTTCATAATCATATTAATAAAATATTATAATATTAGAATCTCACCACGTAAATATGGAGTGGAGCTCCAAAAGAAAATCGTATCGCTGTGATTGTGTTACATAAGTGTGGAAATAGTGCGAGTCAGATATTCAGGCTGTTAAAAAACTTGACATTTCAAGAATGTTTGTGTATCGTACCATAAATCGGTTTTAAAAATCATCTCGAGTAGAGGACAGGGTCAGAAGTGGACGTCCGCGTAAACAAACCAATAAACATTATTATGAGCGTTCATATTTATGGCTCTAAAAAGTGGGTCTTTTCTGGCGATATTATAAGCACTCATAGTTCTAAGTGCGAAGAGTCTTATACGGTTTGTTTGATAAGAATTATAAGACTTAAAATATGACTCTTACCTTGACCTTTAAAGCTTATATCTTTCAGACTCTTATAAGAGCCAAACTTTGGACTCAGATCTATGTGCGCGTATAATTCTTTAGTGTCCTTTTTATGAGCTTTAAAGGTGTAATAATTATGAGCCTTCAAAGAGGTCTAAAAGAGTCTGAATTATGAGTCTTTAAAGAATATTTTATAAGAATATAAATTAAGTCTTAAAACAGTCTTTATGATGAGTCCAAAAAAAAAAAAGACATAAAACCTACTTTGTAGCCCACAACCAACGAAAATGTTCTCATGTAAAATTTATTTTTTGAGCGCATTATGACGATAAAACCTCATTTATATGCGTCTTAAAAGAATATTCTAAGAGTCATAATGTTTGCTTGGAAACTGTTTTATAACAAAAAAAAAAAAAAAACAATAAGTGAGAGGATTACTTTTATAAACCTGAGAAACAAATTGGAAATAACGTCGATTTATTTATTAAGAAATTTGTTCAATATTAAGATAAAACATAAACTTGAAAAAACAATTCAGTTTTTATTTTCAAACGGTAAAGGTACATTTATGTTACACACTTTGTTTTAATTAAACATGGAAATTAAATTTATCAAAACGAGTTATGAATCACCTGAAACCATTAGTATTTTATTTGAGCATCAAAAAGCATTAAAACGATTCTAGCTTTCAAAATTGAACCATTTAAAGATCGATATGACTGAATATGTAGATTAAAAGGTTTGCAAACAAGTAAATATTTTAGTTTATATGTGTGTGTGCAAACATAATTTGAGATATTAACGGTGCTGACGAGATAAAATAAAGGCGTTTTGTCTGCCGCATGGTTTAAATGGGTTATTTGTGTAGTTAAGTTTCTTCACTTGTTTCTTTATTTTTTTTTTTGTTTTAACATTTCAAAACATCGAAATAATAAATTTTCCATATTTTCAGAAGCTGGCTTCTTTGAAAGAACTTAAAAGCATTTAAAACAGGTGTTCAATAAAAGGTTTCTTATAAATTGCATTGTAGTACTATTAGTGCATACAGCACAAAGTAAACAAAAATAACTAAAAATGAAAGAACAACAAAAAACCCCTACGTTTAAAAAAAAACAGCAAAGCGTGGCATAATTTTCTGTCTTGTTCAGAGTTCAACATTTTTTATCAATTTTAAAAACCATGAAAACTTATAGATACAAGATAAAAGATCAATACGAGCTAAACTATTAATACGCTTCTTTGACGGTATTTAGTTGGTTTTTGAAGAAAACATTTTCAGAAAAAAAACCATTGTGCTTAAATTAAAACATCTGAGCACACAACCATAGCAACTACATATAGATTAAATTAACTCTAAGACTCAAATTTTAAACTTTGCCACATAATAACTAGATGTTATCGTCGGTCAATTTCTAATAAGACGTAAATCAAAATTATCTAATGTTCAGGAGGCTCTTTATAATATACCTGGAGTTCATACAATAACTCATTCTTTCAAACGTTCCACTGCCCTAATACCGATGTGCTTTTGATCAATCTACCCAAATCGCTAAAACCCTAATATTTCCAAATATTGACTAAGATCATATAAGAATTAAGCCGACGATATGCAACATAGTTTCTTTAACATATTTTATAGCAAAAACAAAATTTATTTTTATTATCATTTTAAAGAATGGTTTTATTTTTATCGCAACGTCTTTCACCTTGTTTCAAACAAGTATTCAAGATAATAATGTGATATTTTCCGCTATTGGTATTTTTTTATAAAATTGTATACGCTCTAAGGGTGTCGCATGGGGAACCAGATAAATTATGCCATATATAAACCGAAACGCAATACAAAGCAAACGTTGATAATTGGCTGTTCTGCTTGGTATTATAGGCGGTGACACGTCAAAGCAAGTTACTACTATGGATAAATTACATGCACTAGATACCAGCAGTAAATGTGAATGCATTCATTAATTGCCAAAAATTATTGAATTAGCTTTAATTTGATGATTATCTCTTATTGAAAACATCAATTGCGCGTATATATTTTCGAAAGCCACTTAAATATTGAGCACGATATAAATTGTTTTATCTACTATAGAGAGATGATTTTTACTAATTTGACTCACCTAATGTCATGTCGATGTTTTCACTGGTCATGTCAACGGCTCCGCTGTTTGTCGGATTATAGAATATGTAAGTTACCTTGTAGAAATAATAGAATTATATAACTGATCAGATATGTAAAGATTTTTATGCAAAATAGTTAAATCCAGTTTTTGGCAAGTGATCGATTCAGAACTAGAACCCGGTCGCCACAAACTTTGCGGTTTGTCACTTTGCCCATCATCCACTTACCATGAATATAGTTAAATACATCCATTTTTTACTATTAAACAAATGCATGTTTACTTATTTTATTTGATGAACTTTCTTCCAAATATTATAGCTGAAAAATAATCCAGACACTCACTGCATTCGCAAACGTCTGGCAAAACTTTTTGATGTATATTCTTCCTGATTCTGCTTTTTCTCTACTGAAACGCGTACGTTTTGCTTTTTTGTCAACCACGGCCACGAAATCGAAGAAATGGAATGACTTTTTCGATTTTGCTTTGATTTTACTTTTGACAGCCTGGCAGGGTGGCCTTTATTTGCGGAAGTTAAGTGCGTACAGGGATGCAGCATTTTGAAACGTATTCACAACTTAAGAGCTATTCACAATTTAATCAAACTTTTGTAATATTAGGGCTATTCCCAGTTTAAGGCATATTGCTTTGCAAATTTATGCCTTACTAAAAAATGTTTGCCATCAATTGTGAGCACAATTTTTATTCGTTGGCTTTTATTCCATTGAGCACTTTCAGCGAACTCAACTCTTGACGCTTCACGTAGAAAAACATTCAGTGAAAACAACGCTCACCTTGGTATCGTTACCACATCAGTTGATTTCACTGAATCTGACCTTTAACTTGTACACTGCTGAAGAGGAATTTTGATAAAATGTAACAGCTGATTGATTGTCAAACCAGTTTTGCCCATGCTTGACTGTTTGCAATAGGATTTGAGTGTTGCAAATATGACACAGTCGGACAAATGCATTTCTGTAACTTTTGTTGTTGTGGTGAAAATATTTACCATCTTGCCACGACGCCAGGCTGTTTTCCCATGATTGGGAATAGCCCTATTGCGTTTTATTCTCTCGAAAAGTTCTGAATTTTTTTTTTTTTTTTAAATTCTACACTTTTATTTTTCAGTATGCAACAATTCCAAAATGCAACATTGTCATTGATATTTCTTTAACAGTAGACCCTAATCGAATGCGTGTTGCGTTGCGCTTCCTAGCGACACGCAAATTTTGTATACGCATAGCCTAAACAAGTGCGCTGCGTACAATCGAAAACATATATGTTTTCCTTGTTGCTCTTATGTGTTTGTTGCTCTCTGTTCGAATATTTTTGTTTTATGCAGCCAACTTCACAACCAAACGCACTGTCAAAATAGGAAATTCGAATCGAGTAGCGCTAGTGCGTTGCGCATTTCGGTAGGCTTCATATAAAATGTATGTGCATGAACCAATTTTGAAAGAAGCGCAACGCAACGCGCATTCATTTAGGGTCCACTATAAGGTTTGAAGTTTTTACTAGGTTTACACCTTAAAAATTTAACGATGATTCTGTCGTTCATTCCGGCACTGGGAAAACGTTGTTAAAGAACCAGTGTTCATATACTTGGTTCGCTACAAAATCTTCGTGAAAGCCATTCAGGTACTGTCAATAGTCAAACAGCACGAACGAACGAAAATTTCTATTCACAGGCGGTGTAAACAGTCATGTTTTCAGATAATGCCCAATAGCCACAAGGCGTTTTTTTAGCTTCGGTGCAAACATAGTATAAGGAATCTAACATGGTGCTGGTCGCTGGTTAAGGAAGAACCATGAAACTGAGAACTTTTTTGAATCTTTCAATCACTCTAACAAAGCTAGTATGAATTCAGATTATCAGTCGTCTGAAATTAATTGATCAATGGCCTAACGATTTACTTCGACGAGAACAAGACGAAAAATGTGAATAAGCTTTTTTCCTTGATATTAACTCTTCTCCATAAAAGACGTGAGATTTTCCAAAAGGAAATCATTCTTCCAAAACGAGTGCATTGCCCAGATTTGGTGAATAAACTTCGTAACAATTCAAAGTAAAACACACTAATGCCACAATAGATATGATGAGCTCAGTCTTTTCTACATCTTCTGGAAGGTCCTCCAAAACTTGAGGTGTTAGTTTGTTAAAGGCTTTATTCTATAAACAATATTATTCTATAAACTAATAAAATAAAAAATTCTTTAAATTTTCATTGAAAGCCTCATTAAAGCCTATATGACACTTGCTTGTTTTCAGATCTTTAAACAAGCAAGGGATAAAAGAGACAGCAATGTTTTGTGTGAATGGGATGTCTGTAGAAAATTTTGTGAAAAATTCAACAGCTGTTGCGACAAAAATATAATTTATTTTGTGTCAAAAATCTACAACTTGTCCGAATTATTTAAAAATAATTACGAGCTCGAGCAGCGCAATTGTTTTTTATTTCAATTAAAAACATTTAAATGCAACCAATTGAAATGCAAAAACAGCATTAAAAGGTACAACGACAAAAATGCAGAATGTCTGCTTCACAAAATATTTATCTTGTTCTTCTTTCTGTTGTAACAAGGTATTCACAATGACTTTTTCGTGATTTTAAGCTGGTAGAAGCTGAAAAAGTAGAAAATTTTTGTATATTCTAGCGCTTGATTTGCTTGATTGCACATATAGCGTAGGCAGTCATATCAACGGAAAATTGTAGTGAGCATTTATCGTACTGCTCTTTACTTACAATTTAAGCGCTGAAAAATACTAAAACTAGCCAGTGTCATATAGGCTTAAAACGACATATCGAGCCTTACCGCCGAAAAAGCGTAAGCGCCACTTTTTTCGAAATAAACTTTTTAATGGCAAACTACCATAATAATATACCTAAACCATCGCCACTCAAAAAATGAATGACACTTACGTTTTTTTTTTGCGGTTAAGGTTCGATATGCATACAATTTGTTGGGTATAGTTCAAATATATTCATACTTCAATGTGCATAGAATTAATTTTATTGTTTTGTAAGTTCTTTCGGAATACGATATTAGTATTATTGTTCTGATAAAAAATAATGCTGAAATCGCAATACTGCGTTAGGTCGGTCGTGCGCCGATCGTACTTTATATCGACGTTGCATAAACTTTACGAGATGAACTGACAGAAAGCACGACCTATTACTTTACAAAACTCAATGTTGCGCTGACAGATTGTGCGTCTGTAATTTTAGCGATGCCAATAAAAGCAGCTATACAAAAATGCCCACAAAAGTTGTTTTTCCTCCAATTCTAAATCTCGCAATTTCTATATAAATTTCTAAGATATCGAATAATACAAATAGATTAACTTTATCAAAATCTTAATTTGATTACTTTAATAGCATGAGTTATTAAAAAACATTATATAAAACATAAATTCCAGCGATAATAACAGAAATCCCACGAAAATCTATCTTTGGCAGTGAAACCATAAAACACCCACATTTTAAGCGTTTTCAATGAAAATGCAACTCTGCTCTATGAAGAAATGTCAAACGCACGACCGAGTAGAACACTTTTCTACTTATCTCGTTAGATCGTACTTTGGTCGTATTTTATTTCTTCTTCTTGTTTTACGATATAAAGTACGACCAACGCTTGAGGTCGCATTTAGATTTACACCATAAGAACACGTTGATCTCTACTCGAGCTGTCAACGCACGACCGACCTAACGCAGTATTGCGATTTAGCCATAATGTAATTCGAGTCACTGCGTAGGTTTGCGTATTGCGTACTTTGCGTATGTTGAATTAACATACACGCACCATAAAATTTTGCATGAAATTAACTGCGTAGCGTGAAAAAGTTTTGAACATGAGTAATACTATGTTCACACTGAGCTCAAATTATGTAATTTCGTGAGATAATTTCGAAATTGTACAAAAGTGTTCACACTGGGCTTGGATAATTTCGTTTGACGTTTGATTTATTTTTTTTTTCAATTCATTATTGGCCACATTCAGCACTCTCGACAGTTGCCAACTTAAATGTTCAATTAAAAATAGAAAATTCTTACTCATAGTAAGTTTGCAAATTTATTTCTCATAAAGCCGTACATGTTATCAATTGTACTACTTTAATTCATTGAAAACATCGCTCACCTAAGTTTCACTGAATGGGTTGCTAACCGAAGGGTCAAAACAGCTAAGTATCTGAATGTGGTCATTCTCATGTGTCATGTATAATTTTGACGGCTCAGCTGGATCTATAGCAAGATTGTTAATACGCCAAAACAAGGGTGTGTTTAATTCACACTATATTCAGATTTCAGGGTTGCAGTGCATTTTTGCCTAATTTCGTGAGTAATTTAAACGAAATTACTTTGTTTGAGGTAATTTCCAAATCAACATATTGTATGGGAAATTACCATAGTTTTTAGATAATTTCAGTCGAAATTACATAAAAGCTCGAAATTACCTAATTTGATCTCAGTGTGAACATAGTATCACTTTCATATCATTCATTGTTTTGTTTAAATAAATAAAAGCTAACATTGATAGACGATATTTAAGATCGTGTGAAATGACAAATGATTTTGACAAATGATTTTGACATTGTGGCTGTTTATGCAATCCAATGGTACGTAGTAAGCATACGATTTTATTTAAAGTTGAACTAAAATTTAAGTTTGATTAAGTTCATATTAAAAAAATTACATATCGTAATAATAGTGTTATGACACTGGCTTGTTTTCAGATCTTAAAACAAGCAGGGGATAAAAGAGACAACAATGTCTAGTATGAATGGGATGTCTGTAGAAAATTGTGTGGAAAATTCAACAGCTGTTGCGACAAAAATATAATTTATTTTGTGTCAAAAATCTACAACTTGTCCGAATTATTTAAAAATAATGACGAGCTCGTGCAGCGCAAATATTTTTTATTTCAACTAAAAACATTTATAGGCAACCAATTGAAATGCAAAAACAGCATTAAAAGGTATAACGGCAAAAATGCAGAATGTCTGCTTTACAAAATATTTATCTTGTTCTTCCTTCTGCTGTAACAAGGTATTCACAATGACTTTTTCGTGATTTTAAGCTGGTAGAAGCTGAAAAAGTAGAACATTTTTGTATTTTTAAGCGCTTGATTTGCTTGATTGCACATATAGCGTAGGCAGTCATATCAACGGAAAATTATAGTGAGCATTTGTCGTACTGCTTTTAACTTACAATTTAAGCGCTGAAAAATATTAAAACTAGCCAGTGTCATATAGGCATAAGTTAAGTAGCCCATACATCCCTTAAAGCCCGAATGAAATTTCATTTTTTTGTACAATTTTTCTAATTGAAAACAAGTGGCGCATGGGCAAGACAATAAATATATTAAACAATATATATATGCGAGAATAAGATAGACACATACTCACTGCCAAGAGCTAATTTTGACAATTCAGCATCATTGTTAGTCGGTGCTGTTTTTTCTTGTCAACAGCTTATTGCATTGAAAAACATTGACAGATGTCAGTTAATTCTTGACTATTAACTTGACGAGCAACGAATTGAGAGATACATCAATAACTATGCATTGCAAATACAGTCCGTCCCACATTTTTTCTCCAATTCTTACTATATGCACAGCCACTCACACCAATTGAATTTATGCTTGCGCTATATTTCAGCTCTTCTAAATTCATTTTCAATGCATAAAATTGGAAAAAAAAAATCAAGTATCATATGGGCTTAAGCCCATTGTGAGTTGAAATATAGCGCAAGCTTAAATTTAATTGGTGTGAGTGGCTGTGCATATAGTAGTGAGAATAAATGTGGACAAAAAAATGAAGTATCATACGGGCTTTAAATATTTTTTTTTTAAATATTCTACATTTTAATCTGCAACACTGAAAATCTGAAAAATTTGTCTTTTTGTCACATATTTATCGCATGCCGTGTAATATTATTTTAAATGTCATCATTGCTTATTGTGACTTTTATTGCGTTATGTTGGTCAAACTGTTGACAAAATACATAAGAAAATTTTATCTGTGAATTGGAAGGAAATCACATCATCAAAGTTTCTTAAATTTTTCGACTTGGCCGATTGTTTAAAAAAAAATATTTGTGTGAAATTAGTTAATATAGAAATTACGAAACAAACTAATGAAAAATAAATAATGTTTTCATGCCTTTATGTGGCGAAAAAGTTATGTCTAATGCTTTCATTTGCAACAAAAAAAAAAGAAAAGAAAACGAATCAAGGTGCAAAGTGAAGATAAAATAAAAAGCGAAGACTAAAGCGAACAAAGTTTATTTAATTCTTAAAGTATTCCTTTTTTGTTTTCTTTAAATAAAAAATTTACTGCGAAGAACGCAACAAAGCAATTTGCTGAGAATAAATAAATCAAACACAACAAAGAAAGGAAAAAAGCTAAAAAAATTTTCCATTTATATCTTTGCATCTCGTGAGTGTCAGTCTTTTTTTGGCATTTATCAATTTTTCTTTATTGAATAAAAAAATTAACTATACGCGTTAAACTTAGCCAAAATAAATAACTACGCAACAAAAAAAGTTACAAGATACAAAAGAATACAAAGGCAGAATAAAACCAACACGACATCATCATCATCACGACGTGTCATTCCTGTTTGTTCTTATTACGAGTGAATTAAGTGCAAGCGCAGCAGACACCGCGACAAAAGCAGTTGCCAGCTTTTCATATTTTATTTTAGCCAAAGCTTCAATACTTTTATTCCGAAACGTCAAATCACGAGCCAGGTGAGTCCATATGTCTGATGTGTATTCCTTGTAAGCTTCTCGTTGAAAGAAACTTTTCGAGTTATTCCAGAGTTAAGTTGAATTTGCAAAAGGGTTTGGCCAACTGCTATCACTGCATCTACCGCCATGAAAATGTTCATAACTAAGACAAGGCTAAGTTAAAAAATTATCTTTAAAGGTACTTCTTTGTGCTAAAAGTACAATAAAATGTGAATTCCTTTGATTATAATCCGATAAGAATTCTGATTCATAGATAAGATACATGAATATACCTACATATACTATGTACATATATTTAATGGTACATTTCACGTGTTGTAAAAGCTGTAAAAGAAGGCATTCAATTTGATTGCTTCTAAAAAATTTTGAATCCTCGAATAACGAAATAAGAATGCATTCAATGTTGCAAAATTGATACATGAATAAAATTTTGAATTCACAATCAATTTTTAAAAATTGATTAATTATTCATTTCGTATTATTATTAGTTATTCATTTTTTATTCATAATTAATTTTTTATATATTATTAATTTTTTATTCATTATTCATTTTTTATTCATTATTCATTTTTTATTCATTATTAATTTTTTATCCATTATTAAATTTTTATTCATTATAAATTTTTTATTCATTATTCATTAATTATGAATAGCATTCATTTGAATAAAAAAATGAATGCATTATTCTGAATAAAGAAAAATGAATAATAAATCATTTTTTTGGAATTGAACGTGAATCGAAAATTTTATTCATTGATTAATTTTGTTATCATTGAATGGCATTCTTTTGTCCTTATTCACTTGTACTTAGAATTCTGAATATGAATGCAAATTTTACAGCTCTAGTTATAAGTATTTAAATTCCAAACAGAATTTCTATCCAAATTTAGGTTATATTTTTATACCCTAAACCTGAAAGGTTAGGGTATATTAACTTTGTGCAAACGTTTGTAACGCATAGAACGAAGCGAGTCCGGTATAGAAAAGTATATATATTCTTGATCAGCGTCACCACCTGAGTCGAGCTATCCATGTCCGTCCGTCCGTCCGTCCGTCTGTGTGTTGTCCGTATACACAGGATAAGAAGAAGGAGTAGAGATAATTGGATGAAACTTGGTACACATGATCACATGCACCCAAGGATCTGCACTATTGAATATTTTTGGAATCCGCCCACGGACACGCCTACCTCCCATACAACGCAAAAATTGAAAACTGCATAACTCAGCTCATAGTAAACCTACAACAATAAAATTTGATATGTATGTGTTTTTCACCAACACAAAGATGTCTTCGAAAAATGGACGTCATCCGCTCACTGACACGCCCACCTCCCATACAACCCAAAAATTGAAAACGCAATAAATAAGCCTGTGTTAAACTTAAAAACCTTAAATTTGGCACATATGTTTTTTATAACAAACCAAAGATGGTTTTGAAAAATGGACATCATCCGCCCACGGACACGCCTACCTCCCATACAACGCGAAAATTGAAAACTGCATAACTCAGCTCATACCCAATCAGCCAAACAAGCTTGGAATAAGCTTTAAACAAGCTTACAAACGTAAGCCTCAAGCTTGGATAACGCTTTCATTTACAATTGTAGAACGCTTACATGTAATTGTAGGATAAACGAAAGTGAACCCTTGGAATAATATTCCTTACTTCAAGCTTAATCCAAGTGTTGTTTTTACAATTGGATATAAGTGTTTTAATAAGCTTTTTCCAAGTGTGCTACATTCAACAAATCAATTAGCACTCGCGAAAAATTTTTATTCCGTGGCTCAGTTGGTAAGCCACTTGTTTATTTGAATTGTTGTGATTTGGACATCCAAGGTTCAATTCCCAACCGGAACATTTTTATTTTTGTTTATTTTTTATTTTTGTTTGTTTAAATTGAAGCACATATTTATATGAAAAATTGCATGCCTTCAAAAATTTTTGTGTTTGCTACACCAGGGATCGAACGCGCGACCCACCGCATGTGAGTCGGACACTCTAACAGCTTGCCGTAAGCCTTTGGCTGCTGAGCGAACAAAATGAAAATAAAATACATTTATGTATGTATATATGAGAGCATCACAACTTTGAACAGTTGTACAACTATTACTGTTGTCAGCGTTTTCTAAGTATGATTGCAAAACACTTACTTAATGCAAGCCTTTCCAAGTATTATTGTGCATCACTTGCTTTTTGAGTTTTACACAATAGTTATACAAAGGAACTTGGAAATTTATTACCTGGGCAAGTGTATTTCAAGCGTGCTTGGATAAGGCTTGCTTTTTGTATTGCATGTAAGCTTTATCCAAGCACTATTTCTAAATGGCTGATTGGGTAGTTAACCTACAACAATAAAATTTGATATGTATGTGTTTTATACCAACACAAAGATGTCTTCAAAAAATGGACGTCATCCGCTCACTGACACGCCCACCTCCCATGCAACCCAAAAATTGAAAACGCAATAAATAAGCCTGTGTTTAACCTAAAGAGCTAAAATTTGGCACATATGTTTTTTATGACAAGACAAAGATGGTTTTGAAAAATGGACGTCATCCACCCACGGACACGCCTACCTCCCATACAACCCAAAAAGTTGAAAACTCAATAAATAAGGTTATGTTTGTCATAGAGAAATTAAATTTGGTATGTACTATGTATTTTGTACCAAAACTAAGGTGTGTTCAAAAATTGGGAGTAATCCGTCCAAAAACTCGCCCACCTCCCATAGCGAAAGCACAATAAAGGCATTAA
Organism: Tetanocera ferruginea; assembly: GCA_958299015.1. Classification (NCBI taxonomy): domain Eukaryota; kingdom Metazoa; phylum Arthropoda; class Insecta; order Diptera; family Sciomyzidae; genus Tetanocera; species Tetanocera ferruginea. The sequence goes on along the minus strand of OY282643.1, from coordinate 44,871,220 downwards.
CTGTGAGCTACAGGAATAAAACTTGGTATGTGTACATTTTTCATCAAAATTTAAATGCACATAAAATATAGGCTTCATTAGCCCACGGACACGCCCATTTACAATAAAATTTTTTTTGTTTTTGAAAAGTGGGTTTAGGGTATTTCATAGTCGGCCTAGACCGACTTTAGACTTTCTTTACTTGTTTAAACCTACAATTGATGTGTTTAAATTAAAAACCAAGTAAAACATAGATTTTTGTGATGAGTTATCGGCGTGAATATTTTAACTCCGTTTAAGAAGTTTAAAACTTTGTGTTAAATTGAGATGAGTTAAAAAGCCTAAGTATTTTATAATTATAACAACCAAAAATTCCCAATGTCGTGATTTTCAATAAATATATTTTCGATAAATGTCGAAAGATGAGGTTTGAGGTTCTAAAATTTTTCAGGACAAATTTTTTAAATATTAAATCTAGAGCACAATAAAAAATTATGGACTTGACCGCATAACCCACTTCTTGTCATTCTCTTCCATTGCTTCCTTTCCTGCGAAATCTCTAATAATGTGCAACCTCGGGAGAGGACGTAGTGCACATTTGAAAAATATTTTCGTCAGTTTTTGCCCTTTTAATCGCAAATGTTCACATCTTTTCGTCATTTGTTAAATGCCTGTGAGTGTTAAAAAAACTACCCAATAGTTTGAAACCTCTGTTTTGATTTTGTTTCAGAATTGGGAACATGATGTGGCAACAAATCCTATTATATTGTTATCCCTTTCTAGCGAGTTTATCCAAATCCCGTTTTTTTTTTGGAATCGAATTGTTTTAGGCTGCCCGTATTGTAAACGCCTATTCAGACAGGCAGGCAGGCAGAGTGTGTGAAAAAGCGAGATAGAGAGCTATATATATCTCGTTTGCTCACACAGATTTCAGCCTGCCTGTCTGTCTGAATCGGCGTTTACTCTGCGGGCTGGTTTACTCTTTAGGCTGGTTTCGTCAAGGATTGAACCCTGGACGGTTGAGTATTAACCTCGACCGCTAGCAAACTTGGCTTAGCTCGAACTTCGTAAAAGGTGATTAAGTTTCATTTGATACGTGTAGGCAATCGAGGCAATTAAAATCTCTTTTGAAAATGTTTATTTTAAAATATCAAACGAATGTCTTAAAACCTAATTTTGAAATGTTAAATTTAGAAAATCAAACGAACGTTTTAGCAGCTCATTTTAAAATGATTATTGTAGAAAATCAAACGAACGTTTTAGAAGATTTTTTTAAAATATACGTTTTTAAAATAAAAATAAACGTTAGAGGCGCAAAAACTGGGTTCAACGTTTTAAAAAGTAGCATGTTTCTGCTAGTTTTGAAAATGTAGTTTTCTCAATGAAGGCAATACGTAAGAAGGCTCGAGAAATACGGAATATAACCCACAGTTCGTGTTTAAGACTGTTAAGCCCTGCGGTGCAAAAATTAATGTTTGGGGATGTTTCTTATACAACGGTACCATATTTTGGATTAAAGGCAATATGAATGCTTATGCTGAGTGGAAAATGCCGTTCAAATGGACAGTCCAACAGGACAATGATCCAAAACATACGAGCAGATTGGCAAAAAAGTAGTTTTCCAACAACGGGATTGATGTTTGAGAGTGGCCTGCTCAATCTCCAGACCTGAACCCAAATGTAGTTGGTCTATGGGCTGCATTAAAGACATCGTGGGAAAAAATATACCGTTGGTGAGATACAGACATCTAATCGACGCTATGCCACGGCGCTCTTCTTCTGTAAGAATCTTAACATTTTTTTTATTATAACAGCAACTTTTTCATTTACAGGATAATCCTTTTAAATACTACTATTTTTTGTACACCAAATTTTTGGGAGAGTGGAGTTTTTTAAATTTAAATTTTGTTACTTAAATTATTTGAATAAAAAATTTATATTTTTTATATCACTGGTATTTGCCAAAATTAATCTGCAAATAAAAAAATAACAATAAATAACAGGAACTATTCTTATTGATATTTGAAAAATCTGGCTTGTATCGCTACTCTTATTTTGCACACAGCTATATGTGTATAAAAATGATAGTTACTTTTTATTTCGTAGTAGGTTGAACACTCAAGTGTACACGATATGCCAAGGTATGTAAATTCCTTGACAACTTCAAAGTTATATTTTGTTTTACCCCCGTTTACCGTCAAACCCACATTGGCTGATTCCTTTTCGATAGCGGCGAAAGCAGCAGTTGCATCTCTTGGTTCGGCCGATAATATCGATATCATCAGCATACTCAAGGAGCTGGACACCTTTGTAGTATATGTTACCATTGCGGTGTACACCTGCCTTTCGTAGGATCCCTCATGATGAAATTGAAGAAATATCATGATTAAAGGTTTCGGAGAGATAATTTCCTACCTTGACGGATCAAGTGCATGTATTTCTCAACGTCATACCGAACTCAGACATTGTTGCTTACAGGCAATCCCGAAACGGACTATCGAACGCAGTTTTATAATCGACAAAGAGATGGTGGGTCTCGATTTGATATTCGTGGGTTTTCTCCAGGATTTGACGTAGTGAAAAAATCTGGCCTATGGTGGACTTGCCAGGACGAAAGCCACATTGATAAGGTCCAATCAGTGTTTTGGTATGCAACTTCAATCCTTCACACAATGCGCTCGAAAGAACCTTGTACGCGATGGAAATAAGACAGATACTTCGGTAGTTGGCGCAGATTGTCGAGTCTCCTTTCTTAAGTATAGGACAAAGCACACAGAGATTTCAATCGTCTGGCATGCTTTCCGCTAGCCATATTTTGCTGATTAGCTGATGCATGCACCTTATCAATTCACCGCCGCCGGTTTTTAACAATTCAGCAGTCAGCATCTGCATTCCTTCGATCATTACATCAATTTGATTTCGCGTCTTTTGATCCGGGGCTTGCAGGTGACGTTGTGGATATTGAGGTGTTCGAATCTGGCGCTACTTACTTCCATGTTTCGCGCCGCGGCGAAGTCAACCAGTCTTAGACCGTTGTTCGAAGTGGACTCGTGGAGATTGAACTGACCGACAGTGGAGCCAAAGATGACTTCTTTTCCGATCTTCGCGTTGAAATCGTCGAAGACTATTTTCACATCCTGGGCTGGACATCCTGGGGCGTGCGCGAAAATTAAACTTAAGTGGAAGAATCTGGCCTTGATGCGGATTGTGGTTAGCCTTTCGTTCACGGATGTCAACCGGGAAACAGAGTGGCGTAGTTTCCGGCTTACGACGGAACTGCATCCAAATTCGCGCTTCTCCGCATGGCAGTTGTAGTATATATCGCAGTCTGCTCGCTTAGAGCAGCCTTGTCCATCGCATCTCCTGGATGGCGGTGATGTCAACCTTTGTTTTTACGAGGGCTTACGTCAATTGGACAGAGCTACCTTCCCTATAAAGGGTCCGTATATGTCAGGTGCATATCCGTTAATCATCTCGCCTTGACAGTGCCAGTTCAGGCTATGTGGATTTTTCGATCAAGTCACAGTGTCTGTCTTACACTACGTCCTTCCAGACCCTAGCTGGTCACCCGCTACTTGTCCAGGGCCGCAAAAAACGGCTAACCTCTACAGTACCCGCCATAATATTATGAACTCTTTTATTTCTCTACAAATTTAAAATACAGATAATTTTTGAACGATTGTCAATTTACTTTCAACTGATGTTTTTTGTATTTTATTTAAAGTTATTCATTGCCAATTTCTTTGTAAAGAAAAATTTGTAAAAAGAGAGTTATTGCGCTTATGTGGTCGATTTTAGTTACTGGAGGGCCCTTTAATCATTTCAAAGAAACCTGTTAATTTGCTGTTATCTTTTCGCTCGCGTCTTTTGTTAATTATTTCCATTTTTGACTACACCCACACGTCTGGGTAAATACATCTCTGATAAATTTTTGTAATTGGGACTTTTCTACTTGAAAATTTCCAAGAATTCCATTAAGATTTTTTAACCGGAAACGAGGAAGAAAAACAAAAATCTGCAACAACCAGGCGGTTAATTTCTTCATATGTGGACATAAGCACATTCTCCTATCGGCAGATTACAATATAAACCAAAATCAGCGATACGTAAAAATACAGCACCAATAAATGAGAATTCTGGAAAAAGCAAACCAAAAATTCAAGTCCGGGCCAAAAGAAAAGTGATAAGTTTGGCTCTGCAAAACCGAACAAACCCATCAGAGGACACTGCTAGAGAAATAAACCGTGCTAGTGCTAAATTTTCACAAAGAAACGTTCAAATTTTTAATATAGACGACCAGCTAAAAAGCCGAAACAAACAGAAAGAATGAGAAAACAACGACTTTATTGGGCACATCTTCCTGTTTATTACCAGGAGGAATATTGGAAAAATGTTTTCAACAATGCTGTCTGTATATAGTTAAATTTGTTGTGCATATTGGTTAATGTAAAGAATACTTTAATTTTCCAATTATTTGTAGGATATAGTTGGTGACGTTTGCCAGTTAGAAGCTGTGACAAAATCCGTTAAATTTGTACGGCGAAACACAAATGCACGATTTTTAGAAGAGTATGTTGAAATGTGGGTGAAATATCCAGCGTCCTTAATGACTTGGAGTTGCATAATCGCAGAACGTGCTGGTGCGATTTATTTTTTTAAAGATACAATCAGCAGCAACGAAAACATAATCGTCATTGAGAATACTTAACTGCCATATTTGAAAGGCCTTGATTGTCCTATACGCAGATATATGTACCTTCATATTAGATGGAGCTCCATGCCACACATCCAAAATAAGCAGACATTGCTTTAACAACAAACATATCTTTTAATTTTGTTCTAGGAAGGCAATTTGACGGACCTCACCCACATTGAGAACAGTCAAACGCTTCTTAAATCAAAAGTGTGTACTCGGAAAAATAGAACCTAGCACATTTTTAGTCAAAACTAAATAAGAACATTATAAAAAATTTAATAAAAACCATACTTCATAGAATTAAAGATGTTATTTAAAACAAAGAAGGTTTTTGAAAATACTTATTCATATGGGACTATCTTCTAAATCGTCAAAAGGAAAGTTGCAAAAAAATAAAAAAAAATATTAAAAATTATTCAGAAACTGAATGAAAAATTACCAAAGAAAATTAAAAAAGAAAAAGTGTCGGTGGAGAGGCCAGGGGTGGTGAATCGAATGATGCCAATTAATTTGCAGATTTTAACATCTTCCATAAGTGGTCATTTCGATAATCGGGAGTTAAGGTAAAAAATTTTTTCGGAAATATTCCCCAAATCGGTATTTGGAGTTTTTTACGTTGGTGCAATGTCAGGGCCACACATCGAATTAGTGGGTCACCCCAAGAACAGCCTTAATATGGCACGACTCAAGAAGTGGTAGAAGCGTTTGAAATTTATGTTCAAAAGTTACCCAACGAGAGTAAAAAAATGTATTGACCATCATGGAAAATATGTTGAAAAACAATGAAACTATTTTCAATGATAAATTTAATATTTGTTTTTACTTGCCTGTCAACAAACTTAAGTAGCAACCTACGTATTAATAAAAAGGCCTGCGTGTGAACACCTTGTGAATTTTATGACAATTAAAACGTAATATCGTTGTTTATAAGATAAAAAGGATTCAAGGAAGTTAAGTGACCTTTATTGTAATTTTGATTGAATAAATCCAGAAACTCGGAAAATTTATTTAATTTTTCATTTAAAGCAACTGAACTGCGTTTATTTATTGCTCATTTTTTTACTTAATGTTTTGTTTTGTATGTTTTCGATGTTTTGTCAATAACAAAACAGTAGATTTGCTTTGTATAAATAATGATTTTTTTTTTTTGTTTTTTAGTAAATTCAATGATAGCATCTTTCAATTAAATTTTTATTTTACGGAAAATATACATTAATTGTAAAAAGTGATATCATAACCAGAGTTTATGTATAGTACCTGGGTGACCGAGCTCCGCTCAGATTCCTGCCGTATATTCAAATTTTTTACGGTATTTAATGTATCGGAAATGCCAACTTTATCTTAGAAACAACATATAAGATCATATTTTTCAATTAACTTTAAATGCATTTTTATTTTATCATAACTTCGTTTTTCAACTGAACGAAATTTGTTTTGGTTTTATATTTGGTTTAATTATTTTGATAATTTACTTATGCTGAACTTATGCCGGCCATTCCAAGCCTAAGTAAATTTTTTTTACTAAGTAAAAAAAAAGTAAACTGTTCATATCTCAAAAAATGCATTTTCGGTTTTTTTTTACGTAGAATTACGTCTTACACCGCGGTTTTTATGCAGTCGTTTTAACAAAATTTTTTAAGGTCATACCTACAGCCTATAATATTCATCGTTCAAACATAATATTTATACTAAAGTATCAGATATATCCTGCGCTAAACGAATATCTAATTTTGGATTTTGTTACTTTTATATTAAAGTCACAAAAAAGCAAAAGCTTAGAAGAATAATCTAGATTTTTATATAAGAAAATCAATCATTAGCTACTTGCATGTTGTGTCTACTGCTTTCTTTGTTTTTGTTTTTGCTTGTGTTGGTTTTGTTTTGAACGAACTGATTCGCAGCATTGGTGCTCTGCTCCACGTTAAGAGGGTGTTCTAAGTTCCGATTAGATTTAACACTTATGAAAAAAACTATTGGCATTATTTTTCGTTGTATGCTACTTCCCAACAGATGTCGTTTTCTATTCACTTAATATGATCTTTGCATCTAAAACAGCAACCGGTTGTTATTGGGTTGAGCAGAAATCAGCAGAGTCGTGGCTCAGTCAGATAAGCTGTTGTAGTATTAATGTTAAGAATCAAAGAAGCATGGTTCGATTCCTCAGCTTGGTTGATAAATATATTTTTTTTTAATTTTTTATTATTATAATCTTATTTTATTAATTATTTAATGTAACAATTGCATAGTGCAATATTTTTATTTTTTGTCACATCCTGTTGCTTGCGATAGCATGAACAAAATGTAAGCAAAATACAGCTTTTATTAGTCTTTTAGTTATTTTGTATTCAATTTTTAACCTAAGTTACCATAATTCAAATTGTATTCCCAATTAATTAAATTTACGTACAGCTTTGACTAAAAATATGTCTAGTATTTTTAATCGTATCAATTCTAAAAAAAAGGATTAATATATGTATTAGTTCAATGTATTGTTTAAAAATTACTCTAAGATTTTTAACCGTAAAGTTGTTGTACTATGTGGTCTGTTCACACCATAAGATATTTACAAAATGTGAATTTCTCACTTCATCCTCCCCAGACGGCCGATTGAAAAATGTTAAAACTTTCTGTTTTGTTTTAAGACCGATTAAAAAATTCTTAGAGTAAATTTCATCTTAATTTATTTCGAATTTTTATAAGGCATTTAAAATTTTGTAAGCTTACTGCAAATAAAAGAAAGGAACTAAAAATTTTTTTCCAGCTGTTTACAGTTTTAAGGTCCAAGATTCCTTTATTATATACAAAATAATTATTTGACCTAATAATAAAAACATTTTTGCTCCAGATTTTATAAAAATATCTCAAACGGTATAGAAGTTATGAACGATTAAGTGAAATGGATATCAGAAAAAATTGAAATTACGAAAAGCATAACATTTGGCCATTATATTTTATTTTGGTGGAAACTTAATTTTTTTCTTAAAATTACAAAAAAAAGTGCACTTTTTGAGATGTGAGCAAATTAGATTTTTTTTTCAAAACGTATGAAACTCTAGCATAGGAAACTCTTACAAAATTATTTTCCTTTTTAAAATTTGTTTAAGATTTAGTGTAAATTACTCTATTTGTAAGATTTCTTTTTATATCAAAAATTGGTACATCAAAACTGTACCAATTCAAAAAAAACGTTTCTATAAAAAAAAGTAAATGAGAAATATAACTAATTCACCAAATCACTGTTTGGTGAAGCTTAAAAAATAAAAACAAAAAATCTTATTGAGCACGGCGGGATTCGAACTCACAACCTTGATATCATTATACAGAAGCTCTATTCACTGAGCTATTACCGCTATAACACATAAGCAAACTTAACATAAGATATTCGGCAGAAAATTTAACTTATTTATTAAATGCGTGAAAACTCGGAAAAACAGCTTTTCCCAGAGATGAGACCTAGCGGGATCGATTTTTCAGCCCCCTCTTCATCTATATTGTAAATTTCATCGAAATCGTTAGTGCCGTTTTCGAGAACGCAATTGCAAATATATATACAAATATTGCTCGTTTAATAGAATAAGATTTTTGAAACATATATCTATGAATATTTATTTTATTTAATTGTCATACTCTAAGTATAAATAATATACTTTTAAACATTTTAAGGCATTTTTTATAAATGTATCCAATTTTATAAAAAAAAATTCTGTGAATATGGCAGCGCTGTTAGACAACAGATAAATGTATGGAGCTCAAAAATAAACATCGAAACAAGTGATAGAAATAAGGCAGAAAAACACATAAAGTAGAAATGAGTCTGTTTGTAAGACTGGGCAGAACAACGACGACGACGACGAATAAACTGCGAAGCAACAAACGAATATTATTCGCTGTTGGCAGTTGATGCAAAATTAAAAGACGCAGCGCGGAGTCAGTTCCTCGTCAGCAATATAGATTTTTCAATAACTAGCCAATAACTGCTCGCTCAAGAAAAACAAATTTATAACATTATTTCGGAGCGTGGAATTTTATTAAAATTACATATAAAAAAGTGCGGTTTGTAATTAATATCAAATGAGTTTTCTTTTTTATATTTGCTTAAAAAAAATGTGTTAAAAACTCAATGCAATTCTAAATACTTGTTTATCATTTAAGTAGAATTTTCTTAAGCAAGTGCAAGTGCAGCCTTAAAAATTGTTTATAACCATGAATTTTTCAATTTTGGTCAAAACTAGATGTTTTTTTGTTTGTCTTTGTTACGAAAAACGTAAACTAACAGATTTATTTATTTATATAAAACCATTTTTGCCTTGTCATGACTTGTCTTCTTCGCTCTCTGTGTGTATTATTCATTGTTTTTTGTTTTGCCAAAATAAAAACAAGAAAGCGAAAATAAAGAATGCGAAAAAATACAAAAATAAATAAAAAGAAAAACATAAAATATACTATAAACAATTAAATGTTGCGAATTAACGTTTTTCTCACTCGCTTTGTTGCTGTCGTTCACTTTAGTATTGTGTTTGTGATTTCACGAAATTTTTAAACCACAACAAATATGTTGTTTAAAAATTATCTACTATATTTTATTATCCACTTCTCGAATAAACTTTTGACCATTTATCTGTAGTGGAAGAACGAACAGTTATTAATCTTCAATTTGTCGCCGCAAATAGATAGTGGCTTTTTTATATTTTTTCATAACCTATAAATGCTTTAACCAAATGATTGATAACATTTGCGGTTGTTGTTATTTTTTATTTTTTGTTATTTTAATACTTGTTTTATATTTAGAATGTTCAAATGAAATTACTAAAGCTTTATTTTTTTAAATTTTTCGCCAACAATCTGTGTCGCTTATTTTGTAAAATTTTTAAAATTGTTCTTTTATTTTATCAAAATATATACAAACACTCATACCTACATATTTGCTTAAAAAACAGGTGCAGATTATTATAATCTAAACTTTATGTGTGGCAGTTCTCCCTGCCACGATTTTTTTTTTTAAAGTTGTCACACGTTTTTGGTTTCTCTTGCCGTTAATTAACATATGTGGAACTCTTTAAACGTTATTTCAATAGTCAGTGCTTAGAAATATTACATACTTTATTAACCCTAAAACGGCACATCTCATATCAGTATACATAAATGATAGGTTAGTGAAAACTGGGATTTTGTGATTCTGGGATCAAATAACCGACTAATCGAAAGTTGTAAACGAAGTGGCGGCCATTCCAAGCCTAATGCTTATAAAGTTGTTTTCGTAAAATTGACCTCTGCTCTTCGATTTGCTTGAAATTTTGACTTGCTATCTATTTGTTACATCAAAACTAAGATGTGTACAAATTACGAACTTCATCCGCCCACGGACACACCCACAAAGCAAGATTGTATAAATTCTATGTTTTAAGGCCAATTGAAAAATGTTGTAACTTTTTGTTTTAAGACCGTTATAAAAAATTCTTGAAGTAAAGTTAATCAAAATTCAAAGATTTTGTAAACTTACTGCATATAAAAGTGAATAAAACGGCAAATCCAGTGTCACTCACGTTTCAGTCATAGCAGAAAACATAAATTTTTCTCCATCAAATTCAAAAGCTTTTCATATAAAATTATATGGGTTCAATAAGTTTTAGGCTCACTATTATAAGTTCATGCAAAAAGTTTTATAATGTGTAAATCATTTCGAAAAAACTCTCTTTAAATGGTGTGTCACTCACGTTTTCGTACGATTTTAATTTTTCGAGTTCTTCTAACAAATTGCTTAAAATCTGTGAATTGTTTGAGTTATTATAAGGAATAAAGTAATTTTCCTTAACGAAATTGAGTAGAAATTTTAACTGCAGGAAAAAATTTTGTTTTTTCTCAGAATTTTAAGATTTTTTCATACACTGATTTTGTCACTCACGTTTCACGTGGATGTCACTCACGTTTCAAATCAATTTTAATTGTCCTTTTTTTGCATCGTGGTTAACCTGGTGAACTGTATTAAGCATATTTTATAAAAAAAATTTTTTCTTATATTAAGGACATTTTTATACAAAAAAGAAAAAAAATTTGTACGGAAAGAATAATGTAAAGCATAATATAGTTAAAAAAATAATTCATAATATAAAAACAACACAAAAACTATTTCAGAAATATATCATTTTAACAACATTTATTCCGGTTCTGCATCCGAATCTATATGTATATCACTAAGCCTAATTCGTTGATCCTTAAGCCTAGTACTATGTTCGATTGCGTGAAATTTGTTGCGTGAAAATTTCGACAGATATTTTGTTGCGAACGAACAGCTGATGATCAGCTTACAAATTTCGACAAAAAGTAAATAAACAGCCACAATTTATTAGAGGGCAAGCAGAAAATCATTTAAGTTTATTAATTTTTATTATTTGTGATTATATAAATACAAAATAAATATTTATACAAGTAGACACGATGTGCTGTGTTGTGGAGCAGGACAAGTCATTAGTTTATGGCTGTAAGCTGCGAAGTTTTGCGACCGCCAACATCGCGGAAAGGTGCATCCTTATAACAATTCCCAACAACTGCAATTACATTGTTATTTTGATTGAACTTTTTTCTTAAATGAAATGGCGATTGTCACTTTTCACGGCAAAATAAATGGTCGGTTCAATTAAATTATCGTGAAAACAATGTTGCTAGATGCATGTTGCTGAATAAAGTACTAGATTTTCCGCAGCGAAGCATAGTACAGCTTTGACGAAAAAGTTGTGAAATGTTCACGGTTGTTTCACAGCTGTCATTTTTTGTATGGAAATTTGAGTGGAATTTCACGTGAAGCCAAACAGAGTACTATGCTTTACGCTGATTAAAAGCCAAAGACCGCGCCAAATTTGACTATATAACTGGCCTATTAGCAATTCCGTCAAGGCCAACGACTTAAAATAATGATTTAAGTAGATCTTTTTGTTCTTTGCTAAATTTGTTTTCTTTTTCTTATATGAATCCGGATTTAACTATAATTTTTCTATCTTTTTTTTCATACGTTCTTTTCTACGGTCGGCTTTAATTTTTTCTTGATGTTTTCGTCATCTTTCATTTCTAATACAAAAATAAACAAAAAAAAAAATTAAATGTCACCCACGTTTCACTTCTTCAAATGCTTTTTTAATGGAAAATAATTGCGTCGGCTTGATTTAAAAAAATGCAAAATTCACTAATCTTATATTAAAAGTAAATCCGAGACATAAATTATGCCCGCCAATTATTTTCCAAGATAATCCAACTTATCAATAAAAATTGTCACTCACGTTTCACTCTTGAATCACTTTTTTAAATTATATTTTTCGATAGAAAATAAGTTTTTTTAAAAATTGTAATATTCACTTTTCAATAGAAAATGTTTCGATTGTGTATATTATGTAACGGTGCTTTAATATTTTAATCGCGAAATACCAATTTACAAAAAATAAAAACCTACAATTTTTTAACTTGCTACAGATTAAAAATACATTCAATAAAATCAGTTAAAATTTAAGGATACAATATGTTTTTTCAAAATGCTTTTACCGCAGGAAAACACAAGCAATATCGTTAACGTTCCATGTATTTTTATTGAATTTAAAGCACTTTTATTTTTTAAGGTTTAGGTTTACTTTTTCTGGATTTGGTGAAAACTAAAAATTTCAATTTTTTTAATTTTTTCCCGTAATCTTTTTGGAAGGTTTTTATTTTTGACCCTCCATCACTAACCTTAGGGTGGAATCCACCCAGTCACACTTTCTATGCAAGATTTCTAATGCAATACTTGCGTGACGAATTAACAGTCAAAATCTAATCTGTATTCAATATTTTTAATTCAATAATTTTCAGTTTCTAGTGGCCTCCGAGATATAAGCGTGTCAGCGCGATTAAAAAAAGAAGTTTTCGGTGAATTACACAAAGGAAGCTTAGTAGCAAAACTCAGACAACGTGCTCTAACAGTGATAAATACATTTGATAAGGACACATATATCCAATTTACACTAACAACAGTATGTCCTCAATGCAACGCTTTGGCAAAAATGGAAAACTACAGACGTGAGCTCTTCCAGTAGCGTAATATTACTGCAAAAGTTATATAAATTTAGCTGATCTTTTTGAGGTGGAAATTTGTTCTAAAGAGAAAAAAGTACTTAAATAATTTTTTGTCTGTGTAATTTCAGCTTTACAATCGTATATTTCATATTTCACTAGATCTTAAACTGTAGAAATGAGTCGCTTTTTTCAAAACCTATTGTATTTTCGTTTTTTTTTAAATTAACTCATGAACTAGTTTGAAATGTTTTGTTTTACATTGAAATAACCATTCTTTTCATAACAAAACATTTTAAAATAGCGAAAATAGTCTGCAATTTATTGAAAACTAGCACATTTCTTAGGTTTGAGAAATTATATTCTCATTATTTTGAATTTCTTTTGTGGGTGGAAAACACCCAGAGTTGGTTGTGACGTAACTCAGCCATAGGTTAGTGATCCAGGGTTAAATTACAAAAAATAAAACTGCTTTTTCTGAAATAAGAGCAAATTAAATTTGTTTTCAAAAAGCTGGCAACTCTATCATAAATTTTCCAAAAATATTTGATTTTTAAAGTGCTTTCTAACGATACTTCATTTAAAAAATGAACTTAATTTACAAACAGATGCCAGATATATGATTTTTTTTTTTTTTGGATTCGCCAAGGGAGTGTGAAATCTTATGAATACGTATTCTTTCTTAAATCTACATTCTTAAATCAGTCCGGATCAACCGGAAAAGACAGAATGCACCTACGTACTAAAACACACACCCAGTTGGCGAAGTATGAATTTCCACTAAGCACATTAATTGGCTTTTCAGCGAAACTTAAAAATTTTATACAAAAACACGAATTTATTAAGAATTTTGAATTTAAAAAGGTAAACAACATCAAATAGGAAGTAAACTTTACATAAAACTCCAAAACAAAGAGACCAAAGTAATTATAAATAATATGAATATTAGTAAGTTTGCGGCCACTATCCAACCCAAGAACCTACGTGGAAAAGAGATTAAACTCTAAAACACCAAACCAATTCCATAAACAATGGATGCTTCTCAGTATACAGTTGAAACTAGTGTTTTGTACTTAAATGTATTGAAATTTAAAAACAAAATCGACGTTTCTGTTCATTTAAAATTTTGCACTTACCACTTTTGTGCGCTTTACCATCGATATTTCAAGCAAATCGAAGACATAAGGCCAATCACGACTTGCATGAGGCGTAGAATAGCCGAGTGAAGTTAAACGGTTATTAAGTAAAAAAAATTTGTAAAAAACTAAGCAAATTTTTAAAACTTCTAATTTTTTGTAAAAATTTGCTATTTTTTGGAATTAATGCTTATAAAATAGTATTTAGTATTTTCAATAAATTTTTGTTGATTATTCCTAGATCATATTTATAGTTTTAAACAGCAAATTTGCACCAAAACTTAATTTTAGTCTCGTATGGGTTTAAAATTTAAACTCTTTTCGGTTTAGTTTTTAAATTTCGTCATCCTTAAAGTACACAATTAGCACGCGCATAAAATTTTATTCCCTGGCTCAGTTGGTTAAGCGGTTTTCCATTTGATTTAAGCGAGTGACCTTGATTCGATCCTCAGCCATTTTTATATTATTATAATTTTTTTATTGCCTTTTAGTTAATTTGTATTCAAATACCTTAGGTACTAAAATTCAAATTTTATTCCGAATTTATTAAATTTAAGTACAGCCTGGACCAAAATAGTTTCTAGTATTTCGAAAGGTTTAATTCTAATGAAAAAATGTTTCAAAAATGCATTAGTCCAACGATTGGTTTTAAAATTATTCCAAAATTTTTAACCGTGTACGAATTGTGATTTTTAAACGAATTGGTCATTCAGGCCTTGAAAGGACTTTAGGCAGTCAAAAGCCATCGGCGTACCAAAAATCAAAAAAACATTGGCATATTTGTATCACCTCCGATGGATGAATATTTTGAAGATGATAAAAAAATGCTGAAGAATAACTAACCGTTGTTGTTTAATTTAACAACAACCGTCCGGTTTAATTTCGAACATAGGGAGTTATAAAAAATCTAGAAGAATTACAGACATTGAGTAAAATTTTCGAAAATACTCAATAAAAATTGATATGACACAAAAACCGAAGAAGCGTGCATAGATAGAACAAGATTTATCAAAACATTGAATCAGACATAAGCTGTTTATCACATCGAGACATCACTGCGATAAAGATGCAACCATTAAAACTAAAGTTTTAAGCGAGAAGATTTCCTTTAATTATTTTCGGCTTAATATTTTTAGTTACGACAATATTATTTTACAATCTTAACATAAATTATATTATTATAATTTGAATTATTTTATAATAAAAGATTATTAATAATGAAATAAATTATAAGTTTCGATAGGAAAACAAATTTTTGTAAATTACTGGTTACATTTTTTTCGCGGTTATGGCTTGAAATATCGATTCCAAAATGATTATTTAAAGTTTTTTTTGAAATATTTAAAAAAAAATATCTTTCAAAAAAAAAAATCACTTAATTTCAAAAAATCACTACTTTAATTTCAATAGTTAAAAATCCTAAAACACAGTTGTTTTATTCACAAACGAGTTATGGTTTTGACCATATATTTTTTTAACTATTTTTGTGTTTATATATTTTTAAGTATGTAACGCTTTATTATTAAGAAAAAAAAAGTGGCGAAGCCGGGAATTGAACTCGTATTTTCAGTAATACAAGTTTTACCCGAATGTACTCGTTCACTATTTTCGGCTTAATATTTTTAGTTACGACAATATTATTTTACAATCTTAACATAAATTATATTATTATAATTTGAATTATTTTATAATAAAAGATTATTAATAATGAAATAAATTATAAGTTTCGATAAGAAAACAAATTTTTGTAAATTACTGGTTACATTTTTTTCGCGGTTATGGCTTGAAATATCGATTTCAAAATGATTATTTAAAGTTATTTTTGAAATATTTAAAAAAAAATATCTTTAAAAAAAAAAATCACTTAATTTCAAAAAATCACTACTTTAATTTCAATAGTTAAAAATCTTAAAACACAGTTGTTTTATTCACAAACGAGTTATGGTTTTGACCATATATTTTTTTAACTATTTTTGTGTTTATATATTTTTAAGTATGTAACGCTTTATTATTAAGAAAAAAAAAGTGGCGAAGCCGGGAATTGAACTCGTATTTTCAGTAATACAAGTTTTACCCGAATGTTCTCGTTCACTATCAACTTATTATTTCAATTCTTAATGTGAATCAGCATAAAGCGTATCATACATTCATTTAATAAGTTATTTAGAAATATAAAATTATTATTTATTATTCATTTGCGAACTTATATTTTCAAAAATTAATCATTTATTATTCAGTTGTCAATTCTTTTACAAATAAATAAAAGTTTCATGTATAATTAATTTCCTTAAAAAATGCTTGTTTTTGATCTTAGCTCGTACGAATTTCCTTTTATAATTTATTAAAATTAAAATAGATTTTAACTTTTTTTTTTTTGTCTTATCACTGTCGAAGAATTAATACTTGGGCTATGCTAGATTTTGTGTTCACAACATGCTTAAGCGCCCCGCTGATTTATCATTAAATAAATAATTTATCCTGTGAGAAAGTAACAATAATATTTGCAAATAGACAAATATTGAACTTAATATTTATACAAAGACGGTGACCTAAAAGGAAATATGATGATGATCAATCATGACATGCATGTTTGAAATTTTATTTGATTTTAGAAAAATTTCCGAATAAAAATGTATGTTTAACAAATTGTCGCCTGAGAAATAAAGTGACGTATGTGGCTTTCGATAGTTTTTATTAAATTAAGTTTTGGGGCTAATAGCTTTGCTTATAGCGGATCGATTTTCTTCAAATTTGTACAGGATACGCATGTCTCTTGTAACAACTTAAGATATTCAAAAACTAGCCACGTCAAATTAAAGGCAAACCCTCAAAAAATAAGAAAAAACTAACTCAAAACCGATAAAATGCCCCACATTCGACACTTAATTTCTCAGGCGACGAAATAAAGAAATTGTTTTTGGAAAAACAAAAGTTTATTTGATTATTACTTCTATCAAAATGTCGAATTCAGTTAGAAGAAAATCTTAATCCTAATATATCAAATTTTTGAAAATATATATTTGAAAAAAAAAAACAAATAAAATATGTACATAAAAATACATTGACCTCATCCGGATTTGAACCAGGGATTGTGTGCGTTTGGATACTAAAAAGGCAAGAACCTAAAGTACACTCATCTACCAAGGCATATAAAAACATATTAAATATATTCATCCATAATATCAAGCTTACAATAGTCAATTTTTATAAGACAGGTTTTACGAACATTTCATTAAATTGATGGTTAATTTTTTGCATTCATGAGTGTATGGCAGCTGTTCGAATTCCATTTAAACGTACATATTCTGCATGCCAAAAGAAATTAAAAATGTGTCTCAGCTACCTACTAATTGCATAAAAATTGTGTTCAATACCGCGTGCAATAAATAAAAACGTACAAGATTTCATAAGTGTTTGCTTTCTTTAATATGAAAATGGAACTGTCATGTAAGTTTGCCTAATCGTTTGCTCACTTAAATCGTTGAGCATTTCTGTGTCGTTTAAGGGGGGACATGACATTGGCCGTTTTTTGAAAATTATTTTAATATTAAATAGTATTAGCTGATTCCACACTAATGAGGAACGGAAACATGAATCCTAAAATGGTTTCAATTGAACTAATATTTGGTTCTCGCATTAAAATGGAATCTAAAGTTACTCCTGTTGCGAAATTATTTTTAATTTTAATGCTTTATTATGTTTTTTTGACAATTTAAGTAAACAAACTCCGAGTTGAGAAAAACTTAAAATATTTTGTTTGGATTTAAAACGTTGAAAACAGCCATCTCTTGATGCACATTCAAAAAAATTAGGTTAGTAATGTTAAAAAAGATAATAATGTTATTTAAGAACAGTTTATAACAAGGATTGGCTACTGCGTTAACAAAGAAAAAATATTTAAACTGAGTGTTTTTTAAGTGTCACACCCGTTCCAGAAAAATGCTATAGTTTTCCGAATAAGCAACATGGGCTTATGATAAAAATGAAACTTTCTTAAAGTAAGGATATTGATGTTTTACATAAATTTGTAAACTTTTTATATTAAATAATTTCTTTTTATTCTTCATTTCCGTTTCTAATAATGAAATTTTTCATGTATATGAATAAATACTTTGATTAAAACAAGTTTTGTAAATTCATGTGTAGCGAAATCATTTGTGTAGGTATTCATTTGATAAAAAATTCATGCGAAAAAATTGTTTGCAAAAATTATATTTTTTTTTAAATATATTAAAAAAATCGAAATAAATTGTATAGTTATTAATTTGATCAAAAATTCATGCGAAAAAATTTTTGCAGAAAAATATTTATTTTTAAATACCTATATAAAAAAATAATAATTAAAAACATATTTTTTTGATTTTGGTATCAAAAATATGTGATGGTTATTTTATCTATTAAGTTCTTATATATTATTCCCACATAATTCGCACTCGACACACCAGGGACAATCTTATGTCACACCCGTCCCAATTAAAAGTTTGAAAAAGAATCGCCATTTTTTCAAAATATTTTTCACTGGTATTCCACAGAAAATATTTTAAATTTGACTATATGTTAGTCAAAAATGGTCTCATTGTGGCAGATGGACTGAATTTCTATGTTAAACTCAGAATTTTTAGTTTTTAAACTTGTGCTCGTCACACCCGTCCCATGTGTTTAAGAGAATGTAACTATTAAACTAGTATAAATAATTGCATTATGTTTTAGCATTTTGAAACCTTGGGGCATCTTCTAAAATACCCTACAGTAAATTGCTAAAATTTTAACCGGTTAATACCATTTTCGGCACAATAAAGTACTCAAAACGTCACACCCGTCTCTATGGAATGAGCCTATTGTTAAATATCATTATCGATAGATGAAATCGTACTAAAATGACTCGAATATTACTGGCTGGTTCTCTAAAATGAGTAATTTTTTACAATTTTTTTTATACATTCTTGATTTTTACTCAAAATACTTCAATTTTTCACAGGAAATTTTAATTTTAAGTGGCACCACTTTCCAGTGCATTTAGTGCGTGGTCTTTTGTTGTATGTCTTTTTGAATGGGAAATCTGAAAAATACCAACAAAAATTTTGTCAAAAATATTAAAAAAACAAAATTTAGACCTCGACAAAAGCTCTCTACCTATTGGGACTACTCCATCTTTCTAGCTGAACCATACACATTCACAAAATTTCATTAAAATCGGTTGTGTGGTAGATGTAGATGAGCGTAAACCAACATAGTGACACGTGATTTTTATATATTAAGATTATAAGAGGGGAACCACATAATTACTGGAAGTTCGTTGAATCGGTTTTCATTATATTGGAACACTACTGTACTTAATTTAAGAGTTTTAAAAATTTTCTAATAGTTTTAGGAGAGGCTTATATTGAACCTGATGTCAGAATTGTAAAACTCAAGATGGTGGATAGGTTTGACACCTTAGTTATTTTTTACCTTATGCACGGAAAGAAATTTCAGCTGAAAACAATCCCAAATCAATTTATTTTGGGAGTGGTTCTGAGCTTAGCCACAATATTCTTGATATTAAGCCATAATGCGATCATTCATCAAAAAACATTAACACGCTCATTTGTGCATAATGTATGTGATTTTTTTATTGTTCGTCAAAAAAGTAATATGCTCACTTGGGCCCAATTTATGACATTTTGGTATTAATTATAAAAAAAAACATGCTCATTTGTGTCCAATGCATGTCATTTATGGATTATGAATAAAACAAGTTAACATGCTCTCATATGTCTAATCTAAGAAATTTTGGGATTGACATTTTATGAATTTTAATAATACATGTCAAAACATGACAAAATGTAGGGGGCTCAGGCATCAAGGGAACCAAAAAAAACAAAAGCGTCGACCAGACGCAAATTCAAAATTATATTTTCATTGTCCAAGTTAGATATTTGATGCAATTCGGACTGGAAAATATAATTTTTTAATTTATGTTCTGCACTTTTATACATTTTTACTAGTTCTTTCCCGTCAAAAATTACGGGCCCGGTTTTAATAAAAAAAAAAATCATAAAAGATAGATTTTCTTTATTATGAATTAGTTATCAGCCATGGTTTCATATTCGATTTTAAATTGTGCAAATAACAATTTTGAGTTCCAAATACATATTTATAAAATAACTTTATATAAAAACGGAAACCATAGTAGGTACGACGAAATAAGTTTAAAATTTTTTTGTAAAAGTGAAAATTTCAACATGAAAAAATATATAAAATTTTTTTTTTAAGTTTCAAAAAATCACAAAACAAAAAATGCCTAAAAATATGCTGTGAAATTTTTCAAAAAAATCAAGCGTTCCGCACTCACATTTTACGGAATTATGTTAAAATAATACTTACAGCAACAAAAACCAACTGAGAATTATGTCGTTCGGTTGCTCCATTTTTTAACGAGCAAAAACAACAACAACAAAAATTAATTTTTATGATGAAACCCAAGATGGCACTTATTAAGTAAGCACATGTTTAAGCGCGTGTTTATCAAAAACATGTTCGAGCTTAATTTCTGGTTTGAGATGGTTTTTAACTCTATTGAGCTAATTTCATTAACGAACGCTTTGGTCTTTATTTTTACTATTTTTTCTCTTCGTGTGTAAAAAAGTTTGTTTTTTTCACTTTCTGGGTCCAAATTCAAAAATTTCGCCCCAAAAATTAAATATGGCCGCTCACAGTTTGATAATTTATAATCATCAACTATTAAATTTTTGGGTTTTTTAAATTTAATATGAATTATAACAGTTTTATTGTTTACGTCAGGTGAGTAATAGGACTCCATAAAATTTTCAGAATATTTTAAAATTTTTTTGAGCTTTTTAAAGATGGCGGAGACGAAAATTGGGTCAGGTAGTAAAGTAGTAAAATAATAGAAGTATTGCCACCACATTATTTTTTGCTGAATCCGAACCCGTTGTGAGAATTTCAAAATTGTGTGGTTTTTTAGCCTAGGGTTTCAACCTTATATAATTTTTGAAGAGCTTTAAGCATTGTCTTGCAGTTTAACCTTCATATGGATTTGTCATCAAATTGATATTTTTTTTATTGATTGAAAATATTGAAAATATTATTGATATTTTTAAATTTAATTCTTATAGGTTATGCATTATAACTGAACATAATGGAGTTAATATACGAATTTTTAACTTCAAACCAAGCATTAACACATAAAATGAAAATTTTAAATTTCAAATTCAACTTTTTGAACTTCAAATACAACTTTTGAAAGTTTAATTGAACTTTTTACAATTCAAATCAAACTTTTCCCATTTCATATTATGTAAACTGTAAAAGGTTGAATTTGAAATGGAAAAAGTTGTTTTGGATTTCAATAAAATGTTGATTGACTTGTAATTTCAACTTTTTATACTTCAAATTAAAATTTTTTAAATTTCAATTAAACTTTTTACAAATCAAATTATACTGTTGAAATTGAAATGGAAAAAGTTTCATAAGGTTGAATTTGAAGTTAAAAACCAGTAATTCAAAATTATTCTTTTTTATGAAAATTATTAAAAAACTTCAACGAAAACATACAAAAATATTTATTGCTCTTTTGGTAAAATACGAAAATTTGGGATTTTTACCTGTGTTATCAATTTGATGACACTTATTCTGTGTCATCAATTTTATGACACTAATGGAATTATTTTGAAAACCTTAACTGGGGTTTCTTTGCCTGGAAAAAACACTAAGTGAGGTGATTACGTTCGTTTTACAGAATATAAAATATAGATAATGTATCAAGAAAAGTGATCCGAATGAGGGTTAACTAATTTATTTATGCATAACTTCGACATTGCTGTATTTTACGGTTTCTTCGACCAAGGTTAAAGTTATTCCTTATTATTTTTTTTGTACTATTTTTACATCTTATTGATTTTTACTACTTAGTTAAAAAAAAATATAAAAAAATCATAGTGTTTAAAATTGTACTACATCGAAATACCATTAATATAAATTTAATGCGACAACCTTGGCCTCATTATGGTTAGATACCGCTACAGTATGAAGTCCAGCAGGCGAATGTCATGTTCACATAAGCAAAAGAAAGAATGAATAACATTGAATCAAGTTAGTTTCAAGAGCTTTAAAACTGTTTGAAAAAGTATAAACATACAATTTATTAGCTTAGTACCTGTGCAAAATGTTATCGTAAGACAAAAGTTAAAGGTTATCTTGAGAAAACGTCACTCACGTTTGTAGATAACGTCTGCCGACTGACGGACTGCTAGGGTCACGCGATCATAGCAAAAGGTAACAAATTTACCAGAGATCGACTTGTCGCAGTTAATAGTTCTCTTTACAATAGATTGTTTTTGTTTTTTTTTTTTTTGTTTTTTGTTTGTAGGGTGGGGGTTGGTTACGGCAAAAAGAATTAGCTCATAATCTCACTGTGCCACGTTATAATTATAGATAAATTTTGGCAATAGTCGAGGCTAAATAAGCTAAAAAAAAATAGTCGAGGTTAAAAAAAAAGTTCCAATTATTTGCTCATTACCTCTGCGTCTGCGTTGCTTTGTTGTAACGTCATCAGTCTATGTGTACATTTATTTAATTTTGTATTTATAAATAAAATATGTTCAATTCTACAACAAAACAGTTTTTCTATTTCTTTTATTGCTTCTTTTTTGTTATTGTGCTTGGCAAAGCAAATAAAACTTTGAAAATATGTTATCAAATCAGAATCGATAAATAGCAATTGAAAAAAATTAAAAAAATTATTAATTAAAGAATAATTAATTAAAATGTTGATTTATTGAAAAAAGGCAATTTCAAATTATATACGTTCTAATTTCAATTTGAATTTATTTGAACAAAAATATTTAAAAACGATGTATAAACTTTTAAGAAACAATATATTTATTTTTTTATAATACTACAATATAACCTCAAAATTTATATCATTTTAATTTCCTTCAATTTGATCTAGTTTTAAATTCTTGCTCTAAATAAGTATTAATTTAACAAAACCCACCAAACATGTTTTCAAATAAAGTTAGTTAAATTAAAGTTTGTTTCGTTAAGCTTGAGTAAATTTCAGAGTACGAGTACTATTACTTCTTCTACTGCTCTTCAAAGGTTTCTTTAATTTTTTTTTTTCTTCACATTTCAAAGTCACATTTTTTTCATTTTTTTTTTCTATTTAAAAAAAAAAAAAACAATCATATTGCGTTAACAATTTGCTTTTGCCAACAATTGCACTTTTATGATGGGCACTTCGGTGTATCTCCTCCTCCACCACTTAAGTTTTGTCGCAGTCTCAATGTAATCTAAACTATCGTCAATGAATTATGTTACCATGAGATGGTGAAATTTGGGTCACCAACATTCTTCAACATAATATTTGTTGCATTTGTTCAATTCTGCATTTATTGTAGACATACAGGAAAGTGGTGAATAGAGTGCATATATTTTGGATTTTGCAAATATGTTTGTCTGTTCCTGGAAACCTTTGAAATACTAAATAAAGCTATCGACAATATCATTCGCAGAAAGTAACCGATTCTTTTTTGACCTGTTTGCACAGTTTTTGGGTGAAGTAATGAGTTTTTTATTGCTTTTAGTTAAATGTTGATGTTTTTGTTTTGATATTAGGTTAAAAGTTGTCATTGTGTTGAACATGTGATTTTTGGAGGCTGATTATATTATTCATCAAAATCATATAATTAGCCGCTTTAAAACCTTGGAATCTATTGCATTAACATCCAAAACAGACCTTGTCTCGTGCCAAGTTTTAAATTATATGACAGCTTAAAATTTTGTACTAAGTACTCTCATTTGCTTTGGTACACCATTTTTGCTCATAAAATGAAAACAACATAAAATTTTTTGAAAATGTTTTTTGTTATTTTTTGAAAAGCTACAAATTGTAGAACAATTAATTCAAAATGGCAACTATATTTTCCTAAAGTCGATCTGGCCAGTCATCGCTCGCAGCACGCATGACATGCATAAGAAATTTGAGCACTGCTCGGACAAGAGTGCGCTTTAGAGACTCGATATTTGGGTATCAAGTAGAGCAAGCCCTACCCTCTAACACAGAACACAATTTGTAATCTAAGTTGATTCAGGTTTGGACTACTCGCTGCCCACTAATCCGTGTAAATTAAGTCCTGTAAATTGTTTTTGAGCCACTCTTGAGTTAATTTAGCCTTATGTGCCGGGGCAGAATCTTGTTGAAAAGTCCACAACTTGTTTTGAAATAATATCGTATTGACAGACATCTCAACCAATTCTAGGATTCGTACACTTTTGTCGACTTTTTCCATAAAAATGGAGCTCTCTAAACTCTCGATAAGAATTCTGCTGCGTGTGATGGTGACAAAGCATGATATAGCAAAGAATTCAACGTCTTGATGGCTCGTGATGTTCTTACAACAGGCGGACGCACATAGGGGTATTTCATCGATTTAGGCGGCCAAAATTATGTTTTTGGAAACAGTTTCTAATCATGTATGTTTTTTCGACTTTTGATATTCTTAACCCAGAACGACCATTGGGTCATATTAACCCACCCCATTTTTTTGTACATGTTTATGGGCGGATGATTATATTTTGTACACGTCATAGTGTTGATATAACATACCAAGGTTAATCTTTGTAGCTCATATATAAACCTCTTTATAGAGATTTTACTATAGTCGGTTATATGCGAGGTGGGTGTATTCCTATGAGGCATATTTTTTGTGTACACCTTAGTTTTGGTAAAGAATGCTCCCATACCAACCTAGCTGAAATTAAAGACTCTTTAGTTTTCAATATTTTATATGGGAGATGAACGTGTTCATGAGTGAATCACGACTATTTTTAACGTACGTCTGGAATTTTATATAAAATATATAAAAATGAAATTTTATTACTGTAGTTTAAATACAACTCTCTATAATACACTATATTATAGTGATTTTTGTTTTCTGATGGTATGGGAGGTAGCCGTGTCCGATGGCGGATTCCAAAAATATTCAATAGTACAGATCGTTGGGTCCAAGTGTGTACCAAGATTCATGCAATTATCTCAACTTTTTCTAACAACTCGCCGCAGCATATGATAAAATAATTTTTTTACACTTTTATGTTCAGACAGTTTTTAAAAAAATTTATAAATGTTAAAAGAAAAATGTTTATTTCGGCCGCCATTTTGTTCGACCAAAAATTTTATTGGACTCACCAACCGTATTTTTTTAAGTTCAGACATCGAGAGCACGATCAAGACAGGTTTTAGGAAAAAAAAATTTGTTTTTTTTTGTGATTTGGGTTTTTTGTTTGTAATGAAATAAATAAAGCACCCAACAAAATCACGCCCATTTTTCGAGTTGTTGTTTTATATGGGAGCTGGTATAAACGCCTGTCCTACGAAGGTTTGAAACCTTTATAAAAGCGACTATTGTAAAAACAAAAAAGTCGCCACTCACAAGTATCAAATAAATTTTCCCTGCATTCTTTTAGGCTGAAAGTATGAAAAACACTGCAATAGCTTAAATATATAGTGACAGTTTGAGCTATAAACGACGCGAAACGAGATACTTTTACATATTTAGATAATTGAGGTCTTTAATATAATTTTTAGTTTATTTCCTTATAGGTTAGGTAAGAAGGGTCGTGCACCTATGAGGTGCTTCCATGGGGGCCTATTGGTTCATTACGAATATCTTATTTTATATTTTTAACCCATTTAGGCTGTGGTACCCAATAAACCAAGATACTTTTTATTCCTATTCACGTAAACCATCGTGTGCTTTTTGTGAACCTCCATACGTCTAGCAGTGGTATGTTCACGAGCTGCTCAAAATCTTTGAAAAAGCTGTCTCCTATTAATCGGAGTCGACGATTCTGTAGATTTGGGCATTCACACCGAAAGTGGGTGATTGTTTCCGTTTCTTCCGGATCATTACAGCTTCGACAAAAGTCTGATGATGTAATGCCAATCCTATTGGCCATCCAGTATCCGGATATCCCGTTTAGACAAGAGCAGAAGGCTCTTTTGAATTGCCTTAATCTTGAGGCTTTATTTCAAAGAACAAGCTCAAACTGTTTTATTTTGGTTAAGTTTACTGGATTTAATTAATCCATTAACTCTCATTAACCACAATGAACCTTTTTGATTTATGTATCTTATTAGAGATAACGGTTTCAACGCAGTGGCGCTGGAAGCGGGGCCGAATAGGGCAGTTTTCTCCGTCCCACAGATATTTTCAAATAAAACAGAAATATCAAAATCTAATCACAAATTTTATTATTTGTATGTGATTCATTTTTATTAAATAAACCATTATTTTTATTCTTATTGCTATAATTTTTCAAAAAGTTATATGATTAATCAGCTCTGTTTGGTTTTATACTTTAACTCCGTTAACTTTTCTAGATTCAGTATTTAATTTTTATAAAATTTTGTTTTCAATATGATATCTGCTGCACTTGTGATCTGCTAAACTATTCGCCACTATAACGATCTCAATTGAAACAAAAAGAGTTTTTCCAAATTAGAAGACATCATTTTCTTTTTTAACAATTTGATGACATATCAGAATTGCCAAGTTTGAAAAAATTCTTTACCTTAAGGCTATCGGGATTTTTTCATAGAAATAATGGTTTATTTTTCTCAAAAATTTTCACGTTATCATGTCTGCCATGATGAGCTCTTTAGGGAGGCTTGTATGAAGTCAGTAAAGTTGCGGGAAAGGGTTCAGTCAATGTAAAATATGTGTCACTTAGTACAATGAGGTCGCTGATCATGACAACGATGTCAAAATATCAATTTGACAGTTATAAATTATCACAGAATTGCAAATTATAATCAAATTCGTAAAAATAAACTAGTCGGAAGAAATTGTTTGATAGTCTTCTGAATTTTTTTCAAAATCACGGAATCCAAATTAATGAATTTATGTCGGAATAATCTTTTTGTACCTATTATTACTTTATTATTTCCGTTTATCAACATTTAATGAATTTTTACCTTTTTTTTATACTTTTTATTATTTATGTGTCGCTTTATTAAAATAAAATAAAGAAAATTTTGATAAAGAGTTTTGCCCCCCAGATGAAAATAGATTCCGGTGCGTCTGCTGCTATATAATCTTTGAGGAAGCTTTGATTAAGATTATTAAAAAGATATTTCCCCATAAAGAGTTTAAGGTTTTGCTGGTTTTAATTTAATTAATCCGCGGTTTTTGTTTTCATGATTGTGAGGTTTTATTTACAAATTTTGTTTGTAAAATATCGCAACATGTATACGATTCCTTCAATTCACCTTCACATTTCTTAAAAAAACTAAATATTAATGGTTTCAGAAAATTCATGTCCTTTAAAAATAATTAAAATTAGATTTGTAATTCTCACTAAAAAAATACCATTACATTAATATTAAATTTTTTTAATTCATGATTCTTTTTTCCCACTGTAATCATGCCATAATCGGAAGATTGATTTTTTTCTAACTCCGAAAGTTGACTCAAAAATTATTGCTTCTTTAGTTTGATATGCTTCAATGTTTCAAAAATTTTTGTTGCGGATAATTTTAGAACCTACCAACTATACTCCTTCGTATATATCTATCCAAAAACTTTCTTAATTCTTATGGTGTTCATGCTTCAAATTATTAGCATGTAGGGTAGACTCATGTGTCGACAAGACCGAGTAGACTTGAAATTTTCTTACACGTTTTGTTTTTCCTTTCGTCGATTTCCACATTCCAATGGAGGCCGGTTAAATTGTCGGTGGTTTGTTGTTCGTGCATATGTTGAATGCCCACGTTCACAACAACATTAACGCATACTTGAACTAGACATACATACAAACATACATACATATATACATTGAGACGATTCAGACAGTAGCGCAATGCAACTTTCTTTAGAAAATTGAAACTTTTTTGCTAATAATTAAAAAAAAACCTCTAATATTATATGGGTGGGTCGATATGATTTTATAGCAAAAAATTTTATTTAAGAGTTTTTTGGGAAAAATATTGACTGCTTCTTGTGAAAATTTTCTTCATTGTGTATTTAATACAACACTAGCATTCGCGTTATTTGTGTACCTATAGGTTGACTGGAAAATACAAACAACAACAACAACGACTACTACTACGATTGTATTCATGTGTTTGTTTGTTGAAATTTTTAGAAAAAATAGTAGATCGAAAGCAAAACTAAGTTAAATTCAAGTGACTAAAACGTGTCGCCAACATACATTTTTCAGCAACTCGTACATAACATGCGTGCACTTACAGCAACAAAAACAACAGCAATGACAGCTACAAAGTGGCAATGAAGACAGCAATCAGAAAATTGTACACTTAAGCTAGTAGAAATAGAAGTATGTGTGAATGTAGCTTTTCCAGCGCAGACACTCGTGAGATACTCACCACCACTTGACTGAGTATCACAGACAGACAGACAGACAGCAGTTATAGATACTACTAGCCACAGATACTACGAATTTTCATTTAGAATTTGAACGTGTGCGCTACGTGTCGAGAAGCAGTTCATCTCTCTATTAGTCTAAACTAGCTTGCGGTAGGTCGTTGTTGTAATACTTAAAATAATGTGCACCTTGATTTGGCTATTTTTTTTTTCTCCAGACAAAAGTGGTCATTCATTGATAAGCACGGAACCAACCGTCTTGTAAAAAAATATTGTTTTTAGACTTGCGATCTTAACTTTTGTTTTTTCTTATCACTCAAAATATACTTATTTCAGCTCGCCAAAATTATACGCTATATTATTATCAACATGATTGTAAATTTGATAAACTCAAGGTTAGATAAACAAAGAGCAACACAATAAAATGCCAAAAAAGAAAATAAAATAAAATAAAAGTGCATTAACAAATTGCTTAATAAATGTTTGTGCGTATTTGCCTGTGTGAACGGTGTATGGGTGTGTGAGAGTGTGTATGTGTCTGTCTGTGCTAATGTGCCGTCAATGTCCGACAATGGACTTTTCTATCAACCAGATAGATACAAATAATTTTTAATTGATTTTTCATTAGGAGTGACAGTTGTTTTTTTTTTTTGTTTTTGTGTTTTAGTTTGTTTTACTTAAGTAGAAAGTGAAAGTGGTGTTCGTTCGGTACGTTCGTTGCATTTGTTCGTCCTATCCGTAACTTCTAAGCAATGTATTCCAGCTGACGAGGACTCGTGCTCTCTATTGCGCAGTTGATTGCTTGGCTGTAGAAAAGTGAGTCTTATTAGTTGTGATAAAAAATTCGATTCAGTTGCTTAAAATTCTAAATGGTTCACAAATAACAAGTTAAAATTATGCTGTTGTGATGGCTATCGTCCTTTAGTTCCAACTTGACACGCTCTTATAAAAAAGTTGACATGTTAACGAGCTCTGTGGTCTTTTCTGAAAGCTAAAGATTGACTGTCCATTAAGTTGCTTTTAATCGCGGAAGAAGTTTATTTGCACAGTTATTTTACAGTTGCAAAGTGGTTTTTATAGTTCAAGTTCTTGGTCTGATTTTTTTGTTTTTTTTTTTTTAATCGAAGTGTTCGGAATTTTTACGCTCTAGTGATAACCAGTATTTCCGTTATAGTTAGTACTTTATGCAAATCGATAAAATCTGTGATTCGATATTTTAGTGTCTTTAGCCTCTTCAATGCCAAGTGGATATTATTTGTTTGTATCTTGTTGTAGAAGATATTTTTATAAGAATAATAAATTCTTTTATAGTACTCAAGGATACACATTAAAAAGTGTGTGTATGTGACTTCTTGACCAGTTGCTGTTGTTGTTGGTGGAAGAACTTAAATTAAATTATGCATGTAAAAAATATTTACTTTGAATATTTGAAAGAAGTTTTTTACCATAATTTACTTTCCTTTTTTCTTTACCAATAACGGGACTGTTTTTTCCTTTAAAAAAAAACATAAAGAATACTTCTTCTTCGGGGGGCAATAAGTCTACAAAGTAATAGTATTCAAGAGTAAACAAGCAAGTTTCTTAGTTCCTGAACGACAGTGAATAAACTTTAGTTCTTAGTGAATAAAATAATGAGATCTCGCCCAGGACGCTACAGTTTTGTAACAGCATTTAAGACATCAAATCAGTGTGACAGTTAAAAAAAACAGATATAAAGAGTGATTTTTTAATCGTTGAATGAAATATCAAATTTAAGTGATATATTAATGTCTGCTATTAACTTTTTTACCCTAAACCAGAAAGGTCAGGGTATATTAACTTTGTGCAAACGTTTGTAACGCATAGAACGAAGCGAGTCCGGTATAGAAAAGTATATATATTCTTTGATCAGGGTCACCTCGTGAGTCGAGCTATCCATGTCTGTGCGTCCGTCCGTCTGTCCGTCTGTGTGTTGTCCGTATACACAGGATAAGAAGAAGGAGGCAACGCCTTCCTCCCATACAACGCAAAAATTCAAAACTGCATAACTCAGCTCATAATTAGCCTACAACAATGAAATTTGGTACGCATGTGTTTTGTGTCAACACAAAGATGGTTTTGAAATATAGACGACATCCGTTCACGGACACGCCTACCTCCCATACAATGCAAAAATTGAAAACTGAATAAATAAGCTCATAATTAACCTACAACAATAAAATTTGGTGTGTAAGTATTTTATGTCAACACAAAGATGTCTTCGAAAAATGGGTGTCAACCGCTCACTGACACGGCCACCACCCATACATTCCAAAAATTTAAAACACAATAAATAAGCCTCTGTTTAACCTGCAGAGATAAAATTTGGCAGGTATACTTTTTATGACAAAACAGAGATTTGAAAAATGGATGTGATCCGCCCAAGGACACGTCTACCTCCCAAACAACCCAAAAAGTTTAAAACTCAATAAATATGTCTAGAGAGATCAAATTTGGTATGTGGTATTTTATACCAAAACTAAGGTGTGTTCAAAAATTGGGAGTAATCCGTCCATGAACACGCCCACCTCCCATAGCGAAAACACCATAAAGGCATTAACATGTGATCTACAGGAATAAAACTTGGTATGTGCAAATTTTTCCATCAAAATTGAAATGCGTATGAAATATGGGCTTCATCCCCCCACGGAAACGTCCATTTTCAATAATAATAGTTTTTGTTTTTAAAAAGTAGGTTAAGGATATTTCATAGTCGGCATAGACCGACTTAAGACTTTCTTTACTTGTTAAAGATTATTTCATGTAATGTTGCCCGCGGCTTTTAGCACACTATCCATCATTTCGGCCGATATCTCGCAAGTAAAACAAAACAAATTGGCCATTTCAGACCTTGAAAGGACTTTGAGCGAGCTTCTTATGATCAATTGTGTTGTGTGTGTTATTAAATGTTTGCACACAATTGACCGAGAACTGGACCTACATGTTTTATGCCAACTCCGAACAGCTCATGTTCTCAAGAAGCTTTACGTGTCATTATTTACTCTCTGAGGTTTGCCACTGTCTGCAGAGAGGTGGTGACCGATCAGAAAAATTGTTTTTATTGAAAAAACTTTTCACCGCGACTGGGGATCGAGGTCGTGCTTCAAGCATGCTTAGCCACAAACTTAACTTGCATGCCACGGTCACCACAAGTGGCAGCTGTAATTTTGTCTTCCAGGGCTGCAATTAAACAAATTTTTCCCCGATATCACGTGCATTTAAGAAATTTTACAAAATTCACGAACTCGAACTACACGTGAATGCTATACACGAAATACACGTGTGGTTGCAAAAGTGTTAACGTGTGCACGTGTTCATGGATTCTCGTTTTCATGACTTACGTTTCTTAGGGCCATGTTATGTGGATGGTCATGGGCACGGCACGGGCACGAATTGTTGTTGTTTCAATGTAAAAGGGAAATTTAAGAGAGCAAGCGAGGGAATTAATTTAGAGCACTGCGATCATCTAATGATTCAGCTGTCGATATCAAATCACTGGATCAAAACAGTGTTGCGTTGTGAAAATATTCACAATATTTGGTATTAAGTATCAAAGAAGTGCCGTATAGTATCAAAATATTGCGGTTTTAGAAAAAAATATATAAGGTTTAAGAAAGAAATGTATAAATGTATGAACAATATTATTAAAGAAATATGTATAAGGAAATATCTTTTTAAGCATGTTTTATGATTTGCCTATGTTGGTTCTGCCAAAATACTACAATTTTGGCATATGCGGTTGCAAATTTAAGCACTTGTAAACCAATGTAAATATTAACCTTTGTTATTAACTTCTTGCTACAAAATAAATTGTCTTATACAATGCTGAGCACAATATTTCACTTTTTATCAAACATACAAACGGCAATACTTTCCACACATAAAGTACTAAAAGTAGCAAAAAGTGTACCGGTGATAATGAATCAAATGACCGCCAGCATAACATACTATGAGCACGACTTACATCAAACGGAAAAAGAAGTACAATTCGTGCCCATGACCGTGTACATTACATCGCCTTTAGCTAATAAGCATTGACGTGAAGAGTCATTGCAACTATTTTTTAACAATTTTGACAATGCCAAGGATGAATAGATTCCTTCTTTAGACAATAGATTCAACCAGCTGTAATTTGCATCATTAAGATTTCTTGAGGCGATTGATTGCATCCGATTGGCCATAGAATCATCTTATTTTGTCCAAGGTGTTCAATGGAATCTATGAAAATCCCAATGATCCTAGAGCCAGCCATCGGAGCCCATATCGCCTCAAGAATTCCTAATGACGCAAATTGCTGCTAGTCCAACCTATGAACTAAAGGATAATTTATTCGGCCTATACAACTCAAAATAGTTCCATTGAATCTACAAATGTATGCTTATAAGATAAGTGAAAGCTAAGAAAAAGTAAATACTTGACACGCGAACACGTTCTTTTACGTGAACTTTACTTGCATTTCGTGTTTAGCATTCACGTGTTCGAGTTTGTGTTTTCAAAAATTAACTTTACGGAGTTCGAACTTTGAAAAAGTGTGTGGAATCCGTCCACGAGCACGCCCACCTCCCATAAAATCCCACACTCACAACAAAGGCATTTGGTAAAGACTTTGAGGAAAATGGTAAAGACTTTGCTCCAGAGAATGCTTTTCTCTAAATTTTATCCTAAAAATTCCCTAAAATGGCTTCCATGAAACAGAAATATATATAAATTTATTGCTTTAAGTTTTTTATCAATATATAGAAAATATTTTCATTTTCATTAATTTTTTTTCTATAAATTAAATGTTTATAAATGAAATATTTCCATTTTCCCTCAAGTGAAGAAATATTTCTTCGAAAATGTGAAAATTTATTCTAATTAAAGAAATTTTTATTTGAAAAGATAAAATTGCTGTTATCGAAAATAGAGAAATTCTTTATTGGAGAAAGATAGGCGTTTTTTTTTTGAGTACAAAATTTAAATCTATACGAAGGGGCTTAATTTAAGCTAGAGGGATAAAATTGGTCAGGTATGTATTTTATATTAAAACTAAGATGTTAAAAAAATTTACGTTATCCACACATATACTCGCCCTACTCATTTATACTAAGATGTTTATAAAATGAGTGTTATCCACCCAAATACTCGCCCACCTCATATACTACCCATCTCTCATACTACCCACCTCTCATACTACCCACAATATAGAAAACACTAGAAAAATGTTTATATTTGACCTACAGAGATAAAACTTGGTGTGGGAGCATTTTATATTAAAACTAAGTGTTCACAAAAAAAATTACTTCATCCGCCGAACACGGACACCTCCCATACAACCCACATTAGGTAAACCTGTATAATTCCTTAAAGAAGTACATGATTTTTGGAGGATGAAGAGGTTAAGGGCATAGGCGGGCTAGACCGACTTTAGTGTTTCCTTACTTGTTTGTTTTTATACCAACGCTCAAACATATGTGAATAAGAAATAGAGAATTTTTTCTTAAAAAAAGGCAATTAAATAGCCACCATTTTCTCATTTCTCATTTTCCAAATCCATTCCCAACGCTTCATTTCAGAGTATTTGTGCTCAATAACCGACTTTAACACCCAGTGTTTTCAAAGTGATGAGCAAAAAAATAGTCCTCTGTTGTCAAAATTTTACTTCAATCTCTTATTTGTAATAATCTATTCTTCGTTTCGACAATAAAACACTAGGAAAAGCTATCATCCCAATATAGCTCCTTGGCGCATACTTTAAGATTCGGAGATCATGACCATTCGTTTCGAACTGTTATGGCCATTTTTGTATGAAATTGAAATTACGTGGTATTAATCTCTTTTTCACTAATATGTTAGGCAGTAGGAAATGATGAATCGTTTATTAGAGGAGCCTGCCTTTATTTCCACTGAGAACTTATCTGTGCTTCCATCGATTTCAAATTTCCATCGGTGAACAACAAAAAAATCTTTATTAAATTAGATCATTCCTTCTGATCCACGTTGATTACACAGTGAAGCAAATATTAAAAAAAAGTTAAAATTCTTATATACCACTATATAGAGGTGAAAGTACTAAACCATGAAAACAAAACTATAGCGGGTAGCCAATTGGTCTGGCTAAACTTTTATTGAAGGGAACTAAAAAAAAACAGTAATATCTAAAGACTCTTTTTGAGTGTTTTGTCCCTTAACTCGGAAATGGTACGATTTTTTGGTAGGAAATGTTTGGAAAATTATTGTTTAGCGTCTTAATCCCAATAGTCCCTTAATCCCTCAACTCGGAAATGGCATGATTTTTTGGTAAGAAATGTTTGGAAAATTATTGTTTAGCGTCTTAATCCTAATAACTGAACACGTTAGAGCCCAAAAACTAATGCGTTGAGTTGCAAAGAAATCCACTGTTTACACAAATTAAATATGTCAAAAAATATGTTCCGCCCCTAAGTTTGCAAAATCCCGCTAGGGTTTTGCTCTCACGGGATATTACTTTCACCTCTACATAGTGATATATAAGAATTATTTTAAATGTTTCACTGTGTTATTTTCAAAAGGAAAGAGCAATCAATGGCTTAGTGGACCGATTCAATGACGATTTGAAGAAAAAACGACCGCATTTGTTCTTTTCCACTAATACAATGCAAGAAGAGTGCACACATGTGCATTTTCCACGTCAAAATTTCATGACTTGGGCTACAAAATGTTCCCTCATTCCCAATGCTTTCAAACCTTTGGAAAGATTTTTAAAATCAATTTCCAATGCTTCTGCGAGCTATTATTGTGTCTCAGACATCTTATAATGATTGCAATTCCGAATCTTCCAATTATTTCTCTGGTTTTCTACGGTTTTTGTTATCGATGTCAAATCTATACTTTTAAAACAAACCAACCAAAGTTAAGAAGTTCATTGTGTTGGAACATGTTCACTATAAAATTCTATTAACAATCAATAAATTTCAGCAGCGATTTTCCTTGAGAAAAAAAACAATAAGTGTAACAATACATTATTTTCTAGGATTTTATTTACTGATTACAGGCAGACCGGCTTTCATTGACAGATGTTAACCTTCTTAAATATGTACTACATTTGTTATCATTGACAAAAATAGTTATGCCATCTGTTTGTTAAATCAACATTTCATATGCATGCCTTTTATATAATTTATTTTTGGAATGAAAATAATTCTCCTGTCCAAGCCACTAAGTTTGTTTTGACCGGCTCTGATGTCTACTTATTGAATCAATTATGTCAAGAATTGCGTTAATTATATTGATTATATATCACATTTGTTTCATTTTTTATACAAAATATAACCTTCATTTTTTTTAAGTATTTCAAAATTTAAATAATTTGTTTTTTTTTTTATTTCAGCTAAATGGAGGGATCCGATGGATCGCCTCCTCAATCACTTTGCATGATACGAGCTGCTGAACTATTTCCAAAACCACAAATGGAGAAAGAGGACACGCAATTGGTTGTTCCATTTCAAGAACGTACGTTATGTTCGACAATATTGATTTTTTTACATTTAAAAATTTAAATAATTTATTAACATTTTCTTTTCTTTTTTTTATTATATCACAGTTGCTGGCGAGTCTGTTAGGTATTTGGGACGCACCGACGATGGAGTGCTGGCGCTTTCAAACTACCGTATCTTTTTGCTCAAAAACTCAACCAACTCTGAGACATCCGTTCCGCTAGGTCTAATTGAAGCGGCACAATCACGTGATCTTTTCCATTTAATTATCAACTGCAAAGATGCTAGCACAGTGAAATGCTCTTTCGAAACGGCTGAACAATGTTCAGAGTGGCAACGCCGCATACAGTTATCGGTTGGCGTACCTGAAAGTTTGGAATCGTTGTTTGCATTTCCGTTTTGCTCATGGACATGCGATAGCATGGCAAACAATGTACCAGCAGCAACGGCTGGAACTGAAGGTAAAAAAGCTATTAAACTGTTTAATATTATTAACTATTAACTGTCTAAACATAATTAAGTTCAAAAATTTTATAAAAATAATTCCATCAAATATTTGAATAATTTTTCTTTTTCACAGTTAACGGCTTAGGATTTACCAATCCATTCCTTAATGGTGAACATTTATCAGCGCTGTCTTCTGCCGAATATTCGGAGCGTCTTCAGCGTGCTTCACGCTATGAGGATGATTTTATGCGCGAGGTGGAACGCCTCGGCTTCGATTTGCATGGTTCTTGGCGTATAAGCCGTGCCAATGAAGAATTTAAACTCTGTCCATCATATCCGCAAAATATACTTGTACCTTGTTGTGTTTCAGACGAAACACTGCAAGTAGTGGCTAATTTTCGTGGCTCGCGGCGTTTGCCCGCTGTTGTGTGGCGACATAAACGTTCTGGTGCAGTTATTGCACGCTGTAGTCAGCCTGAAGTGGGCTGGCTGGGTTGGCGTAACTCAAAGGACGAACAGCTGCTTAAAGCGCTAGCTGATGCTTGCGCCTTCGATCGGGGAGAACAAATGCGAAGACTAACGCAAGCAGCTTCAACCTATGGCATGCCATTGACATCTGAAAATGGTAGTTCGCCATCAAGTCCTGATTATAGTCATGAAGAAGTAGCACTCGACGAAGTGAGAGTAAGTGTGAATACAGTTTTAAAAACACCGTGAAATTTTTTAACAAAACACCATGCTTTTGTTTTTATTTTTTTTTAGAAAGTTCTTATTGTGGATGCTCGCAGCTATACGTCTGCTGTAACAAATCGAGCACGTGGCGGTGGCTGTGAGTGTATCGAGTACTATCCATGTGCT
The DNA here is from genome assembly GCA_958299015.1 of Tetanocera ferruginea. Classification (NCBI taxonomy): domain Eukaryota; kingdom Metazoa; phylum Arthropoda; class Insecta; order Diptera; family Sciomyzidae; genus Tetanocera; species Tetanocera ferruginea. The sequence goes on along the minus strand of OY282643.1, from coordinate 44,834,211 downwards.
GAGATAGAATTTATGAATCTAGGAAATATACATGTAATACGTAAAAGCTTTCATGCACTGCGTCAATTGTGCGCTTCACCGCCAGATGTACAAAAGTAAGTTTTTGTTTATTTTTATAACTGCAATTAGAAAGACAATTAAGAACAGTTCAATAATAAAGAGTGAATGCATTACAAATCTATACAGCAGTTTTCGGGTTAACTGCAAGCAATTTATTTTTTGTGTTGGTATAATTTTCAATTTTGATGTTTCCATTTGCAGCTGGCTGGGTTTGCTCGAGAAAACAATGTGGCTGCAACATCTATCAGGACTGCTGGCTGCTTCTGTTACTGTCTGTCATGCTATTGAGAAGAAAGGACGACCTGTGCTTGTGCACTGCTCCGATGGCTGGGATCGAACTCCACAGATTGTTGCAACTGCACAGTTATGTTTAGATCCCTACTATCGAACTGTTGAGGTTAATACTCGTAGAATGTGTTATGAAAAATGATTTATTAATAAAATATTTAAATTTAAATATTTTTCCATGTGCTTGTATGTATGCAGGGTTTTCGTATTTTAGTAGAACGTGAATGGCTTAACTATGGACATAAATTTGCTGATCGTTGTGGCCATGGTCCTGGCTCGGATGAGCAAAATGAACGTTGTCCTGTCTTTTTGCAATGGCTAGATCTAGTACATCAGATACACAAAAAATTCCCGTGCAGTTTTGAATTTAGCATGGGTTACTTGGTGCGTGCCTCCATTGTCAACATTTTTAGTTTTTATTAAAATCGTAAGTTAATACAAATTCTTTATAATTAGATAAAATTGGCGCAGCACTCACTCTCTTGTTTGTTTGGCACTTTTCTGTGCAATAATCTAAGAGAAAGAATTGAAAATTCTGTCTTTGAGCGCACATTTTCGGTTTGGCCATTTTTATCCGGACCCATGTATAGAAATCCACTGTATGTTGCCAACAGGGAAAAGGTTTGTGCTTAACTGACTTTTCAACAAGTTGCCGATATTAATTTTATTTTGCTTTTTGTTTGAAAAATTAAGGTTCTGTGGCCACCACATAACTTGCGTGATCTTTCACTTTGGACTGAGGTGTATCTTGGCAGTCTAGGAAACAAGAACTCTGCTGATTTTCCGCCTTCCAATGCGGAGGGACTTCAAGGATCCATAAGTTTGTTTATTTTCTAAATTTCTCTATTATTTCTGCTCAGGTAGTCGTAACTAAAGTCATTTGGTCTCTTAAAATATCTATTTTTTTTCAACATTATAGCATGCTGTAAGAAGCAAACAAAAACATTATTATTTTTTGTTAATTACAACTACTTGCCCTTGCTTGACTGCCTTTTCCATCGAATTCTAAAATCATAAATTTTTTTTTAGGTCCAATGGCTAAGACGAGATCTTATGGTGATTTAATTACTGCTGGAATCATACAAAATGGCATATCACGACGATCGAGTGATCCCAACATGGCAGTTGATTCAAAGTAATTTTTTTTTAAATTTCCTCTCGCCTTAAAATATGTATATTTTTCGACCTCTATCTAATTCCACAGCCTTACAATTGGTTCAAATTCTGAAAATAATTCAATTGCGGATATTCAATCCGAACGTGAAGATTCGCCGGATCTTATAGCAAATCTAATACATGACACCACACGAAAACTACAAGATTTAACAACTGAGCTCAATAATCATGACGAAGATAATTATAAACAACTAACAACCAAACCAAAATCAAACGAAACGCTTAATTACGTTAGTTTTGAAAATTCTGCTGCTCAAAATGTTGTCGATGTAGATGAGAACTCATTAAGCAGTTCATCTACAATGCAACAACTTTTGCAGCATCAGCTGCATCAACAGCAACAACAACAGCATCAGCAGAAGATCTCTTCCGTGCTTTTAGAACAGTTAGACAGTAATACAATTGCTCCTGCTTCGTCATTATATTCTAGTCCTTCGCTTCCTATGCATAAAATTGGCTGTGAAATAAATTCAACCTCTGCTCCATTGACATCTTTACCTTGCGCTATATCCTCGAACTCTACAACAACATCATCATCATCATCATCCATTTTGCCTTCAACTTCAATAACTACTGATGACACACAGAACAGTTTTAATGGCTTTTTGAATGCGTTGAATGATATAACAAAAAAAGCTAGCAATGAGGACAAAAGTTTTAAATACCAACAGTGCAGAGCAGAAGAAACCATTACTATACATACAACAAATGACCTTAATTTGAATTTAATGCAAAGTGTAGACCTGGGTGGTAAGTGTGATGTGCAATAAAAATTTAATCAAAAGTTACAATTTAAAATGAATGCTACTATATAGATCCCACTACTGCAAACAAGACTGTACCTGCCGAGCCGATGTTTAAAAATGGTCTTCTTCACAGCTCTGAAGATAATCATAGTAGTCCATGGCATGGCTCAGTTAGTACCAGCACGGATACGCTTGTACCAATCGAAACAAGAGAATCTATAGCACATAATGGTAATAAATCTGCTAACGATCACGATGATATTGATGGCATCATGCCATACACGGATAAAAGTCTGCCAAATTCATTTGCTGCAGCCTCAATGTTGGACTCTTTTAAAGCTGATGTATGATTTGCCTCTTACTTAATACTTAAGCACTCCCATTTAAATTTGTTAGCATCTCTAATAATTTTTATATTAATTTTAAAAATATTTGCAATAATTTCAGACTAAACCAACAACCAGCAATCACAACGCTGTGAATATCCAATCACAGCAGTGTAACATACTACCAAAAGTTCACAGCAGACCAAATATGCTGGAAACAGCATCAAAACCATTGCCTGCGTCGTCTTTATCTACATCCGATAGTTTTCGTGATAAATTATTTGGTTACAATATGAACAGTGATAATATAACACATAATAACAATACGTCAAATATATGCGGTGAAAGTGACGACGAAAACGTCGCACAAACTTCAACGGAAACAACTTATAATCCCATGGAGGAAAGTATACTCATATTGCCTGAACATCAAAAACTAGAAATATCCTTAAATGGTGAATGCGAGACTATAGCGAACAATGTTGCTTTTGTAACGTCAAAATCAAGCGAAAGCAGTTCAGTCATCGATTCAGCGAGAACAACAGCAGCTGTAGAAATACCATCCTCTTCAGCAGCCACTTATACAGCTACACAGAGGCGAAGGCGAACCTCATCTTCAAATTCGCGTCGCGATTACTTTAATGCTGCGAGACCTGTCAATGGAAGGTATGGATATCTCTTTAATATTCAACCGCAAACCATATCATTCAGTTCACAATATTTTATTTTCAATACATTAATAGTTCTCATATTGAACATATGGGACATTAATAGTTTCATGATTTAAGATGTCTAAAAAAGTTATATGAAAGAAAGCCATAGGAAATCAGCCTTAAACTATGAAGCTAAAAATTTATGTATGTTTCCTGGATTTAGCGGAACACAGATATTATTCAGATTAACGAGTATTCTATTATTAATCCCATTAGAACCAATATATTCATCAAAAGTATTAAAGTGAAGGCTTAAAAACTGCTTCCTTTTGTGTTTTTATTTTAGCAATTCATGTTAGGAACTTATTATGTAAAGATTGCATTCAAACTCATTTAACATATTTTATTTATCTTTAGCACAACTTCAAAATTTTCGATACCAGGTGTACGTTCACTGCCTTTGACGCCACCTGGTTTACCTGACCGATCCCAAATAGCCATTTCCTGCCCTGATGGTCTAGCACATGCCTTAAGTGAACAAAATATAAGACTGCAGCAGATCGTACACGAGCATAAAGTATGTTTTTTATTATGTGTGTTTATTTTTTTTTTAATATGTCTGGTATATAATAATCTATTCTATAACTGTTCTATAACAGCTACGTGAAGATGTTCTCCTGCGTGAAATTCATGATATGCGGATGGCGCTGTTAAAGAAAACCTGCCCCAATTGCAACAATACCACAACAGCAAATGACGAACAGGTCAGTTTATATAAAATTATTTTTTCTCTACGTTCTATAAAATATAGATGCACTAACTTTTTAAAGGGTGTGTCATGCGAAGTTCGCTGAGCATTTTGTCAATCATTAAATTAAAGTTTTTATTCTTTTTGACAATTTTTTTGACGTTTAGTAGAAACATTATTGTTACTAGTTAAATTTTTATTTAATTAAAAACTAAAAAGGTTGCAACATAAATCTACACATTAATTTGTGATAACTTTTAAGCAAAAATTAAGATTTCCACCCAAAGCAAAGCTCTTGAAATTTGTCACAGACGTGAGAATCTTAGTGAATGTATTTGTTGCTAAGCGACAGAATCTTGACCTTGAGACTGTTTCAGTGGATTTTTTTAAACAAACAAATTCAACACTTTTAATGGTAACTCAGCGAGCTTATGTAGCACACTTTGTCGTTACAATATTTCATATGTCGTTACAATATTTTCTATATAATTTTCATTTAAATATTTTTTTTATAATAGACGTTGTTAATTCTTAAAACTTATTTAGAGATTTAGTTTTAATACAATATTTCTTTTCATTAAAAAAATCACTTTATTTTTTTTACTATGATTATTTTCATTTTATATAAAAACTGCATACATACATTATAATATTCAAGATAGACGAATATTTAAATGAAGTTGAGCACAAAATGCTCGATTGTTGTACTTGTTGTTGTTGTGCATTATGTGCAACATTCAATAAAATTACTAAAGATCGTCGTCGTCATTATCGACGACTTTCACGAGCTTTCATTGCTGCAGATAACGATAATATTGATGATGATGATGAGGGTCTTGCTTTTATTGGCAGTAGTTCGGATTCTGCGGTTAGTTTCAAAAATCATTTCGCAATTTTTCTTTTTATAATTTGGCTTTTTGTTATTGCATTTGTTATTGATTACACAGTCCTAGCGTGAAAAAATAAAACAACAATTTTGAATTTGTTACCTTGCATCTTTCGGAACGTTTGAGGGGACGCCGATTTTACACCATTCAGAGTTCTCAGGTTCATTTGGTCAATAGTTGGATGTGTTTGATCAATTAAAATTTTTATCAAAAGTTTATTCTGAAAAAATAAGTTCAAATTTGTTATGGATAGTATCGAAATTCCAAAAAATTCAGTTGGAATTATTTTTGAGTTGGCGTTGAATAATAGAGCAAAAAAATTGGATAAAAAAATACCTGCAAATACATTTAAATGTGGGCGTTAAATCGTTTAATGTGATAAAATCTCCAAACAAATCCTAATAGCAGTATTTTAAGGCTATAATTTTATCCCGATTCGGTCTTCGTTCATACACTGTGCCTGCCCAAGGTGTTCCGAAATTAGTACTCTTTTCGGTGCAGATGTCGGACATTCACCGACACTGGCACCGGAAAATTATCAGATACTTTATTCACATAAAATATGAAATTGTTTCTGTGGAATCATTCGGAATTATTCGGTTGCTGGCTTTCAAATTTTTAATAATTTTAGAGGCGGTATTAAAAAAAAAACCATAAAACATGCATAAATCTTTATTATAATAATTTTGCCTGCCAATATTTTGTAACTTTTTTTAAAAAATTAGCATAGGTCAACGTAAAAAATTTGGTCTAAAAATTATGAAATAACCATTAGACTAACCACTAAAAACTTCATCTATAAAGATATTCGATATTTTTACAAAAGAACGCCTCGATGGGATTCAGACATAGATCACGATTTGGTAGGCATGTCCAACAAAGTGAAAAAGGTAATAAAGATAATATAGTTTCAAAGTAAAATTGGGTTTTATTTAAAAAGCAATGAATTATTATTGCGAAAATTGAAAGCTTCTTTTAAAAAAATTAAGTTTCGGCTTCTTCAGCAAAACGAAAGTTCTGTAAGAGTATTCACACACGATGTTCAGTGAAATAACGCCCAAAATAAAAAATGAAGTAACGCCCAAAATATTTTGAGCTTTAAAAAATTAAATATCGCCCAAAATAAAAATTGAAATAAAGCCCAAAATAAATGAAATAACGTCCAAATCAAAAATGAAATAACGCCCAAAATATTTTCAGGACAAATCATTTAAAATATGTTGGGTCTTATTTCATAATTTCAAAAATTTGTATGAAAAATATTTCGGCGTTATTGCATTAATTTATTTATTTATTACAATATTATACAAATAAATTTGTAGAATATACAGAGGTGCTGGGCTACTTGGCCATTTTGCACCATCTACAATAATTTATACAATTAAAACGTTATATATCATATAATACGTTATGCTTGTTGAGTTAATAAACTTAAATTACATGACATGTTTTGTCTTATCTAATTTAATTCAGCTCAAAATAAAAAAAAATCTGATTTGAATTAAAAAATCTCGAGTTTTGTCAACTATGATCGTGTGATATCTGGAAAGTGACATATTTTTAAATTATTATTTCCTCCTAACGTAACTATTTTGGACTGGACGGTTTTCACTCTCTTTTTAGTTTTCTTTAAATGGTTTTCCAGTGATTCGAAGTCTAGTTATTGTACTGATAGTGCAATGTTTTTTCCTTAAATATTTACAGCCTTATTCTGGTCATTGACAAATGTAAATATATTGCCAAGCTAATTTTGTATGTGCTTTTTGTCGCACATGAAGTTGAAAATCCAAACATTTTTTACATGATTTCTTGTCATAAATACCATTTATGATCGCAACAGAAGCGTTTTTATAATAAGCCGGTTCTCCTGATACATCACTGAAGTCATATTAATTTCTTATTTATCGTAATAGACATTATGAATATCAAATATATTCTTTATTCGTTGAGAAGCCAACAACAAGAAAGTTGAAAATGTAATAAAAAATGATACGATAAAATAAGTAAAAATAAGATAAGATAGGATTTAAACGAAGTTAGCTACGACCCCATATTATAAAATGTTACCTTGAAAAAGCCGGTTATTTGAGCCAACCCAGACAAATTCTTCGGACAATATGTTCTATCATATTCAATGGTCAATGGCTAATGGGGTTTTAAAAAAAACTCAAAACATTCTTCTTTTGAAAATTTATATATTCAGATTTATAAAATCCAAAAATCAGTAACCGATAACTAAATTCTTTTATTTTTTTAATAATTTTTGGTAGAAATATGTTTTCAACATTATTTTCGTAATGGGTTTGAAACTAAAACTGATAATTTAAATCACTTCAAAAATAAAATTTAAATCACATTTATTATGCGGTCGGAACCTCGCTCAATATCTTTATATATAAAAGACGAGCGTCCTGCTCTGTGCTCTATATCGCTCAAACTGTTATAGTTGTTATTGCTATGTATGAACATGTTAGCCTCGACCAGAACCTGTTTCGCTATTACAGTGCTTTTTATATGAAAGAATTGTTAGCCTTAAAGTATGCACACAAAATTTGTTAACAATGATATTTACCAATAAGGACACATTGACGACGACTGGAACAAAACAACATTGAGGTGAATGCAAAATATCATATCGTCTGCTATTTAATTATTTTGAATACGACTCGTCATATGACGGACTTCTATACTAGTTATAATATAAATTACTAGTATGAAATGTGTTACTACTTTGTCTCCCAGCTCAAAAACTTCCGAATATTTTGTTTAGGTCTGTGTAATAAACGTTAATATTTTAAAAACTTTGGCGAGTCTAAAATAATTTTAAAAACATATATTATATAACATTTCGCTTTCTTTTTCTAATATATGCACCAAATTTAAATAACATAATAACAGCATGCATAAATTCTTAAGTTTCTGGTATAAAAAAAAAATTTTAAAAAAATATGTTTTTAAAATGCAAAAATAAAATTGTATTTCTTTTATAGTGCTCTGTATTAGACAACCTTGAGAATACCTCAGTATGTTCATGGGAAGCTGTCGAAGATCGCAGTGGTCCTTCGTCGTGTACCAGTTCCTCCGTTCAACCAAATGCAAGCAGCGTACTCTGGGTACCCGATCACGCTGTATCGCGTTGCACTAGTTGCCAAACGGAATTTTGGCTTGGTCGCAGGAAGCATCATTGCCGGTGTGAAGAAAAATTATACCATTAGTTAACTTTATTTCTTATTTATGTTGTTTTTTCTGTTGTTGTTTTGGTTTTCTCAATTTATTGTTGTGTGTGCCATATTATGTTTGTTTTAAAACTGTTTTTCTTCTTTTATATTGTTATTGGTGCATTGTGCAATTTAATCGTTGTTTGCACATTGTTGCGCGCTTGTTTGTATATATTATATATATATATATTTATATTAACAAATCGTATGTTTATTATGACCGTTTACTAACTAGCATTACATAATTATAAATAATTTGTTAACTTTTAATAGTACTACATTCGTTCTCTTCATTATCCTCAAATGTATCTGTAAACTAAATTTATAAATCGTCGTAAGGTTACAAAGTGATCAATTAATTCTCATTCACAGAAATTATCTGAGTAATGAGTGCTTAATTTTCGCATTAAGCTACATTACAAACTATAATGAGTAGCTCGAACAAAGTAAAAATAACTCAAATAACCAAAATAATTTAATTATCTATAAGAACAAAGAAATCCTAAAGCAACGAACTGCACTTTGCGTTCATCTGTTTTGCAATATTCTCGGAATAATATATGTATTAAAAAAAAATTAAAAATTATTTTCATCACAAATGTTGTCTCTAATATTTTATACATAACAAACTAAAAACTAATCAGGATATTACAAAACTGCACTTGAAATTCTAGTTTATTAATTCTTTAATATTTTCGAAAGTTCACGGGACTTTAATATCCTTTCCGCAGTCCGCGTGTTGAATTTCATAATCGAAACGACTGAACTTTTAATATTTTTATATCAATATTAGCAAATACACTTACTCTGCGTAGATTTAACGCTATCAAAGCATTAAACACAAAAAAAAAATATTGTCAAAAAATCAATTTCAAATATTCGTAAAAGATTTTAATTAATTCATGTTAATTTTACTTTTAAAATTAAGCGTTAAATGTAAAAAAACATACATTTTCTGAATTTTAATTTCATAAAAATTTTCTTGAACATTTTTCATTCGCTTTTTTCTCACAAAGTTTTTCATTATCTGTGCTTGACGCTTAGATCGAATGATATGTGGGGAATTTGCTAACAGTGATTAACGCCTCTGCGAATTTGATTTATTTTTGTTTATTCGACTCGCGAACTATGATAGAGACTTAAATCTTTTAACATTGTTATACCGATAGTTATTGTTGTTAGTGCTTCAACTACTATACTTCTTTTAAGTTACCCAAAGAATTCTTTAATCAAGATCATTTTCTGCAAACCAAAGTTCTAAGGCACAAAAGTCCCGAGTGGGAGACTCAACTTAATTTTTAAAAGCAACGAGTAGTAACAAACAACTACGAAAAAAGAGGAATGCGAAAAAGACCCAAGAAAAAATGTACCTATTTTAACGAAAATAGTATTGTCCCCTAAGCGAAAAATGTTTTTTTGCTCCATTTATTAATTTAGCATCAGATACAGCATTCCACATATATTCCACTATATTATTGAAATAGTTAATTAAAAGCAAAAAAAAAAAAAAATTAGAAACACAACTAGAAATTAGAACAACCGTTCCCTGTAAAATTTCCGTATTGGCGCTTACGAAAAAAAAAAACAATGTTGATGGAGTGAGTTTATGTCTTTACACATGATTCTGAATAACAGTTTGATTCCAGAAATCAAGTTACTACTTTTCATTAGAATAGCCACGATATCTCTGTGTGATGAAAATATGTAGATGGAGTGAACTCACCTTTAGGATTTACCTTAATAGAGTTTATAATTTGAATTCCATACTTATCTCATTAGGCATTCTTACTTTAGTTTTTAAAATCAGCGTCATAGTTTTATTACTGTCAATCCAGTTGGTCAACGCTGCCAACGTATTTTTAAATAAATTCAAAAAAATTTCAATTATTGGTTTAAAAAATTGCTAAGTACACGGTGTGAGATTTGGAAAATCCAATATAACAAAATTCTAAACTTTTTAAATATTCATTCAGGCTTATCCTTAAAAAAATGGTCGCAAGTTGGGATATTTAATTGGGGCATTTAATTGCCTTTGAGTCTTGTTCTGAACTCATTCAGATCGAGGCTAATCTCAGTCTCTTCTTACTAATAGTCCTGAAGCGTGACAGGGAATAGATCAAATGCTTCCCAAAAGCTGCTTTAACAAAAACTTCATCGTGTTATCTACCCACGATCTAATTGGAAATACGAGTAAGAAACTAGCTGTAAAAATGATCTTGTGCGGCAAACGGATGATGCCAAGATTAAGGTAGACATGAGAGCCATTGTCTGGATTTTAAGAAATTCTTTATCCCAAAATTGTTGCATTTATTATCAATACAAATAAGTTCCACTTTTTAAAAATAAACGAATTGAAATTAAAATAATTTTGTTCAAGTTTGTAAAAAAAACACTAAGGCCCGTTAACTGATCTCAATTTTAAACAAAGTTTAGCTTAAACAAAGTTTAAAATTCCTTAACCTCAGTTTAAATTTTAACGCCGATACCTCATCTCAAAAAATCAAAGTTTAACTCGGTGAGACAAGTTTAAATTTAAACACAGAAATTCTAGGTTTAAAAAGTTTAAGTTTTAAAGATTTTGTCAAAAATTCTCTGAGAACATTGGAAATATTCTCAATCATAAACAAAAAATAAAAAATAAAAAAATCATACTTCAAAAAAATCAAAACAATAAACAAAAAACAAACATATATTAAGTTTTGAAAAAAAATATTCCAATGAAACTGACAATTTGCATTATTTTATCAAAAATTTTTGAAATATTTTGATGGTCTACGTCAAAGTTGTAGAATTTTTACTACAGTGCCGCTTAAATATGTTTTTTAATCTCAGTTTAAATTTTTAAACAGAGTTTAAGTAAACTGCCGATAAAAATGGGTTTACAATTTAAACTCTGTTTACGAAATCTGAGATTAAAGAATTTAAACTTCTGAGGTCAGTTAACGGGCCTCAAATATTAGGTCTGTTTCCGTACGCACTTCAAGTAAAGTTCGAGTAAAGTTCGGGTAATAGAGAGTAATTTGATTATTTGTCAAAATAAGAAAATTTGTCAAAAAGTACGGAAACGGTTTCAAGTCACCGTTTTCAATAGCCTGACGGCACAGAATAACAAAATTACTCTACAGCGTATTTCAGCCCACTGTGGCAGGAAGCCGAATGACAGGCCATTTACAAGAATGGAATCATTCTGTGGTGTTGATAAAAATCTCTTCAAACAACACGTCAAAACAATCTCATTCCAGGAATCTCAAAATTTTAACAAAAATTTAATAGGACAGATTTGAAGAAATCGAAGTTCCATCACAGGGGAAAAACGTCTTTACGATGATGATTGGAATTATAAGTGAACATTGCAAAATAAAAGCCGAAGTGTCAGAGCTGTTAAAGTTCGCGGTAAACCATGTTTATCTATTTATTTACTATCATAAAGATTTCCAATTCGATAACGAAACCATATTACTTGACAAAAACTGCCAAGAGTTCATTAGAAAATGTATTGATTGTTATGAAAAAAGTATTATATAATATATTTTCAAGTTTTAAACTTTATACATAAAACATAACATATACTACTACCTTGTAAACAAATTTATAATTCGTCGCATGAAAAATTAAGTGTTCTCTTATTTTTTAAGGGTTTCTCTCTCATTTGCCGTGGTTGCGCCATGCGTACGTATCCTGTACAAATTTGAAGAAAATTGTTCCGCTTTAAGCAAAGCTATTAGCCCCTAAACTTACTTACGAATTGTCAACAGCCATAATAAGGCTATAAATAAGTATTCAACTTTATAAGCTTATGAACGTGGGCTTTTGTAAGATGAACTTGTAAAAAAAAACGCTCGCACACTCTTACTTTTCTCCAAACTTTCGCTTGTGATTCAGTGGGTACTTCTGTTAAAAAATATATCTAAATATCGAGCCATTACTGCGAAGAACATGTAATCAGCAAAAAAAATGTTAAAGGAGATTTATTTGAATTATTTTCGACTTAAGATTTTTAGTTATGACAATGTTTATACACAATCCTAACATATAAATATTTATATTGTTATAATTTTATAATTAAAGATTATTGATAATGAAATAAATTGTCAATAATTAAGTTTCGATAAGAAAACAAACTTTTGTAAATTACTGGTAACATCGTTTTCGCGATTACGGCTCGATATGTTGAATTTATATGAAAATAAACTAACTTGCCAGTTGAACTTAAGATGTCTGTAAATACATAAATCTATTGAACATGTTTATATAAACAGTTTTTTACTTAAATCTATCTGCTGGTTATTTGTTTTAAATTTATATAAATATTATACTCAAGTGTTAAAAACAACTTAAGAAATCCTTTAATATAAAATTAAATTTCACTTCAGCAGCACCTCCAAATAATACATCTTCTTTGCACTCTTATAATTTTCTTTCTTAAGCATTATATTTATTCATGCAATATTCTTCTTTTTTGTTTTTTGTTGCAAGTTAAAAATAATTTTAATTTCTTTTTCTATATTTCTTTTTCGGGCATGCGTCGTGCCGTAAAATTGTATTAATTTCATATTGTTGCCAACAAACAACACAACAGATCCTGTGGTCAGATCTTCTGCGCTGATTGTTCCGAATTTTGGGCGCCGCTGCCCGATGAGAAACTATTTAGTCCAGTGCGCTTGTGCGGACCCTGTTATCATTCGGTCACCACACGAATGCAGGTAAGCCAAATGCAAAATAGCGCCGCACTGCTACGATTGCAACAGAGTGCGACATTAACAGCGACAACAACAACAGCAGCAGCGGTCGCTGTAGCAGCGCAATGTCTAGTTGCAACATCAAAAGCATGAACTAAGTTAAAAGACAAAGAAAGCACACAATAACAAACAATTATGTATTACATTATTTGAATTTATTTTAAAGAAAAAAAAAACACATTTAAATATTGCTAACTAGCTTGTTCTGTTGCTACCTACCAATACAATTCATAAAAATATTGTTGTATTTTATTTACTCTAATTGCTGCTAACCATGGATGCCATGGATGATAATGCTGAAATATACTACACTACAACAACAACAACAACTTATTATAAACATAATTTTCAACAAGAGCAGCAACAGCAACAAATGCAGCGATACAAACGTAAAACATGTAGCAGCATAGCCAACAATACCAACAGCAACAACAACAGCAATGGCAGCAGCCTGGGAAATGTTGCTGCCACAGCTAATGCATTGACACTGAAAACGTTGTCGGCATTAGCATTGGCGCAGAAAACAAAGCCAACATATAATGCCGCCGCAGCTAGAAGCAATGATTTCCATGCGCTATCTACAACAAGAACAGATGGGCCACATAAGAGCAACAAGATTACTTCAACTGCATCACCATTGACTACAACAACAAAGTCAATTAGCGTGGCAGCGTGCTGCAATCACGCTGCTACTGTAGCAACAAAGTGTCAGCAGCAACAACATGCCACTACAATGAAAGCAGCCACAACAGCCGCTTCGAACTAGACTCGAACATCAACATCAACATGCTTGGCTATTTTTTCTTATAATTGTTCATAAATTCCATTTTCTATTGAATTGGTTTAAGATCTTTACTTTTGTTGTCTTCTTCTAAGTGAAACAACGCCAACGAGCATGCAACATTCGTTGGCCTTTTATTGTTTATCATGATCAGTAAATTGCTGTTATTTATATTTGGATATAGTTTGTATTAAAATTTAGTTAAACAAAAAAGAGAACAACTGTTAGAAAAATTAGTACGAATAAATTTTGCAAAACAATAAAAAAAAAATAAAAATTTATTTCATTAGCTTTTCAATTTATCTAGCTTTTTAAGATTGTTTTGTTTTTGCATTATTGTTTGAAATAACATTTTTATTAACTAAACCGCTAGCTAAAATATTCCGCCAGATTTAAGTTTTCAGTTACTTTTCAGCTCAATGATGATTGTTGTTAAACTTATACAATTATTAAGCTAGCAGTTAAAGTGCTTCATTATGAAAATATTTACGATTCTGTTAATACAATCTACTTTCAATGGAACAATTAATTTAAGCCGGTATATTTATCAGTTCATCTGAGATGAAGATGTGCAAACGCTGTAACAATCAGCAAAATTGCAGATGTTTAACTATATTTAAATAACTGTCAAACAGGCGCGAACGCAGGGAGGTTTTGGGGGTTTAAACCCCTCCCCCAAATGACCGAAAATAAAATATATAAGGCAAAACAATTAAAAATTAAAAGATTTGAGTAAAAATACTCAGAGTAAAAAACTTCTCATGAAAACTATTAATAAAAATAAACGGATCTTAAAACACAGGATTCAATAAATATTCTTCATAAAGAATTCGACTCTAAAATCAAATGAAAGACAAATAAAATTTGTAAAGCAAAATTATGAACTATTTTATATCAGTTGTATTATTTTAAGCTAGTTTTTGTTGTGTTGTTTTGATAATTATCGCTAAATATTTGTAGAAAGCACTACTTAGAAAAGTATTGCCACAAAATCAAAAAACACTAAATTAAAAACATAAAACTACCTCGGAAGTCGATGGTGTTTGACCACCATTCCCGGAACTGCGTTTGAATCCAAGGCAAGACATGGTCTTACGCTGTAACCTTTCTTTTCCTCATTTCTAATCAACTGAAATTCAAAATTGATCAATGTATACGACTTTGAAAGTTGTAATGATGGTAGAGAAGTTTGACGATGGCATAACTAACACAGCCATCTCTTTTTTTAACCAAAAAAGATGACAAATCGACTATATTATTAGATTTTACAGGTATGAACGACAGGGCGGGCCAATTTGTATGGATGAAAAAAAAAACTAAAAAAACCGTAGGCGTGGAAAATATTCTATGGAATATTCTGAACAGGTTTGCCCAAGAAACCCTTGCGAGCCTGGTTTTTTGAGAGAAAGTTTGAATTTGTGTTTTCCTTCAGTGTGTGAAAAAATGTATACAAACATCCAAAAAACATGTATTAGGTTAAAAGTTTCTTGGTTTCTGGTAAAAAGTCTTCATTGAATGTCCTCATTTAAGAAAAATTTTATCATATTTTCATATTTGATCAAAATTTCAAAAGGGGTTATATTATGAATCTATTGAAAAACCGATGTCAAATAAAAAAAACAAATTTCTATAATTCAAATTCAAATTAAAAGCAATAAAATACAAAAAATGTAAGAAATGAATAAATTCATAAAAAAACCAATAGTAATAAAGCCTATATGACACTGGCTAGTTTTAGTATTTTTCAGCGCTTAAATTGTAAGTAAAGCGCAGTACGATAAATGCTCACTACAATTTTCCGTTGATATGACTGCCTACGCTATATGTGCAATCAAGCAAATCAAGCGCTAGAATATACAAAAATTTTCTACTTTTTCAGCTTCTACCAGCTTAAAATCACGAAAAAGTCATTGTGAATACCTTGTTACAGCAGAAAGAAGAACAAGATAAATATTTTGTGAAGCAGACATTCTGCATTTTTGCCGTTGTACCTTTTAATGCTGTTTTTGCATTTCAATTGGTTGCATTTAAATGTTTTTAATTGAAATAAAAAACAATTGCGCTGCTCGAGCTCGTAATTATTTTTAAATAATTCGGACAAGTTGTAGATTTTTGACACAAAATAAATTATATTTTTGTCGCAACAGCTGTTGAATTTTTCACAAAATTTTCTACAGACATCCCATTCACACAAGACATTGCTGTCTCTTTTATCCCCTGCTTGTTTAAAGATCTGAAAACAAGCAAGTGTCATATAGGCTTTAACAAAACAAAATAAATTAAAAGTAACAAAAAGTTTTATAGAAAAAGAACAAAAATAATCTAGCTAAACTCAATATAAAATTGAAAAGATTGTTTTAGGAAGTCCTGTTTGCTTTCAAGTCTTGGAATTTTTCTTCGACTATCTTCTGTCAAAACTATAACTGCCTCCATAACTGTTGATGTTTTCAACAACTCGTCGAACACTGGCCAAAAGTTGAACACATTACCCTCAGTTACTTGAATATGGCATGAAATTTGTAGATCAAGTTTAATTATTTTATTATTTATTTTCTTACTTTCATAAAAAAAAATATTTTCTAACAAGTGGAATTATACAATAGATTTCACAAAATTAAATAATTAAACGATAGTAGCAAATCGTACTTTCAAATGTGTTTCTTCTGTTTTAAATTAATTTTCAAAATATTTTTTCAATTTTATAATGAAATCTGAAAATTTTTGATTTTTTGTTTTGTATAAATTTAAAATCGGGATCTTCACTTTTTTCTGAAATTTGTAGTAAAATTTATGCATTTCAGTGTAGCTCGAAAACTATACATCGGACAGAGACGAAAGTGGCACCAATGGAAAGGCCATTCGCTTGGGATATATAACCACCACCAGATTTTTTTAAAAATCGGGGCCTTCACTATTTTTAAATTTGTATTTTTTCAATAATTTTGCTTAACCCTTTCTTTCATTCATTCTTAAGAAGTGTTTCTATCAGGCCTCTTTAGAGCAGCGAGAGCGGAAGGTCGGAAAATTTTCTCAATTCATATAAAAAAGAAAGTGCACTTGTATATAAATGCGGAAGGCCTATGAAATCTATAGGTATGCCTGCTTAAGGCGCTTCATCTGGTCTTATTGATTTCCAACATTTGCATAGCAGCAAAATCGATAATCTTTACTCCGGATGATCAGAAAAGCAGAGGCGTCAACGAAAATAAGTTTTTGTCTCTTATGGTTACAGAGGAAAGGCTTATATTTGTTCGCAAAGTCGGCGGCTCAAAGCTGATCTCTTAATCGAGTGAAACGAAACTTGTGCTTGTGTATTATTTTAATGTTAGTATTTAATATTAACTCTTTAAATATAGATTATTGTATCTGACTTAAATATATTTTTTGTTGAATTTAATTTATTTTACTAATAATTATACTGTTTGATAAATAATACTTAATGATGCACAAAATAGTGTTTGAATTATTATTACGTTCCTCTATATGTTGAATAGCCAAAAGGATTTAACAGCAACGGCACGTGATAATGTTCGCCTTGTCTGCACTCGACCACAACTTCGATGAACGGATAAAAGCTTTGTACATTTTGAGCCGCAAAATATGGACGAACATTAAAGTGTAGTTTATAGATACCAGTTTTGAATTCAGCTAGTGAAACTAATTGCGAACAGCGACCATCTTCATTTGTTGCTGTCTGATTTAAAAGTTGCCACTGATTCTCTTCTAAGCGATAAATATTTACTTCAACATTGGCGGCTGCTTTTCCCAGCGAAGTATCCAATATATGCGATGAAATAGTGCGAGCTTCAACGGAATCTGCCATTTTCTAAAAATTAAATAACTTTAGTTAATAAAGTAGAAAAAAAACTTAAAAAGTGATTCAAAACACTGTAGGCACCTCCTTGTTCTCAATACGCAAGCGAATGCGTTCCCAACCGTTGCTCATTTTGGAATTTCTTGCCTAAATATGAGACTTGTCTGTGTTGATTTTAGACAAGTCTGTGAAAGTATTTTAATTCAAATTAGAGATTAAAATAATCTATGTTTATTTTACAGATAAGATGTTCTAGTTGGTTTAAAATTTATAAATCATGTGAAGAAGACTTGCATTTAGGCATAATTTATAAATATTAGCAGATAACACCGATAACAACAAGTTAACCGAATATTTCTGAACTAATAAATCTGTTGTGTATTTGGTTTTTTATCTCGAAAATGTTTGCATAGAGATGGGCATAGATGACAAATGAATTAATTAAAAGTTAACTTACCTCATTCTCATCTTGGGAAATCATTTCATTCGAAGGTTCATTGTAATTTTCAGCATCCACTGGTTGAATATCCCCTTCAGACTCGTTATGTTCACTATTTTCGATCGGCAAATATTGATTTTCTTTTGGTGTTGTCGTTATAAATACATCAACGGATTCATTATAAACTAATACATCGCCTTCAATGATAGATTCTTCAAGTAGACAGTCCTGCATTGAATTATCATCGGCGTCATCTGCCTCCGCCAGAGTTATAACCTTTGAATAATGCTCTTCGGAACTCTTTACTTCTGGAAATTGATATGTTTCTGTCGGGTTTAGAATAATAGGCGAATTTTGCGTTAAACGCACCATCTTTTCATAGTTATCCTGGTGCTTCTTGGTGGATGTATGCTTGAGCACGGAATATCGATGTGCATATAATTTTATGTTGCATGCCTTGCAATAAGCTTTTGAAGAATCGTTAGGCACAGACTGAATCCATTCTAATGAGTACCATAAATAAAAACACAAAATAACCAACGAAAACTTTTATTTAATCGATGTTTTTAAGCTTACCTTTAAGCAAAGGCTTCGTTTCCCAACATGTTTTATATTTACTCATTTCAGACAAAATGTAAATAAACAAAACATATTCTTAAAGATGGTCAAATCAATTTCATGTTTTTTTAGAGATGTATAATAACAATATGTATCGATATGTATATCTTCGTTAAATCTCAAAAATAAAGAGCTGGCGCAGACTATAGATTTTAAATTTCATGAGCAGTCAATAGATGCCAACCATAGATGCCAGTTTCGTGTGATGAATCACATTACGTGATTTTTTGAGGGCTGTGTGACAATGTGTGATTTCTGAAATGAAGCGCGTGATTTTTCACTCATGCGTGATTTTTTTAATCACTCACTTTATTGTTGAAGAGTGCGTTCAAGTAAATGCGAAAACACGTATATTAACGAACAAACCCAACACTGCAATTGAAATTTGCTAGCGCAGGTATAAAGTTTAAACTTTTAAAAAGTTAATATTAAGTTGATATTACAAATTCAGACAATTTAAATTATTTTCACTGATATATATTATATTGAATTACCAAAAATTTTCATATCTTCTTAATTTTAATCTAGTAAATAAGATATTGGCCGAAACCGAAATCGAAATTCGGCCATTTTTGTAATATTCGGCCGAAACCGAAACTGACTGTCTACATGAACTTTTTTTAAAATCATTTTATATTTTTTAGATTGTTTGTTAAAAGCTTTCAAAAACATAACAATTCAAACAGATAATAATAACGTATATATACGATAAATATTCTTTGAATATTAAAGTTCAACTTTAAAATAATATATAAAGAAATCATTTTTAATACCACTTTAAGGAACTTTTTAGTATTTTAAGTTATTCGGTTTCGGTCATATTGATGCCGAACAGCCGAAACTGATCAAAAGGGCCGAAACTGGCCGAAACCGAATATTCGGTCGGACACTACAAGAAACGCAATCTTTTCAATGGGTGTTGGAATAACATAAAGTAAAATAAAAAGGAAAAAAATTAATTTAAAATTTAGTAGCTTATCAATTCTTTATTACATATTTTGAAAATAAATACTTTTTTATATGAAATTTTGGACTTCAAATATTAGAATTTTTTAAATTTTATCATAAACTCCTGAAAAAGTTGCAACCTGTTGATTTTTTTGTTTTATTTCTTGTCTCACCACATATCATTTAATAATTCATGCCTAACCCTCTTTAGCATCCAACAATAAAAAATTAATATTAATATTAAAAAACAAATTAATAAATACTTTATTAACTTTTTGCATGGAGTTTCTGATAATAAATTCTTAAGCTACACCAGTCATACAGTTCAAATAGTGTTAGCTATATAGGTGGGTTGGTTAAGCTATTTGATAACGTTGATGTATTTTTGTTGCTGACTGCAGAAAATAAATATATTTTAAGAAATTCAACTTTGTTGTTTAGATAAATTTAATCACTCATAGTTGTAAGCATCAAAAGGATTAGACCACAAAATTGTATAAGAAATATTGAGATTATATTCTAGCACCTGATTGCAAAGCTATTTAATTTTTGAATTCTAGTGGTTATTGTAGAGTTTATGCTTGCAGTCTAGTGATTAAAAACATCTCAATATAATGGACAAGAGCAAATTGTCATTGATAACTACCATCGATGAGGCACTTGAACTAACTGGTAAGATTTAATTTAACCTTCAGATATGATAAGTATTTTTAAGTACTTTCAAATTAAGTATTAGTTAAATATTTCAAAGAACTAGTATTTTTACGTTTCTAACATTAAAGGTTTTGGAAAGTCCAACTATCTCATTATCATCTTTACTGGTCTTGTGATGAATAACGTATACCTGGAATCGATTGGCATAAATTTTGCTCTACCAGTCCTTCAATGTGATCTCGACTTAACATATGGACAGCAGGGTGTCTTGGGAGCAGTAGGATTTATTGGCATAATTGCCAGTTCTCACCTATGGGGATTCCTTGCAGATACACGAGGACGCAAACGAATAATGCAACCAGCACTTTTCATGGGTTTTCTCGTTACAATTATATCTAGTTTTTCATCGAACTTTGAAATGCTGGTTACAATGAGATTTCTCAGTGGTTTCTTGTAAGTTTTTAAATTTCAATATATATTTCAATCTGATAGCAATTAAATGATTCTCTATTCAATTTCATACGAATAACAAAATATAACAAATAATCAGTGAAAACTCCAAAACTAATGGGTTAGTTTTTAATTTAAGGATCTCTGCTGGATCGGCCACAGTATTCGCATATCTTGGTGAGTTCCACTGTCAGCGTTATCGTAATCGAGCCATGTTTTCGGCTGCTTGTATCAGCGCATTCTGTGCCATTTTCTCCCCGCTGGTTGCCTGGTTTTATATAAATCAGAGTTGGGAGTTTTATGTGCCGTATCTTGATATCATGTACAAGCCTTGGAGGTTGTATGTTTTAGCATGCGGTGCCTCAGGATTAATTTGTGGATTACTTTTGATATATATACCAGAAAGTCCAAAATATTTGCTTTCAGTTGGCAAGGAAGCTAAAACAATAGCTGTTTTACAACATATTTATCAAAGAAATAATAGAGGTTGCTTTTCTAAAAGCAATAAAATCAACAACTTTAATGTAAGTTAATTCTATAAGTTCTTCATTTCATTTTTTTTTTAACTTTTTATTTTGTTCTAGATAACTGGATTGATTTCAACGGAGGACACGCCTACAAAACCTTATTCGAATAGTTGCAATAACAATAAAGTTACGACATTAGTGATATCTATGTGGCATCAAACGGCGCCATTATTTATGCACGAACACTTAAAGAAGACTGTGCTTACTAGTCTTATACAATTCATCATATTTTTTTCTGCACATGGTGTTTATATTTGGTTTCCATATATTCTCAATAGTTCCATGCAGTTTACACAGCGTTATTCAAGCTACTTAAGCCTTTGTGACATTTTAGAATTTACTCAGTCGTCCAACTTTAGTATGGTAGAAGACAAAGTAAGAAATACTAGTATTAAAAATTATTTTTTGCTTCAAATTTCAAGTATTTTCAAATGTTTCTAGCTTAAGCCTGCATGTGTTGATCATCTTGAAATATCGACCTATCAACATTCAATTGTATTTGAGATAATTTATGTTTCATTGATGATATGCGTTAGCTATGGCATTGGCAAATTTGGAAGGAAACCTATTTTATGTGAGTATATTTCAACATATTTCCTTGAAAACTATTCGTCATCCACTACAAACCAAATGTTTTTAGCCAGATGTATTATTGGTAGTTCTTAAATTTGTTTCAGCTTTGCTTGTTGAAATCATTTTAAATATTATTCGGATATAATCAATTGCAATTCAGGAAATACAGTTGAAACTGAAAATTTCATATTTTTCTTGGCTAAAAATTTAATGGGAACAGCTTGTTATAAGTTAAGTTATAAATTATATTTTAAAACAAGTAAAGAAAGTCTAAAGTCGGTCTAGGCCGACTATGAAATACCCTAACCCACTTTTCACAAAAAAAAAAAAAAAAATTTATTGTAAATGGGCGTGTCCGTGGGCGGATGAAGTCCATTTTTCCAAACCATCTTTGTCTTGTCATAAAAAACATACGTGCCAAATTTAAGCTCTTTAGGTTAAACAGAGGCTTATTTATTGCGTTTTCAATTTTTGGGTTGTATGGGAGGTGGGCGTGTCCGTGAGCGGATGATGTCCATTTTTCAAAGACATCTTTGTGTTGATATAAAACACACACATACGAAATTTTATTGTTGTAGACTTATTATGAGCTGAGTTATGCAGTTTTAAATTTTTGCGTTGTATGGGAGGTAGGTGTGTCCGTGGGCGGATTCCAAACATATTCAATAGTGCAGATCCTTGGGTACATGTGACCATGTGTACCAAGTTTCATTCAATTATCTCAACTCCTTCTTCTTATTCTGTGTATACGGACAACACACAGACGGACGGACGGACGGACGGACATGGATAGCTCGACTCACGTGGTGACGCTGATCAAGAATATATATACTTTTCTATACCGGACTCGCTTCGTTCTATGCGTTACAAACGTTTGCACAAAGTTAATATACCCTGACCTTTCAGGTTTAGGGTATAAAAAGTAAGGTTCTGTGGTGAAAGTTCAGATGGGTAATACGACTTAATAGTCATTAAGGGGTTAAGTCTAGCAAAAAATTAGTTGTTAACCACAGGGCATAGCAAATGCCACTAACCAAGTTGTATCCAACATTAGCTCTGTTGAGCCGTTTTGATGCCATAACCTCTGTTTATTGTGTGTTTGGGGGTGTGGCGCGATTAAATGTTTGATACACTAATCAGAGCCATCCAGTGCGATTGATGAATCGTAGAATGTTGTTGATTTCAGCAGTTGATATTTCATCTAGATTGTTGAAGAAAGGCTTACCAAGCGTTCCATTTTACATCTTGCTAGAGCTGGGCAGGCACATAGCAAGTGTGTTCCTTTTTCGTTAAGGTCGTCACAATCGTGACAGTGTGTGTTAAATGGTATTTTTATTTCACATACACTAAAATTTAGAAAAGTTATAACCAATACCTTGGGATAGAAGCGAAGAGGTGGTCTTTTTTCCCAGCATCTTGCGAGGGCCATAAGAATGCAAATTTTTCAATGTCTTGAAACGAACGAACGCCCAAAGACAAATAGAAATCTCCAGGAGACTTGGAAAATTAAAAGTATAAAATTACCACGCTCGATGTTTACTCTTTTAAAGTTATAAAATAATGAAGACCGTTAAACGAAAAAAGTCGCATTATTTGTTAAACTTCATGTCCATCCAACATGTAGTTCCGTTTGGTAAACCCTTCTCATCAGAAATTACCATTCAACAGAGCTGTAAAATTTGCATTCATATTCAGAATTCTAAGTACAAGTGAAAAAGGACAAAAGAATGCTATTCAATGAAAACAAAATTGATCCATGAATAAAATTTTCAATTCACATTCTATTTCAGAAAATTGATTTATTATTCATTTCGATTATTCATTTTTCTTTATTCAGAATAATGCATTCATTTTTTTATTCAAATGAATGCTATTCATAAAGAATGCAATTCACAAAGAATCGTTATTCATTTTGCATTCATGCATTCATTTTTTATTCATTATTCATTTTTTATTCATTATTTATTTTTTATTCATTTTTTATTCATGAGAGAACAATATTTTCACTCAATTCACGCGAAACTACACAGTTGCGAATTTAAAACTGATATTTTACTTCAATTAAATATATAAAACAATTAGCCCAAGGCCCCGGTAATTGCGCTGTTGCACAAAACTAAAGATATACTACTTTGGTTGCAATTCGATACGATAAGTATCGATTTCGATAAGTTTACTTTTGTTATCATTAATATTTCAGTGAGCTCGTGACCTTAAGCAGAGGGTGTTCAGGCTTAATTTTTTTAAGCATTTGATAAAACTCTAAAAATTATTTACCAATTCCGCAGTTAATAGAACTGTGTGCCATGCAAAAACTCTTCAGTCCTGATAGTTTAAAATAAATATGTTGGATTTATCTAGATGGAATGATAAATCAGATCGTAATTTAGATTTCGCCTTTTGGTACCTCAACAGATAGACTTGAAAGCTACTTTTTGCCTTTGTTGAAAGTAAATTTACTGAAGTACTTTTAGTTGTTCTGGACTGCCCTTTTAAATCTGAAGTTTTTAGTGTTCATAGAATGAAAACCTACCCTTTTTTATAGTTCTTGGTCTTTCTCTAGCAATACATTGGCATACAACAATTGATATAAAACAAATCATAAAATTATTTTTTAGTAGCTAATTTGAACCTCGCAAAATCTTATATTTTGAATATCTTTAAAAACACATTTTACAAAACAAACAAATTAGTTTTTGGTATGGTGAATTCAAAAAGGTTACAAATTAAAGAAAATACTTTCCGCACAAGTTTTCTGGTCTTTACACGCTTCCATATAGTTTTGATATTTTTACACTTAGTTTTAAAAGGGCAATATAGAAATGGAAATTAAATTAGTGAATACCTCTCTCTATTTTCACTAATATACATAAGTACTAAATTTCTTTATAATTTCAGTTATTATATTTCTTGTAAGCGGACTCTCCGGAATACTGGCTTTAGCAATCAAAATACCGTTACTCGCAATTTATTTTTTCGTGATTCTTCTATGCTGTGGTGTGGGCACCACTGTTGTGAATGCAATTGTTGTCGATATATTCCCAACTAATTTACGGTACGTTCTAAAATGATTGAATTTTAATTAAAAATTTTCGAATAACTATTTTGCATTTTATAGAGCCATGGCAGTTTGCATATCTTTGATGGTTGGCCGTATTGGCAGTGTAACTGGTAGTAGTGTACTCGGAACGCTTATCGACAATCATTGCACAGTGGCACTGCATAGCTCTGCAGGTTCTTTACTGCTTGCTGGGTGTTTGTCACTATTATTGCCAAAACCAAAATCTTATCAAATCAAACCTCATGAGAAAATATATGCTATTGATGACTGATAAAAATAAAAAACAAAATAGTTAATGATTTTATTAGATTTCAATATTTAGGCAACGACATTAATCGAAGATCTGTTATTTCACTGTCTGAAGTAAGGAAGATATATGTAACCGATTTTTCCATATACGTATGTATAAATACCGACTTTAAAAATTGATGACGAAAACTGTCGCACTGTTGAAAATTTTACTTACTTTACTTACTTACTTAGATGGCGCTTACAACCGTTGGTCGGTTTTGGCCTGGTCTAAGAATTTTCGCCAGCCTCTTTTGTCGTGCGCTTGCTGGCGCCAGTTGGAAACTCCAAGCGTTGTCAGGTTATCCAATGCCTGGTCTTTCCAACGGAGATGCGGTCTTCCTCGTCTGCGTTGGCCACCGCTGGGTACCGAATCCAATATCTTTTTCGCTGGAGCTTCGTCGTTCATTCTCTCGACATGACCTAGCCAGCGAAGCCGCTCAATTTTAATACGCTTGACTATATCGATGTCGGCATATAGCTCATACAGCTCATGGTTCCATCGTATTCGGTACTCGCCATTGACGCAGATTGGACCATAGATCTTGCGAAGGATTTTTCTCTCGAACGCTCCCAAAGTCCTTTCATCAGAGCTGCTCAACGTCCAGGTTTGTGATGCGTATAGTAGGACGGGCATGATTATTGACTTATAGAGCGTCAGTTTTGTTCGTCGAGAGAGAGCTCTGCTTCTCAATTGCCTACTGAGCCCAAAGTTGAAAATTTTAACTAGTAATAAAATCCGCGAAAACCTTTCATACAAAAAAGGAGAATGTTGCATGCTCACAAAACCTATTTATTAATAAAAATATATTTTACGACAAAACTGTCGTTTTTATTTTAAGGAGTTGTATAAACATTTTAGTCAATAAAATAACTTAGTCGCATAACTTTTTTTCAAAGAACACATCTCTCACGGACCGTAACAGATTTCAAAGTCCAATAAATGGTGTATAAAAGATGCATCAATGCAGTATCGACATGCGTTTACAGATTTTCTAAAAATCAGTTAACAAAAGTTAAACATAAATACTTCCTCCCTCCATTAAGACAAAAAATTTTTTACACAAAACACGACAAAAATTAGTGGTACGAAAAAATATAAAAGACCAAGCTATTCATCAGAAATTTTTTATTTGAAGTCATCCCACCAAAGTGCGAAAGAATTGCTAAAAATATGACTTAACTAAGGATTTTAGGTGTCAAACCTATTCAGACAAGACTGCCTTGGTCCGAAAATGGAATGATAGATAAGTATAAAGGAAAGGGAATATCTAGTGTAGAATATTCTGTGTGGCAGACAGTTACATCAACATACATTTAAACTTTAGGAAAGTGTTACGACTTAATCTCAATCTCCATCATGAATAACAACTTCAAATGTTGTCTTTACATTTCTGGTCTGGTCCGGATTCGAACACGGGACCTCTAGGTTGGGAATTCGACAAACTTTCCACTCGACTGCACAAACTTAAATGTTTGTGGACATTGGACATTGGACAGCTGATATATTTTATAATTTATTTATCTTCTTGAAAAATGAAATAATTTATAGTAATTCATCAATTGAGAACGGCTGGACCGATTTGGCTCAATTTTTTTTTCAGTTGTTCGTATTTGTCTGGAGAAGGTTTTTACGAAAGAAAATTTTGGGAAAAACCTCCGGAAAAAATTTTTTGTATGGAAATTTGTGTGCAATTGTTCCGGAATGGCTTTTCAAATGGAAAAATATAAAACTCTTATTGAAAAACTCGGAAAATTCCGGAAAAACGTGAAAAATTTTAATTTTGTTCGACGAAATTTTGTATTTTATTGCATGATTTGAAGATTTTGGACTAGATAAATAACAGATCGCTGACGACATTTTGCACAGAGTTCGCACGACAACTTCGAATTTCGATCTTGAAATTAAGGATGAGATGCGCAACGAAGCGTTAGTTATGATCGAAGACATGTGCGTGCTCATGTGCGGCAGTCTGGTGTCGACATTGGGAATGCCAGCGCCAAATCGTTCGATGAATGATGCATTCAATCGGGAACTGCAACGGGAGCAAGAATATGATCGAGATGAGCTGCCCGAAAGAGTCCGAACAAATGTGCCGCTGTTGAATGCCGAGCAGAAGAATGTGTACGATTCGCTGATGAAGGTTGTTGACGATGGAACGGGAGGCAATTACTTTTTCGATGCTCCTGGTGGGACAGGCAAGACATACGTCATTTCGTTGATTCTGGCAACAATTTGGTCAAGATCTCAAATTGCGTTGGCTGTTGCATCCGCTGGCATTGCTGCCACATTGTTGGAAGGCGGTCGAACTGCACATTCCGCTTTGAAGCTGCCGATGAATCTTCTCACGGTAGACAAGCCAACGTGCACAATTACCAAGAATTCGGCGACAGCGAAATTGATGCGAGAATGCAAAATCATCATTTGGGATGAATGCACGATGGCGCACAAACGAGCTTTGGAGGAAGCTGACCGAACATTGCAGGATTTGCGAGGTGATTCAAGACAATTTGGTGGGGCTATGATATTGCTCTCCGGAGATTTTCGTCAAACGCTTCCCGTCATCCCGAAATCTACTGCTGCCGATGAACTCAATGCATGCTTGAAATCATCGTCTTTGTGGCGGCATGTAAAGAAGTTGAAATTGACCACCAACATGAGAGTCGCGTTGCAGAACGACTCATCGGCTCTACAATTTTCGAGACAACTGCTGGCGCTTGGCAATGGCCAAATTCCTGTTGATGTTTCCACTGGATTGATATCGTTCCCGGAAAATTTTTGCGAGTTCACATCGTCAAGGAGGAACTCATCGCCAAAGTGTTCCCCGGCATTGCACAAAATTTTAAAAATCTCGATTTAGTGAACGGGCAATACTAGCAGCGAAGAATAAGGACGTCGATAGCTTGAATTTAATTATTCGAAGTCAAATCGCTGGAGAACTGCATTCATACAAATCCGTTGACAGCGTGACCGACGAGGATGAAGCGACAAACTATCCGACGGAATTTTTGAACTCGCATGATGTGCCAGGAACTCCGCCGCATAATTTACAGCTCAAGGTAGGATGGATCGATTATAATCATGTTGCGGAATCTGAATCATCCAAAATTGTGCAACGGTACGCGGTTGTCCATCAAGAAACTGATGAACAATGTGATTCAAGCGACGATAATCAAGGGCAAATTCAAAGGAGAGGAAGTCCTTATCCCACGAATTCCGATAATTCCAACGGATCTTCCATTCCAATTCAAGCGGATTCAGTTCCCCATTCGATTGCCTTATGCGATGACAATCAATAAATCGCAAGGCCAATCGTTGGAAGTCTGTGGGATTAATCTCGAATTTCCCTGTTTTTCGCACGGTCAGCTGTACGTTGCCTCTTCGCGTGTTGGGAAACCGTCTTCGTTGTTTGTTTTTGCGCCGGAAAACAAATCAAAAAACGTTGTTCATCATATCGCTCTCTACTGATTTCGATTCCACTCAAATAAATCGCATTGAAATTTGAACTATCTGTGTTTTATTATTACTCGGGAGTTTATCTGAAGGCGTTAAATTGTGGCGAGTCGAAGTTCGCCGGGTCCGCTAGTTTATTTATAAAATATATAGTAAATAAATAAATATTTCAAGCAGACTCCCAAATACTTATGTACATGTTCAAGTTTGCCATTGCCTGCAAAGAGGTGTCGGCCTATGTAAAAATAAATTTCTATTGAAAAATATTCTGAACTGGTTCTGGAATTTGAACCAGTTTCTTCCACGGTTCATGACCAAGAAGACTGCACACATTATTAGGGTCACGGCCATCTTTATTATCTCAAATCATGGGGCCTTACTCTGTAACGTGAATCGAAAAGTTATGCGATTCGAAAATTAAATGCGATTCGAAAGTTAAATCGCACTGTGTTACTCTTTTGCATTCGTGACATTGATTTAACTTATCGTTTCATCAAATATTCAGTTAAAGTTCGTATTACTGACTTTTAAACGCCAAAAATGCGAAAATAAGTGTAAAGAAACAGAAGATACGTCAAAATATTGAATTCGAAAATCGATTTGCAGAGTATCATAATTCCGAATTCGAACAATTTAACTTTCGAATCGCGTTACAGAGTAAGGCCCCTGCTTTGTTTCTGCTATAAAAGGTAATGACCGAACATTTTAGTTATTAATAGTAATTCTAATCAGTTCATTGATCCATATAACCTGTCTGCATAAATTCCAGCCAAATTTATAAGTAATTTAAGAAAAAACGTTATAAACAGTTATCTCAATATTACGTAGGCTATCGTACATACTAAATGTTTTGCCGACTCTGACTTCAGTTTTTTTTTCTATAGATAAACAGCAGATTTGGTCGTCAACTTGGCAAAATAAAGACATGTTTATATTGACTCAAGATAAGTTTTATTAGAATTTATGAAAAAACTTAGCCAGAAATGCTTGACGTTATATTCCAAAAGATTAAAGCTTCTTGAATTAGATAAGAAATGCATCAGCAGCATCGCAAATATTTGGAATAAATGGAAGATTTTCAAATATGTGTTTATTCTGGGCTTATTTCAAAAAATTGCAAATCTATACAACTATTTGTATTTGCCAAATAAATATACAGAAGAGAATTGCCCTCAACTGGGCGTACAGAACTTTAGAAAGTTCTGTTGTTTTTTTCTTCTAAGGTTTATTGCAACGTCTGGCTACAAATGTTCCTTTTTTTTAGAACCTACAAGATGATTTCAATAATTTTTACCTACAATGAAGCGTGCATGAAGTTTTAAAAAGTACAACAGTGACTCTACTGCACTCAGGTGTTTAAATGTGCTTTTTTTAATCAAAGTGAAGAAAATAATAGCTTTTATAATACTAGAAAAAGGACCTATTCATAAAATGGCTAAATTAGAATATCAAATGGTGTCGACCATAGATGAAGCTTTAGAAGTAACTGGTAAAAGCTTATTTATGCAAAACTTTCAATAAAATAAATGCTCCTTTTTTTCCACATCAGGCTTTGGAAAATTTAATTATTTTATAATAATTTTTGCGGGCCTTGTAATAAATAGCGTCATCTTAGAATCTGTTGGAATCAGCTTTGCGTTGCCTGTTCTTGAATGTGATCTTAACTTAACCTATGAACAACAAGGTGTGCTGGGTGCTGTGAGCTTCATTGGCATCATAGCTAGTTCTCATATTTGGGGATTCCTAGCAGATACAACGGGACGAAAGCGAATTATGCGTCCAGCATTGCTGTCGGCTTTTTTAGTAACTTTAATATCAAGTTTTTCACCAAATTTCGAAACTTTGGTGGTTTTGAGGTTCCTCAATGGATTTCTGTGAGTATTTTACTTATTTTCTAATGATGTTTTAGGCACGATTACGATTTCCGGGGCGCCGCGATTTGAAGATGTTTTCTGGTAGAGAACAAGAAGAAAACATGATTCGCGGAACGAAAAATCGATAGCTCTATTAGTTATCGATTTTTAAAAAATTTTTTTTGTTAAAAGATCTGTTCAAAAAAACATCTAAATCTTTACCGTTACTCAATGGAACTTTAAGATTGATATTTCATTTGAAAGGTCATTAAATGACCTTTTAAATATATTTGTTATAAATATCATTGCTACAATATTTTTATAAGCGAATTTATTCCAGAGTTGAATTTTTTAATGAAAATAACCGTTATTTTCTAAAAAATTTACGTTATTAAGTTACTAAAAATATATTTTTTTTGAAAAGCTTACAGTTAGACCTTTTGTTTGACATATAAAAATATACATATTTTATTTAATTTCACACTATATTACATAAAATTTAAATTTTCCAAGTGTTTTCTTTGTTAAAAAATCTGTTCACAAAATTTTCTATATCTTTGCCAATATCCAATGAATCTTAAAGATTGACATGCTATTCAAAAGATAATTAAATGCCTTTTCAACGATATATAATACAAATATAATTTCAAAAAAGTTTTTAAATTTATAACTGAATAAATATCAGATTTGAATTTTTTAATTAAAAGAACCGTTTTTTTCTACAAAATTTACGTTTTTAAGATACTAAAAATATATATTTTTTTGAAAAGCTTAGTTTTACCTTTTTTTCGATAGATAAAAATATGTATATTTTTTTATTAACTGATCGAATAAAAAATACAAATTTTTTTCACTGACTCGAAAATTCCGTTAATTCATATAAATATTGAAGCTACAATGTTGTCTTAAAAACAATTATTTATTGTAATGGCAAAATTCGTCAATATGGAGCAAGAAAGCCAAACATCTAAGGTACAAATGAGTGAAATAAGCAATTTCCCGTACAAGGGCAAATCATTGTATCATAAAAAACACCACAAAAAGTCAAATAAATTATATACCAAATGAAAGATAAATTTTCAAGCTTTAATAATTTACTTTTTATAATTCATAGTAATAACGGTAATTTTTGAGAAAATAACGGTTTTGTGTAAGAAAATATTTTTTTATTGAACAAAAATGCCTATAAAATACAAAGTACTCAACAGATTTCATTAATTTAAAATTTTTCTAAACGCCTTATATATAATACCTTAATCATTAATATCGGTTATATATTAAGAATAATATATCCGATTTTCTTCATAGACTTTATAGCAAAAAAAAAAATTTAAAAAAATCGATAACTCGAAAACAAATCGATAACAAACATTTCATTTGGCTATTCTTATTTTTATTAAGAGTACTCTTCGAATCCATCGTCAAATCGCGGCGCCCCGGAAATCGTAATCTCCCCATGTTTTATAAATCTTAAAAAGGTTCTTTAAATAGATAAGTCGTGATAAATTAGTATACTGAAAAATCATTGTAGCCAAGCCACAACATTGAGATATTTCTATCCAATTGAGTTATTAAACGAATTCAAACGATCTGCAGTGATCTATCTATTAAAATAAACACCTCTTGTTAAGAATCCTTTTGTAAAAGAAATCTACCTTAGAGTTGTCTTTCGATTTCGGTAATTTTTTTATAAACATTTTCTTTAAAAAGTCTAGGTTTAAATTTCACCCCTTTATCTGTGTTAACGGTACTCATTGCAGTTGATGCAAATAATCGAGGGTCACTTTAAGTATCGTAAAACAAAGTTTTGTGGTTTCCAATATTGAAATCATTGTTCTTACTGGCTTACTTTGATGGCGCTTACAACAGTTTTTTGTAAACCGGTCGGTTTTGGCTTTGTCTAAGAATTTGCGCCAGCCTCTTGTCGTGCGCTTGCTGGCGCCAGACGCGTCCAAGCGTCGTTAGGTTGTACAATGCCTGGTCTTTCCAACGGAGAACTAATGGAACTCGAATAATTTTTTCGCTGGAGCGTCGCCGTTCATCCTCTCGACATGACCTAGCCAGCGAAGTCGCTCTATTTTAATACGCTTGACTAATCAATGTCGCCATATAGCTCATTGGACCATAGATCTTGCTAAGGATTTTCTCTCGAACGCACCCAAAGTTCTTTCATCAGTGCTGCTCAACGTCCAGGTTTGTGATGCGTATAGTAGGACGGGCACGATTATTGACTTATAGAGCGTTAGTTTTGATCGTCTGCTTCTCAATTGCCTACCGAGCCCAAAGTAACACCTGTTGTCAAGAGTTATCCTCTTATAGAAAATTGCGTCTCAGGCCAGCAGCTCGGTTGATCCCTCCATGACTATATTAAAGAAAGTCGTACGATTAGGAATTACCTTGTCTGAAACCTTGCTTGCTATCGAACGGAGAGGAGAGGTCCTTCCCGATTTTCACTGCTCTGCTGGTGTTAATCAATGTCATCCTGCATAGACGTATCAACTTTGCAGGAATACCAAATTTAGACATGGTGGAATAAATGTGACTCCTTATTAGATTGTCGAAGGCGGCTTTGTAATTAACAAAAAGATGGTGTGTCGATTTGTTTTTCTAGGGTCTTTTCAAAGATTTGTCGGAGCGTTAAGATCTGGTCAGTGGTGAACTTTCCAGGTCTAAAGCCACACTGATAAGGTCCAATCAGTTGGTTAACGATGGGATTTAGTCTTTCACACAATACGCTCGACAGGATCTTATATGCGATATTAAGAAGGC
The DNA here is from genome assembly GCA_958299015.1 of Tetanocera ferruginea. NCBI lineage: Eukaryota > Metazoa > Arthropoda > Insecta > Diptera > Sciomyzidae > Tetanocera > Tetanocera ferruginea. Next base: position 44,801,141 of record OY282643.1, on the reverse strand, counting down.
TTATCCCAAGGTAGTTGGGGCAAATGATGGGATCGCCTTTCTTGTGGATTGGGCAGATCACACTGTTTGTTGTATTTAAGCATTGTTGTTTTTAGGCCGAGCTAAAGCTGTTAAGACCTAGTTATAGTCGGGCAGCGGAATTTCAACGCTGTCATCTATAATTAGGGTTTCCGGGATATAATCTCTATTGGCAGGATTGTTTTCAGCGTCGCCATTTAAAAATGTTCCCTCCATAACATGATTACTTTAGTGAACTATACTAAATCGAACAATTGGTCCTGAAACCATACTAAAGCAATATTTTAAACCGCCAATTTATTATTATTATACATTATAGATAAATTTTATTCCGCGAAATTACTAAGTGATATTTTTTTCAATTAGACTTTCAGCTGGATCGGCTACAATTTTTGCTTATTTGGGCGAGTTCCATTGCCAAAAATATCGTGATCGAGCAATTTTATCTGCGGCTTTTATAAGTGCATTCTCGGCATTGTTATTTCCGATACTGGCCTGGATGCTCATTAATCAAAATTGGACAATTCAAGTGCCCATTTTGGGCATTGTATACAAACCTTGGCGTTTTTATATGCTGGCATGTGGTATGCCTGAACTCTTTGTTGTTCTTTTACTAACCTATCTGCCAGAAAGTCCAAAATATTTGCTTTCTGTGGGAAAAATAGAAGAGGCAATTACGGTACTGAAGCATATCTACAAATGGAATGTCAGAGAGGGAAATACAGCTAAGAAAAATAACAGTGCTTTTAATGTGAGTCGAAGAACTGAGTGTTTTTTGTTATATAAAACGGACTTCCTTATAACTAGATCTCAACGCTGATTGCTGATGAAGATACATCTATTAGAAGTACTTTGATAAGAAGCAATAAAAATGCCATGTCCAAGCTTGTGCTGTCTATGTGGCATCAAACAGCTCCACTTTTTATGCGCACTCACCTCAAGAAGACATTTTTGGCCAGCATTATACAGTTCATAATATTCTTCACTGCACATGGTGTTTATATGTGGTTTCCCTTCATTCTTGATAGCTCGGAGAAGTTCACACAGCGTTATTCGACTTCACTATGTCTATGCGATATTTTGGAGTATTCGCAATCGAACAACTTTACTATTGCCGAAAATGAAGTATGGTCTATGAACAAAAGGAAAAAATAATATAATTGGAAAAATAAAATTTAAATTTATTATACATACATAGCTTGAGCCTGTCTGTGTGGAACACCTTCAGATTTCCACATACAAACACACATTTATGTTGGAGGTTATATATGTTTCGTTACTGATGTCCGTTATCTATGCAATTGGAAAATTTGGCAGAAAACCTATATTATGTGAGTAATGAGGAACACCCATTATTTTGAAAACCTGCTAAGAGTTTCCAAAGCAACAAACCTTAATTTAAAAGTGAAAAATATTGGCTCAAAGTGTTATAATAAAAAAAAACTTGAACTTTGTTTTTTGAACTCCATTCAGACACTATTGATCACTTTCATTTTAGTGACAATATTACTGGTCTGTGGTTTCTGCGGTATACTGGCTTTAGTCACCAAGACACAATTACTTTCAATTTACTTGTTTGTTATCCTACTTTGCTGCGGTTTGGGCACAACGGTAGTAAATGCAATAGTTGTAGATATATATCCAACAAATTTAAGGTTAGTTGTAATGTTAAACTGTGGATACATACAAGAGATATTTTCTTTTTATTTTCAGGGCAATGGCCGTGTGCATATCACTTATGATAGGACGTATTGGCAGCGTTGTGGGAAGCAATGTTCTCGGTGCACTCATAGATACTCATTGTAGTGCGGCATTGTACAGCTCGGCGATTTCTCTTATTGTTGCCGGCTTTCTGTCGCTCTTACTGCCAAAACCACCACTACTTTTGATCAAAAGTCAAGAAACGATATAGGAATTAACTTAATATAGGCTATGATGAATATGCTAATGCTTCAAATATTAATAGATAAAATAAGAAAATAGTTTTTTCTTTACATACAAAAATTATATTAGCTTATGGTATTGTTATTTTTTTTTATTTTATTTATTTATGCTAGCCCACAATCCGCAATTATTATCTTCTTGGAAGTTTTTCCAGATTGAGAACCGAAAGCTTCTATCTTTGAGACTGTATCCATGCCCTCAACTACTTTACCAAACACCACGTGTCGATTGTCCAACCAGGCTGTTTTAACAGTTGTAATAAAAAACTGTGAACCATTCGTGTTAGGCCCGGCATTAGCCATGGACAGAACACCTGCCTCGGTGTGCTTAAGATTAAAATTTTCGTCGTCAAACTTGTTGCCATAGATCGATCTGCCGCCTGTGCCATTGTGAGCAGTAAAATCGCCGCCCTGACACATAAAGTTGGGAATGACACGATGAAATGAGGATGCTTTGAAGCCGAATCCTTTCTCGCCCGTACAAAGTGCTCGAAAATTTTCTGCAGTTTTCGGCACTACATCAGCGCGTAACTGAAATGAAAATAAATACAAAAAATGTATGGACCTTCCTAAAAAGCACATAAATTAAAAATTAACTGTTGCGTATATACAGAAAGCGCCATCTCAGTTCGGTCAATGGAATTCATGAATGTATTAAACAAATTCTCAATAGTTATCGGAAAGCTATATTTTTTTTTGCTAACAATTAACTTACCTTCCGAAGGCTCATCTCAACAAGTTCTGAAAATTATATCGATTAAGTCAAAAACGAGTTCTTTTAGCAATTTCCATCACTTTAGCCAGCATATTGGATGTTTTCACTGCTAATTCGGTTGGAATATTACCTTTGAGTTTGCTTACTGGCATAAACTTTTCTCTTTAAATCTTCAGAAAAAACTGTCAGGTGGAGTAAAATTAGAAACTAACGATGGCTAGTCAATATAGGCGCAGAACGATCATAAACTTTCTACGATATGTATACTGGAGGTCCATTACTTCGGTGCGATCTTTCGATGTATGTACATCGATGTGTTTGGAATTGATATTTCTAAAACCTAATTGATAACGCCGATCGATTGAGAATTGTCATTTGTTTGATAGTTCCATTGACCAAATTGAGAATTGACGTGCACCTTGTATAAAGATCAATGTAATTTTATATAAACTACTATTTAATCAATAAAGTCAACAGCTTTATTACTTTCTTATTAACTAAACAAACTATTTTATTTCGCCACAATCTGCAATAAGGATTTGCTTCATTGGACTACCAGCAGCACAGCCATAAGATTCAAGTTTCTTTACAACATCCATGCCTTCAATGACCTGTCCAAAAACCACATGTTGTCCATCTAACCAGGCTGTTTTGACAGTGCAAATGAAGAACTGCGAGCCGTTTGTATTGGGACCAGCATTAGCCATTGACAGAATGCCTGGACCGGTATGCTTTAGCTTAAAATTTTCATCTTTGAATGTTGTGCCATAGATAGACTTTCCGCCGGTGCCATCGTTTTTGGTTATATCGCCACCTTGGCACATAAAATTTGGAATAACGCGATGAAATGAACAGCCTTTGTAGCCAAATCCTTTTTTACCGGTGCATAATAGACGAAAATTTTCTGCTGTCTTTGGAACTACATCTTTTCGTAACTGTAATAAAAATATTCTTTGGCAATTGCATTGTATGCGATGAACTTAAAACCAATGTATGATGAAAATGTCAAGCACAAGTATTGATGCATGCTTCCTAGCTATAAAAAAAAATTTTGTTTTTTTGGGGCATAACACCTATATTGGTTCTACACGGAAATATATATCAAGACTATATTCGAATATACCAAAACAAATTATAGAAACAGAATCCTTCTTTCTCTTTAATATTACAATGAAGGCAGTGCTATGGCAGTACACAAGTTAGATATAAAACAATAGCCAATACCTAACACTCATTATGATTCTAATATTCTTTGTGAGTATTCAGAAAACCTATGAATTACTAAATAAACACCTGCATCAATAATCTGAGGTACCTTTTTTTCAATAACATATAGTTCAGCCATAATTTAGGCTTCAAGATCGAAAAAAGGTCCTTCAAAAACTGAAGACTATTTGATCAATAATTTTATAGAGAAGAACCTTTAAAAACTATCAAACTATCATGGAAAAGCAGAAACACCTACATGCCGTTAAAAGGAAAATTAAATAAATATATTTATAATTTTTTTCAGATAATGCGCTAATAAATTTAATGAAGTCCTTTTGTGCAAAATAAAACCAGTGTTTAAGATTATCGAATTTAACCCATGAACATCACATCACATCTTCAGACCGAATACTGACCAGACCTGCGTCTAGTAATATTATATTACTAGACGTTATACCGTAAAATGTGAGTGCGGAACGCTTGATTTTTTTTTTTATAAATTTCAAAGCATATTTTTAGGCATTTTTGTTTTTTGTGATTTATTGAAACTTCAAAAACTTTTTATTTTTTTTTTCATTTTGTCGTATTTACTTAGGTTTCCGTTTTTACTTTAAGGTATTTTATAAAAATTCGGAACTAAAAATTTTTATTTGAACAGTTTCATATCGAATATGCGACCATCGCTGATTTCTAATTTAGCTTTAAGAAAGTCAATATAGAATGTTTTTGACTTGATTCAAACCGGGCCGTCATTTTTGACGGTAAAGCACTAGTATATATATAAATACAATATTCATATAAACTTTTCATCATTCATTAACCTTAGACGGACTTTTAAGTTTTCAGAATGCAGTCTAAAAAGAAACTAACACGGATATCATATTTTACGAACTCTGACTATCGGCAAGAATTTTGTTTAATCTTATCGAATTTCAAGTAAATGCCACATAATATCGTTTCGCAGTGTCGAGTCATATTAAAAGGCAAATGTCTTTATCTATGCAGATATAAGCATACATGTTATAAATACTTAAGAAATTATGTAAGGAACAATTTATCAACGAATTTTATTCAAGAAACTAGTGCACACCAAAAATCAGTATTGCGAAACAAAACATAGACAAAGTTGCAGCAGTTTATTCATTTATATCACCACAATCAGCAACGATCACCTTTTTCTTGGTCTTGCCTGAATCAGAGCCCATTGTTTCAATTTTCTTGACAACATCCATGCCTTCAACAACCTTGCCAAAAACCACATGCTTATTATCCAACCATTCAGTTTTATCAGTGCAAATAAAGAATTGCGAACCATTGGTATTTGGTCCGGCATTGGCCATGGACAGTGTACCAGGTCCGGTATGCTTGAGACTAAAATTTTCATCTTGAAATTTTGTGCCATAGATGGACTTGCCGCCTGTACCATTGTTGGCAGTAAAATCACCACCTTGACACATGAAATTCGGTATGACACGATGGAAACAAGATCCCTTATAGCCAAATCCTTTTTCACCAGTGCATAAAGCGCGAAAGTTTTCACATGTCTTGGGTACAACATCCGAACGCAGCTGAAAGTTTTTAAAAAAGATAAGATATTAAGACTTGTTCAAGTTACTTTTTATGTTGTGTTGGTGTTGTTGTTGTTCCATAGATAGGCACAACAAGTTTTTACTTTCAGATGACTAATATGAATTTGAATTCAGTCTCTTAATAGAATTCGAATGCAATAATAAACGCGTCGAATGAATTTTTTAAGACTAGAAAAGGTCGGCCTTGCCAGGGAATGAGTTGCCTATTTGATTGATTTCGTATATGTGATAGATTAAAAATCTAAGGCTGACGTATTTTTTGTGCTCAAACGATGATAAAGGGTTTCAACTATAGTTATTGTTAACTTATTCTATACCAATATTTTCGATATGAAGGAAACCAATTTTTTAAATGAAACAAAAAAAATTATTTTCGGATCTAGTTCTTTATTTTGTAACACGACAAATCACAATTTTTTTATTGCATACAAAAATCTATTGCTTATCATTTGTGTGCTATTTTTGTGACACAAAATGAAGGAGTTAATTATCTACTTTAAAAATAATTTTTAGCCATATCGAAAATATTTACATAAACTATGCATATATCAAATAAGAAATATTTTAATATGGAAAGTCGTGGTAGCTAAACGGCACCAACTTGTAAGAAAGAAATTTTAAGAAAAATTTAAATTTTTGAATTTAAAATTTGAAGTGTTTCAATCAAAAATTCCTTCAATCAAACACAAGCAATAAATTAATGAAACATTTGCAACTTCGTGCTTTTACTAATATAGAATTTCGTTGAAATTACAACAAAATTAACCTACCTCCAACACAACCAAACATTATTTGATGATGATGAAATGATGAAATAATAAAAAAAATTCAACCCTAAATTTTTAAACTCTATCACATATCCTATATCTATCTGGGGGCCTGCATTTCATACTAAAGTTAAGAATTAAATTTGGAAAATGAAAAAAATGTTTAAACTTTACGAAGTTAAAAGCATAAATAATAAAAATTTAAAAATATATACATATAAAAGAAAAAAAATAGTGTGTTTAAAGACAGGAAAAGTTTTTGAACTTTATTTCATATAATAATAGAAAAAAATTAAGATAATTTTACACTTTAAGTTTAGATGATAGTTAAATGCATATAACTTTGCTTAAATTTATTTATAGTGTACCACTGTCGGCAACGATAATCTTCTTGCTGGTCTTGCCTGATTGGGAGCCGTAGTTTTCAATGGATTTGACAACATCCATGCCTTCAACAACTTGTCCAAAAACAACATGCTTGCCATCCAACCATGAAGTCTTCACGGTACAAATGAAGAACTGCGATCCGTTGGTATTAGGACCAGCATTAGCCATAGACAGGATACCGGGACCAGTGTGCTTCAAGGTGAAGTTCTCATCCTGGAATTTGTTGCCATAGATTGATTTGCCACCAGTGCCATTGTGGTTTGTGAAATCACCACCCTGGCACATGAAGTTGGGAATGACGCGATGGAAACAAGAACCCTTGAAGCCAAAGCCTTTTTCGCCAGTACACAAGGCGCGGAAATTCTCCGCGGTCTTTGGAACAACATCGGAACGAAGCTGGAATATGGTTGGTTGCAAATATTTATATTTGAGTTAAATTTTTTTTTTCAAGTTTTGTTAGTGGAAAGCGTGTAAAAGATTTCAACCCATAAGGATGCAAGCCTTAAAATTAGTATTTAGTATTTTTTTTCTATTTATAGTTATGCACATACATATTTACATGTTCACACAGACACCAAAACTTTAGAAATATATAAGAGACAGACAATTACAAAATCATTTTAAGCATAAACAAACAACTAAAAAAACTAAACAATAAATAATTCACTAACAAATAGATTCTAAAACTCGACGACTTTATTTTCTTAAAGTACGTTACAATAGTTAATTCTTAATTTCAATTTTAATTTATTGCAACTGTCCGCAGTCTGCTATGACAACTTTTTTAGTTGTTTTTCCTGATTCAGAACCAAATGCTTCAATCTTTTGTACAACATCCATGCCTTCAATAACTTGACCAAATACTACGTGACGATTGTCCAACCAAGTTGTCTTCACAGTGCAAATAAAGAATTGCGAACCGTTGGTATGCGGTCCAGCATTTGCCATGGACAAAATACCGGGACCGGTGTGCTTCAGCGTAAAGTTCTCATCGTCGAATTTGTTGCCAAAGATGGACTTGCCACCAGTACCGTTAAAATTTGTAAAATCACCGCCTTGACACATAAAATTTGGAATTACACGGTGAAATGTGGAACCCTTATAGCCGAATCCCTTTTCACCGGTACATAGGGCGCGAAAGTTTTCAACCGTTTTGGGCACAACATCAGGCCGTAACTACAAAAAGCGGAGGAAGGCAGGAATCAATCACACATAGCAGGTTTTTGTTTTTTTTTTTTACTCAAATAAACTACTACTGACATTCAGATTACAAGGAAATTCAATAATATCGAAAAAATTGTTTTATTGTAAAATAAAGATGTTTTATAAAGCTAATTAAAAGTTGAGATTATTCGAAGGATTTAAAAACATGCTTAGAGGTATAAATTAAAGTTTCAATTTTAACTAAATTTAAAGTAAACATTCCCTGCAATGAAATTGTTCTATAAATGTTCATCAACAGTTGTATTATGCATGGAGGTATAAATTAAAGTTTCAATTTTAACTAAATTTAAAGTAAACATTCCCTGCAATGAAATTGTTCTATAAATGTTTATCAACAGTTGTTTTAGAACTATATTATATATATAGCCGGTGCCAAGATGGGTTAACATTTTTGAGTGTTCACTAGTGAAATGAAGCAAATTAGAAAAAGGGTGTTGTTGTTGGTTCAGATATGAAATAAAAAGCAATCTTGCAAAGGCCTTTTTATAGTTAAAAATGGTAAACTAAGCAACAGAAATGTTAATGTTTAGTTCTGAATGCTGAAGTATTAACATTGTTATAAGAAATATGCGTAGCAATCTTTTAACGTTTTATTTTTAATAATTTGGTTGAAACATGGCTGTGACTACTATTATCTACACAGATATTATACTAGAACATGTAAAATTTTTTAAAAATATGTGTTAATTGGAATGCGCATGTAAAATCTATGCATCACACTTGATCGGAAGAAAAGAAACTACAACAATAAATTTAAAAACAGCTTATTATCTTGCCTAAGATAAAACTCGTTTTCTAATGACATCAGAGCTTTACGTAATCGAAATTTTAAGTTCGATTGCATGTCATTGATACAGGTATGTATTAAATATAACATGAAATTTAGAACCCACACAAAGGGTGTCGGCATTTAAGACCCAAATATTAAAGGATATTTGTTCAAGAACTCGATTTTGCTACAAGCTGTTATTAACGTTTTTTTTCAACACAATTAGTACCTCAACCTATGGTAATACGTACACACATACACTTATACTGTGCATGTAGTATTTGATTATATGGGCAAGAAACAAACAACAATCTTGCTGCAATTTAGTGCCAGCCAAATGACTGACTCACTTGACAAAATAAAAAATTTAATTTTATTATACAGTGGTCGAGAGAGAGATAGAGAAGGAGAAAGAGTGAAAAAAGAGTTATATTTATATTGATTCGGCTTAACTATTTCAACTGATTTGTCATGGCATGAGTTGAGGTCAGCCAATTATTTATCATTAATTATAAGCTAACTACTACTGTAGACGTGTAATAATTAAGTAGTGAAAAGTATATGGGTGAAAAACTATAAAACAAACACATTTGCAAGCACACACAACAACCCTTATGAATGCATTCTTTATTTTTCAAGCAACCAGCACACGAAACAATTGTATCTTTAAAGCTTCATACATACAGACAAAATACACAATTAATATTAACTTTAAATTTTCCATATTTACTTACTAATTCTTTTTATATTGAAAAAATATTAAACATGCAGTTTAAACAACTTGATTCACATATAAACAAATATGGTTTTTATTGAATAACATTTTTGATCAAGATTTTCTTTTATTTGTAATGCATTAAAAATTTAATGTAGATATTTCAAAAAAGTTATTCTTGCTCAAATGAAGGCTCACTTTCCAATATATGTACAAAGTTCTTCTTGGTCATATTGTGTATTTTTAATAATAGTGAAAACTGTTAAGAAACCATTGAAAGTTTTCTATCATTACTTCCGTTACTTAAGCGTGTTGATTAAACATAAAATAAAGTCCTTAAGTGGAATTTACCACAATGTGTTCAACGAAAACCTATTATTTGCTTTGTAGGGCATGGCATGGCTTACATGATTATACTTGTATATCCACTTGATTCGGTTGTAGAGTTGATTGTTATTTTAATCAATCAATACAAAAATTTCGTTGCTGCTACATTAAATTCATGCGCTCAAGGTCACGTTGATTCGGCCATGTATTCCTCCACCACTATCGACCGCATCAATGCACTATCCATTCATCACCCACATGCATACATACTAGATTAACACGATTTCATTTAGGAAGGGGTTAAATTTTACATGCTCACAATAAAAATAAATTTTCTGTTTTGAATTAGAATTTGTTTTTAAATTTTATGTTTGAAGTAGATTCCTTTTTTACATGACCCCAACTAAATAATGTGAAATAATATAAATCTACACACCAACTCTGCTAAATAGGTAGAAACATTTAGAAAATCTGGCCTTACGAGTTTTTGCCAATAATGGCTGAGGAGAGTCAATATATCCTGTCTGTTTTTGGTATGTGTTACGTGTTTTAAGTATTCTTACGGTTGGTGGTTGTATTAGGATGCAAGGAAGACAACTTCATTGTATAACAAGATGCTCCCTTATTAAAGATTTTTTAAAAAGAAGAAAGACTTTTTTTAACAAATTTTTATAGTTTCGCCGCAGTGTAATGAAAGGGCAAACTTCATGGATGCAAACAAAAAGAAAATATATTCAGATAGACAATATAGCTTTTATTTAAACAGATTTTTAATTGATGTCAGGCCACAAAACTTGTAGCAAGAATTCCTGGCACATCTGACTGACTGCTGTAAATTGAGTTTGCCTGTTACCTAGGTTGGAGTAGGTCACATATATAAAAAGGTAATATTCAACAAAATTGGCATTAGCAGGTGGAACTCGTTAAGAACCATTGAGAATGGATGGAAGTTTATTTTTACAAGACTCTTTTGCAGTCTTTGATCATATATACGGTATGCTTTATACTCGTACTTCGAAAGTAACAACAGTGTGAAACTTGTGACTATACATTTTATATGGAGTAAGATGATTACATTACTTTCAATGACATTATGGTTAAATATGATTAAATTTTAGAACTTAAAATCAGTAGAATCCGAATCGGCAAAATTACATTGTACTCTATATACGCCATATGGTCTACGTAAAAAATGTAACATCTAGTATTCGCTACGACCACGTGATTGAAAAATATATCAAATGTAGATAGGTGTGTTCCAAAGTTATAAAGGTGGGTTTCGTCGATGAAGTGATATCATTAAAAGAAATTGCTTTTTAAAGACAAAAGAATCCATTTTGGAAAGTGTATATATGGAGACACGAGACAAAAAACATTCTCAAGGCTGCTGAAAAAGTGGGGCGGCGGTAGGTACGAAACTAAACTTACTCCACTCATTAGTGGAAGTCTGCTGCAACGCATCAAAATAACTCAGATTTGTTTTTCGGATAAAATTAAGTAGAGACCCTTTTTCTAAATTATAAAACTAAGTGCAATTTTACACCAGCAGCGTTATCTCACACGCCATTTAATCAAGTCAATCAACCAACACACATACTCAGCAGCTAGGCACACCACATACACTCACAAGTACGAAAAATTTACCGAATTTGCACAATTGTTATACATGCTAAAATATAAGAACCAACTAGAACTCAATTATTTAATTAAAATGCATTTACAAGTTACTTAAGAAAAAGAAGTATCTAATTTCGGAAAATTTTACATTAAACATAACCTCAACAATTTTTGCTTCAGCAAAAACGCGTCGTCACAACATTTGCAACAAACACCGCATCTTATCACCATACATTTTTACACATTATTTTAATGCAGAGTTTAGAATAAACACATTTAAATGGACCACAATCACCAAAAAATGCATACAATTATATAATATGAAAAATGCATTTGAATGAATTAGCGTATTTGAGACAAACTTACTTCCATAACGATGCGTCCCACAGGCTGACCATCAGCGGTCATATCGAAGAACACACGAGGTAGACCCATTTTATTCTTGCTTGCGAATTGACGAACACCAACAAATCCAAATTGCGACTGACTGCCGATATTTTTTATCAGACTACTCGTTGCGCCCGACGCTTGGAGAAGATTCGATTTTTTTGCCAAAATGGCGGCGAACGACGACGACGGCGAGGCGATTTGCCGGCCGCATCGTACCAGTGTTGCTCCCAAAAAAGACATATTTTGTTGTTGTGTGTGAAATGCTGCAAGAATATGAATACAGACTACCGCTGTGGAATTTCAAATGCACGAAACTCGTTCTGAACGACGACTGCCTGTGTGGAGAAGTGGAGCACGGACAGCCTTTGAGCCTATTTTCGGTGTAAATTCGGGAAATCTTTTCGGAAAAGGCAAGGTGGTGTACTGTTGTGTTATTTTGTGTTGGTATTGGTTTGGGGCACGAGTTCAGTGCTGCTTTTGCTTGTCTAGAGAAGAACCGGAAGTTGGGGGAATATGTTAGGTTGGGGCACTGGGGCGAATAGACGATACGAATAGAGTACATGGGGAGTTTGCGCAAACTTGTCAGGTGGATAACAAACATACAGTAGAAGTTGGAGGCCTTTAAATTGCTCGATTTTAAGGAATTTCATTAATGTTTAGCTGAATTTTACTAACTTCTGAACCTATAAAATATGAAAAACGATTTGGTGAACAAAAGAGTAATACCAAGGAATATAGTTCATACAATTGTAAATAAAAAAATTTTGATTTATAGCTTAGCCCAGTGAATTTCGCTTAACTCAAAATTTGAATAATTAAAATTTCTACAATCTTCGGATATTATTTTAAAATTTTTTTTTTTATTTTTGAAATTTTAAATTTGTTGGCCAGTTATAAAAGAGATAGAAAAGATTATATCGAATAATTTAGATCAGTAATAGACTGCAATTCAATAACATAATCGAAACTCTTCCAAATGAAATCTTGTACGCTTTCAGGGATGTGATCATGAATTAGACAAATAGTCCACGAACAAACAAGTTCAGTTGAACGATTCCAATATGTGAACTATGTTAACTAGTTCGTTGATTCTCGTTATTTTAGTTAAATTGATTTTGCACCGAATTAAATCAAAATGAACGAAAGAAAACCCTAAAAACTTATTCAACATTAGTTTGTGTCCGTGCAAATAGATAGTTTTTACATTTTTGTTATTTTACTGAAATAGGGGTGTAGAGACTTGTCCACATTATAATACTTTATTAACTTTATTACGTGAAAATTTATTTGAAATTGTTAAAAGTTTTATTTTATAATTTAATATTTAGTATAATATTTAATAAAAAAAATAAATAATTAATAATTTATTTATTTTTTGTCATTAAAATATTTTACATACTTAACGAACTTAAACTTCTAACCACCTAGAAGACCTAACAAAATAAACGATTGAACGCAATAATACACGTTTGGGTTTGGGTCAGTGAAAATACTTTTTATGTTTTCGCTACTGCATTGAAATGGTGGAGACAAAACTAACTTAAAGAATCAATGAACTAAAAGACCGAATGAACTAAAATATATAACGAACTTACTAAAAGACTATGAACGATCTAGTTCACTGGACTCAACAACTACGCCTGATCGTACGAAGAAATCTTCGTGGAAACGCATGGTAACGCGTTTCTAAAACCAGCTATAAAATATAATTTCTTTATAAAGCGTTTTAAGGTCTTTCAATTTGTTCGCTTAATTTTATCTGTCGATTTGTAACGCGTTATAATTTGGTGAAATATTTTTATAACGTGTTGAAAAAATTTCAAACTACACAAAAATGTATACATTTTGTAACGTTTTGACAGAATTGACTTTAATTTATAACCAGGTTATAAAAATAGTTACAAATTTAAAACGAATTTGGTGGCGTTTTAGCACAACTGAATTTTTATTTGTAACGTGGTTATAAAAATCAGAGCTGCAGATAGTGAGCAAACTAATTTTTGTCAGAAAAAGTAATAGAACAAATTATATATTTATAACTTCATAAACAAACTGGCAGATAATGAAATTAATTGATTATAATAAAATTTTTTTAATGATTCTTATAACAAACTATTGTTTAATCATCTTTTTTTGTGTTGCATATTTTATTTATAACATTTCGAGCTTAATTTAAGCAAAACAGTATTAAGAGGAAAAAGATTGGCATAATTGAAGAATAATGGAAACTCAAAATTTGTTTTTTTGTAATTACATGGATTTAGGGTTCCTTAGTTTTATTCCGAAAAAATTAAAGGTCGCTCTCAGATTCCAAAAGTTGGAAAAATGGACTAAAATTTGTCTTTTTCAATTTTTTTAATAAAGTTTAAGCAATTTGGATAGCAAGAGATCATACCATGAACTATTCCATTCGTTATAAATTATAAAAATAAATTTATTACTCCATGGGTACACATGTAAGAACAGTGAAAAAATAGTAATTTTTATATAATTATTTTTATTCTTATTCCAACATGAAAAATTCGTACGAATTTTTATAACAATTTTTTACCTGCGACACTTTTTTAAAATCAAATCACTTAAATAAATTTCACTAACTATCCAAATATGAAAAATTATTAATAAAAATCGTATGATTTTTATAACAATTTTTCGCCTGCACAACTTTTTTGTCTCAATATAAGTGTACAACAAACTTGAAAAAGAAAAGTACTGGAATAGTTTGTTAAGATATAACATTTTATATATTGTGTACAGATGACTGTTCACCGTTTTACAAATGGTCTGTTCGAGTACTGATAATTTGTGATAATTTTCACAAATTATCAGCTTTTGGCGTTCGCGTACGCAAAAAACTTGCAAAATGAGAGAAATTGAGAGCGCAAAGTGACAGTTGACTTGGAGGGGAAGTTGCAAATTCTTGCTGGAAAAATTTGAACTGTCGAGAATTTGCAAGCTAGTAAACAGCTGATTTCAGACAGTTGCAATTTGAACTTTCAAACAGGCCAAACAAATTTAGTAAAAATTTTGTAAAATTTAGTAAAAGTCACCATGATTATTAGTACACTTGTTAAATCTAACCGCTTTCAACTTTGTGAAATGTTCCAGGAGAACACTTTATGTCCTATTTGCGTTTGCTTTCCATTCCACTTGAAATGTAAGCAAGACGTTAATCAGCTGTATCGTGGTTTGCAAGTTTTTGCAAATTTTGCGTTCGCGTACTTTTTATGATATTTTTCTATTTGAGAGAGAATTATGCGTTACTCTCTTGCAAGTTGCTGTTGGATATTTTTCACTGGATAAGTACTCGAACAGACCAAAAATAACAATAAATAACAACAATATTTGTTACTCACGACAATATTTCCACTTAATGAAAACATTTTTTTTTTTTATTTATTTTTATTTTAATTTTTATAATTCAAGATTTTATAATTCATTTTGTTTGAACACTCCAAGACCTTAAAGGCTTTTAAAGGAGCTTGCTACTCTGGCTTATATACAATTAAATATTAGTTTAACTAAGATTAATTTAATAAGTTAAATATATTTCAATAAATATAATCTAAATTCTTGTAAATATTGTTTCAGTCTATATATTATTGAGCTAAAAGATGAGAAGTTTCGGTATTCCACTGGTTAATTGTTGTATTCCAATGGTCCCGCATAAAGCTATCGCTGTTTTGTCAGCTCTAATCTACATCTCGCCACAACAAGGTTATTTCTGCTTCTCGTATCAAACCCATGCGACGACTCCGGTATTTAAATAGTATTATAGTTCACATTAATTTTTTTTCTTAAATACATGTAATAAAATGTGGTATTTGTAAAGCTTGTTTAATGGGAGAACATTCTTGTACTCCACCACATATAATAGATGACTATTTAACTTTCTAGTTTCAAAGACAAACTTCAAAAGGACATAGGTACAAAATAAGTACACCTCAAAAGCTCGTTGAGGTGTAGAACGTTTAAATTAGTAAATCCATAACGTTTACTTTTATTCGAAAATAATCATAGGTTTTTAAACTTTTCTTCACAAATATTGACCCTATAACTTCTAAACTACTAGAGAGCGACGATTATTTTGTCACCATTCAATTTGTTGGCTCAAAGCACATAAAAAAAAAATATCATTTCCACAATTCTTCAATTATTCCAAAAGATTTTCAGTGCGAATTCTCGCTTTTCACACATGTTCTTGCAACCACATTGTGCCGCACAAGTGTTTGATAATGTGTTTAATGATTGGATACTTTAGTGCTAGTATGTTGTACTCTAAACAGGTATGCTAGTGTAAAAGTTATATTATATTGCTGTTTCAGCTGCACACGTTTGGTATGGAATGCAACTAGGATGCGCTTCTTATGGCCTATAAGTTGTCCTGCTCATACTAAAACATCGCAGTGCTGTTTATATAGAAAATTCAATAATTTATTTGTTAGAAATAAAATTAGACAAAAATAATAAAAATAACGCCAATAATCAATTTAGAAAGTTTAAATTTGGTCTAATATAAAACGCATTTGCAGTTTAAGTGACAACAATAACAAATAAGGTATAACTTCGAAGTGCACGGAAATTGATAGGAATTATTTTTAGATCCTAAAAAATTAATTTAACCTTCGGAAAATTCAATTGTTATTGAGTTGGTGTCAAAAGTGGAAGGGTGTTGGCAAACAAGAATTGCTGTGTTATTTATGTTAACAACTCGTTATTGCCTCTGTTAAATAATAAAATTCTTTAAAATACTTTCGCTTTTTGTTGTATAGAACCTATAAATTACCTGCAACATGCCATCTGGTGGTGGACCCGTTTACCAACCTACCACCGTCTCGTATGAGCCACGTCCTGGTGGCATCTTGGGGCAATCATCTGGTGGTGATTCGCCTCTGAAGGTTTTGCGGAAGCCTAAACCGCAAGTGGCATTGCTGCTTTTCGCTCTAATATCACTGGCGGCAGGAGTTGCAATGATTGCCAGTGGCACAGCAGATTATGTTGAGACCGAGGAATATGGCTTTAACATGGAAACTTCAAGGGAGAGTGTAGAACCACCCGTTGCTGAACTACCGCTAGGAGTGCTGATTGGTGGTGCATTTATGACGCTAATGGGGTTTATTGCTATTGGTAAGTTTACCCAGGGATTTTTTCACAACTCTGGCGAAAATTAATTTCGATATTTGTTTTTTTTTTCACAACCGGTTAGGTTTGTATTTAAAGGTCGCTGGTTGGCGACGCAACTGCATCTGTCCAAGTGTGTTCAGCAAGAAGAAATCATTGGCGCGTCAGTTGCAAGGCAACAGTGGTGGACAAATAATGGCATTGAACCCTTCGACAGATCCTCTAGTTTCGCATACACAATATGCACCGGTCTCGGAAATGCCACAACGTTTAGAAGACGAGGAACGTAGAAATCTTATGCCGGATAACAAGGATTGGTATTGACCATTTAACGATATTTTATTAAAAAAATGATAAATGCTTTTGCAGTTTAAGTAGCGCTGAAGAGTCCGATCGCATGCTGGAACCGGACCCAAGAATTGTGTTACGCCCCATGGGCCGCGTTGAAGATGCTTAAGCAAGCTTATGATTTTATTATTTGTGAGAACTTGAATGGTTTTACTTTTTCTTGGATTTATTCAAAATTGTCATTTGGGAATTTCGAATTCACGCCTTTAGCGCACTTGCACCCAAATCAAAAAATTAAAATAGTTGTTAGCATTCATGACTCAATGGGCAGAGATTTCATTGAACTAATTTTCATATCAAGCTACAATTTGATTTAATTGTTTTTTTTTTCCATACTTGATAATTTGTTCGAGTAACATGAAAGAGAGAAGAAAGAAGAGCAAAAACTTATTAAATTTTTTTTTATAATTAAATATAATGTTTAAGTTGCGCCGAACCGTTTTAATTAAAATGTTCAGACTGCAAATATACATGCAGTTTTAAAAATAACAAACACAACTTATGTTATGCACTGATTTAAACTTTGAACATTCTATATATTTTTTATAATCCTTTATTAAAATATGTAATGTTCATTAAGCTCATTATTAGCTGTTAGGATTATAAAGAACATTAAGATTGCAGGTTTTAAAATAGTTTTAAGCGAATATTACACGCCAATTTTTGCAGTTTGTTAAGTGCACGTCCACTCGAATTTTATTAAAAAAAAAAAAAACTAAAACAAAGGAAAAGCAACATATTTTGCCAAAAATAAAAAAACAAACAAAAAACATATTTATATATATATATAACTTTCAAAAGTACAATTTTTAATAATGACAGAATTTCCCAATTAATACTTACATGTTTCAAGACTGTTTTACAATTTATTTTTAGTTTTTATGTTGAAAAAAAAATGCTAATTTAATTTTTTATTTCTTTATAATTAATATATTGTTTATAATTACTTTCAAAATTTAATTTGAACTCTTGAAAGAAGGGATCGTGTTGACATTAAGTTGGACTGGCTTTCTCAATATATAATACATATAGCAAAGAGTTTATATTTTTATATTTCTGCCAGTCTTACGACTTTTTGAAGAAATTGTGAAGCGAAGAATCGAAAGCTTTTTTAAACAAACAGTTTTTTATAATTTAAAATGTTTATTTTTTAATTTAATTGAAAGCGTATCACTCATTCACTTTAAATTGAGATACCGCAAAGTAGTGCATACCCTAAAATGTAAATTTATAGATATTCAAAAAATATTTGTTTAGGTTTAAAACAAACAAAATAATCTAATCAAATAAGACAAACGAATATGTATTTTAAACTTAAATGCCATTTGTTTACTAATTTATTGCGAACAGAATAAAATCGACCGCAGTTCTTCAAAAATTAAGTGTAGTTTTTTTCTTTTCTTGGCGAAAGTTTTAAAGAGGTTGGTATATCTTGGCGTTCTGTTTAACTTATTTGACACTATTTTAAACATTTGCAGTATGAAAATGTAACAGTATGCTTTTTATTAAAACTATTTTTTTATTTCGAGAGTTGTTTCTTTCATTTTTAACTTTGAATTTGTATATCCAACATATCTGTGGTGACCGTGGCCGTACGTGTGAGTGTGCATGGGCTGTACTATCTGAGGCTTCTTTTTAGTTACTCACTCGACTTATTTATTTTTGTGATAAAACTTAGGTCTAGTTTATTAATTTAAGCCACAAACATTTCCGGGGCGTAAGAACTATAAGTGAAACATTTTGACGAAACAGTATCCAATTCACGAAAAAAAATTAATGTATAAAATTCAAAGCGTTTCACTTTTACTTGAATTTGGTTTTGAAATTTTGAAAAACGAAATTTGATGTTCCACATTTTACTTCGGATTAAATTTTATTTTTACTCGAAGTGAAATCGAAATAGTGTGTTCTTACAAATTTGCTGACCGTGAAATGCTTCAGTCTGTCTTAAAAATGAAATTTATAAGCAGCAAGTATATGTGTGACGCCAGTGGCTGAGCGTGCTTAATATGTGGCGTGCGACTCAAAAAATCTCGGTAGACCCGGGTTCGAATCACCATCTGACAAAAACTTTTGTTTATTAGAAATAAACTTTCTGATCGGCCGTCGCCTCTCATCAAGCAATGGCAAATGGCTTCAGAGAGTAAACAATGCCATGTTAAGTTTCCTGAGAACATGAACTTTAGCCGTTCGGAGCTGCATAAAACATGTGGTTCCAGTTCTCGGTAAAAAATAGAGTACAAACATTTATCTCGGATAAGAAGCTTGATCAAATACGTAACGATTAACGAAACGATACTTAATCATGAAATCACTCTGGCAAAATTAAAAATCCATTCGTTTTACGATAATATTTTATTATATCTCTCAATATTAAAAGCTTCCACTTGAACCTTTTTAAATTTCCTTTCTTTTATCATCTAGTAGGATCCACTAAAATTTTCTCTTTTCATAATAATGACTTACTTAGATGGCCATGACAACCCGTGGTCGAGTTACAGCCCACTTCATCAGGTCTCACAAGGCATTTCTGCTTCGCGCGCACTTTCTTCAATTTTTATCACCACGCGCTGTTAGGGCTTTCTGGTCAATCCATTTGAGACATGGTCTTCCTCTTCTTCGTTGATCCTCGGCTTTCGCCTCAAACACCTTCTTCACTGGGGCTTCTTCATCCATACGAAAGACATGACCCAGCCAGCGTAGTCGCTGAACTGTTACACGTTGAACACGACATTTCGTTGTAGAATTCATGCAGTTCGTGGCTCATTTGAATGCGATAGTCGTCGCCAACTCGAACAGAACCAAAGATTTTGCAAAGAACTTTCCACTCAAATACCCCCCAAAAGCGGCTGCACCTGTTTGCCATACCACGCAATCCTCAGCGCCATGGAGAAGTACAACTATGACGAGCGTTTTGTTGAGCGTTAGTTTTGCCGATCGCGAGGGCTATGGAACCTAATTATTTACTAAGCCCGTAGAAGCACCTATTAGCGATTGTTATTCTTAGCTAAATCTCCAGGCTGATATTGTTGTTGCTGTTTACGGCGGTGCCAAGGTATGTAAACTCCTTGACAACTTGAATGTTAGAATTGCCTGCTGTAACATGAGGGCCTAAACGAAGCGCGTTGCCCTAGTTCACCGTCAAATCCAATTTCGATAATTCATGTCGAAAGCGGCGAAACGTCAGCTTCATCTCTCTTAAAACAAAATAAATTTGCCATTTCAGCCCTTGAAAGGACTTTGACCGAGCATCTTATGATGTTTGCACACAATTGACCGAGAACTGGACCTAAAAGTTTTATGGCGACTCCGACCGGTTAAAATGCATGTTCTCAAGAAGCTTTACATCTCTATTTTTAATTCTCTCTTGGTTGGGTCAATAATATCAATCAGCGTACGCAAGGAGCTGGCTACCTTTGTAAAATATGGTGCTATTACGATGTTACGATGGTGATGAAATTGAAGAGATCGCATGATAGGGGGTCTGCAGCCTCGTTCACAGGTCCAATCAGTGTTTTGGTATGCGGCACAAACCGTTTGAAAGAACCTTGTATGCGATAGAAATAAGAATGATACCTCGGTAGTTGGAGCAGATTGTCTTTTATTTTATATAATAAAAAGCACAATGAGATTCCAAGCGTCGGCCATGCTTTCCCTTAGCCATATTTTGCTCATGCATGCACCTTATCAATTAATCGCCGTCGGTTTTAAACAACTCAGCTGCCAGGTCGTCAGCACTTGCTGCTTTATTGTTTTTGAGTAATAGAATAGCAACTCTAACCTCGTCTTGGCTAGGTGGTGGAATTTCTACTCCATCATCGTCCATTGGTGGCATCCTATTGCAGTCTCCAAGAGCGGAATTGTTGGGATCGTAGCCAGCAAGCTAGATTGGAAAAGTGCTGCCTCCATAATCTCAGTGCGCACTGCGTATACGTAACCATATCACCATTTTCATCTCTACAATTATAATACTAATTTATAACTAGTAAGGTATATCTTCGACTTGGCCGAAGTTAAAATACCCCCACGGCCGATTCTTAAAGGTAAAATAATCTTAAATTGGAGAGCTTTTTTATGAGATTTTGAGAGATTTTATTATTTTTATTTGTCTAAAATACATACAAATCAAATTGTTTTCCTACAGCTTAAATATAAGACATTTTATAACGTTTTCAATTTTGGGGGTGAGGTGGGCGTGTTAGTTTGTGTATCACGGCCATTTTTCTAACACACCTCAGTTTTGTCATAGAATACACGAATATCGAGTTTCCGTTTGGTACCTTTAATATTAGCCTCTTTATAGGGTTTTCAATTTTGGGGTTGTATGGGAGGGGGGCGTGTTAGTAGGTGGATGACGCTCATTTTTCTAACACACCTCAGTTTTGTCATGGAACACACGAATATCGAGTTTCCGTTTGGTACCTTTAATATTAGCCTCTTTAAAGGGTTTTCAATTTTGGGGTTGTATGGGAGGGGGGCGTGTTAGTAGGTGGATGATGCCCATTTTTCTAACACACCTCAGTTTTGACATAGAATACTTAAATACCGAGTTTCCGTCTTGTAACTTTAATATTAGTCTCTTTATAGATTTTTCAGTTTTGGGGTTGTATGGGAGGTGGGCGTGTTAGTCAGTGGATGTCGCTCATTTTTCCTATACACCTTATTTTTAACATAGAATACACAAATACCGAGTTTTAGTATAGTAGCTGTAATACTAGTCTCTTTACAGAGTTTTCAATTTTGGGGTTGTATGGGAGGTAGGCGTGGTTTTCATCCGATTTTGCCCATTCTCGAACTTGATCTTAGTTTTTTTAAAAAAAGCTTAAATATCGAATTTCAGCACGATAGCTTCAAAATTGCGGCTAAAATCGTGTCCACAGACAGACGGACAGACAGACGGACAGACAGACGGACATGGCTAAATCAACTCAGGTGATGATGCTGATCAAGAATATATATACTTTTCTATACCTACCACGTCTCCTTTTGGGTGTTACACACGTCGTGACAAAATTAATATACCCCTTACGCAGTACGCGTGGGGGTATAATAATCAATAAACGTTAAAGGGCTAGTTTATGATCAATTTGTTTTCATAAAGAAAAATAACTCATTTATAGTTTTTTTTACTGTTTACTTACAAGGTACAGTTTTAAAACCGTATTTTTTTAAATTAATTTCTACGACTTGTCTCTCTTCATGCTCTTTGTTTCTCATTAAATTTTAGTAACAAATTTAATTATTTTGGTTGTTTTTTTGGTTTTTATACATAAGTTTTATTTTAAGTTCATTTATGCATAATAATTTTTATTATGTACATATAAGTGGCTATGCAGCAAAACTAAATTATAAACGTTCTTTTCCAATTAATAGAAAATTCGTGCATTCAAAATTCTAAAATTATTTGGTGAATTTGTTATTTCATTTATTTCACTTTCTAGGCGTCCTTTGCCTTTTTAGTATCAGCTTTTTTGTCATTCTGCTCGTCAACAATGACAATAGTCTCATGTTGTGACTTATCCTTATCATCAATCTTTTTTTCTTTGTCATTATTAATCTTGTCCTTTTCATCGTCCTTAGTTTGAACTTTATCTTTTGATGTTTTCTCATTGTCCTTTTCCTTATGTTTATCGTGATCTTTATCGCGTGAGCTGCACAAAAATAAAAGAAATTATTTGTTTTTTTATAATTTGTTTTTATAAACAGTCAGAATATCATACCTTTCCGACTTGTGTTCTTTTTCTTTGCTAAAATATGGCGCTACTTTATGATAAATATACGAAAGTGTAGAATTTTGATCCTTGTACTTGCGCTGAAATCGAAAATATTTATTATTTTATTTATAAGCGAAAGCATTTTAATGATATAAGTGAACACATACGTTGACTGTGTATAAATCCTGGTCGGTGTCACTAATTTTGCGATTTAAGCTTCTAACTTCGCTATGTAAATCTTTAATTTTGCCACTGGATTTGGAGTGTTCCTTTTGTAAATCTCCATATTGTTTACGCAAATCGTTATATAACTTTTCAAGATCAGAGAAATTTGTCTCAGTACGTTTTATTTGCTCGACAAGTTTTCCAACATGAATAACAGCTCCATTATAATTGGTAAGACCTGAAGTGTTGTTTTTCAAATAAAAAGAAGCGATTGTAAGCAATTCTTAAATAAAATTTATATTTAAAAATATGTATACCATTATTTTCCTCTGCGTTGGTGTTATTGCTTGTACTTGTGGTTTCATCTGTATCGCTTTTGAATATAGGATAATATTGTTTATTTCCCAAAGCGATTTTCTTTAAATCTTCGTTTGAAAGATCATCGGACTCTTCAATACTTGGTGGAGCATCTATCACGTCCTCTTTATCGGTAAGTTTCCTTTAAATGAGAAAAATAGAAAGTCATATAACATTACTTTTTATTTCACCACTATTTTTTTCCCCAGATGTTCCCTATAACTATACTTTCCCTATAACACATTTCATTTTATTTATTTCAGCACTAAATTTTTGCTACGTAATGTTGTTTAGTTCCTACTGACTGTAATTTGTGACCTTTTTAAAAAATTATGAAACAATTTTTTCTTATATAGGTTGAAACAACGGTTGCGCAAAGCCAGACTAAATGCACAAGCTATATCAGAGACTTTAATGCAGGGTTTAAATTGCTGCGCAACAGATTTTACGCAGCAGGTCTGCAGCAGTCGACTATCGACTACGACAGCAGCAGCTGCATATCGACTACGACAACAGCAGCTGCATATCGACTACGACAGCTCATTCATGAACTGTGCTTTGACTGTGAAATTTTACGCAGCAGACAGCAGCAGCCGAATTTCGACTACGACAGTCGGTCGTGAACTGCTGCTTTGACTGTCGTATTTTACACAGCAGATATCAGCAACCGATCATCGACTGTGATAGGTCTTCGTGAAGTATGCAGACAGCAGACAGCAATTGTTGACTATTGACTGCAATAGTTTTACAGCAAATAATTTGTCGTTTATTTTTGATCGCGATATGAAGGTAAGGTCAAGGTGGTGGTCGACCATTTGCCTAGAACTTCCTTCAAAATCCAGCAGCCGCTTGACGTCTGCTTTTTCGAGATGCCTAGAATCATTGAAAAAGGAGTTTCGTACAGGCTTTAGTTTTCTGCAGGAGAGAGCCGGGCATGATCAAAAGAAATACGATATCGACTTCCTCTAAGGCTCGTTCACGTCGGAAGTTTCCATATCCGTCATGAGAGATTTCAGTGTACCTTCCCTAGCGAACTTCCATCATCCCTACATTTACCAGGAATGTACCCATGCCGGGCACCCAGACTAGATGAATGTTAAACTTCTCAGCCTTCTCTTTAAGAGAAAAAAAAAACGAGAAGCAGAAATGCGTGAGTGCGATATAATCGAGATGCATGACAGGAATGACACTCGAAAATTTTGAAAAAATTTTGAAGAAACCCGATGGTTTTAATACCTCTTCCTGCAAGGATGAAAATGGGAATCTAGTGACAGACATCCAGAGTACACTGATGTTATGGAGGGAACACTTCTTTAGTCTTCTAAATGGCGAAGCTGACAACAATTCCGCCAATAGAGATGATATACCGGAAACACCAATTATGGATGACAGCGTTGAAGTTCCGCTGGCCGACTATAACGAGGTCCTAACAGCTATATGTCGGCTTAAGCACAACAAAGCCACAGGAGCCGGCTTACCAACTGAGCTGTTTAAGAAAGAAGGCGAAGCTCTGAATATGAATATATGGTCGGAAGAATGCATTCCAGATGATTGGAATCTCAGTGTGCTGTGCCCATTCCACAAGAAAGGCGATCCGGAGCCGGCTTACCAACCGAGCTGTTTAAGAACGGAGGCGAAACTCTGTTTGTATACATTCACAAGCTTCTATGCAGAATATGGTCGGAAGAATGCATTCCAGATGATTGGAATCTCAGTGCTGTGCTCATTCTACAAGAAAGACGATCCCACCATTTGCGTCAAATACCGTGGGATAAGCCTTCTTAGGAAACAGCTTCCTTATCATGCGACTTTTTTTATTTAGCAATGGAGATCATCCGAGCAACTGATCTGAGATGCAGTAGCACAATATTCTATGAGTCTTATGCTGCTGCCATATGCTGATGATATTGACATAATTGGCCAGAATATGCCAGAATAAGTCAGTGCAGCATTCTCCAGGCTAGAAAAAGAGTAGAGTCGAATGGGGCTTGCAGCGAACGCAGATAAAACAAAGTATCTTGTGTCAACAACCAAATTGTTGGAAACCCCATCACTGTTGACAACACCTCCTTTAAGGTTGTTAAGGACTTCGTTTACCTGGGATCCAGCATAAATTCCTCAAATGATATCAATATTGAGATTAAACGAAGGATAACTCTTGCCACAGGTGTTGCTTTCGGCTCAGTACGTAATTGAGAAGCAGAGCTCTCTCGACGAACAAAACTGACGCTCTATAAGTCAATAACTATACGCATCAAAAACGTGGACTTTGAGTAGTACTGATGAAAGGACTTTGGGAGCGTTTCAGAGAAAAATTCCGAATACAATGGAATGCCGAGCTGTATGAGCTATATGCCGACATCGATATAGTCAAGCGTATTAAAATTGAGCGCCTTCGCTGGCAAGGCCATGTCGATAGATGGAATGACGATTCTCCAGCGAAAAAATTATTTGATTAGGTACCCAGCGGCGGTCAACGCAGACGAGGAAGATCGCATCTCCGTTGAAAAGACCAGGCATTGGATAACCTGACGATGTTTGTAGTTTCTAACTGGCGCCAGCAAACGCACAAGAGGTTGGGGAAAATTCTAAGACGAGGACAAATCCAATGGTTGTAAGCGCCATCTAAGTAATTTAATTTTTGTCCAGAATAACTCTTAGATACTTAGATGAGTTCGCGAACGCGTGAAAGAGCCATGGGCGGAATCTTATACTTCCTCGTGAAAAGGAGTAACTCGGTTGTATCCCCCGTTTTCTACATCTTAAGCAAGTTATTCATCACCAAGTTTCATATCAAAGGAGATAGAACACCCCCCTGAAGGGTGCCACTTCTAACGAGCCTTCTAGTCTTTGAGTCGCCTACAGATGCACTGATAACTCTACTGGTCATCCATCCGCAGCCTCGTTAACGCATTTATGATTGCCCCCAGGAAGACATTATTAAAGACACCTTCGATATCCAAGAATGCCACCATAGTATATTCGTTATGGTTACAATATTTATCTATATAGCTTACTAGGGAGTGCAGGGGTTTACTGACTTGTCTTTACAGTAAGCTTGCTGCGAAGGTGATAGTAGATAGGAATCAACGCTAAAGCGAATATGTACGTCTAACATTATTTTCAATTCTTCAGCTGTAAGAATGCCGCTTTCGGAATAAAAATTATTTTATCCTCCCTTCAGTGGGATGAGATGCATGCCAATCCATTTCAAGACATACTTTAATAGAAATGACTTGCACATTAATTCCTTGGTAGGAATAATAGTTGGTTCCATCATTATTTATTTGGTTCGATTCAGCAAAAAGCTCTACATATTATTCTTCACAATAACTTTTATCAAATGAAGGTAAAAAATAACAAATTAAATATATAAATGTAATATAGTAATTACCTATAATAGAATGCCTTGCGTGATCCGGCTTTGCTAAGAACTTTACGTATTTGACCACGTGACAAATTCAATCCCAATACGGAAAACAGATCTTCCAGATCCTTTTCAAAAAAGTAACCACAGTGAGTGGTATCGAAATACACAAAGGACAGCAGTAATTGTGGTTTGACAATAAATGTTTTCTTGTCAACAGAACCCTTTTCACTGGCTTTACGCTTACGACCTGCAGAAGATTTACCAGATTGATTATCCTCGTCGGCAGGTTCTACATCATTGCTAAGTTTAGAAATTCTGCGTTCTTTAGACTTTGGTTCGCCAGAATCGCCATTTTTGTCTTTTGTTGATTTTTCCTCATCCTCGTTAGATTTATTTTCATCTTTTTTATTATTAGAGGCATCATCCGTTTGCTCGGTTGATTCAACGGTAATAACTTCTTTATACAAATAAAGCGCTTTATATATATTAAAACCAAAGTCACGCATTAACATTTCATTAAAGAGCTCAGCGAAAAGTGATACCTTTAAAAGTAGCAATTACATAAACAATACAAAAATATTTTAAAAGTATAAAACATACCTCGAAAAACCGTTCTTTTGTGTCTTCTGGACGGTAGTCAAGCAGAACTGACAAAGACATGGTTGTGCAATCGAATTTGGGACCTTTGGCGGTTTTAGATGGATGCACAATAATATGTGGCGTATTTGGTAGCGTATAGCGACGGATCAAATGCGCTTTATCCTTCTCAGTAAATTCCTTTCCTTCTTCGGGATTTTTGCTAGAGTCATATTCATCTAATATAACAATATCATTCATGTCTACATTTGCCCAATCTTCTTGTTCATCTTCTTGTTCATCTTCTTCTTCTTGTTCATCTTCTTGTTCTTGTTCATCTTCATTTTTGCTTTGAACATCTTCAACGTCGTCACCATCATCTGCTTTGGCATCATTTGCCACAGTTTCAGTATTTTCATCACTGTCGCAATCAATAATTTCTTCTATTTCTTCGATTGCCTCGTTAAGTTCAGTTGACTCATCCATTGCAGCTGCATTTGCCTCTTCCTCCTCTTTTTCGGCATTAAGTGCCTTGGCCAATCTAGCCATTAATAAGTTGCGCAAACCTTGAATTGAATTTAAATTTTTATTTCAAAGGTTCTTTAATGAAAAACAAAAAAAAAAACAAAATGCCAAACCTTTTGAGGGAAGATTGCGCGCTAGTAGTTCATTGCGTATATCCTGTACCTTCATGGCTTTTAAATCCAATTCAGAAAAATGCGTTGGCACGGGTCCTGTATCTTCCTAAAATAGTTAAAATGCATAAGATACTGTTTGAATAAATCAGCATTAATGATTTTTCATCAGCTCTGACGCTCTATGATCAAAACTGTTGTTAAACTTATACTTGTCTCTTAGGCAAAAAACTATGCATTGCGTCTCATTGCGTTAAAACTGGTATGCTAAGTAAGTTAAACAAGGGACCAAATAAATATGCTAGGATATGACGAAATAATAACTTTAAAACTTGATTTCCTAGCTATTTTCCTTTCATATTCGTTGGTTATGAAATAAAATTGCATTTCGTCCCGGAAACGAATTCTTGGGAAAGAAAACAAAAAAAAAAATACTTAAAACTAATTAAACTAAGTATTATGCTTGTATGAGTGCCTTTTCGATTGCATTAGCTTCACCATCAGAAGAAAGTTCCATTACTTCATTTTCATCCTCGTCAGCTTTCTTTGATGTTAATGTTGCACCATCCCCCGGTTCTTCGTTTTCTGCTGCAGTGTGTTCAGCTTCGTCCTCAACAGTTTCTGGCTCTGCATCGGCTGCAGCTTCGGTGTTGTTGAAATCATTTGCCAACGTTGAATTTTCAGCTGCATCTGCTCCAGATGAAGCAGATGTTTGCTTCGAATTTTCAGTTTTAATACTGATTATATTTTCCACAGCTGTCTTATAACCTTCTACTAGATTCTCCCATTCGCTGACCGTTGGAACGCATGAATGCACGTCTGGTAAATACATAACAACGGTTTCAATGCGTGGGGGAACGTCTTGGTCCTTGTTTTTATGATCAGTACGATGATAGTAGAGCTCCATAAAGCGATACCTAGCATTCAAGAGTGGATGAGTACGACGAGTCAACGCGACAATGAGCCCCAAAACAGAATCAGCCAATGATGATCAGACAGCCACCAGTTCAAAGATAAGGTCCAATCGTTGTTTTAAGAAGTTGTGACGATATGGTTGAAAGCAGCAGCAGTTATATATGTGCAGTTATTTTATTTGTTTTGTAATCACCAAGGAATATGGTGATTTTGATATTGGAGAAAACGAACATGGAAAAAGAAAGAAAAAAATCATAAAGAATGTGACAATACTTTGATTTTTCTTTTGTTTTTAAATTTTAATGCAAAAATTATTTATTTTTTTTAATTTGTTCCGCTGAAAGGAATACGAGGAATACGAATTAGCTTATTTAAAATAGGTTGTTTTGCATGTTTTTAAACACCAAAAATTGTGGAACGTAGCTTAGAGTTGAGATAAGTTGTTAATAAAAATATTCATTCACACTCATCCTCTGTTAATTGAATAACCTGATGTTTTAAATTTGTTTGCTTCTTTTAGAAGATCTCATAACTAAGTTAATAAAATTGTCTAAGTTAGTTATATGTACTGTAAACAATATGTTTCAATGGACAGAAACATGTCCAGTAAATTTCAAAGTTTTGTTTTTTTTCTTTTCTATTATACCTTGGCAAACAATTATACACTAATTTTTAAGAAAATTAATGCCATTCAATTTAAACTTTTTTTTTTAAGCCATTGTTAACAAAGTTTTTTTCGATATTAAATTTTTATGCTAAAAACATACCATTGCGTACAGTTGGATGGATTCAATTTAAAGTTTTTTGAAGCCATTGTTAACAAAGTTTTTTCGATATTAAATTTTTATGCTAAAAACATACCATTGCGTACAGTTGGATAGATCAATGCCAGTCAATGCTTTACATGTTCTTATAGCTGTTCTTATTAGAACAGTTGGATCCGTTTCCGGATTTTCACCATCCAAGGAAGGACTCCATGGACCACCGATTGCCATTGGTTCATTACGTCCTCGCGTACCCACAAGAAAACTAATAAGCCTTGATGGATGCACGGAATGTTGATCATTTTCAGTTTCATCTTCAGCTTCAAAACTTTTTTGATATAGCTCAGCAATGGGAGGACACGACAAAAGCATAACTTTTGCCGAAAATTTATAATCAGCATCTGCTGGTTCCAATGGGTCAGCTAGTTCGTCTATTCCTCCCAAGGGCTCAACGGATTTATTTTTTATATGAAATTTACATGGACGACGTAGAGAGAATGGATTAGCGTGTGTAAAAGATTGTGACCATTTAATGTCGGCATGGAAGAAGTCAGACGGAACATAGAGTGTTGAATAACGTTGCCGAAGCTGATATACGTCAGCGTGTTCACTAGAAAGGCAAAATAAATTTATATGATGAAAAATAAATAGTTTTGTGTCACTAGAGAAAAATTTTAATAAAATAGATGAGCATTACATTGTTAGCACAGTCTTGGGTACTTGCACCATATAGCGACGTATGGTTTGACGAATATTTCGAGGCTTAATACCTCCACGATGAACTGGACTACGATCACGATCTTTTTCACGATCCCTTTCACGCTCGCGTTCTCGCTCACGTTCTCGTTCCCTTTCAGTCAACGCCTTTCTGCGCTCCATAATTATTTGATCCTGTTCACGTTTGGTGTCATCACGCTCTCGATCACGCTCTCTATCGCGATCAGTACGACTGACAACACTCCTGGTTCGTTCCTTGCTGCGTGCCGGTTCTTCGCGACGTCGCTTACGATCGTTTTCATCCTTAAAAAAAATATATATTGGAATATTATTAATATTAATTAATATGCAGCGTAATTTTGGATGACATATTTTATATGTTGATATAAGTTTCTTGACAATAATCTAATTGGTATTGTAACTAATGGGCTTTATGAAGAATATTCAAGATTTTTAATTCTAAATAAAATACTCGAAATGAAAATGTTAATGATCAGTTATGTCAGTGTTTCCCAAACTATTTTGGCCGTGGAACTCCCAAATTTTTTGCAAATGATCGCGGAACCATATTTTAAAAAAAAACAACTTTTCAATTTAATGAGATATTCAATGAAACAAGTATTATTTTTGTATTTCAAATTTTATTGAGTTAAACAAAACTTTAAAAAAAAACAATTCATCATAGAAAAATTACTTATTAATACAGAAAAACTAAAATAAATGAAAAAACTTTAATGTGAAGAATGCAAGTGATTCTTTAATTCCGTGGCTCTTTTAAAATTGGGCTCTATGTTTGATAAATGAGCTCGTATACCTGGTGCAGCATCAAAATGGTTGCGATATATGATTTTTGTCCTATACATTTTGAAATCCCAGCTTCACACAACGATTGAAAACGGCAATAGAATTCGAATGGCCTGTTTTGATAAATTTGTACATTCATCGAATACATTTGACTAGAATATTGTTAATGAAAACTGTTCTGAATTTTGCTTCTAAATGTGTATCCGAACTCATTTCAATAAAATATTCATAATCTATGAAATTAAATTCTTTTGGTTTTTCTTTTATTTTGAAAGGATTTTGTACCCAGTAGTTATCTTTATGCTCTAGGTTTGGAAAGTAATCACTGAGTGATTTCTGTAAACTGGACAGAAGAGTTTTTATGCCATCACGAATTTCCATATCATCCATACATTCCAGCTTCATCGCGAAAATCGCAGTCTGAAAACACTCAAGTTATTTTGCTCCACAGCTGAAGTCTAATTTTATATTCATCTTGAAAAGGCAACCAATTAATCTTTTGTTAGTAATTATTGACTTGTTTTCCAAGTAGAACCAAACATAATTTGTTAAAGTTTCCAAATATATCAACAAGTTATGCAAGTTTAGATAGCTAAGTTATATTATTTAACTAGTCTGATAATTCGAATTTATGACCAATAAAATACGCTAACAGTTCCTTTAGCATTTCAAACATTCTCTTAACTTTAACATCCCAAGAAGAGGATCTAGACATTTTGTGCTTTTTAAGTTGAGCCAGTGCACTTCAAATTTTGCCCTTCATGACCCTTTACGATGTATGTGTAGCGATTTCAACAATAGCTACAACTTAATTAATTTTTGTGAGTCGGTGGATGCCTTGAAACGGAAAATGATTTTACATTTAAATATTTGATATATTTTAGAATTTTTGTTTCAAACATTAACTCGGTTAATAATATTGTTATATTCTGTTAAAATGTTGGCTGAAGTTATTCCATATATTCGAGACCGTTTCAGTTGTTTTCCTTTATAATATTGCGTTTGATGAAGTAAACACCATCGAATATGATATGTATGCTTAAACTTGTTTGTTTTTAATCAAAAAAAAATTTTTAATTTTTCTTTTTCATTTTGACTTATTAGTTACTTAGTTTGGTGCGCAAGAGTTTATCTCTTTTCCATGCAAGTTTATGCCTGCGTTGGCCCAAATACATATCCAATTAATAACATTAGCACGGTGTTCCAAAATTACATAGTGACCCGTATATATATACACATATATGTTTGTACATATTTACACGTATATATCTCCGTTATAATTGGAATTGGTTTGGTGTTTAAGAGTTTACTCTCTTTTCCACGTAGGATCTTGGGTTGGATAGTTGCCGCAAACTTACTAATATTCATATTATTTATAGTTACTTTGGTCTCTTTGTTTTAGAGTTTTATGTAAAGTTTACTAATTATTTGATGTTGTTTACTTTTTTAAATTGAAATATTCTTAATAAATTCGTGTTTTTGTATAAAATTTTTAAGTTCCGCTGAAAAGCCAGTTATGTGCTTAGTGGAAATTCATACTTCGCCAACTGGGTGTGTTTTTTAGTACGTAGGTGCATTCTATCTTTCCGGTTAATCCGGAATGTTGTAGAATGTAAGTCGTGCATGCGTATAGTACGGGCTATACGTATTTATGAGATTTCTCACTCCTTTGGCGAATCCAAAAAAAAAAAAAAAAAACAAACATTCGCATAAGATTTTTACCACGCGAAAACCACCTAACTTCCGTATGAAGAAGTAAAGTCGTGTGAAGAATACCCATATCTTCGACACTGAAATCCTTTTTGCATATCTGTGAAGAATGCAATAGTAGTGTTACAGTTTTTTTACATCATTTTTTAATCCGTGCTACAATACCACACACTTTTCCTGTCATTGCTTTTGTTCCATCGCTGCATACTTCAATAAATTTTCATCAGTTAATTTCATACGTTGTCATAAAATTATCAATGTAGTTGAATATATTCTTCCCCGTGGTCAAGTTTTCCCATAAAAGAAAATCTTCCTCACTTTTTTTATTAAAATCATAACGAACGAAAACAAGCGATGGTGGTCCATTGTCAACTTCCGAGGAAAAGGTGAATAATATAAACACAATTCTTATTTCCACTTGATCACTAACTTTGAAGAGTGTTTTGGTTATCTTGCATAAATTGAAACATCACGTCTTGGAGAATATCGTTGTAAATATATTTTGTGATTTTGTCCGGTATAAGGTGAATAGGCCCAACTCCATACCAGGAAAAGCAGCCCCAAACCAATATATTGTCTTTTTGTGTAATGTTGTGAAAATACTTGACCTTTAGGGCGCCTGCAATTTCGTTTGACATCATTTCCAAATAAATTTTTGTCTCATCACTGCAGAGTGTCATAACAGAGTAATTTTTTCATGTTCTCTGCTCCACACCAAGACTTGTACGCATCGGGGAACTCTTTCCTCTTCTGTAAATTTTCCTATCTAAAGAGCAACTTTCCGGTAGGTTCCTTGTGCAGAATTGACGCTGTACAGTTTTCGCTGAAACTACGTCAATTTCAGCTCCAATTGCTTTCGATGACATAAAAGGAAACCTCTTTGCAATTTTTACGACTAAATTTTCAGTAGCAGGATTTGTTTTTTTCTTGCCATTACGTCGTTTTATTGATTTTTTTGGGCTTAAGGGGGGACATGACATTGGCCTTTTTTATAATTTTGTATTTTAGCAAATATTCTTTAGATTCTAAGAAATTAAAAGATTTAATGAAAAATTCTTACGGGTTCAAAAGTTACAGCCGGATTAGTGAGAGCGCATTTTTATTTTTCTTTGCATTTTTCTTTGTTCAAACTTTAAACGCGATTATGTTCGAAACCATGTTTTTTTGTACTGGTTGCTTCACTAGCGGGTTCATTTTTTGATGAAATTTTTTTGTTTTTGTATTTATTTAAACTTGTTTCGGCTATTGTATAACACGAGTTTTTTAACATGTTTTATCGATTTTTTATGAATTTTTAAAGTCAATATTTTTTAAAAAACGCACTTTCAAATTTGGAACATCACCAAAAATTGAAAAAAAATTTTTAATAAAAGCTCCTGTCATACGATAAAAAATTTTGTTTAGATTTAAAAAAGTCAGTTTTTTCCAGATCGGACAATTTTTGCGACTCCCAGCGCTGCAACCACGAGGCCTCGTTTTTTTTTCTCTGCCGCCAGTTTGGAGCTCTATGAAACCATGTTGGAGTGAAAAATATATCTTGTAGTTTGTTCAATTCTCTACAATAATACAAATTTTGGAAAAATGTTTGTTTTTGACTGAGTTATGAATTTTTAAAAAAAGTTCTGTTTTCTCTGCCGCGAATGCCATGTCCCTCCTTAAGGGCATTAACAACACAAATTTTATTATACTTTCGAAGGTTGAAATTTTCCTGCGTCCCTTAAATGTTCATGTGTTGCGCGCGACCCATATTATAGTAAAATTCATATTAATTTTTACTTACTAAACCTTCTTCCACTTCACAACTTTCCTTACTAGTAATATTTTTTAACAGATTCAGTAAAAAGCTAAATATAACCTCAAAGTCCATATTTCAAAATTAAACAAGTAAAGAAAATCTAAAGTCGGTCTAGGCCGACTAGGAAATACCCTAAAACCTACTTTTCCAAAAAAAAAAAAATAATGTTGTTGGAAATGGACGTGTTTAAATGTTGATGAAAAATTAACATATACCAAGTTTTATTCTTATAGCTCATAGTTAATGCATTTATTGTGCTTTCACTATGGGAGGTGGGCGTGTTCATGGACGGATTACTCCCAATTTTTGAACACACCTTAGTTTTGGTATAAAATACATAATCTTATTTATTGAGTTTTAAACTTTTTGGGTTATATGGAAGGTAGGCGTGTCCGTAGGCGCATGACGTCCATTTTTCAAAACCATCTTTGTTTTGTCATAAAAAACATACGTGCCAAATTTTATCTCTGTAGGTTAAACAGAGGCTTATTTATTACGTTTTAAATGTTTGGGTTGTATGGGAGATGGGCGTGTGCATGAGCGGATGATACCCATTTTTCGAAAACATCTTTGTGTTGATATAAAACATATACACACCAAATTTTATTGTTGTAGGGCAATTACGACCTTATTTATCTAGTTTTCAATTTTTGCGTTGTATGGGAGGTAGGCGTGTCCGTGGGCGGATTCCAAAAATATTCAATAGTGCAGATCCTTGGGTCTATGTGTTGTGTGTATGAGAACACGTTGCCTTTAGCCAGGATGAAATAGCTCCTGGCAGGATCGCCAGTATGGTTTTATGTATTTTTATTTAAACCATTTTTATTTTATTAAATAATAATTACATAACAAATTTTGATTGTAATTTTTATTTAAAAGAACATGACTTTTTATAATGAAATATTTGCAACAACTGAAAATTAAAATATTTGAATACAAAATTTTTGATAACTTAAATATAAAAAAACAAGTAAAGAAAGTCTAAAGTCGGTCTAGGCCGACTATGAAATACCCTAAACCCACTTTTCAAAAACAAAAAAAAAATTAATTGCAGATGGGCGTGTCCGTGGGCGGATGAAGTCCATTTTTCCAAACCATCTTTGTCTTGTCATAAAAAACATACGTGCCAAATTTAAGCTCTGTAGGTTAAACACATGCTTATTTATTGCGTTTTAAATTTTTGGGTTGTATGGGAGGTAGGCGTGTCCGTGATCGGATGACGTCCATTTTCCGAAGACATATTTGTGTTGGTATGAAACACATACATATCAAATTTTATTGTTGTAGGCTAATTATGAGCTGAGCTATGCAGTTTTCAATTTTCGCGTTGTATGGGAAGTAGGCGTGTCCGTGGGCGGACGATGTCCATTTTTCAAAACCATCTTTGTTTTGTTATAAAAAACATACTTGCCAAATTTTAGCTCTTTAGGTTAAACAGAGGCTTATTTATTGCGTTTTCAATTTTTGGGTTGTATGGGAGGTAGGCGTGTCCGTGAGCGGATGACGTCCATTTTTCAAAGACATTTTTGTATTGGTATAAAACACACACATACCAAATTTTGTTGTTGTAGACTTATTATGAGCTGAGTTATGCAGTTTTAAATTTTTGCGTTGTATGGGAGGTAGGCGTGTCCGTGGGCGGATTCCAAAAATATTCAATAGTGCAGATCCTTGGGTACATGTGACCATGTGTACCAAGTTTTATCCAATTATCTCAACTCCTTCTTCTTATCCTGTGTATACGGACAACACACAGACGGACGGACGGACGGACGGACATAGATAGCTCGACTCACGTGGTGACGCTGATCAAGAATATATATACTTTTCTATACCGGACTCGCTTCGCTCTATGCGTTACAAACGTTTGCACAAAGTTAATATACCCTGACATTTCAGGTTTAGGGTATAATTAATTTTGAAGCAAGTATAAAGTGTAGTGTATTTTGAATTGATTGTGTTATCTGTATGTAGTGTGCATGTATATGTAGTGTGTATGAGAACACTACATATGCGACTATGTGTACCGAGTTTCATTCAATTATCGCAACTCCTTCTTCTTATCCCGTGTTTACGGACAACACAGAGACGAACGGACATGGATAGTCCTCTCTGATCAAGAATATATATACTTTTCTATACCGGACTCGCTTCGTTCTATGCGTTACAAATGTTTGCACAAAGTTAATATACCTTGACCTTTCAGGTTTAGGGTATAACAAAATTAATTTTTTTGGAAAAACAAAGTGATCTATGCAACTAACAACGTAGTTTAGGATCACGATCTTGTATTTCCTTCAATAATCCGCTTAAATTTTTCAGAGCGGCACAAGAAATTGAATTATCAAGAATAAGATATACAGTCTGTCAAGTAATTGTTTGCAAAATAAAAAAAGCAATACAATTTCAACTAAAATACAAAAAAGAACAACAAAAGCATGTATTTAAAATTTTTTTTTTTATTTTATTAAATTCCTTTTTTTATTCTTAATTAGAAAACAACAAAAAAATAATAGATAAAAACAAAATGAAAAGTTTGTAAAACAAAAATAAAAACAATAGCCATTTCATGGTGTCAAATAATTCTTTGCAAAATGAAAGGAACACAAAGTCATTATTAAACTTCTATTATTAAAGATCAATACTTAGTGTGCCCACCCTCAGCATTAATCACAGCTTGTAACCTTCTTGGAACTGACTCTATAAGATTTTTCAAATCATATTCTTCGGGTATTTTTTTCCATTCCTCATTTATAATTCGTATAAGTGCGTTTTTATTTGTTGGGGCCCGTTTTGCAACCTTCTTTTTTAAATATGCCCATAAATTTTCGATAGGGTTTATATCGGGGCTTTGGGCTGGTGTGTCTATCACTTTACTGCAATTATACAGCAACCAGGTTCTGCACAAGAACGATTTGTGCTTTGGGTCATTGTCCTGATACAATTTGTATTTTAACTTTTCGGGGTTTTGGGGGTCAGTGAAGCCGAAATTTTGAGCACTTTTTTTCAATTCATTTCGCAGAATATCTAAGTAGAATTCCTTCGTCATTATATCCGTAAAAATTTTTAATTCACCAACGCCTTCCCATGATATGCATCCCCATACCATCACAGATAATTTTCCAAATTTCACAGTAGGGATTATATTCTTCTGCTGCAGCGCTGTGTTTGGTTTCCGCCAAACTTTATTCGGACCATCGTGAGAATATAACATTATTTTTGTTTCGTCGCAGAAAATTACATCTCTCCAATACTCCATTGGCTTAGCAACATTTGCTGTAGCAAAACTCAATCTCTTTTCAATATTAATTAAAGAGAGCAACGGCTTTTTACGAGCTATTTTGGAGGAGTATTTATGGGTTTTTAGCACTTTTCGGACAGTTTCATGCGAAACTTGCGTGTTGCACTCTAATTTTAAATTTGTTGCTAGCTGTCTAGTACTTATTTGAGGATTATTGTTCACCGCTTTAAGAATTTTAGACTCCTCTCTTCTGGAAAGCTTTTTTGGCCTGCCTGTAGAATTGTTTAACTCCAGTCGGTTTTCTGTTTCAGCCCGTTTTAAAATATTGTATATTGTCCTTAGTTTAACCGAGAACATTTCTGCTAATTCTTTGGCTGATTTTCCTTTTTGGTAATTAAAATACACTAGCTGTATGACGTTGAAATTAATTCGTTTACCAGGCATACTTTTATTCACGTTCTTAACTTCAAATTCACTGCTCAAACACTTATCGTCGACTACATAGAATCATGCTGAGCAATAGCTAATGCACCGCATGTCAATGTCACTAAAATAAAGTACCGTTAGATTTCTTGTCTTCTTTTTATTCTTACTTTCGCATTTTGCAAAGAATTATTTGACACCAAGAAATGGCTATTGTTTTCATTTTTGTTGTACAAACTTTTTGTTTTATTTTTTTATCAATTATTTTTTTTTGTTTTCTAAAAAAGAATTGATAACTGAAATGAATAAAAAAAGTTTTTTATTTCAATAAATACATTTGTTGTTGTAATGTTATATTTAAATAAAAAATGTATTACTTATTTTATTTTGCCAACAATTACTTGACAGACTGTATATTTCAAAATTTCAAAAAAAAAATTATAGAATATCAAGCATTGAATTTTTTTTAAGAAATCATCGAAAGAGGGTGAATGTTTCAGTCTACACTATTATTTTTATTTCATAACCTCAAAAGCGATATCAGAGCTAACACTTACCTCATCTACATCCCTTCTGCGTGGGCTGCGGTCACGATCACGACGATCTCTTTCAGAGCGCGGATGACGGTCTCGTCCTGCTGGTGAAGCACGACGGGGCGAAGCTTTGCGCTGCTGCTGCGCACGTAAAAGCTGATATTCATTTGGTGGTGGAACTGCATTGTAGCCAGAACTACCCTTCTTTGCACTACCCATAAGCGGTGCTGGTTGGCTTGAGTTAATTCCTGGTTGAGGCATTAACTGAATGCGCGTAGCATTCCACTTAAACTGTCCATTTGGACTAAATGAAGCCTCAAAAAGCACGCGGTCTCCTAACTTTGGAATATGCCCTTTGCATACATTACGATAAAAGAAAACCTCTTCATTCACAAGGCCGCAATCGGGACTTATTTTGGTAACAGTTCCAATGGAATTGTAATGCTGTTGTTGTGGCTGCTGCTGTTGTGAGCGGTGATGTGATTGCCCCTGCATCTGGTTACTGTGCGACGAATTTTGAAAAGCAACTGGATTAAGACCAGTTCTTGCTGGGGGGTATGAAATTGAAGCACCCCCACCACCGTTTCCTTGCTGATACATACCACCGGAGCCACCAGATGATTGCAGCGAACCATGATTGTAGCCCATATTTTGCTGAGCTTGTTGCAGAAACATTTGTCCCGTGTTGCCTTGGTGGAAAGCCATGCCGGCATTGGGCAGTTGGCCTACAGACGCATTACCACCAAGCTGGCCCTGCAGCACATTGTTTAGGTTATTGCGTTGCCATGGAGGATTCGATTGGCCGCTAAAAGACATTTTTCACTATTCGCAATTTATTTAAACTTTGATAACAGTAGAATATTCAAGAATATTTGAATAAAATTAGAGTTAGCGAAAAAAGCCGTATTCTGTAATAGATAGAAAATTGTGGTATTTAGTGGGAGTGTGTTCGGTATGATTCTGCAATGAGTCCAAGGTTGCATAAGTACGTACTTTCGTACCATTTTGTATACCTTTTAATAATTTAGATACGAAGTACCAACTTTTGCGTACTAGTACAACTTTATTTTTCCCTTTTCCTATGTATTTTTCTTTTGGTGTTGCCAAACAATTTCAGTTTTACTTTCAATATAGTAATGTGGCAGCACTTTAAAGCTATTACAAGATTGTTTACGTATTGGATGTAGAGAATTCCCAATGAAAATTTTTCAAAGAGGAAAGTGCGATGCAGCACTAAAATGAAGGAAGTACCAATAAAGGAAAGTACTTCGTACCATCCAGCTTGTATGAAATTTTCATACAAATCAGATGGTACGAAGTACGTCCGTTCTTGGTACTTCCTTCATTATTCGTTTATCATCACACTTTGGTATTTGCTTGGAGTTTGTTTACAAATATTGGTGGTAGATACATGAAAATAAGCAAATTTTTCGTATTTCATCACACTTTGGTCTTTGCTGTGAGTTTGTTTACAAATATTGGTGGTAGATACATGAAAATAAGCAATGTTGCCGTATGGAGCAATTTTATTGAATATTTATTTAAGCGATGTTTACATTAGCGATCTTGAAAGACACTAAAATTTCAACACTTTTGAGTGATTATTCGTAGTGACTGAATTATCATTCATGATCAAGCTGAAACCGTCATTCAACATATGAAATTTGAGCAATAAACATTGAAATAAGAAATGTGGTTGCGCAACTGAAAGAAGGAATCCATTTAAAAAAAGGAAATGCGATGGTATGCCCTAAAGAAAAAATATTTACGTGTATTTAAATTAAAATAATGAAATAATTAATAATGATAATTCTTATTGTTACTATTGTTTTGTATTTTTATTATTTTCAGTTGATTAGACATTTAGAAAGAATTAAAGAGAGGTTTAAGCGTGGAAGCACTGGTTGGACAGGATTCGAATGTGGAACCTCTGGGTTGGCAGCTTAGCACGCTTACATAGAATCAAAAGTAAATTTTTTGTTGATTAAAACGTATACATTTAATAATGTCGTTATTATTGTAAAATTAAAAATATAAAAATAAAAAAAAAAATGGCCATACGATTGATTGTCATAATGAATGACATGTCATTAAAAAAAGGACATTTTCATAAAGTCAAGGATGTATATTGATTTGATTATCCGTTTTTATTGGAGGACCTTTTTTTTTTTTTTTTTTTGCTTGGATATATTGTACCTCTTTATCGCATACGGAAAAATTTTTATTATCTGCACACACCTTTTTATTTTTTGCATATATATTTTATTATTTTAGGAGTACTTTTTTATTTTTGTCGGATGCAACCCTGAATGAGTCCTTT
Organism: Tetanocera ferruginea; assembly: GCA_958299015.1. Taxonomy (NCBI): domain Eukaryota; kingdom Metazoa; phylum Arthropoda; class Insecta; order Diptera; family Sciomyzidae; genus Tetanocera; species Tetanocera ferruginea. Next base: position 44,759,963 of record OY282643.1, on the reverse strand, counting down.
CCGATCGAGACTCGAATGCTGCATGCTTGTTGTCAGAGTTGCAAATTTCTATCGAAATTTATATGTGCGATAAAAATGAGTAAATATAGCAGACTTAATCTAATAGCGTTTTCTTTTCTCAAAAAAATTTTGAATTTTTTCTGCCCTGTTTGATTTTTTAATTTTTTTTCGTTCTTTTCTCAAATAAAATTCTGACCTTTGTAATTGAATCGTGTTCATTTTTCGAAAATTTTGACCTTAAAAGTAGAAAAAATGCAGACTTTTTGCCCTCTCTACTTCGACGGTTCGAAAAATTCTGACCTGAAATGCTAGCAACTAATAAACAAAATAAATGACATATGTGGAAAATAATAAACTTTTCCTTTGCAATATAGAACTCTTCTACGGGAAACGTCAACATTTTTCTATAAAAAAAATAAATATTTCTTAGCGGGAAAAAAATGTTTGAATTTGAAGTTTTAAATTTTTTTTATCTTTAATTCTTTTGAAGTTTTTCAAAAAGAGTGCCAACTCGAAAACATTAAAAAAAATTTTGCTTTTTTGTGATCTATTCTCAGCTAAAAAAAGGTCAGAATTTTGTGGGTTCAGGTCAAAATGGAAAAAATTCTATATCTTCAGAGGGCAGAATTTTTCGTTGAGAAAAGAAAACGCTATAAATTCTTACATAAATAACTTTACTTACTACGTTGAAATGAAAAAAAAAATTTGCACACAATTGACCGAGAACTGGACCTACATGTTTAATGCCGACTCCGAACGGCTAATGTTATCATGAAGCTTTACATGGCATTGCCCATAGTACAACAAATAAGGTAGCTGCAGGGCTGAGAGTCGAAAGTCAGAATTGTCAAAAAGTACTGAACGAATTAGAGCAACAAAAAGAGACATCAAATAATTTGTATTGAGTTTGACAATTCCGACTCTGACAGAGAGAGAGGATTGATAGCCCTGCAGCTACCTTGTTTATTGTACTATGGCATTGCCGTTGTCTGCACCTCTCTGAGATTTGTCATTGTGTGCAGAGAGGTGGTGGAACTATCAGAAAAGTTTTTCTATTGAAAAAAACTTTTGCCGCGAGTGGGATTCGATCTCGGGCTCTGGGCGTGCTAAGCCACACACTTATTCTTAACTTAACCTCTTGCCTTGAATTCAAAATTGTTTGTTCATATTGTTTTTAAAATAACCGTTATTAGAGTTTTCAAACATATGATTATTAATCATTACTTAAACTTTGGCTCCGTCTATTCGAATAAAGTAGGGTTGAAGTTATGCTAAGGTGATTCATAATACTTCGTATGTTTTCTTATATCGTAAATAGTATTGTTCGTATTTGAAATTGACATAATTTTTGACGTTTAATTTTTGACGTTTAAACATTTTTGATATTATGTTTTGACATTTTTACATTCATAAATGACAAGTCTACAATCAAAATGTAATTTGGAAACTTGCAATTTCGATTGTTACTTCTAAACAGATATCAACAATTGCTAGTGCTAATGCTATTTTAACCAATATTATTGTCGTTTTCTTGTTAGAATTAACAATTTTTTTGAAAGTGTAGTATTGTTCGTATTCGACATGAATACTCTCCTATCGTTTTTTGTAAACTTAAATCGATCGATTGATTGAGCTCTCAGGTAAAGATAGAGAACAAAGCTCTTATTTCAGTTAAATTTCTTTCCAAATGATATACAGCGAAAAGTTTAATGTCTATTAAGATTTAAAAGAGAGCGCTCACAATACGCCATTGAATACAATTAATTTTCACTGGTCACATTCAGCGTACTCAACAGTTGGCAACAGTAAAGTCAAAACTTGATGTTCATAAACATGAAGTTGCGCATTAAAATGCATTTAAAAATAGAAAATTTTTTATTTGTCGGTAAAATTTCAATTGGCATTTGATACAAAGCTTGACATTTCATTAACTTGAGAACTTCTCTGAAACTTCAATACCGATAACAGCGCTCCCGGCATATAACAACGAACAGCTGTTTTTGACAACAGTTCGTTTACTTGTAGATGAGAAAAGCAACACTTGTCAATGCTACCTGTGTTTTTGTACCATGGTCTGAAAGTAACCAATGAGTGCATTCAATACCGATAACAGCGCTCCCGGCATATAACAACGAACAGCTGTTTTTGACAACAGTTCGTTTACTTGTAGATGAGAAAAGCAACACTTGTCAATGTTACCTGTGTTTTTGTACCATGGTCTGAAAGTTACCAATGAGTGCATTCAATCCGAGTTTATTTTAAAGCTTCCTTTTCATGACAACTATATTTTAAATGATATCTTCGAGTATCAAAAATCTTTTAGTTGGTCTAACTCCACTTACCTTTCTCCTATTGGTTTGATAAATGAAAGTATTCCTTTGGACACTGATTTTTCCGCAAATTTGCTACCCTTTTTTTATATTAAAACACTCCCTGGCACTCATAGAGGCTGATTTAAGTAATTCATGTAACGTAATTTAAAATCATAATTGTTATTGTTAAGCTTTGTTTTTTATTTCTACTTCTACTTTTTATCTATTAAACTTCTATTATACTAATATTTAATTGTCATTTATCCACAAAAATGACTTAATTTTTAATTTTTTCATAATTTTGCTGTTATTATACTCCATATATTTTCTTATATTGGACAATTGTTATTTTTAGGTTAAGTATTATTTAAGTGTGGTGACCGTGGCATACAGGTTAAGTGTGTGGCTTAGCATGCTCGGAGCCCGGGTTCGATCCCCAGCCGTGGCGAAAAGTTTTTTTCAATAAAAAATTTTTCTGATCGGTCACCACCTCTCTGCAGACAATGGCAAACCTCAGAGAGTAAATAATGCCATGTAAAGCTTCTTGAGAACATGAACTTTAGCCGTTCGGAGTCGGCATAAAACATGTAGGTCCAGTTCTCGGTCAATTGTGTGCAAACATTTAATAACACACACAACACAATTGATCATAAGAAGCTCGGTTAAAGTCCTTTGAAGGGCTGAAATGGCCAATTTGTTTAGTTTGTTTTTATTATTTAAGTGTTATTTAGTCTGTAAGTCTATCTGAGTTTTCTCTCTTAGCCACAGCCTAAATGCCGGGAGCAAGCATTGTTTTTCATTTAATTTTTTTTACTTTTATTGTTCTTGTATTACTTTTTATGTGTTTGCATGCAGCATGTATCTATTTACTTTTGTTATTAGAATAATACTTCTATAGTTCTAAGTGTTTCTATTGTTAGTGTGTAAGAAATCTATGTGTTTAAATTTTGAAGTCTCAATAAAAATTTACTTACTTACTTACTTACTTACCATGGTCTGAAAGTAACCAATGAGTGCATTCAATCAATGAGAAAAAAAAAATCAACAACATTAAACATTAATTTATTGAAATTTAAAACAAAATAACGAAACAAAATAAAAACAAGCGCGTCAACCGGCTTCTGTGTTTCGTTATTTTGTTTTTAATTTCAATAAATTAATGTTTAATGTTGTTGATGTTTAGAATGTTTAATGTTTGCAAGTTTAAAATAAGTGTTAAAGGTTCTTGTTTTAACTTCTGTCCTGAAGATGACTCTCGGTGAGAGTCGAAATATAGACAATAAAAAAACAACAATAACAACAATAAAAACTTAGTTTTTGTTAAGAATTGGACCTTGAGCCCGAACAACAATAGCGAAATGTCAAATATTTAACAAACTGATTGATCATTTGTCAAAATGAAGTGAGCGTAAAGCGCTCAACCGAGGTAGCATAAAATATTTTCGCTACCTTAGATGGCGACCGCTCAGCAGCGTTACCAGTTTTGCACTATAAATAGTGCTTTCGGTATTTTTTGAGCTCTTGCGAGATGCTGCGGGAGAAAGTAAAAATCATCGCTTTATGTGAGAAAAATTCTCATGCGAGAAAATTTTTACCACATGTGCGATTTTTCCCACGCGAGAGAATAAAAATACCGAAATTACCACAAATACCTCACATTACCAAAAAGAGATTTCTACCTACTGTGGTAGAAGTACGCGTGAATGAAATGTGTACAGAAAAGGTTAACTAAGTGAATGAGCTTGTTGATGCATTCTTCATTCTTCTTCATTCTTCTTGTTGGTAGTTTGTTTGTGTTTAAAGTGTTTTCAATATTTAACAACAAAGGAACGTAAATAATTTTTAATAGCAAAGTGAAAAATAAAATAATTATGTCTGGAAGAAAAAGATCATTGTCGCATAGTTATTCAAAAACTCTGTAAGATTAAAGTATTTTTACATTTTAGGCGCATTTAAATATTATGAATGTGTTAAAAGAAAAATTATGATGAGCAGTGCGAACTGCTATAAGGCTGGAGAAATTTTTCTGAGAAATAATTTTTGAACTTAATAAAGAATTAAATTATTAAAAATTATTGTTTTATTAACTGTTGATAATTAATATGTTGCACTTTAAGTTTACTTTCGTTACATAATTTCATACTTTGCTATAAACACCGTTTAAAGTGATATTTTAAGCAACTTTGAGGTATTTCATTGACTTGCGGTAATTTTGTGGTAATTTGCACGATTTTGAGGTAATTTGAGGTATTTTATTGACTTGCGGTAATTTTGTGGTAATTTGCACAATTTTGAGGTAATTTGAGGTATTTTTGACGTGTGGTAATTTGAGAGAATTAAATGCGAGAATGAGGTAATTTTGGAGGTATATTCATCTGACAACGCTGCCGCTCAGACATGTTGTGTTAGCGGTTTATGCTACATACCATTCAGCCGGAACGTTGTGTAGCAGCAACGTAGCAAATTTTCTACTGAATGCACTGATTGTTTTAACTTGGCAGTTACTTGTTTACAGCGTTGCAGTTTTTAAGGAATTTTCGCCATTTATAGGGTTTTAAAACTTTTTTGAGAAGATTGACTTGTATACTAATTTTTAATCTAATTTTATGGAGATTAATTTTTAGTGGCTAATCTTGTCAAATTCAACAAGATTAGTGAGTTAATCTCATTAAAAGGATAAATGTATTACTCCTGACAATCGGAGCCAACAAAGAAAATGATTTAAGATTCTGAATTATGAGCGTGTTTATATTAATTTTTATTTCAAATCTTCAGAAGTTCTTCTATTTTTGGAGTTATAGATATGAGCGCTCAAAATACTACTGTTTATTTTAATGCTATAAAGTTAATTTACCTTTTCTATTTATGTTAATTTTTTTTTCTTATACAAAGCAGCTGAACACAGACTTAGTTTTTTTTACAAATATTTGTTTTTGCTCTTCGTTTACTGATATCCAGACATGGTTCGTACAAAATCAGCATATAATTTTGCTGGAGATGGTGATTACCAATGCAGAATGGGTGCGTTTATTACTCATAATAATAATTATTACATATATGTACATATATCTTAAGTTTCTTCGATCAGGTGCAGAGAAAAGTTCAAGTATTATTGAAGATACTGCAAAATTTCTAGCATTAGCTGTTGTTGTGGTATTGTTTCCACTGTTAATGTTCTTATTCTTTCTGAAGATACAAGAATATGAACGAGCTGTTATATTATTTTAATTGTAAAAAATATAATTAATGGATGGTCATTAGTTTATATACGTTAGTGAATAAATTAAGTTTTTTTTATTAAAATTTTGTGAATTTTTGTTTGAAATGTAATTTTTTAAGTGTCGATTAATGAGCTCTCAAGGTCGATCTCTTTTTTTTTGAGAGATCAACATAAGTTTGTTTCAGCTTCATAATATTTGTTTATCCCTTTCCCAGCCAAAGTAATGTTTTCATTATTATTTTATCGACAGTTTAATTTCCAATTTATACATTTTCAAGATAAAAACTAAAAGTCATTATATTGCACTTGCATTTTATTGCACGTTGGCTATTTCTTGAATTAACTTCACATATATTTCAATGCCTCTCAAATAAGTTTCAGCTTTGAGGAATTCATCATGATCATGCAGTAATACTGGTGTATTGTTCATTGGTGAAAATCCAATTGCAGGAATGCCCACATTGCGTAAGTAATTAATGTCCGTGCCACCCGTAAAAACAAGCGTTTCAACATACATTTTTCTTATAAATCAAAGCAATAAAATATTAGCATAATTTGTTTTTACAATAAATTAAAAGTTCTGGGATGCTTACAATTGTTTGGCAGCACTCTGAAATGCTGTCCAAAAAATATTACGTTCATCAAGCTTAGTTGCTGGAGCTGTTTTATATTTCTCTAACCACTCGATTTCGATTCCACCACCGGCTTCTATGCACCAACGATTTAGCTTAATTTGTTTGTGTAGTTATAATAAAAATACATGTATGAAAATGTCTAAGTTTAAATATATTCGTTTTACCTGCTCTTCAAATTCGGCAAGATTAAGATTAATGGCTAAGCGCATATCAAAACAAGCCTCAAGCATTGGTGGCACTACATTCGGTTGTACACCACCACTTATGCGAGTCAAATTTATGGTAGTCACATCACCAATACGCTTTGTTGAATCCTGTTCTAAGCACTGCGATTGCTCTGCCCGAAATGCCATCAGCTTATTAAGAATATAGTTAAGCTTTTCGCCAGCTGTATTCTTCAATAGCACAGAACCGTGTCCAGCAGTTCCGATTATTTTAAAATTGATTTCTAAAATAAAAACATGTTTTTGTGTACCAATGGAATAAGAACGATATGAAAAAGACTGAACACCTACGCCAAATAGAACGTTCGGCATAGAAAGCTGCAAATTCATCACCAGGCGTTGCTATGCCTTCGTCTAAAGCAAAACCAATATTGAGCATTTGGAAATCGTGACTTTTTACAAATGAAATCATTCCATATATACCGCTAGTTTCTTCATCTAATACAAGATTAATATTTGCATCATAAAATCTAAATTTAGTCCATTTAACTCACCAACCTGGTACGAATGTTACATGAATTGTGCGTCTTAGATTTCTGATGCCGTTCTTTTTGAGTGCACGTATAGCAGCTAAGTACTGCATACCAACAGATTTCATATCTTGTGAACCACGTGCAAAAATACGTCCTTCAGCATCGATCTCCGCAGCAAACGGTGGATGTGTCCATTTTTCGGGAAAAACTGGCACAACATCCATATGTGAATTCAACAAAATCGAAGTAAGCTCGGGGCAACTTCCAATCCATGTTAATATTAGAATTGGTTTTTTAACTTCTTTGCTAGCATGATATATTTTATAGTCAAGGTCCAAACCACGAGCTTGATTTGTCAGAAACGTTATGCAAGGCTCTGAAAATATATGAGCAAAGTATAGAATTAAAATAAATTAATTAATATACATAAGAGATATTAGAGATGGGCGCGTGTCACGAATTTTGACGTGACACGACATGTCACCACGAATCACGTCGTGTTCGTGAGCGAACCAATAAAAAAATCACGAAAAATTCGTGATCGTGCGTGATTAAAATTTTCTCGTCTTGTGTACCAACATTTTTCAAACCTGCGCCAAATTTCGTAATGATGTTTTCTTAGGCTTTTGCTACCAATTGCATACAAAATTTAACACTGACCACTTCTAAAGAAGCGACAACAACTAATTTCGCTCTCTTTACTTATTTTGCGAAACGTCAGTGACAACTTGAAGCAATTTTGTTAATTTTAAATACAAATAATAAATTGGGAAATTTTATCATTTTCTTTTTATAGTGCTGAAACTATGGCTGAAACTACCTCTCTGTTGAAACTACCTCTCTGTTGCTTCTGCTACTTCCTGTATGCTGATTTTAACAGAGGTACTCTAAATACACTTTTAATAAAATCTTATGTGTATTGTTCTTCCTATAAAACGTATTCGTGAGAGCTCGTGAGTAAAATATTCCATCGTGATCGTGCGTGATCGTGATCAAAAAACTTATTTTTTATCGTGAGCGTGCGTGATTAGACAAAATCACATCGTGATCGTGCGTGATCGTGATCCAAACAATTATTTTTGATCGTGAGCGTGCGTAATAAGACGAAATCACATCGTGAGCGTGCATGATCGTTCATCTCTAATAGATATCCCTGAATATAGTTTTCATGATTCAGTGCAGTTGCCGACAGAGATAAAAAGATGGGAAACTTCGTTTTCGTGCGCTATCCCTTCGCAGGGAAGTTTCCCATCTCTTTGTCTCTGGTTGGGGACTTTACAAAAACAAAATATACTTGCGTCAAAAATCTATACAACTAGAAATCTAATATAGCATTTAACTTGAGTATTTGAGCAGTTGTGTTGTTGTGTGCATCAACAATTTGACAGCTTTTGAAATAGTGATGCAACAATAAAGAGTTAAATGCCAATTACTTGATAAATAATAATCTCATTCAAATTATAATAACAATCTCAGTTAAAAGTGTGGTGCGTTCACGAAAACCTAACTTCACAAATGCATAACTACACTGGCAAGTGCACTGAATCGTGAATACCCCTAGTATCTACAAAAACAAATCAACAAAAGGGTATCTAATGTGGCTTTTACATCTGTGAACTCGTATGGCAAACAATATGGCGGCTTGTACGTGTTCGAGAAGGCGAGCGTTTAAATTACAAAATCTGTTTGGTACACACAGGGTTACATTTGAGAACAGTAAAAATGTACTATTAAAAAAGTATTTATTGCCTCGAAACAAAATTATTTTTTTATTGGGAAAATTAGCCATAAACGCATCCAAAGTGCTCAACACCTGCATAATTTTCTAGAAATACCCGCCAGTATTGAGAGTAACCAATTGCCTACTTATCACTAGCTATTTTACAAGTTCTTTACGTACTAGCATAGACGGGTCAGTTGAATCTACTTCAAGCTCGTACTGTTTATTGTTTATGTTTTTTACGGCTTTCTCTCATGAAAATGGCTGATATTATTCCAAGCAACTTTTTCGGAAAAAATATGATATATGAGGCTTTTCAATTTCATTGAACAACGTGAATACAAAATTCTAATAAATAAAAACAATTTAAGTGAAGATTGATGGTGCAATGCCTAGGTTTTTTGTTTTTTTATATTTCTGACTAGCGAATAAGCTTGCCCAATAGTACTAGTGAAGTGGCTAGGGAATGGGAATGTAAAAGGTAGCAATTGACTCCTTCCTATGACATCTTCACGTTAAATTCGCCAGTTAAATGCAAAGAAAGTAGATTGAAGTAGAACTAGTACTGGCTACCTAGGGGCTAGTGAAATCTCTAGTTCTGTACTAGTGCCAAATACTGCTGGGTAACTTCTTTACTTATCCAAACAAAGGTGTAACATATACTGTATGCAACTTTTTTGAGTTCTACAAAATAGATTATAATATAACGTTTTACATATTGAGATTAAATCGAGATGAAACCTTTTGAGGAGATTAACTCGCTAATCTTGTTGAATTTGACGAGATTAGACATACAAAAGTTAATCCCCTCAGACGAGATTACAAATTAATCTACTTGGTTTTCTCCTAAAAAGAGGTTTGCAACCCTGTCAATAGCAATTATTCCCAACAAACTGCAACTCTGTAAAGAAGTAAATGCCGAATAATGACAATGGCTGCATTCAGCGCACTCAACTGCCAAGATAGCGATAAAAGTGAGCGATGATTTTTGCTGAATGTGTTGCTTTGTGAAGCGTCAGAAAAGTTGACAAGTTAACGAAATGTAAGGTTGCTTAGCTCAGTAAACTAACGAAAAATGTATAAAATTAAAATAAATATATTCAAAATTTTACACAACTGTTAGCAACTTGAAGTATGCTGAATGTTGCCAATGTGAACGTAAGTAACAAAGCAAAACAAAACAACGAAATTTCAAAGTTAATCTCTTTAAAGCAAGTGTAAACAGTTGACATTACGGAAGGAGATTAGCTTAATCTCGTTGTTCTTAGTATAATCATAACTAGCACCGAAGACAAGGCACTCAGTGAACGCCCGAATGAAGCTGTTATGGACGTAAACATGAAAAAAATGCACACAATAATTATGAATGATCGTAAAGTAAAGTTGATCGAGATGGCTGAGTCTCTGAAGATCGTGTTACACATATCATGCATGAATATTTGGAAATGTGAAAGATGTGTACAAAGTGTGTGCTGCACGAGCTCACAATCGATCAAAAGCTACAACGTGCCGTTGATTCGGAGCAATGTGTAAAGATATTCAACCGTAATAATAACGAATTTTTCCTTCAATATGTGACAATGGATGAAACATGACTTCATCACTTTTTCCAGAGTTCAATCAACAGTCAGCCCAGTGGACTGCACGCGATGAAACGAATCCAAAGCGTGGAAAGATGCTACAGTCGGCTGGCAAAGATAAAGCATTTGTATTCTGGGATGCGCATGACATGATATACATTGATTTCCTTGAAAGGGCCAGACCATCATGGGGGAGACAAGGGGGACGATCTTCACATAGCAACGTGTCTGACAGCCTAACTTAGCGAGGCTAGCATTATCCATGTCGAAATCGTCTCAAATCGACTCAAACCTCCACGTGGTGTCTCCTGGAAACGGAAAAATTATCCCCGCACCCTAAATTGGGATGGTGCCTCTTTCCAACTGAGTGATATCTTGGAAAGATATAAAGCTGATACCACTGCAAACCAAGAAATTCTATGGAAGGGACAGGGTTGCTTACGGCAAGGATCCTATGATATCTACTACAGCGGCTTCTACATGCGGAGAAGCACAAGTTTGGATGCGGAGTTGTAGTTGGCAAGAGAATACGGCATCATATCCTACGACTCACTCCTGTGAACGAACGACTTGCCATAATCCGTTTCCAGGCTAAATTTTTTAACATAAGTCTTATATGTGCGCATGCTCCGATAGAATAAAAAGCTGACGAGACCAAAGAAAGTTTAAACGAGCGACTTGAAAACGCATACGAGCGCTGCCCCAGTTAAGACATAAAAATCATGCTTGGTGACTTCACCGTTAAGATGGGTAAAGAAAACATATTAGGTCCATCAGTCGGAAAGTTCAGCCTCCACTACTCCTCCACTCCTCAAAAAACGAGCCACCAAATGGATCACGTTTTGATTGACGGAAATCATTCTTCCAGTGCACTGGACGTACGCACGATCCGCGGTGCAAACATAGACTTGTTGTAGCCAAGATCCGCACATGTCTGAGCGCAGCTAAGGATGCTCGCAGTCCTATACAGAGAAAGCTAGGCATCGATAAGCTGCAGTCAAAACAGACAGCCGAAATCTTCGCTACTCGACTTCCACACCTGCTTCAAAAAAGCACTCCTCCGATCGACAATATATGCTTCGACTTCTGTAATTTTTAATTAATAAAAGAAGTATTTTAATTTATTTTAATTAAGTATTTAATTCATTTAAAGTAGAGCAAAAAGCAATAATATCAAAAAATAACTAAAATATCTTCTTATGCGCACTGAAGAGATTAAATACAAAGTAACAAAGGAAAACAACAATCTTGAACAAATTTATTAATATTTTATTTAGAACTAATAATAAATTCAAAAATATAATTTAACAATAACGTCTTAATTTGAAATACCTAAAACATTAAAAAAATTAGGGTTACATTTAAATTTGAAATTTGGTCAGCGTCTAAGCATTTCCAACAGCAGGAATAATTTTTTTGTAAATTTCCACACCTGTTAGATATGTATCTGCCTTTAGGAATTCATCGTGATCATGTAGCAGTACCGGTGTATTGTTCATTGGTGAAAATCCAATGGCAGGAATGCCTACTGCACGTACATAACGACTGTCAGTACCTCCGGGAAAAACTTGAATGTGTGTTTTAAGACCCCTAGTAAAAACATTAAGAAATTAACCAACAAAGAAGATACAAAAATTCAAAATGTGTGTGTACAAATCATCAATGGCTTTCTTAAATGCTAGCCAATATAAATTTGAGGCATCAATTTTAGTGGCCGGAACTTTTGGTTGCTTTTGTTCAAATATCAACTCAATATCGCCACCAGCTTCATCACACCATTTACGAATCTGTAAAATGTATAAAAAGTATATTCTCAAGGCTGCATTTAAGTGTATGGCACAAACCTGTTTTTCAAATTCATCATGATTGACCGTTATGGCCAAACGTAGATCAAAACAGGCTTCCATTAATGAGGGTACAACATTGCTTTGAACGCCACCCTTAAGCATTGTTAGATTGACTGTGGTTATATCACCAATCAACAGATTACTATCATCTTCTAGATGCTGGGCTTGTTGTGTCCTGAACTCCATCATTTTATTCATCAAATAATGTAGTTTTTGACCAGCAGTATTCTTTAATAACAAAGAACCATGTCCAGCGGTTCCGCTTATTTTAAAATTTATTTCTGAAATTAATTCAATAAAATATCTACAGCTATTATATATAAGTTTTTCTTACGCCAAATGGTGCGCTCCGCATAATATATTGGGTATGTCTCATCTGGTGCAGCTATGCCTTCATCAAGCGAGAAGCCTATGTTTAAGTTCTTAAATTCTGCTGATTTTACGAAATCCTCCATACCACCGTTATGACCACCGATCTCTTCATCTAAAATATAATTAAAATTAATAAGCTCAAAATACTTAAAAAAATGTTGAAGGGAACAAAAATAAAGCAAAATCAAATATTAACCTGGCACAAATGTCACATGAATCGTGCGCTTCAGCGACTGGACACCGTTTTTTTTAAGCGCTCGAATAGCAGCCAAATACTGCATACCAACACATTTCATATCTTGTGCGCCACGTGCAAAAATGCGCCCTTCTTCGTCCATATGGGCGGCAAATGGTGGATGTGTCCATTTTTCGGGATATACGGGTACTACATCCATATGTGAATTAAGTATGACCGATGGTAAATCGGGTTGCGTTCCAGTCCATGTAATGACAACAATTGGTTTTTTCGTCGTTACCGGACTATAAATATTAATTGGTAGCCCCAGGTTATCAGCTTGTTTTTTCAAAAACTCTACGCATGGCTCTAAATATGAAAAAAACTTGTTTATTAGCTTAGCATCTCTGAACTTTACTAATAAATACAAATGTGCACTCAAAAAAAAAAAAAATTATGAAAATCAATGTCCCAAAATATTTAAGTACAGTTCATTTTGTGCTTCAAGACAACATTAGTTTTAATGTGAATTGCATAAAGATCAATAAATTTACAAAATTTTCAAGGACACTGACTACTTGCTTGGATGCACAGTCATGTTTCTAATAGATTATTCATTTGTACTTACAACGTAACATAATTTGGGTTATTGAATATGGTTAGTCACTGACTTAAAATGTTAGATATATAATGTTAAATACATGCATTTTGAATGGGGTTAGTTTATTTGAACCAACCCCAATTGTTTGGAATTGTTATAATATTTCAAGCAATATAATTTTAAAGAACACTTAAAGCCACAAACACATTCTAACTGAACTGGCAGAAAGAAGAATACTCGGGAATTTTTATGTTATCGGAAGTTTTTTATGTATTATAATTTGACCGTGTTTTTTGAAGACTACCATACTTTATATAAGCTTCCATTTCCCAAGACACTATAATGAAGTCTTGACAGCTGTAGCTTGGCTTAAGGTTAAAGCCGCGGGAGCTGATGGCCTTCCTGTTGAGCTGTTCAAGAACGTAGGTAAATATCTACTTCAGTCATGAGCAGGAAAATAAATTTAGTGAGCCAAGGTTTTTGTTTTTTAAAACAAACACAAAATTATCCTCATATTTGCTTTTGCTCATCGTTACAAAAAAAAAATTAACCAGCAAAACAAAAACAAATCATGTGCGTTTTGTACTAACGATGTACAAACATTTCAAACGCAGCGCAATCGAGTAAGGCTTGCTTGGCTTTGCATGCATTTGTTGTTGTTACCAACAAGAAATTGTTGTTAGAAATTTGGTGTACTTCAGTGTTGTTGCTATTCTTTGTACGTGTTGTTGTTATTTTTTGCACGCGTTGTTGTTTTTGCAAATGTGCAAACACAAAGTTGAAAAAACAAAACAAATCTGTAGCTGAGCCAACTGAGCTAATTGAGCTACTGGAAGCTCATGTCTGATCTACTTATATACCTACATTAATTTCTACCGTGGGATAAGCCTTCTTTTTATTGCATATAAGAAAGTCTATCACATACCAACTGATTAGACCTTATCAGTATGGCTTTAGATCTAAAAAAATTTACCGACGACCAGATGTTTGAGCTCCGACAAATCTAAGAGAAGATACTAGTGAAACAAATCGGCTAATCACAATTACAGATTGGGTCTAGTCGACTGGGTCTTGCAGTGGTCACAAAAAATACGAAATACCTTGCGTCAACAACAAAAAGTCCCAGTGAGACTTCGAGACTTTAGGCATAAAAAGCGATCCGGATGTAAGAGAAAGATATGCAAGAGGGAGGAGCGTGCAACACCAAAGTGTCAAAAACAACAGTGGCGTGTGTTGCAACGATGCCCTGGTATTTGTCGAGCTTAAATGGAAGCAATTTCAAGGCTCCTTAAATGGCATAAGACCGCGAGACTGAAATTTGGTGAACAAAATATGGATACTGATTAGTCCTATGTAAGTAAAATGGATAACAGAAGAGTTATTTGCATCAAATTTACGTTTCTGCTTGCAGGTCATATTTCTGATGAAAAAAATGGAACCTTGGTGTACCAGACGGCTCACACTTTTATTGGTGAGATTTGCGAAAAGAACCTCGCTATTTCTCAAAGCGGAACTTTGGTGGTGGGTCAGTAATGGTCTGGGGAGCGTTTTGCAGCATAACAATACCCGAATACACTGCCCAAACTTAAACCCAATACAAAACCTATGGGAATTCTGGTTTATCGCATTGTTGCTGAAAATCACGAATACAACATCGTTAGTGAGTTACAAAATGCCATAATTAATTCCAGGGAGAATCTGGACGCCGATATTTTACAGAACTTAATTTCTTCCATGCGTAAAATAGTTTTTGAGTTTTAGCTCGAAAAGTTTTGAAATACAAAGAATGTAAGCCGGGGTTTTAAATATGAAACGCTTTATAATAAGATATTTAAATTTATTGGATTTCGATTTTAAATGTATTCAGTTATTATGATTGAATACCGAATTCATGTTTTTGTCTTACTTTTTTAATCAGAATAAAACAATTCTGAAACGTTTGAGTGAAATATACTAACAGTATGGGGGTGGGTTATAAATATGAAGTACACCTTATATAGTAACTTCCCAATCTTAAGCCATGTCCAAAACACAAAAGTGAAAAAATACGAACTCCACAGAGAAGGCCAGAAAGAATGCCACAAAAGGAAATAAGAAACTTAATAAAAGTCAAATGGGATAATTAAATGTGATGTAACCTAAAATAAATGAAATGCCACTCAAATTTGCATAAACCTTCACCATCAACATCTTACATTAAATTTTTAATTCGACCACATTTTGACAGAGTAAACACGACGGAATGGAACAGTATTGTATTTTTTGATGGGAAGAAATTTAATTTTGATGGTCCTGAAACCATGATTGTTATTGGCATGATCTACGTCAAAAAGCTGTTCATATGTCCGAAATGAACTTTGAAGGCGGAATTGTCATGTTATGGATATGGTTATCTGCAAAAGGAAAAGCTAAAATATGTTTTATTCCAACAAAAACGAACTCATATATCGCACACTAAATACAAAACAGTCACAACTCAAAATTTTTTTATACCGACTTTTTGTTATAAATCAATTCACAAAACACATATCTCAATATTTTTGTCATTATGTTCTTCATTAACTGGAAGAATGAAGTTCTTGTGTTTAAATGCAAATTGCTTTTCTTCTATAGTATCAACCAAAGGGTTTTATTTTTCGTTTCTCCTGAAAAGTCATGTTTTTTGAGTTATGACTGCTTTGTATTTAGTGTGCGATATGTACTGGTAATTTGCATAGTAGAAATAATGGACATCAACTGTGTCTTTCAACAAAATAATGCATCAATCCATGTGTCTAAGGCATCTTTGGTGTAGATTAGACAGCACAATATAACTTTTTTTACATGACCAGCTTACAGTCCGGAACTGAACTCTATAGAGAACCTAAGCGGTATCAGGTTTGCAAGATTTATGATCAAAATCCAAAAAATAGAAATTCCTTTATAGTCACGGAACTTAAGCTGAAAATAAAGACAGTTTGGTCTGAAATTGAGTCAAAAACGCTTTAAAAATAAACAAAATAAATTTAAGGCATTGAAGAAAAGTTGGCTCTTTTAACTTTTTAACAATTTTTAAACTAAGAACGTTAGCACGTTTAAACGGATGAGTACCATCCATTCTCGTAAATATAAAACTTTTGTTCCATTTTTGACTAATCCTCTTATGTCTGCTTATGTCTTCTTTATTAACATCAAAAAGATAATCTTTCATTTTAATATTGTTTTCTTATGTAGATGCTTTTTTTAATTAAAATTAGTATTTAAATTTTAGTGTACTCAAAAAGTGCCGGTTTTAGGCAGTTTTTTATTTAAAATATTCAAAAACTGGTTATTCAAAAATTGTCATTTTGAGCTTATTGGGTTTAAAAATATCGAAAATTTGGCAACACTAAGCAAAACTGGAAAAAAATTTTATTTTTCAAAATTCGCACACGCAAGAAAAGCTTATTTGAGAAACGTATACGCAAAATAAGTTCCCTGACATCCCTTATAAAAGCACTTTCCGAAATCTTTTTCGCCAAACATCATGTGACATATTTTAAATCAATGTCCCGGTTAATGCTTGTCAAAAATTGGCGGTCAATTTTTTGCTACTTCCTTTTGAACTTGCACTCTCTCACGTTGATGTCCGCGTCTCTCATCCACAAATGCAAGAATTGACCGTCAACTCTTGACAAGTATAAATCGGAACAATGCTCCGCCAGGACATGACACGAGTTTGTATTGCATCGGTATCAAATTTCTTAGGTTCGAATTGATTTAAAATGTCGCATTAATGGGATAATAAATAAACTGATCAATACTTAATAGAAACATTTTTTTCTGCACTTTGTGCTATTATCTCTTTCACTGTGATCAAGAGGGATATATTGACTAATAAGCATACATTTTCAAAATTCATAAATAAATATTGATAACATTGAAGTGTTCTTAGCGAATTGTCAATATCATTTAAAATTTTGTTAAAATTTGTTATGATGCTCATATATTATCCGAACAAAGAGCGGAATTATGCGCCCAACACACGTTCGATAAAGAAAACATGCCGGACAACAACGATAATTTTAAGTATATGTCAACAAATCAACGATTGTTTTTTTTTTCATTATCTTAACTAAACGAATGTAATCACAAAATTAATACAAATTGTATTAATAAATCATGTTTACTGATACGGGGTTTGTGAAGAATTAAAAAAGCAACAAATTGTTAAATTGATATGCAGGGTTAATTAAGTGATGGTACACAAAGTAAGGACATATTACAATAGTTAAGACTCACATAATAAAATCTACAATAATAAGACAATGTTGTTACTTACCATAATCAATATCTGGATGCACACTTGGTATACGTAAATATTCACGAAATATTTTGATTTCCTCATTATTCTCCCACAAGCTCATTTTTAGGCCGGCAGTAATTTTTTTTTTTTTGTATTTTGTAAATGATCTGAATGGAAGTTAAGGAGATTTTTAAATAAAATTGTTAAAGTTCATATTTGTTTGAATTAAAACTACTAAAAAGAGTTTTTAAAGCATTTTGAAAATCCAGTTAATTTAACAAGAAAAGTTTTATTTAGGCATG
Organism: Tetanocera ferruginea; assembly: GCA_958299015.1. Taxonomy (NCBI): domain Eukaryota; kingdom Metazoa; phylum Arthropoda; class Insecta; order Diptera; family Sciomyzidae; genus Tetanocera; species Tetanocera ferruginea. The sequence continues at coordinate 44,742,238 of OY282643.1, read as the reverse complement.
CATTAGAAAATTTTCCATTAAGAGAACTAACGCACAAGGCACAATAAAAAATATATGTTTGTGTGTATAACGAAAAAGAGCTCAACAACTGTTGCCGAAGTAAAAACTTGTACTCTACTGAAGAAACTTTCTCACAATTTTATGATCTTGGCATCAGGTTTGCCTCTGCCGGCACAAGTTAAACGCAAAATACAAGTTTCAATTAATTTATCAATTTGATCAGTTTGAAGACATCAGTTCTTCACATTTATCTTCAACTAAAACGACACCTCAAACACTAAAAAGTACTTCAAAAAATAAAGAGAAAATATTTGATATCTCGTACATTGTCGTTTAATATAAAAAAAAACCTAAATTGTTTAATTAAGATGATATTTTATTTACTTTTGAATATGTTGTCTATTCTTATATTTTCACCCACGAATTTGTTTGTATCCGTTGATAATTTTTTTCGTCAAACGTTCGGATCGAGTTTTAAGCACTGACTAAATTGTAATTTAATAATGTCGAGTTTTTAAATACATTTCTTACTATATAACATTTTATTTCTTTTGTTTGTGGTTTATTGGGTAGGCTTCCTTTATCATTTATCTCGGTGACTTTTGAATAGAACAGTAACACTTTATTCTATGCCATTTTGTACAAATAATTTAGATTAAAAAACACCACAATGGCAATATAAAGCCATACATTTTGGTTTCGTTTATTGGTTTTTATTATAAGTAATGCACTTCATTTCGGTGGAAATACAAAATTATATTAAATGCTTAATATAATAATGTAAGCAAGGCAATGTTGTTATCATGTTCACACAGTTTTAAGTATTTGTAGTGTTGTATGACATTAGAATACATTCAAATTCTTATCAGACTACGTAGCAGGCTCTTAGCCAAAAGGGGTTTTCAGGGTTTAAACCCCCCTCAATAGCTCCAAGAATTATAAAAAAGTAAAACTTTTTCATTAAAAACAGAAATGATATAACGTTGAAACGTTAAATCTACTTTTTGTAATTTTCATAGAAAATTTTAGTATAAGCAATAAATAACATTTCTATTTTCTCTAGTTAGAAGTCACAAAAAATTGCTGCCTCTTTCCCATCAAGATGAAATGAAATGATAAATCAAATATGAAGATCATTGGTCAAGTGACAAAAACATTTCACTAACTTTTTCTGAACAGACTGTAACAAAAATTTGCTCATACAGTCAATTTGAGCCATTTTTTATATTAAGTAAAGTAAAAAATATTAAACAAATGTATTTCATATATTAACTATAGTTAATATATGACTTATGACATTAAGAACATAAACAAATAAGTTAAGTGTTGAACATTATTTCAGCCAAAAAAAAAACCAGCAAGAAATTACCTTCGACCTTGCCCAAGTCAAAATACTCCTTCAGCCGTATGAATGAATTCAGGGGTCGAATACCATCTTCCGTGATCGAATGAGTTCTATTCATAAAATTCAGTTTGGTATGATGGCTTTCGGGAACGAGTAAAAAATATCGTTCAGCTGGTACCACCCTTGGTACATCTACCAACCAATCATTGGAACAATTTATGTAATCCTAACGACAACAAACCACTAATCACTTTTATTAAAATTCGCGAAAATTTCACATTCTTTATAGTGATATAAAGTATGCACAGCTGCGATGATACAGACTAGAAATAAAAAGAATTAATGGCGTTCAATAAAGTCCACCGAAAATGAGGTTCTGAAATTCCAGGCACCTTGTTCGTACACTGAACCAAAAACGTACATATTATCAAGGTAAAATTACATTAATAGTATGTATTTTGACATTAAAATGGAGCCTATGTAAGTGCACATCATATATATGTATTTCTACATTGGGCTAATGTATCGTGATACATAATATTTTACATTGATTTAATTTTCGTACATCTAGACAATGTACTTATACATTGTTTTAATCAATGTATTTTTTATTAACTGAATGTATAATACATTCAAATAATGTTTTTTTACATTGAATTCTTGGATGTATTTTACATTCATCTAATACATTTTTCATTCCGTGAATGTATTCTTACATCAAATAATGCAATGTATTTTACATTGATCTGATGAATGTTACATTATATGAATACATGCATACAGTGGGTAAAAAAAGTCTGCAGGCAAACACATAATTTATAAACAAAATTAAAACAACTGAATTCATACTCGAAAATAACTTTCAATATTTATTTTACATAACATAACAAGAAATCTTTCAAAAACATAACAAAATACACAAAAATTCTTACATTATTAAATAAATATAAGACAAAAGTAAAAATTTACGTAGAATATTTTGAAGGCAATATTGAGATTGATTGATGAAAGATTACTTGTTATGTTATGTAAAATAAATATTTAAAGTTTTTTCGCGTATGAATTCAGTTATTTTATTTGTGTTTATAAATTATGTGCTTACACCAGACTTTTTTGACCCAATGAATATACATACTAGAACATCAACTTTTGTATTCTTCTGTAACGCTCCAAAAACGACACCTGAAAATAGACGGGTAGTAAAATTATGTATCATTCCAACTATAAACATCTTCAAATTGTTTATTTTGTGATTTACATATATACATGTAGGTATACATTTCAATTTTTTTTTGAGAATTCATTAATTTATTTATATTGTTGTACAATTGAGGAACATATTTTGTTTAAGAAAAAGATATAAGGTGTTAATATACACAAAAATTATAATTATTGTATTATGTTCAAATTATTTAAAAAATGTTTAAAGTATTATATTATTTTCAAATAAGAACTTCAGATTAAGATTTTTGAGTGCGTTTAATAATATATTAATTTTAGGTGATTGTTTTACTTCGGTAGACATATCATAAAAATAAGCTTCGATAAAATTCCAAAATAGTGTAGAAGCTTTTGGATATTCAAGGTGAAACAAATGAAAAGATTTGAAGCAAATGTCTAAGCAACGCAAAAACTTTTCAAACTTTATTTTGGATCCATCCAGGTAAATAAAAAAATCACTGAATTCCGTGTACTGAAGACTGGATATGGCTAGTATAAACGGCTGAATATTCTCTCCACGTTCTTTTAAAAAATCTAAGTGATCTTCTAAATGTTGCAGGCACTGACCAACGAAAATAAATGACTCTTGTGAGTCTCGTATGGAAAATTTTGTTGTGGTCTTGTTTCCAGTATTGTCTTTTCGAATAACTTTTGTAGTGGGACACAGGTAGCCATGAAGACACCAAAGAGTTTTAAAAATGTATGTTTCGCTATCTAAAACAAAAAAGTTTTAATTTTTGAAAAATTTAAATAACAATATTAGTTATTACCTATTTCAATGTCACTTTCTAAAATTGTATGAAGGAGACTTCGCAGTCCAACATCCTTTATGGTATCGTCTTTCTTCAGAAACGTATACAGCTTTTTCATTTTTGGTTTCCACGACTCTAAAAACCCAATATGTTTAGGGAAAAGAACTGTGAAATCCCTGTCAATCTGTTTAAGTTTAAAATAATGTACTTAATGTGGATTTCTGATGTTTGGAATATCATACCAACAGTTGCCCCGATTTTCGTTTATATTCCGGCCATAACTTAAAAATCTCTGCCATGTTCTGACACTCTGTATATATTTGTTTTATTCTGTGCTGACAGCATGCTTGCCAGATGGAATGAGACTGAGCAGCCGACAAATTGTCAAATTTCAAACTTCGCACGCATTGCTCTGCATCTTCTTCTGAAACTAATATTTAAAATAAATTATATTAATTTAAATATTGAATAACATGGACTTTCAATACTTACCCATATGTTGCACCTTATTTGTCTTAGGTGCTGTTTGAAGATTATTTGGTTTATTTACTATTACGGTCTGTATATGTTTCTGCTTCAGGTTTATATATTTTGTGTAAAGTTTACCCCTTCTATCACATCTGTAGAAACTAGTTTTTTCATTTGGAAATGTTTCAATTATTTCATTTTCAGTTTTCAAATGATAAATTAATTTATTTATATTTAAAAAACTTCTCTCACACAGAAAACATAAAATTTTTAAATTAAAAATTAGAACACTCACTCACTTAATATTTTATTATTTTTGTGCTTTGCAAATCAATCAACTTCACTAGACAAAGAAATAGACACTTATTAACTTCGCGACCAAATAGACAAAGAAGTTAAAGAGAATAACGGGTTTTACAAAAAATTACCAGTGTTTACATTCATTTAATGTAATTATTTTATTAGTGCAATGTAGTCGTACATTGGTTTTTATGACAATGTACAGATTAATGTAAACATACGTTGATCAAATGTAACTCTACATTGATTTACTTAATTTAGCCTGGAATGTATTTCTATACATTTCTACAATGTAATCTTACATTATTTCTTCTTTTCTCAATGCAAATTATACATTACCTTAGTGTAGTTTTACATTAGGCCAATGTAGTTCTTTATGTAATTCTTAATGTATTCGATTACATTTATTAAATGTACCCTTACATTGATTTTAAATTTTATGTAAGGATTAATGTACAATTTACGTTCATACAATGTATTTTTTCATTTTGCCAATGTAATTTTTAATGTAACTTTTAATGTATTGCATACATAATATTTATGTACGATATTTGGTTCAGTGTACCATGTTAAGTAGCTAATAATTACTGATGGAAAATCAATTTGGATTTGGCAGTAGCATAATTCGCTTTGATTCGATGAAATGTTAATTTTTGATTTTCGTCTGACAACAATTTGAGTGCGGAGTTTACTGTGGATTGATCAAAAAATTTCCGAAGAGGAACTTTCCAAAATTTTTCAATAAAAGGGACAATTTCTAAAAGGGAAATTCTGTTAAATGGAATTTTTTAAAGAGGCAATTTTGTAAAGGAGAATATTGTTAAAGCAAAAATAAAAAATAGTGATTTCTGTGTAGTTAATTTTTTAAGGTGAATTTCAATGAGTAATTTCGCTCCGCTTTTTAAAAAAGTATATGTTGACACTGATAAAACGCGCGAGTTTTTTAAATTTTTGCACATTTTACGTTGAGAGTTTCATACAAGGGGATTTCTGTAAAGTAGAATTTTTTAAAGGATAATTTCGTTAGAGAGGAGTTTTGTAAGTATGAATTTAAATAGAGGTGAATTTCTAAAAGGCTAAATTTTGTAATTTCATTACGAGTGAGAATTGTCTGAAGGTAAGTTTCGATACGGAGAGTTTTGAAAAGGAGAACTTCGATGGCCGTGTCGTTTTTATGAAATTTTTTTCCAATTTAAAACCCAGAGTACATTATAAATATCAACACAAATGTATTTACTATATAAGCCAATACATTATTTTTTGTGGAAATAATGCGAATTTTGTTATTTTGATGACATTCCTTTCTATGGGATGAGGTAGGGGTAAGCTTTCACAAGATTTTGCTGAAATTCAAACTCAGTGTATGTGTTATGAATTAAAATTATGTGAACAAATTCAAGTCATTAGATTGATTTTTTAAGGGATTTTAAGAGATTTTCAGATTGTATGACGTCATTTTGTTTGGAAGGTAGAGGTGATTTTCATCCAATTTGTCTCATTTCAACTCAAAGGCCAAATTTGAGGCCAAAGCTTATACTCAAAATTTCAAATAATTAAATTAATATGTGTGCAATTTTAAAGGATTTTACAGTTTTGATAATGCCACTTTGTATCAGTGGTAGGCGTGTTTTTTTCAACCGATTTGGCTTATTTTTAAACTTTGTCTTTATTTTTTTCAATAAAAAACTTAAAATCGAATTTCATTATGATAGCTCTTAAATAACAGCTGTAATCGTGTCGACAAAGGAAGACGTACACGCACCTTTATGGGCGTAAAACACGCTGTGATGAAACGATTTACAGTACGAGCTGCAATTTTGTAATTTTTGTAATTTTATACAAAATAGTGCCATATATTAATATAGGTCCAAGGGAGGTACCCCTGGGGTCCAAACTACTTTGCTTATTTTCTACACACATCTGTTACTTTAATTGTGTAGCCTTTTGAACAATTTTTGTTAAGATCGGCCAACTTCTATATTGCTTTCCATACAAAATTTTGTAATAAAATAATATTGGTCCAGGCAAAGTCCAACCTATTTCACACATTTTTAGTACACATCTATGACTCTATTAGCTTAGCCTTCTGATCAATTTTTGTTAAGATCTTTTAATCAAAATCATGTCAAGTATTAAAATAGGTCCAAGGGAGGTTACCCTTGGGACTGATCGAGTTTAACCATTTTTTAATTTTTTTTTAAGTAGCTTATATCTAGGTACTAAGCATTCAAAATTTCATTATCGTAGGATCATTGCTTCCTTTTTTTCCAATGTATGGAGTCATCCCACTGTGCGGCAGTAACATTTTTTTGAAGATGTAGCATCTTTAAGTTTCATTTATAAAAAAAAAAATATTAAAACACTAAAATCTCCTATATATGCCAAAGAAACTCAAACAAAAAGAGTTATGTTATAAAAATTGGAGAAAGTTCAAAAAATCTCAAAATTTTTTGACAAATTTAAAACTAGAATAACTTTTGTGCTTCATAATATCGAAAAATAATGCTATACAAACTTTACACAGATCGGTCAAGACGTTTTTGAATTATGTATCCAAAAATTTTGAAAAGCAATATATACTTCGAAAACCTGATGTGATTGAGCAATTCTGAGTCCGGATTTCGATTCCTTTTGAGGAAATATTGTTGACCTTTTTATGATTTCACATTAAAATTCACATTAAAAACCAGTTTTAATGTAACGCGGATAAAAAAGGCATCATATTTAGAGAAAATTGGCATAGACTTTGCTCCAAGGAATGCTTTTCTCTAGATGTGATCCTGAAATTTCCCTAAAAATGGTTAAAAGGTTCCAAGAAAAAGATAAATATTTAAAAATATATAATTTTTAGAGAAGAAAACCTATTTTAGTTTTGAGAAAAGATTTGTTTTTATTGAAGAAACTTCGCATAGTGAATTTTTTATGAATATATAAAAAAAAAAAAAATAATTTTCAATAAATGTCTCTATAAATGAGAAGATTTTTGCTGGAGAAAATATACTTATCATTATAAAACATGAAATATTTCCTTTTTTTAAGTTTATAATTCTTAGAAAACTTAGTTTTTAAGAATTATTTTTAGAGCTTGATGCCAAATAACTTATTTACCAAACCGATTTTATAAGTCATGAAATATTTCCAATTCACAAGTGAAAAAACTATCTCTCCGAAAATTTATTCTAATCGAAGAAAATTTTATTTGAAAAAGAGAAAATTGCTGTTATCGAAAATTGAGAAATTTTGTTAAAGCAGAATGATAGGTGTTTTTTTCTGAGTGCGGGGAATTCTTTATCACAACAGCCTCCCAAATCAACACCAAAGTGTCACTGAACGAGAACCCATTATTAGATTTAAAATTAAAAATGGCGGATGAAAATTTTTAAAACTAGCCGATTCGTACCAAATTTGTTATAGAGGGTTTTTGGGGCTTTCATCCGCCATCTTTAATTTTGTAAATTGGACCCAAATTTGGTACGAATCGGCTAATTTTCAAAATTTCCGCCATTTTGAATTTTTGTTCGGTTTAAATTATTGAAAATATTGAAAAATGATAATTTGCTCAATCATTTTTGACTGAAAAATGAATTTTTTGCGAAGTTCCTCACTTTAACTCGTTTTTTTAGGGCTAAAATTTTTTTTAAAAAAAAAAAACTCCAAACGGCTTTAAAAACTAGATTGCCGGCAAATTTTTTGGTGTACTCAAGAAAGGGGGGTGGCTGATTTAAAAAGAATTTCCCTTATATATTTTCGATAACAAAAACGTCCCCCCAAGGAAAATTCTTGCTACGGCCATGCTCTAGGGAAAAAAAAACTTGAATTATTGCTTGAAGAACTTGATCATATGTATTTAAGCTATGCTAATTAAGCATATTTGGACATACAACAGCCAAAGAATAGTTAAACATTTAAACTAAACATAACATTTAATTTAAATAAAAATTTTCAAATTAAATTTTATATCTTTTTAACTAAATTGATGCTGTTTTAAGTCGTTCGTCATATACATACTATATAATTAAGATTTGATTATAACACTTTCAAGTCAATAATGATAACAGGAGATATTTTCTAAGTTTACATACTTTTCAACTGATAAAATTCTGTCGGCAAACATATTTAAGTATTGTTATCTAAATCTCCTCTAACGCTAGCAGCTAAATTATTTATGATGTGTGTTTTCACAAGTCATTTTAAATAAAATCTAAAATATGAGTTAAAGGCGGCACAAGCAGCTTGCAGGTTTGTATCCATTTCATCTCGGAGACATTGCTATTCATTATCTGTGCTCTTTGTATAATAAAACTACACTCGTCAGCAGACACTCAACTGCCAGTTCGAAATAACAAATATTTATGAGGGTAATAAATACAAGCACTTCTATCAAAGATTGTCTGTAATTTAGCTAAACTAAACCAACAACTGTTTTGTAAACGATGCTACGACAATGATTGGCTCAACATTATTATTTATCAAGTAATTAGTTTATAAATTCTTAAATATTGCATCTCTATTCCAAAGCTGTCAAATTTTTCAATGTACACAACTACACAACTGCTCATGTCTTCAAGTCCTCAACTTTAGGCCATAGTAGAAATGTAATTATGTAGATTTTTGTTGTGCGTGTATTTTGTTTTTGTAAAGTGCACAAGTCCTCAAGCCCTCAACTGCACTGGCAACTGCACTATATAGTGAATACCCCTGCTATTAAAACACTATTAAGGTCAAAACACATCATGAGAAAAATGAAAGATAGCAACGCCCCATGCTGTCAAAGCTTTCCAGACATGAGCAAAACAGAAGTAAGGCTAGAATTAAAAATGGAAAAGAAAATAGAAGTCGTGTTTTGAGATAAAGCACAATAGCTATAAAAGTATTTAAGTTTCGGTGTAAACATAATATTAAGTTTAAACTTGATAACTTGATGCAAACGATATCCCACTTTTGTCCATGTTATTGAAAAAATGTGGCAATCTTAATATGATAAACAAATCTCGGCACAGCAACTACTCATTGAGATTTTAATAATAAAAATTTCTTTAATCAAAATTGAATTAATTTTTTAGTTTCAAAATTATTTTAAATCATAGAAAATTTTTAAGTTTAGCAGTAACTTAAGTAAATTCCAATTAAAATTACAGCTTTAGAATTTTGCACATTTTACAATAAAATAAATAAGGTAAGATCTTGAAAAATTATTTCTTCTGAACATTTTGTGTTTCAAGTATTCTTACAACATTTACACACGCATCAAGAAGAAGTACCAAGTAGAGATTCTTGAGATTGAGAAACGGTATCTGCAGAAAATATGGCTGCAAAAACTGAATGGGAATCAAATGAAGAAATAGAATGTCTAAGGGAATATTTACGCATTCCTAGTGTTCATCCGAATGTTGATTATGGTAATATTAGAAATTATTCAAGCTCATTTATAAGTATCATACGATTTCGATTTTTTTTCATAATAGCACCCTGTATTGAGTTTCTTAAGAAACAGGCTGATGGCATGGAACTTCCTTATCAAATTTACTATCCAGCAAATGAAGAGAATCCCGTTTTCGTAATAACCTGGGTTGGTACCGATCCCAAAATGCCTGCTATTATGATAAATTCGCATATGGATGTTGTACCCGTTTTTGAGGAATATTGGGATTATCCACCGTTCGGAGCCGATATGGATGCCAATGGTAATATTTACGCACGTGGTGCTCAAGATATGAAAAGTGTTGGAATTCAACAATTGGCTGCAATACGTGCTCTTAAGAAGAGTGAAGCTCGTTTCAAACGAACCATTCATTTGAGTTTTGTACCAGGTGAGTATAACACACATACGTGGGATGACGAGGATAGTCAAAAAGGAAGCAAACAAAATTCCGGGTAATGCGTAAAAAAATTCAAATTCAAGACCTATTGCTTGGGTTATTTTGGTTTCGACGGTAAGTTTGGTGTACAGTGGTCTTTTGTCACATGACCTGGGAATATATCGTCTGGTTCTGGGAATTTAAATTCTGAAAAGAAATGTATAGCTCACCGGATTTCATCTGGTGTTATTAATTTGTGACGGGATTGTCAAGTGTTCTTATTTGTCGTAAGTGTGTGAGATTTCAGTACAGCCGAGAAAATGAACCTTTATAAGAACATCTAGGGATTCCTGACTGTTTTCCGTAGGTGACTCTGGATAGAGGTCTGTTTTGATAGCAGCTTTCTGAACGTTACTGAGCCCGTAGAAACTTTTTTGAATCATTGCTTTTGAAAATTTTAAGCCTACATTTGTATTTTCCCCCTTATTTCTTTTTGGTCAGTTAATTAGCCAGTTTTTAGAAATTTTTTAGGTTACGTCTTTTCTCTACAAGGTCAGGACCTAAGCATGGGTCTCTGATCTTTCACTTCGTTTACGTGGGTCTACAAGAGGAGTGTTTGGCTTCAATAAGCTGATCTGAAAGGGTCTTCAGGGACCTTTCAAAGTCGGCTTCTGTATTTTTGCGTATAGGGGAGAGTAAACTTGTCTCAATGATTCTTCTTAGATGCTTCCAGTTTGTGTTTCTGGGTTTCTAAAGAACTTTTGAGCTGGTGTGTAGAACATGTAATTTAGTTGATATTATCAAAATCAATAAACAAAGGAATTATATTTTGAATTTTTTTACGTGTGACGGTTTTTTTTTTGTTTTTCTGTAAAATAATGCATTAAACGAACTTATTACTCAGTGTTTATTTTACCTATATTACTATAATTAGATGAAGAAAAAGGTGGAAAATTGGGTATGCAGCCATTTGTAAACAGTCAAGAGTTTAAGGATCTTAACATAGGGTTTTTATTGGGCGAAGGCGGGCCAACACCAGTTGATGTGTTTCCAGTATTTTATGCCGAAAGATCAATTTACCGTAAGTAGCTACGCATGTATTGCAACTCTCGTTTTATTCAATAAAACCATACTTAACTGGCCAAAAAGTTAAAATTGGTTAATAACAGTTGAAGAAAGGGGATAATTTTCTCAAGGGGATAATTTTATTTTCTTTTTTACTCATATTTCTCCACATAACAGAAATGACTTTTAAATTTTCGGGCACATCCGGTCATGGCTCGTCTTTGCTTAAAGATACTGCTGGTGAAAAACTTAATTTTATTGTAAGCAGAATGATGGAGAAGCGCAAAAGAGAACAAATTAATCTTGAAAAGAATCCGAGCCTTTATCTTGGCGATGTGACTACAGTCAATTTGACATGCTTATCGGGTGGTGTGCAAGCAAATGTTGTTCCACCACTGCTAACAGCAACCTTTGATGTACGTTTATCGATGAAGGAAGACCATGAAGCGTTCGATCAACAGGTAGGATGCCATTATGAAATAAAAAAACAACTGACTATTGTCAGAATTCCAAATGCAGATTGCTAGATGGTGCGACCAAGCTGGTGGTGGCATAGAAATAGAATATGAGCAAAAGCAACCTACGGTACCAGCTACTGCTGTCGATGAAAGCAATTTATTCTGGATGGCATTTAAGAGTGCCGTAGATGATTTGTAAGATGTTTTGAATATATATATATAAGTATTATTGAGGAGCTGAAAAGCCAATAGCTTTAATTAAAAAGAAATAATTCTTAAGATTGAAATTTTATTTTTGAAAATAAATCCACAATTTAAAATAATAATTTAAATCATCATAATAACTTAATTTTATAGTTAATAATTATTTTTAACTAAAGGAAATTTTAGTTGTTCTTATTGAAAAATTGCATTTTTACTTAAAAATAAGTCAATTTATGAAAAAATAATAACTTGAAAGTTATTCAAAACTTTTGAGTTAAAGAAGTGAATAAAGCGGACCTTAGGTTACGTTATTGAAAGGTTTTTGAAAAAATGTTAAATTTAATTTATGTGGATGCCTTAATATGTGAAATGCACCAATATGCTTTTCATCTCCTCATGTACTGATTGTTTTTAAAGAAAATAATGAATTTTTTGATATTTCAGAGGCATACAAATTAAAACATTGGTCTGCCCCGGAGGTACGGACGCCCGTCATGTTCGACAGGTTGGCATACCTTGTTTAGGATTCTCACCTATTGACAATACAAAAGTAATGGTGCATACCGATAATGAGTACATTAATGCCGATACATTTATACGGGGTATTGAGATCCTTAAAGTTATCATACCAAAGTTGGCCAATGCAACAAAATGTTACTGTGCTTATGTAAGGGATGAAGAATGAAGTCACATCACATGGATATTACTCAATTCGATAGTCAAAAAACATTAAATATTGCAATAATAAAATTAATTTAAATTTTTTGAGAAGATAGAAAAATATCAAAGAAATACTCACAACATGTAAACGAACAACAAATAAATCCAGACTTATCAAAATATGTTAACCCTCTTATTTGCAGGGGTCACCTGAGGTAGCCTTCGTTTTAAAAAATATAAGAAAAATATATATATAAGCTCGTGCAGGTGTATCGCACACGAATGCTCGGCAAGCATGATATAATAACTCCACGGTAGTATTGACGTTTCTGTTGGAAACGAACTTCTGTCAAAAAAATATAACAAGAATTCATTAACTGCAATAGCTCTTTCACGAATATTTTTAAAAATAACCAGCGTTTTCTGCCTTGCTCCAGTGTAAGCTCCAACAACCTTTACAACATTCCTTCCTTCTATGTTAGTTAAAATTGGCCATAATTGAAGTTTAAAACTTTTTGCTAATGCTATTATGACACTGGCATTTTCAGAATCAGAAAAATAAAAAGTGAGCAGCACACAAAACAAAGCTATACAGTTTTCAACTAAACTATTACTTTTCAATATAAAAAAAGTCGAAAATTCTTAAATTTTTCAGCTGATAGCGGCTGAAAATTTGAAGTTCAATATTAAATTATGACTACGCATTTTTTTGGTTAAACTTTCATTTGTTATGATTGGAAGTTGGGATCTCCCGATCCCACTTTAATGATTGATTGCTCTTTTGTTGTATTTTTAAGGGTTCGAGCTCATAAAGCAAACCCTGGAATACTATTCCTTTAAATTTTCAACAAATCGTCAACCGCTTTGTTTGCAACCATTGCAAACACATGGTTTGCAATATTGTTTTGTATTATCCATTTGGTCAACTTTTGCTACAAATTATCAGACGGTTCAGACACACAATCATCACCGCTATCGCTATCACTTTCCTTATTAGCATTTGTAAATATTTTCGTCAATGTCGTTAACTGCATTATTACCATCAAAAATATATAAAGCTGATGACGCTTTTGCTATATCGTCTGATCCCTCAATTGTCGTATTATCAAATAGTTAATTTGCTACAAATTTTTTTTTAAACATAATCTTTTTTTTGTAAATTTCACTCACAATTTTCATTTCAAAACAATTTTATATATTTTCGCGCAACAATTCGTAATTCGCAATAAATTCGTTAGTGATGCGCAAAAACTTAGTTACTGATGTACAATCATATATGAGAAAAACTTTTATTCTCAAATCAGCCTTAAATCGAAGTCAAAGTTAATATCAAACATTAATTCTCGTTTTGAAAATGATTCGAGAATCACATTTAAAATCAAATTAAAAAAAACCTCAAACCTTTAACTTGTGTTTACTGGGAAAATGCAAAATATTGAAAGAAATAATAAGTTTCCAGTTTTAATGTACATTTTTTGTTAGTGTAGGAGATATAATTTAAGCTTATCAACCAAAAATTATGAAGAAAATTTTACTATACCCGACTATAAAAATACTCTGAGCTTCCTATAACATTTAAATATGCATATATCAAAGTACTTAACGTCAAATAAAAACAACTTCAATTAAAAAAAAACGCATGTATTCTTTATAGGTTTATACAGGTTTAAAGACAGTGGGTTGGGTGTGCTCAGTAGCTGACACGTATGTTTTATACACATATTTATACAGATGACGGCCATTTTTGTGCATAGCTTAGTTTTGATATCATATACTCTAATATATCTCTGTACGAAAAGTAAAAACATCTTTATAGAATTTTCAATATTGTAGGTTATATTAGAAGTGGACGTGTTTGTAGGCGGATGACGCCCATTTTTGTTATATCAAGTTTTAATTATAAACACACACATGACCACTTTTATACCATAGGTATATTTAATGAGCCTCTTTATAGAGTTTCAATTTCAATACTAGTTTATACCGGATTTGCTTATTTCTAGGTGGTTTGTACTTTGTTTACCCAAGTTTCTAAAGCCTAACCTTTAGGGCTTAATAATGGGTCAGATTATTATGTTTTTACAATGATTTTTGGTGATATGAAGCTACCTCAAGCTGTAACCATACTTCATGCATGTAAAAAAAAAACTGACAAGTTTGGAACAAGTGATAACGTTGCGGTTAAGAAGTCGGATCAGGAATATATGACACAACATTGAAAACAAATATAAATAAAAATGTATGTAATAAGGTTTATACAGAGGTGTTCATGAATTTAGCACACTTAAAAAAGGGTGGTGAATACCAAAGTTTTACATTTACAATAATTTTGGTTAAAATAGCTTAAAAAATAGCAATTTTTGATTTCTTGTCAGAAAATCAAACAAAATTGTACATTTTTCGAAATTAAATTTTGATGATTGTCTTGTCATTTGTAAATGTTAAAATGCCAAAAAATGTAAAACGTCAAGAATTAAATAAGGGTATTCATGATGTGGTGTATTTGCCCTTGTATTGTGTATTTTTGATAAATTTGATATTTGAAGTAAAATTACAAAAACAAACTGTACAGTATTCAAAATACAATCCTGTAGCAAAAATACAATGGCGAAACCCTATTGTATTCTTTGTAAATATCGTTGTATATTTGATAAACTAATCACAAAAACTTTTTGACTCAGCGTGTATGAAGGTATTGGCTGGGTTGTGTGTTTATTTAATAAAAGTTAATTTAATTCAGTGCTTCGTTTCAATTCTTTTATTTTCTCGTACTGCTAAATGATGAACTACCCAGACTTTAGTGAAGGTTTGTTCACAATGCGTTGTAAATATTGTAAATTTTTTAAGAATTTATCCAAAATACACCACATCGTGAATAGCTCTAATGTTAAAATTTAAACGTCAAAAATTAAATGTCAAATTTAAGCTTAAAAAAATATATATTAAATCAATCTGTCAATTTCTGTGTTCACATCAAATCGGAAGCTCTACATCAAATCAGTTATCACATTGAAACTTGGATTTAAAAATATTTTCGTCATTGAAAAAATTTTGTTTTTTGGAAAAATTTAAATTGAAACTACTATATCGATTTTAATGTATTTAAGAACAATTTATTCTTTAAGAGTAATCTTAGAAAGAAATAGAACAACTATATTTTTTGTTCCATAACCTTAATCCCACAGAAGTGGCGTAAATCAACTGTTCCATGATATGTATTCTTGGCGTTTATGGGTTATAACCTTTGCGTCAAACATATTCATCACTATTTAAATGTGACTTCTTAATTTTAAAATTACAACTACGCCCAGTTTATACGCATTTTTATATAGCACCAAAGGCAATGGCAATTTATACTTATTTCTCCAAGTAGATGAAGCAGCTTAAAAATCTTCAGCAGTTGCTGGATATCTATCCAATTATCTGCCTTTCCCAAAACGCGAGATTACTTGATAGGGGACTCAACATTTGCCAACCAGTATGCATGCCATTTTGGGAACTTTCTCACTAAAAGGAAGTTTTGTTTTAAGCCGTTAATAAAAATAAATTCTATTTTTATGCATACAACTTCGAGTAACTCTTCAAAAAATCAAGTATCGAGCGTATTTATCACTCAAAAACACATTTTCCCCAGAAAACCTCTTCAGACTAAAAATTTGGTTTATCTGTTTTTCAAAAGTTCACGTATGATTTCTGGTCTGAGTTCTTGATTGGAGTTTGAGCTGCAAAATAAAGGACTTGCTTCGAATTCAAGTCTGTATAGTGGAAACCTGCATTATATTTTAATGTCAGCCCTGAAAACATAAATTAAAAAATGCAAAATTATCAAATTATTTTTATAATTTCAGCTTTGAGATCAGCTTTATTACCCTGGGCCCTTATTTCTTAGCGCCCTTTAAAGCTGCTTTGGCTCTTTATAAATTTAAATTTGCTTTACCAAAAAAACTCACTAGAATTTGTCAAAAAAAAAATTATACGATAAAAATTTTGAAATGTGATCTTAGGAGTGTCAAATCCAAAACTATAACAGATAAAAAAATATAAACAAACATTTTTTAATCAATCTTAATTCTTACCAATACAATTCAACCGCTGCGCTACTTAGATTTATTTGTATATATATTGTAACTAATACTTGAGTTGATATCGCAGTGTCTACATTACGCTGAAACCGAGAAGTTGTTGTGATAAAATCGCGGTAGTGTCTATATTCCAGCAATCATGGCTACTAGTTCTACTGATTGGGAAGCAAATGAAGAATTGAACATATTAAGGGAATATCTGCGAATTCCCAGTGTACATCCAAATGTCAACTACGGTAATTTGTTGATTTGAATATTGTCGTTATAGAGGTCAAATTCGCTAACGACATTTGTTTTGTAATTCAAACCAAATGTACAAAATACAGATAATCGTTTCAAACTTGTTTAGCTCTAAATAATAAATGGTTGTTTTGCCACTTGAACAAACAGATCATTTGTAGAGATACAGTTGAATGACTTAACTGTGGAAAGTGAATTTAACCTCTCTGACGATGTTTTAATTAAATCGAATAAATTTAAATTGTTGTTTTTAGAGCCCTGCGTTCAGTTTCTCCAGAGACAAGCTGCCGAGCTAAAACTAGCATGTGAAGTTTATTATCCAGCTAATAAGGAGAATCCTATTGTGGTGTTGACACTGAAGGGCACCAATCCAGAAATGCCAGCAATTTTATTGAACTCGCATATGGATGTAGTGCCAGTATTTCCAGAAAACTGGACTCATCCACCTTTTGGAGCAGATATGGATAGTCAGGGTAGAATATATGCACGAGGCACGCAAGACATGAAGTCAGTTGGTATACAATACTTGGGTGCAATACGTTCCTTAAGAAAAAGTGGAGCGCGTTTCAAACGTACCATTCATATAAGTTTTGTGGCAGGTAAGTTTTTTTTTTTAATGTATCAGCAAAAATCTCTCAAGAGCTATGACGTTTGTAAGATTTATTAAACAAAAAATTTTATTAACGCGCCAGCATGTGTGTCACACAAGTGTACATGAACATTTTTAATTAGCGTTATCATTAACATAGCCACCTAATGTCACACTAGTACTTAGATACACAGCTTTGCCCGATAAAATAGAAGTGTTCACTTACTTTTAAAATAAAATGTTATATATGCAGTTAGTCAAAACAAAATTTATTTTTTTGTTTTAAAAAACAAAACAAATTAATTTTTATGAATTTAATAAAAAATTATCTTTTTTTTTAATAAAAATTAAAAACCAAAATATCTTCAATTTTAGCTGTTCCATGATAAATACATACACATCTGGACAAAACAATAGGTATACCAGGGCTTAAGTATTTTTTTGAAATAATTTATTGTTCAAATATTTTTGTGTAAAAAAGTAATTATAATTTTGGAGTTCAATATATTAAAAAAAAGAAAAATAATTTGAATTCAAAACAAAAATTAAGATAAATAAATAATTCATAACAATAGGTAATGACAATAATTTTATTGTGGCCATACAAATAGGTACACTGGCACTTTCTTAAAAGGATTAGATAATTGCATTTTATTTATTGTTTTGAGAATACCTGAGCTTACTACAAACCAGTATCCTGGATATCATCCATTACTCTTCAAAACAGCCTGAATTCATGGACGAAACCAAATGCTGGCACATCTCCAGTTGTGTATTGTACCATGCTTTCTAAACTTTTGCCCACAAATCGTACTTATTTTTAAAAGTTTGGTTAGATATTCTATTCTTCAATTCACCCCAAAGATTCTTAATCGGGTTGAGGTCGTGTGATTGACTGGGCCAAGATATACAGTCGATTTTGTTGTCCTTAAAAAAATCATTTACCAACTTCGATGAGTGTTTGGGGTCATTATCTTGTTGTAAACGCCAAACTAAGGGCATTTTTCCACTTGCATTAGGCAACATTATTCCTTGTAATATTTCCACATATTCGAATCGGGTCATAATGTCCTGAAATATTGGACCTACGCGATAGTGGAAAAGCATCCCCAGACCATTATGTTTCCTCCACCATGTTTAACAGTTTTCCTACACGGTTAAAAATCTTGGGCTAAATTTTAATCTTTTTTGGATTACATATAGGACACGACCAAAAAAAGATTACTTTTTAATCTAATGAAAAGTTTTAAATTTTCCAAACCAAAAGGACTTATTTTTAATCCGCAAAAAGTTTAAAATTTTTTAATCCAAAAAAGAATAATTTTTAATCCGCAGAAAGTATAAAATATTCTAATCCGAAAAGGATTAGATTTTAGTCCAAAAAAGTTAAAAATATAAAAGGATTACTTTTTAATCCACAAAGGTGAGTACTCGTGAGAAAAAAAGGTTAGAGATAATTCTCATATTTCATAAGTCTACGAAGAAAAGTTATCCTTTGACCTCCAGAAGCATGTATATATATATTAAAAAAAGTACTCAAACTTAATTTATGCTAAATTTTGCATATTTCTATACGAGCTAAAAAAAACTTTTTTTTTTGTCGCGTACTTTGAACTAATTTGTACTAAATCTTGGCAATATTTTTATAAAATGTAGCACTCTTTCATCGCGTTAGAACACTTAAAATAAATATCGGTTCTTTTTGTTTTTCGAGTAATTAAAACCGCGAATGTCGCGTCCGTGCCAATGGCTTTTCAGCTGAAAAGCTACATAATATTCAGCTTTTCGCAATAGAAGAACTGTCAAATAAAGAGCTGCTTTTCGTTGGCTTTTCAACCAAAAGGCCTTCGTGTGAACATATTATTATATTGCCATAAACTTCACTATATATACATTAAGGGTATTCATGCAAATGGGCAATGCCCTTATAAATGATATAAACCGTATAAGTTTATTAGCCATATAAATGAAATGTATGGAGAACCGTTTACACAAACCAGATATATCACAAACCAGCAATCAGCTGTTTATATGTATGCTGAAAGTTGACTGTTAACAAGTTAACAGCTGACATATCTCTCCAAATGCACAATCGACTGATAAAAATAACTAATTGCCCAAAATACAAGCTTGCTGCTTTTCATGAATACCCTTATTATGTATTATGAAACACTGCTTAATGTTATAATGAATATAATAATATTTTGGTTCAGATTTTAAGAAACGATTTGTTTCATTTAATTAAAAAATAAACTTCGGATGCTAATCAAACATTAACTATTATATTTAGCGTAAATTTCGTAGTAGTAGTAGTTTTCAATCTTAGGTAACATAAATCATTTTTCCTGAAAATACCACCTTAATGTAAATTTGTAGTCCAAAAATAGTCTTAAACTTAAACTTTTTTGGATTAAAAACAAATTAAACTTAAGTATGGAATAAAAATAGTACTTTTTGGATTACAAATTCCTTTAAACCAAAGTTTGGATTAAAAACTAGTCCAAAATTTTTAACCGTGTAGTGTACCGCGGATTGAAATCTTTACCTTTTGTGCGACGAACATTTCCTTGCGACATTTCCTTGCTTTCATTAGACAACAAATTTATTTTGGTCTCGTCGCTCCATAGGATGTTGTTCCACTTTTTGACTCCTTCATCTGAGGCAGGAATTTTGGCAAATTGTTTCCTCGCTATTCGGGCTATTCTGCCATAGAGCTTTGAATCCACTAGCCTTCGTCGAATAGTCCGTGAAGATATTTTGTTGCCTAATTCTGCCGCTATTGTTCTTGAAGCTATAAAAGGGTCCTTTTTCGCCAAACGTTTTTCTCCAACTTTTTTTTCTTTAAAGCATTCACGACAAAATTACCCGCTTTTCTTCGGGTGTACAATCATCACCGCCACCCATCTAGATACCAAAATCTTTTATGAAGGCTTCAAAATTTAAAATTATTTTACAAACCTTTAAAGAAATATTCCAAAACAACACTTTTGAATAAAAAAACAAGCAGAAACACTCTTTTAAATGCACTTAAAATATTTTTTCTGAAAGTGTACCTATTTTTTTGTCCACAGCACGTTGTTACTTCGTGATATATGGTAAATTTTTAACTTTCAATTAAACTGTGACATATTGATGAAACACCATTTTATAGGGGAGGATCCTCTGTTTTTGTCCTGCATATAAGCAATGTCAAAAATAATTATTTTTTGGTTGTTTAACATTAATGTTGCCAAAATTTTTGCAAGTTATTAAAATTTAGTTGGATATCCATTGTTTTTTATAACAGCCTTGCAACAGCGTGGCATAAAATCGATTAGCTTGCGACAACGATCGGTTGGTGTGGCTTTCCAAGAATATTGCACCACTTCAACAAAACTTCAGCCATATTTCATGGTCCAGCATCTACTTTCGCAGTCTTTGTTACATCCGCCCATAAATTTTCTATTTAATTTGGTGATTGTGGTGGCCAAGGCGTAACCTCAAATTATTTGTCTTTAAATCTAAGCTTGGAATTTTTCATCGTATGTCTTGGATCATTATCTTGCTGAAAAATCCAGCGCAGAGGCATTTCTTCCTTCGAAAATTCTAACCTCTTAGTACGATGTCTGTAAGTAGCCGAAGAAACTTTCTTGGGACAACTTGCAGTTGTGCCTCACACAGTCTTTTCCTTATTGCAAGAAAACTAATTACCAGGTTTTAACCTTCCCTAATCCGTCGAGGTGATAAAAGCATCACGTTTAGCTGGAAAGCGTCATGTGTCAGGATTGTCATATGTATTTGTTTTGTAAAAAGTATGTAAAAATAGTAATGTTTTGTTAAAATGTTGATTGATATACATGAAGCAATTTTAGAAAAATTTTATTTGTGAGTGGATATAGTTAAAAAAAGCGTTATTTCCATAAGTAAATAAATAAAACTGAAATAATAAGAGTGAGATTTGGAACGAGATTTTATAATAAAAAATAATAGTTATTTTTTTATTAATTTTATAATCACCCTATTTAGATGAGGAAATGGGTGGAGGAAAAGGCATGCGCCCCTTTGTTAAAACTCCCGAGTTCAAGGCTCTCAATATTGGGTTTTCTTTGGATGAAGGAATTGCTTCGCCGAATGACGAGTTTTCAGTCTTTTATGCCGAAAGAAGTGTTTGGCGTAAGTAACACGTTACTACTTTGCAAGTTTTATAGTCTTAAAATTTTTATTCATGTGTATTACAGGCATATATTTCAATATATCTGGTGCAGCGGGTCATGGATCGCTGCTGTTGAAAAAAACAGCTGGTGAAAAAATGCGGTATATTGTTGATAAAATGATGGATATGCGTGAACAGGAAGTCAAACGATTAGAAAACAATCCCAAACTGACCATCGGCGATGTGACAACTATTAATTTAACTCGTTTGTCAGGCGGTGTACAAAGCAACGTTATACCTCCGTTATTGACTGTGTGTTTCGATGTACGTTTGGCGTTAAATGTAAACCACAAAGAATTTGAAGACATGGTAAGAATGGAATTAAGTGTTCAAAAATAATACCGTTAGATTTCTTCAAAATGATAAACACATATCAGTGTAGTCTGCAAGAAAATTTGAACGCCACCAGTTTTAGTAATAGGTAGGATTTACATGATGTAGTCATGCTGTTAAACCTTGCATGATGGCAGCATGACTTTAAAATCAGCTTTAAAATTTCATTTCGCATTCTAAAGTTGAAAAATTGATTATGCCATTCAATTTTCGTTTTGTTTAAACCAGTTTTTTCAACGAGTTCGGAGAAATTTGTTTCTAGATTCTTTTATATTTAATTTATTTATATGTATGTGTATCAGTTTTCTATTTTGTATTAAATTGTTATGAGTTAATTTCCAATTCATTTCAAATTTTTCTTTTTTATAGCTTCATCAGTGGTGCAATCAAGTTGGCGGTGGTATTGAACTAACATATGAACAGAAGCGACCACGAGTAGAACCTACAGCCACCGATGATAGCAATATTTTCTGGTTAGCGTTCAAAGGCGCTACTGAAGATTTGTAAGAAGATTTCAAATAATGCTATATATAGTAAAAAATGCAATTTATTTTTACACTGTATTTTTCAGGGGCTTGAAAATCAAAACTCTCGTCTTTCCTGGTGGTACTGACAGCCGTTATATACGTGAAGTTGGCATACCTGCTATCGGTTTTTCACCTATGAATAATACGCCGGTCTTATTACATGACCACGATGAGTTCATAGCTGCGGATGTTTATTTACGAGGCATAGAAATATATAAAGCTATTATAACAAATTTGGCTAATGCAAGAGAATGTGACTGTGAAAATTAAGAGTAGCAAAATTTAAATAAACGTTATCGAAACATGAGTTTTAACAATTAATTAATTTTGTTCTGATTTTGGTTAAGCCTTTATATATATATGAATGAATTATTGGTAATGGAAAGACATACCACATCTAAAGTCATTATCTGAAGCATAAGCAAAAAAATGTTTCAGAAATACAGAAATTTATCTGGTTAAGTAGACACGAACTTCTCAATTTCGTTATACATATACCTATTACGTTATACCTATTTGACCAATAAAATACTTTACATTATCCTACTGTGAGTAATGACATGTCACAAAGGAAGTGCGATCAAATTTAATTGAACTTTCATTTTCGAAAATGTTTTATATTGTCCAACTGTGTATTACCACATATCAAAATTTTCGTGTGTAATAGAATGTGAGATAGTTTAAACAAAAAAAGACAAAATTGTTTGAAACTGTTTTGACACATAGTACTACATTTTATATTACGGTTTGTTTCTAAGTTCATCGAATTTAATAGCCAAAGATGTATTTACTATAAAATTGACTTACAAATTTTTTTATTCTTAAACCGCATTTCCACAGTCAAGCATTTTTTTGTGCAAGAAAAGTAAGAAGTTGACGAATTGTTGTTGTAAATTGCTTGCAATTTTAAATATTGCGAGCAATACAAGGTTTGCATATTCAAAATTGCATGGAATCGTCAGAAAATTGATACTGGAAACGTGCCTTTAAATTTTATTAAAAGTGACGTGATTCTGTGTGAAAGTCTAAAGGCAAAATATGAATATCTTCACACAAAAAGTAAAAATGAAAGTGCGATGAAATTCGATCACACTTTCTTTCTCACTTGTAAAACACAGTAGGATAATGAAAAGTAACTGTAACTTGTCACCTTCAACGTTTTGCATGATTCTAAAAATTTAATTTTCATAAATTAATCACCGAAACAGCCTGTTCTATTGTGCATTCACAATAGCAGCTAGAACAAAGTGCCTGCTGTCAAAGTGACACTTCGACAGTATATAGAGCTGTCAGAGCTGCGCGGCGTTGTTATATACATTTTTTGTGTGGCCTCGTCTGCTTCGTTGTGGTAGTCACAAAAAAAATCATTTTATAATTATAACTACTGTTACTATTAATAAAAAGTCTGAAAAAGTGTTAAATACGACAGGAATTAACTATTTACAAACACATAAATTACTTAATTTAGACATGCTTATGTAATAGACAAAGAAAACTCTTACTTTTCTACTGGATCCCTGGAATCGGCGTCCCACCAGCCGCAGCTATCAACAAAGTCGGAAAAATGGTTTAAACACACGCAGATACATTGTGTTCGAGGAAAACACAATTATTGCAGTTTAACCAATTCCAGCTCAACTCTTATTAAAATTTAAAGTGCAAGGACTGCACTGTGTTCTTTTGCGAAAAGTCTCAATATATATATTTATATATATATTTGAATACATATATATATATATATTTATTTATATTAAGGTGAGTTTGCGTTTATATATAAGTATATTTATGCGAATGTATGTTTGTGAATACGTCGATTGGCATATAAGTAGCTTGCTTAACTTCTAATAAAGCAGCAGAATCATTGTTTTTGCGTCAGCAGCAACTGTCTGAATGCCATTGACCGCAGTCGACATCCATGTCATTTGTAATGCAAATTTTGGTCATCTTACTATTTCCAATCAGCACAACTAAAGAATGCGACCCAAATATCGATACTTTCACTGATGACCAAGCATCTATTATTGACTAAATTACACAAAACTTATGATGCCTTGCATCGATTGTTATTGCAGTAGTATTTCTTACCATAAACGGAAAACTTGCACAACATTGCGGGTAGTGCATTAAGAAAAACTAAAGTTTCTCTTAAAAACAGATGTTTGGTTGTTAAAAATTTAATAAGTGGTTTAAAAACGAAACTTCTAATCGTCAGTTAAGGTTACCAAATAAGTAATTTGCATTTTCGCGTATTTAACTTAGTAGAAATTTGGTCAGGTATTTTAAGAATTTATATTTCAATAGATCTAATGCAATTAACTCTTGATTCTTTTTAAACTAATGTATTTTGTTTATCTTCGACTTGGCCGAAGTTAAAATACCCCGAAATTCGATGTAATCGTGTCCACAGACAGACAGACGGACATGCCTAAATCATCTCAGGTGGTGATGGTGAGCAAGAATATATATACTTTTCTATACCTACCACGCCTCATGGGCGTTAATTACCCTATAATATCACGGTACAACACTGAAGAAATCCAAAGGGGTTTCTCAACGGTTTCTTAAGGTTTTAGGTTCGCTGAATACGATTCTAAAGTCCGAATTTTCGGGTCACCCTAGGTTTTCGAGCTACAGGGGAGGCAGAACCTTAACTCCCTACTGTTAATGAAATCAATATGACCGACCCCCATTACTTTTTCAAGAGGAAAATTTTTTGCATTGGAACCCATCCACTCCGACCTCTCCGTATGGGGGCTTCCATAAAAATTTTATGAATTTTGTATTTATTTTATATCAAAATTTTATTTAAAAAACGAATTTTATTAATATTAATTAATTGGTATACAAAAAATTTGTATGAAATTAATTTTCTTTTTATTTTTAATATATTTTATTATTACTATTTATGAGAGATATCATGAGATTCATGTTTCATGATATCTCTTGGTTCATGTCAAACCGTATGAGATTCATGTTTTGTTTTGCGAACTTTGCAAAATTTTTATTGGATGTTTATAAAAAAATTTTGCTTATTTTAACTTTAAAAACATGAATTATCATTAAAATTAAGTAAATTTAAAGATTGATCTGAAATTATAAGTTTTGATCAAAACAGTAGACAAACATTTTTTATAGTAGCCATATTTTTTACAAAGCTACTGAGAATTATAAGAACAAAGGTAATTTTAATTGTGGATACTTCTGCAATAGATACTTAAGTATATGATGGTTGCTTTACGTGTTCCGCGCATTTTATGTACAAATTTGCTATAGTTTAAAATGTTTGCAATAAAATTAAAGCCTTGACTAATGGTTGGGAAATGGGTTCAATAAAATAACGCTTTCAAGTTCGATACGGAAACAAAATCGAACTTTTATATGTTTGCATAAAGCAAAAATGCGTTTCATTTGTGAACATAAGAGATGAAAACATTTCCATTAAAAGCAACTGCGAATGCTTGAACTAATTTTTATTTAAACTATTCCGGAATGAGCAAACTAAACATGTGGTTTCCAAATTAAACAAAATCAACAACCTTTAAAAGTAATTTGTGCCAAAAAGAATCGAACTCATATATATACAGCCATTGGATTCAGCTTCGACCTACGGAGAACTAAATCTCTTATTACAACTATATATTATTTATAGTTGACTGACGGCAACCAACATCGAAAGTAGCTCTAAGAAAATGTTTTTGAGCAGCATCTGGAATCCTTCAAACACCCTATAAATTGATTGAAGCTCGCTTAGAAAATTTTAAATGTCTACTGGGGAAAATATGTCAGTCAGCGTCGGAACTTAATCACTAACCATTACAAATCACGAGCTTCACACTGCCTTTTGGAAAAGGCTGAACGATACTAACTATATGTCAAATATGCAACAATACAAAATAAGAAGACACTGATTTGTTCAGATAGTCTAAGCGTCCTAAGAACCTTGGCCAGTGGTGTTGGCAGAGCGTATAACTATTTAAGTAATAGTGATGAAGCCTCAATAAAAATTATATGGGTCCCTGGTCACATTGATATACCTGAGAACGAGTAAGCAGACGCAAGCGCAAAACAAGCTTTAAGTCTGTCTTTCGTTGTCGAAATTACATGCATAGACACACTTCTTGTCTGTTTTTTTGCTGCCTATCAGAAAAATCAGGCTTCAAATGCATATTGTTAAATACTTCTTGAAGGACTCACAATGAGTATCCAGTATAACAGTAACTTAACACGAGATTTTATTTAGCACAAAGCATTATTTCAACAAAACGAATGCATTGCAATGAATTCTTCCGTGTTCAACGGCTCTATTTCTTAAATCAACAAACCTCTTAAATCTATATATTTAATTGTGCAACAAATCAAACAGCCAAAACAATTCAAGAAACAAAACTTAACAAATTAAATACCTCGGTGGTCAGATAAATGTTACAAACAAGAAAGAATTTTGTGTTGTAGTCTAAAGAGAGTGAGGTTTATGTCAAACATACTGTTTTAAGTTCTCTCAATTAATGGTAGTTTAATATTTCTTTGCTATGGAAAATTTCGATCGCTTTTTTAAAGTAATAAGATGCGTGAGATAATGAACGAGGAAAATTTGCGATTATAAAGTTAAAAAATAAAAATATCTTCATTAGAACTATCTCCATTAAAAAATAAAAATATCTCCATTAGAACTATTTCCAGAAATATAGGATGAAGATGTTGTTTCTTGAGAAATTTGCTGTTTCTTTTGAAGCAATTTAGAGAAAAAAGCTCAATTAAAAGGGCATCCGGAATAGGAAGGAAAAATAAAAGACAAACAGTCGAGAAGATAACATTATGAAGCACATATATATGCCTGATAGGTTTATAACTTCAGGATAAATCGGTTATATTTAAAGAGAACATTATGGTATTCAGTGTGGTATCAGCGCAAAATTCATGGAAGAAGGCGACCAAGAAAAAAACTACTTTAGTGACAAAAATACGTTGTGTTCTCCTAAACTTTGCTCAAGAACATCGAGTTTGGTTCGAAAATTTTTGGAAAAGAGTAATCTTTATTTAGTTAATTTGCATCGATCAGATAGATGTTTTTCGTACGTTCGTCGAATAATCAAAGTTTTATGATTAGGGATGGTTATCTTTTTATGGATGTGGGCAATTAGCTTTTTTTCAAGGTTCATTGAATGCATATGCCCATTTCAATGTCATAAAATCCTACCAATTTTTCTAGACGACTCATCTCCGCGCCATAGAGCAAAATAAGTAATACTTAATTTATTATTTTACAATTGACATCATTTCTTCAAGTGCTGAAAAAATTTTTATTTTGTTTTCTTTTTGATATTTAGCACAAAGTCAATAATGAACTAATTATACTGTAACATTTATCTAACCGCTACGGTAGAATTAAATATATAAATCCTTTTCAAATATTACTGGTGTAATATGGCCTAGCTGCCCTACAACCTCATAATTTAAACATTTATTTTTTCTAAAGTATGCTTCAATAAATAAATGATCGTTTGACATAAACAAAATATTTTCACGTGTAGCTTATTCAGAAAGTTGTATCCTTTTGATTTGTTTATTTTCGGATATGTAACAGTTCTGTATCTTGTGTATATTAGTGCTGTGCAAAAAAAAAAAAATATTTTTAATAATCAAATCTTATTTGCATAATAGGTTACTTATTAATCGTTTAAGAGTAATAGATTTGATAGTTGTTTTTTTATTTTTTCAGTTATGTCATCCACCGCCGGTAAACGTAAGGAAATTTATAAGTATTTGGCACCATGGCCTCTATACTCAATGAACTGGAGCGTGCGTCCAGATAAACGATTTCGCCTTGCATTAGGCAGCTTTATAGAAGAATACAACAACAAAGTCCAAATCATAAGTCTCGATGAAGACACAAGCGAATTTAGTGCAAAAAGGTACAAATGTACAAACTCTAAATAAGGCAATAGCTACTACATACAGATCTTCCTTTCTTTGCAGCACTTTCGATCATCCATATCCAACAACAAAAATTATGTGGATACCAGATTCCAAAGGAATTTATCCGGATTTATTGGCAACCAGCGGTAAGCAATAGATACATAATTCAAAATTTATTATTTATTTTTATTTGTATAGTTTTTTATAACTGTTATATGCTTTATATCGTATCACACAAATAGGTGACTATCTCAGGGTATGGCGTGCAGGTGAACCAGACACACGTTTGGAATGTGTGCTTAACAACAATAAAAACAGTGATTTCTGTGCACCTTTAACGTCATTCGATTGGAATGAAGTTGATCCAAATCTAGTTGGCACTTCATCCATTGACACCACATGCACAATTTGGGGTCTGGAAACGGGACAAGTAATACAAAGTTTTATCTTTTTCATTCATATTTATAATTATTATAATTCTAGCCTCATGGACGTGTCTATGTTGCTGGCCATGTAAAGACACAATTAATCGCACACGATAAAGAAGTTTATGATATTGCCTTCTCGCGTGCAGGTGGCGGTCGTGATATGTTTGCGTCTGTTGGAGCTGATGGTTCAGTGCGTATGTTTGATTTACGACATCTGGAGCATTCAACTATTATATATGAGGTAAAATATCATTGAATATCAGATGGTATTGATCATTGACTCACTATTGTTTTTTTTTATCAAGGATCCTGCGCATACAGCATTGCTCAGATTAGCATGGAATAAACAGGATCCAAATTATTTAGCCACAGTTGCGATGGATTCTTGTGAAGTAATTATTTTGGATGTTCGTGTTCCTTGTACACCTGTTGCAAGACTGAGCAATCACAGAGCGTGCGTAAACGGTATTGCGTGGGCGCCGCATAGGTAATTAATAATCCAGTATACAAAAGCTTTAAACGTTTTATCAGGCAAAGCTGAGTTGAGGGATCAGATAAAATAAAACAAGAGTCGGCCGATGTTTCCACTGAGTAAGGAATAACGGGAATGAGATAAAATAGATAGATGCGATAAAATCGCGTCAGATGTAACTTTTAATATTCTGCTGGATAATATGTTTAGTAGCAATAGCAATTACAGAATTCGTCCCAGTTTATGTTGTCAGTAGAGGATATATCGGCCTAATTGATTGCCTTGTTATACCATATCGATGGCTAAGCGCACTAAAGTGATAAGTGACCTTTTGACGAAAATTGGTTTACTACATTTTTCAATCTATCAATATAATATCTACCTTGTGTAAATTTATTGAAAATGTATAGCCAGTGAATGCGTGTCAGAACACAGTTAAAATTAGTGTTTTGTAGTGAGATGTATTGAAATTTAAAAACAAAATCGACGTTTCTGAACATTTGAAATTTTCCACTTCCAAGACTCCAAGACAAGATTTTACTAGTTATGTTTTTAGTAAAGGTGGGTGTTGTAGCTTAATATAAGTAGAGACCATTCGACAAGGTTGAAGTTTCTGCAGTGCCACTGATTGTGATAATAGAATGGACAATAAGAACGGTAGAGTTATAAGGCAGACTGGGAGATTTTCAAGAACAATGCTGGAAGGCTTTGGCTGCACCCCTTCGTAAAACACCGCAGACCCCATCATACAGATATGCTACCATGTATGACCTGCAAGCCAGACACAGTGATAAGGAAATGATTAAATGTTGAAGGAAGACATAATCGAGCTCTCCCATTTAATTCTCAACAAGGCATCTAAAGGGCATTAAATAAACAAACGGAATAAACACATGTATTATTTAGGTCGTTCACTGTTCTCTGTCGGGGATATAGTGTCCTTAAAAATTTAAGAAAATGCACTATTTTCTGCATACTGTACTTACCATAAGACAGTGATGTATTGATACTGTAGGAGCAGCTGAGTTGAAGCCACATGTGCAAATCTATTCAGTCCAGCTGCCACAAAATGGAAACTAACAATACTTTGTGTAATCGATTTTTCAAATATGTCTACAATTAAATTTGTTACAATTTTCATAAAAAATTCCTTTAAAACTAACTTGCCTACCCGATAATAATTATAGCGAAGTATTCTTAGAAATATGCTGACTCAACATTTTAAGTTTATTTTATGCTCAAGTCTTGTTTTATTATATTTGTTTTCGCCTTTTCATTTCAGTTCCTGTCACATATGCACTGCCGGTGACGATCACCAAGCACTGATATGGGATATCCAGCAAATGCCACGTGCAATTGAGGATCCAATATTGGCCTATACTGCGGCCGAAGGTGAAGTCAATCAAATTCAATGGGGTGCAACGCAGCCTGATTGGATTGCAATATGCTATAACAAAGCATGCGAAATACTGCGTGTCTAGAAGAACATTTATAACCAACAACAACAACAACAACAGCAACATCGTAATGTTACAATATTTGAAACAAGAAAATTAAATACAATCTACATGTGCGTGTGAGTGTGTGTGTGTTTGTTTCTGTTGTAATATAAAAAAAACCTGTAAACATTTAATTTTTATAAAATACGCTTTAGTTTCTTATATCTTAAGTTTTAAAAGAATTTAGTTAAGTTTTTTTTTATAAAATTAACCATCTAACTTAGAATTGTTTAGTTTTTAAGTTCTGTGTTCGGTTTAAGTTTGTCATTAGCGCACACGCACACACACATGATTATACAAAATAATGTCCTACCTCGTTTTCCATCGTGGATGAGTAAGAAAAAAAATAATATATATGATATGAAAAAGGAACCATGATAAAATAATGCGAGTTTACAAAACAAAACAAAAACAAGTTAAAACCGATAACGAAATTAATAACAAAACTAATGAAATATCAAAAAACAACACTTTTAATTTACGCTTATATTTTATTAATCGAATTAAAAGTTTATAAAAAAAATAGATTTATGTATTAATGAACGCTCTGTATTGATCTTATAAACATATACATATAAATATATGTATACATATATAAATAATGCGATTGAACTATATTGCAAAAGCATTAAAAAATAATCTCAAATCATTATTGTATATTTTTATTTACTTTACCAGATCTGAATGCAAGTAAAACAAACATATTAAAAAATAACTGAGGTGAAAAAAACAAGTAAACCGATATTACAAAACCTTAAAAACACTAACAATAGTAAAAAATGTATTTATTAAAAACGACACCAATAGAACTGAAAATACTGCAAAACTTACTAATGCAAATAATAGCAACCGAAATATTTATATTCGCAAAATTTAGTTACGAAAGCATAACAAAAATAATATTGATCAATAAATTAACAATTAAGTATCAACTGAAAATAAACTTAAATCCTTATTATGAGAGAGATTACAAGATTGTTGCCAAAAAAATATTTAACACACACACAAAAAGAAAATAAAGATACGAATCTTTCAATAATTTAATGCTTGAAGAAGAAAAAACATCCTGAATTTAATATTAAAATTAATCAAAAAATTATTTGAAAGATTTTTGCAATAAAATCATAAAATTTAACCGCAAACAAAAATAACCAACGAACATTTGAATGGTGTTGAAAAATAATTTTTTATTTTTTTACTTTTTTCAACAAAAAACGTAAAAATGAAAGGCAAGAGAAATAGAATTAGTACGAACTCGTTTAATTTCTTTTAAGTTTGTCATCGCTTACCAAACATTTCCAGAGCTTAAACATAAACAAATATTATCAGTTTCTTAGTCATGAGCATATAAACAAAATGTAACTTTTTCTTTAAATTTGATTGCATTTGTTCTAATTTACTCATTATTCTGAGACGGAATAAAATAATTTGGACTCTGTTTGGAAGAAATTTAAGCAAGATAAGATAATATGCAAAAATATGTAATCGAAAAACTACTGGTTTCAAGTTATTATTATTATCAGTTAGAATTCTTAACAATAGTTTCTTTTTTATGTACATAATAAGCAAACTTGAAGACGCATGACTTTCTTACATTTCAAACATAATGTTTTTTATATGGTCCACACTTCTTTTTGCTTAACACACTAGAGATGATCATATTTAGATAGAAGGACATTTCTAAATGCTTAAATTCTGAAGCACTGGCCGGATTCTTAACGTGCTAGTGTTTTGACTATTAAATTTGGTGCCAATCCACAAATAAATATATTTGTGATACACTTATTTCCCTTAAGAATTCACCTGTTAACAATGACAGTATCCAAAAATGACTTCATCCAATTTGTTTCATCCGCTGAATTGTTATAAGCAGAACTAAGTCAATGTCATCGTTGAGCTCATACAGTTTCGAATATGAACTATAATTCATTCGAAGGCGACAGTTGTCTCCAACTCGAACAGGACCAAAGATTCTGCGAAGAACTTTCCTCTCGAACAGCCCAAGAGTGGCTGCATCTGTTTTTAATACCACCCATGCCTCAGCATCATAGAGAAGTACCGCTATGATGAGCGTCTTATAGAGTGTTAGTTTTGTCGATCGATCCGTAATCATTATCCGTAAATCATTGCCCGTTTTTCGTTTCCGGTGGTCATCAACATAGTGGGGTTTCATATTCTGGTAAAGTTTTCATTGATAGTTATAATGCGGTGGGACACAAAACCCTACGCACATTCCATTTTTAAGGTCTTGCAGAGACCTCCTCATGTTTAGAGTCGAAAGGAAACGGAGTTCCGGAGATGGAGCTTTTAAGGCGGTTCCGACTTGCCTTAACAATGTCGTTGGGTCAATGGATTTTTCAAGACGAAGCGCTTTTCACTTAGACGCGGCTAAATTCTGTTTTGCTAAATTCTTAAAGGTGGAACAAAAATGGTAATTCGTAAATGTTGAAAAAAGCTGGGACAAATCGAAAATTTTGGTACTCCATCTTGGAACAGCCATTTGAATTATTCAAAACTGACCATGAATTCGAAGGTTTGAACAAAAATGCACACGTTTTGCACAAACAGTGCATGTGTTTTGAAAACTTTTTTTTATCATACTCTTAGTAGATAGTACGTATCTCGTATCTCGTTAGAGATGGTATGTAACTCAAATCATGATAGTATCTCAAAAAATGTTCAGCTTATTAACTTTTGCCTGAAAGTATACTGTAGAAAATTCTGTATTTCGACTGAACCTAAGAAAATTTGTATACTTCTCAAAACGAATTTAGTTCTGTTTTAAAATCAAAGATCATAGAAAACCTGTATTATTTTCTTAAATAAAAGATTCAATATTTTATTTTGATCCAATAAGATTTGATAAAAAGCATTTTTTTTTGTTCTGTGTGAGAAAAATCTAAATTTACTTTTTTCCTTCTTACGGGCTTAGAATAAATAGATGATAGGATCGGCACCAACATTAATATTTTATAGTTAAAGCTATAAAGGAATAATAATCTGGCCAGCTCACAATACAATACTTTTTCATAATTATATTTTATAACAAGTTATATTCAGATAAAAAATAAATGTTAAATATACCAATTTAAAAGAAATATTTTACAAAATCCGGGAGTTAATTTGAAGTTTTTTAATTTTTGAATTAATAATATACATATATAAAACTGAAATAATACAGAGACCCACAATGTACCATTTTAAATTTCGCTGAATTAAGGTTTTAACTTATCAAGTCCTCTACTGAAAAATCCAAGAAATTTTGTATAAAAGATCTGAATTCGTTAAGTTATTTGTTTTAGTATGTATTTTGTTATAATATTTGAATTTACGGCATAAAAAAAATTGTCATGAATTATTTTACTCTTAATTTTTTAAACCAGTAACGTCATAAGCCTACAGACTATAATGCAATTCAGATCTGTCTAAAAATTTTAAAAACTATTTCTTTAATTTCGTAAATCTGATATTTGACTTTCTCACTTGTTACACAAAATAATTGTGATTTGTAGGTTTGTGACTTATGCTTATGTTTTCAAAAATATAAATTTATATGCATAAAAATACAAAAAAAAAAAAAGATTGTAAACTTAAAAAAGCTTCATACTAGCCATGCATTAAGCATCAAAAACAAAAACCAAATCCTTTAATAAACATACATACTTCACTTATCCAATTATCACTCAATATAGCGCTCAAGTGTAGCATAAATAAGGAAAACAAAGAGCATGCAGAGGACCTAGCCTAATCTTAAAAATATACCTTCATACATATAGAAAATCCTTGTAAAATACAAAAAACAAAATCCAATTAAATTCAAACATTGAATCTAAACACACACATTAAAATAACACTCACACAAATAAGAATGCATGAATATATATTGAAAATATATATATTAAAATCTTAAACACAAAGCAGTGAAATTAACTATTAGCCCAACTCCACCCCCCCCCCCCCTCCCTCACCCACTTCTATCGTTTAAAAGTAAAAACAGTTTTATTTGAACAACTAAAAATTTGATTTATAAAAACAAAGCCTTGAGTATTTATCAACGCAACTTTACTCAACTCAGTCGGTAATTGACTTTCTCTAGCTCAACTAGCTGGAGACTTTATTATTGTTTCCTCATACAAATTTTGAAATAAGCAACATCAAATGAGTATAGGCTGGCGAATGCTAATTTTGAAACTTTTCGAAATTTTCGAGATGATTCAATATTTTAGTCAAAAGTCTTGCTTATGGCTTTTTCGCCTTTATTAGGGCCTTTCGCCTTTATTATTAAATTCAAGAGTTCACACACAAAACAAGGACCAAATTGTTTTTACAGGGTGTCAAAAAATAAGTGTATAAAATATTTTTGAAATTAAAATCTTTATTGTTAATGAAAATCGGAAAAACATTAAAAACTGAAATTATAAACCGTAAGTAATAAGATATTTAGTTGGTGGCCTTCTCCAACGCGAATACACAACTTAAAGCGCTGTTCAAAATTTTGGGATTTGGGCCGCGGCTCCTCCCTTCAATTACGAGGCACAACCCTGAGTAACACTGGGTTACATCCGCTAGTTTTGTAAATTTCTTGCTTTGTGAGCTGGTGCTGAGCTCTGCTGGAAAGCCCATTATTTTCCAAAGTGCAATTGAGCCAAGGAAAGAACTACAGCTTCCAAAACGTTGCGACGATACACTTTGTAACGTGTATCCTGGGCTTTTACAATTTAATGAGCAAACAGCGAACAGGTTATGCCAATACACAGAGAAAGAAATACAGCCATATTGAAATAAACTATTTAATGGCCATATATGTTGTGTTGCAAGAAGCTGAATTTTTTTCGACCCAAAAGGGAAAACAGGCTTTAAAACGGAGAGAATGAGGATGGACGCATTTTTATTAGGGTGCGAAAAAACTCGCTTATAAACGATTAAAAATTCAATCTTTTTATAATACTCATTTTGCGATTGTATTGTATTATGACAAATACTTAAGAAATCGAACGTTTAGAAAACATTAACACTGTGCTCCTTCATGAGAGACTAAATACAATGATTGTTTTCGCTCGCGTTCTACCTAAGAACGACTGCGGTGACAAGCGCTCTCATAAAAAATGTGTATTCATAAAATCATTGCATGTTTACTCTCTCTTAAGCATTTATCATTATAAAATATGATCGCAAAATGAGTTCTTATGAGAAGATTTAATTTTTAATCGTTCGTGAGCGTATTTTTGAAAGTTCATGGGTAAACCGCGGCAAGAAGAAATCATTCATATTAGATGTTATATTGAAATTGTATTGTTGTGTGTGCGGTCAGTTAATTTAAAAAATGGGTTGAGTATTCAATATTGACAAAAAAACCTTGTTGCCTTTTATGCGAAAAGCAGCTTAAAGGGTACTTTTTAGGAAAAATAAAAAGACAACGAAACTTTACGCAAACAAAATATTGATGAAGTTCCATCTGCAAGTGATCAAAACGTTTTCGATCGGCGAAGTTCTAACCACCGACCGCAATAAAATGACGCAGGTGTTACGAACGTTTGCCTGCTTTTTAATTTTTCGTTTGAAATTCACTCACAAAGCAAAAACAAACGTGGGGAAAAATGCTCACGATCGATTTTAGATTCAATCTAGGGATGTAACGAAGCTTCAACTTCAGTTCCGAAAGATCGGAACTTCCGATTGATTTTACACCTCCGACTCCGACTTCGGTTCCGACAAATTTGTATCGGAGTTATAACGAAGATTGAAATGTACCGGCATATACGATTTTACTTATCTCACACACGAGCACAGTTCTTCATTCAATAATTTTAATTGCTTATCAACTCTCAAGATATTTTCCTATTGCTACGTACACTCAGAAAAAAGTTTCTCGGAATATGATAAAAATGGCATCATATAGAGAAAAATGGTATAGACTTTGCTCCAGAGAATGCTATTCTCTAATTGCGATACTAAAAATTCTCTAAAAATGATAAAAAGCTTCCATGAAAAAGATAAATATATAAAAATATATCGTTTTTAGAGAAAAATACCTTTATTTTTGAGAAAAGATTTGTTTTTATTGAAGAAAATACTTCTCATAGTGAATTTTTTATCAAAATATAAGAAAAATTTTTAATTTTCAATAAATGTTTCTCAATAAATGAGTTCAGCCTGAACCAGAACCAGTTCCGCTCATACAATCTTACTATCACAGTGCTTTTTTATATGAAAAAATTGTCAGCCTAAAAGTATGCACACAAAAATTATTTGATATATATCAGTAAGACACATTGACGACGACTGGAACAAAACAACATTTGAGGTAAATGTAAAAATGTTGTCTTATCGTCTGCTATTGAATTATTTTGAACACGACCCGTCATATGACGGGCTTACTAGTATTTACTTAAAATTTTCAATGCTGATTAGAGATAGTGAAAACTGTACTATGTTTATTATTCTTTTTGGCTCCGATAAATCAAATTTAAAAACTCCGGTTCCGATAAACTCACCTCCGTAACTTCCCTAATTCAATGTATATAACATGAGTTTCTCATTGAATTTTATAACGAGCGGTCACAACCAACAAACAGTCACGAGTGAGCGAACAGACAACGATAACAGCGAAGTGTTTTTCTTCGCGATATTTACGTATATTGCTTTTGTTTGTGAAAGATCGTAACTGTTTTTGTTTGCGACGCAATTTTTTCACTCATGAAAATTTGAAAGCAGGACATTATTAGTGGTGTTAATATATGAGAAAACAATCGTATTTTGATCGTTCTTCGCACCCCGATTTTTATGTCAAAAATTTTTCAAAAAGCCAGCCAAAAAAAAAAGAAATTATCAGGATTTTCGTCAAACGTTTGCTAAAATGCAACTTTGCTTGCAGCCTGAACTTTGATTTGAGTTCAAATATAAATAAATCATGTCAAAATATTAGTAAATATTTAGGAAAAACCACAATTGTTTTAGAAGTAGATAAGGAAGATTTTCAGTTGCACATAAATAATATGTAATATAGTGTGTCGGTCTCCATAAGAAACAAATTTTAAAGGGCATCACTTATTTAAAGATGACCCTGAGACAACTCAAAAAAAAAATTGTTTTGGACCCCGGAAAAACCGCTTAAAATTGTATTTTTCTAAAACTTTTAGACTTTCGAGACTTTCTAATTTCATTAAAAATGTTTTAAGAAAATTGATTTTATGAGCTGTTACCTTACGTGTTCAGGTTAAATCAAGGTAACAGCACTTACCAGTCGAAAATGGCTTAAAAAAGTTAAGCATTTTTTAAGATACATCCTTTCCAAAGATCTTACTCAAAATACTTAAATTAAGGAAAACATACCATTTTTTCCCACAAACCGACGACGCATATATGCGTCGCAATTTGTTTTGTACTTTATATAAGCGTGACGCATATACGCGTCCTGCGGTTTATACAATAAAATACTTTACCATAAACCGACGACGCGTATTAGCGTCATACTATCCCTGACGTCACTGACTCCAAAAAATACGTAAATATAGCATTAACTCTAACATTGAGCTAGAATGAACTCATTTCATGCAAATTTATCATCTGGTTTGTAGCCACCCCCAGCCTGATCACTTCGGTCGTGAACGCGTTAAATGTGTCAAAAAAATTTTACTTTTTGGAGCCTTATGGAGGTTATCTTTAAAATAAGGGGCATCTCTCAAACTTTTTTTCGACCCACTGCACTGAACAATAACTAAATGAGAATATTATGGAATAAAATAAAAAAATAAATACTCAGAAAATTAGAAGTTATTTTATATACTTTTTAAAAATGGATATAACGGGAATTTCTTGAAAAGCATGTACAATAGGAATGATCTCTACCAAAATCTGGCCACACTATACCTATATTTTGTAAAACGAACGCAATCACCTCACTTGGAGTTTTTTGTCTGGCGAAATAAAAAAAAAAATTCTGAATTATATCCAATAGTACCAACAAAGAAATAACCGTTGTAAATAAATTGATCCGTTTTTAACAGAAATTTGGATACACTTATTTTCTTGTCACCCTTTACAATTAAAATGGAAAAGGGTTTGTAAAAGGAATTACACATTCGCAAACTGGTACGTCGAACAACATGGCGAGTTCGATCCTTTAAAAGCTTTTGATAGTCGTTGGAAATGTTCAACGCAAATTGATTTGTATTAAAATGTTAAAATTTGAAACTTTTCAGCTCCACGATGTAAATTTGAAACAAGTATTTCACTAACATTTTATATAATTTACAAAGGACTAAATCGATTGATTCTGATTAGATCAAGCTTCTCATTTCGATGGAGAAATGAAACATATAATTTCACCTCAAAATTGTAACCTCAACGTTTTCATTAAAGACCCTTTAAAATCCATAACTATGGTATTTATATTGTTTTGCACTAATTTTATCGCTCTTTTTATCTATTATGTTAATAACACATTAAAAATGTATATACATATAAACGTTATATATATATATATAAATAAATCAGTGATATAGAAAATGTAAAAATACGATATTGATAACATTTTGAATAATAACACCGCTCTGAAACAGTTATTTTCTTAGAACATACACTACTTATTATAGTAAAACAGCATTTTTGTATTTCGTAACACGCTATCGTGAAAGTAACATTGAAACAAACATTGATTGACTGCAGAATAGCAACAAGCTATATTCGGAGAAGTATTTAAGAATACATAGGTTCAAGTGAATAATGCCCAAAAATCCTCCACACAAATTTGGGCGTTATTTCACTGTGAATAAAATATGATTTCTTTCATTTTGGATTTTATTTCATCATTATATCATTATTTTGGGTTTTAATGAGCACTCAATATAAGCTTTATTCAAATTGTGGAACTTATTTTCAATATTTCACTACTAAATAAGACCCCAACTATTGGGAATTGTTTCCTTGTTTCATAATTTTTAGTATATTTTGTTTTTTTATGTTGAAATGTTGATGCAACATTTTTGACCCATTTTTCACCAAAACTTTTATTACTAATTTTTGGCATTTCTTTCTTTGAACCGTTTATTTTCACATAAATATTATTGCTTGTACATACAAACATGCACAGACACACATTTCTGATAGGTTTTTCCAGTAATAACAAAATTCTTAATTTTTTTATTTTTTTTTTTTCAGTATTTAATTAAAAAAAACTTACATGTGAATAAAATATCATTGACTATATAAGGTTTATCTTTAGGCGATTATAAACCGTTAGAAAAACGATTAAGCATGTATTAATTTAAAATTAAAAATAAAACAAAACAAAAAAGAATAAAATTAAAAATACAAAGCATTAAAATTAAGTAATACAAGAATAAATTTTTTATTTGCAACATTTTGTAATGTATTTGTTGTAACACAAACACAGGCAAACAACAAATCTAATAAATAAAATAATTTTTAATAAAAAAAAGAGAACATTTATTTATGCTATAGTGTATATCGCAATACGCGACATGAAGAAAACACCATCCGCGGTAAATATTTTTCTCAAAAATATTTTTTAGTTTTTTTTATACTTTGTTTTGTTTTATATGAAATTACTTGTAAAACAAAATATTTTCTTGTCTCTCATAACAATTTGAAAATTTTTAATTGTGTTCTTTTGTAGTTAAGTGGCGTTACATGAACCATCGAACAATTTAAATCAAGTCTGGTAACTCAGCCGCATAATTTTCACTACATATGTTTTTGATATTGACTGTTCCTTTCAATTCAGTGTTCCTGGAAAGCACAAGAATAAAACAGTTAAAATTCAAATAACCTAGAATGAATGAATTGTGTAAGTCACAAAATTAAGTTAGTAACTATAATAGCCGAATACATTTAAGGTTAGTTTTTCGATGTCGGCTTAAAGTTCAAACCTTGTTTATGTAACTTATGTTTGGCTAAACGTAGATTAAAGTTTAAAGTTTTAAAGTAAATCTAGCATAAATTCAACTAATGAACCTGAGATACAAGGGGCGATCTTTACATGGCAAAGTGTCTGACTGCCTCAACTTGGTAAAGCTACCATTATTCAAATGGTAAAAATTCTCAAGTCGACTCAAACTTCAAGAAAGGTGATTTCACTATTCACCTCTACTATCGACGTGAAGCCAGTTTATCATTCATTCTCCAGGTAACAGAAAGAGTCTGGTCGATTGGGTCTTGCAATGAACGCAGAGAAAACGAAATATGTCAGCAAACAGTCTCCCGATTTGGAAACCACGGCACTGTTGACAACCCCTCCTTTGAGGATGTTAAGGACTAAAGTTTCATTTTAAAACTTTAGAAGACTTTAATTTTTCGTCTAATGTTTATCATAACATATCTTTTTAAATCTTACTTCTAGTACATACATATTTAAACTGTCAGTGAGCTTAAGTTTGTAGCAAAAATAACCCACCTGTTATTTTTATTAATATTTCCAATGGGTCTAATATCTGAAATGAGATAAAAAATTTAACCAAATAGATAACAATATTCTGACATAAAAGTTCACCTTTCTTTGGTTTGATTAGTAAAATTTCCTTAAAATGGAATTTAGGAACTCTTATAACTAATTGTCCAGTAATTTGTGATCTCTGTACAGAAGCTTCTGATATTTTGACCTCTTCACTTAAAGCAATTTGAAATATTTTTCCTTTAACCGTAACGCGTATATAGTTTGTTTCCACTTCAGCGTTTATTTGAGAGGTATCTAGATATCTATTTAAGCAAAAACAAACAGTTACCTTTTAAAAATAAAGAATTACTATTAAAGACAGTCTAAGAAATGCACTGTCATGAGTAGTAAAAGTATATTAACTGCGCTGATATTTACTTGTAAACATCCAACTTCAAAACATATTCATTATTTTCATCCTGAAATACAAAAGGTAGCTTAGCTTGATTTAAACTATAGGGGCGACCACAGGGTGCAAACAGTTGTGGAGTCCAACGCTTTGGTTTTTGCGCAGCTTCTGCTTCATTTCCCCTACGACTTTCCTTGTGGTATTTTGCAATTTCG
Organism: Tetanocera ferruginea; assembly: GCA_958299015.1. Classification (NCBI taxonomy): domain Eukaryota; kingdom Metazoa; phylum Arthropoda; class Insecta; order Diptera; family Sciomyzidae; genus Tetanocera; species Tetanocera ferruginea. The sequence continues at coordinate 44,700,672 of OY282643.1, read as the reverse complement.
TGACGTATTTCGGGACAATGCTCACTTTTAGAATCCCAGAAAGCTTTAATACGTTCATCTTCATTCTCGATACTAGCCATCTTTTTCTCCAACTCTTTCCTTGATTGCTCGAAACGTATTTTTTGCTCATCTCGCTCTATGGCATAGATGGCTTGTTTCTGCACAATTATAGCACGATATTGTTTGAGCTTCTTTTGAGCCTTAAGTCTATCGGATATTTTCACATCCTCGCAATCGAAACGCTCCAACTGTGGCAATGTGGCTATAACGTATTCCCTATAATTGGGATAATCGCAACATGGATTTCCGGTTAGTATTAAATCTCTTAAATTATAATTGCCACGTAAGCTTTCAATCGATGTGAGTTCACCAATAAAATTCAGTGTTAAATCTAGTTTATTTAAGGATTCGAGTTTTTCCAAATTCTCCACACGTTCTATATTATTGACAGCCAAATTAAGATATTCCAACTTTTTGAGCTTGAAAAGATTCTCTATTTTCGATATGAGATTCGATTGCAAGAGTAGTATTTTTAAATCTCGACACCAGTTATGTAAGTGTTCAATGCACTCTATGTCCTCCTGATGAAGTGACAGCTCCTCAAGTGTGCTTATAAGTCGTTCATTATGTTCAGATTTCTTACGAACCAGGCTTTCAGTGACTATTTGAGTTGCAAATTAGGAATTGGTTTTCATTTTATGAAGGCAAATACTTACTTTTAACCATTTTGACTGGACTTTTGTTTTCCAAAAATACAAAACGTACTATGTAAATATTTCTTTTTGACAAAATTATTGGAAAAACAAATGTTGCCTTGACTACCTTGCGTTAAAGTTTTCTTTTGCTGTTATTTTAGATGAAGTGCAGATGGGCAACTGACTTCTTGTTGCAACCACGGTTGCGACCATTCGATTTGTTGACAGGAATGTTGATAAAGAGCAAATGTTTAAAGAAAATACTCATACTTTTATTCTCTCAAAATTTCTTCAGGTACATGTTGCTGAGATGATGTTATATCGTTTAGCATGGGACAAAGTGCAAGTGTTAGCAAGACCGGAGGATTCATGTGGGAAAAAACATACACGTGAAATCTCAAATTGAAGCAAATATAAGCCGCTATGATATGTTATATGTAAAGTTAAACTAGAAAGTGAAAAGAATTTAAGTTGAAGAAGGCCTTGACAAAGTACATATCTTATATTCAGGTGGTTTCTACAAATGTGATTTCTACAAATCTATAAAGTATGGAGCAAACATAAGAAAAATTCCATATGGGCTTGTCCAGAAAATGGCCAACCAGAAATTTCAAAAATGTTAAAATAAAATGTCTCTGAGAGCACCTACAACTGCAATTCGAAATACATCAAAGTAAGTGTATGAAGAAACTTAATAATTTAAGCGAAAATGTATTCCTTTAGGTGCTCAATAAATTTTTAAAAACATTCATGAGAATTCTCCATGTAGCCTAGTTCTCTGTTCGTTTCATTAATTAATTTTTTAATGGCGTGAAAATTCTGACAAATCTTTTTTTACGAAGAATTTGAAAAATTTGAGAAAGTCGTGCTTCACTTCTCAAAATAGAGAAAAATAAATATACAAAAACAAAAAATTTATGACAACTGGCATTTTTCACTTCGAAGTTCAGTTGTCGAAGGCAGTTCAATTAAATTATCTTAAAAAATATTGCAAGAGAAATTTTGCGAATATTTTTCACAGCGGAATAGAGTACTACATTGAGGAACTTGTTGAGAAAAATTTCACACATATTCCATAGCTATAGTTTTTTGTATGTAGATTTGAGTGAAATTTCACATGAAACTAAACAGAGTACTAGGCTTATGGAGGGGAAAAATGTGTAACGTCCGAACACACACAGTTCTTACCTGTGACTTAAATATTACGATTTTAAATTGATATTTAACCTTTTTTAAAACTTATTTTATTTGTAATTATTTGCTCTTCTACGCTTTCTACGTGCGAATGACCATTTAGCAGAATTATTTTAAGTTCGGGCGTAGTCTCAAAAGTACTTCTTCTTTTGTAATTTTCGAATGGACGAAATTCTAGTAAAAAATGCTTTCAAACGCATAATGTTTCAATTATAATTTTTAATACTCATGGAGGGCCTTTTAAACAGATTTATCTTAATTGAAAAACTGTTTGTGAAATAAGTAAAATATATGAAGATGTGTGTCCGAATGTAACGTCCGAACGCTATGATTTACCCATATACAGTACAGGATTGACTAAAATAAAGTCCAAGATGTTTAACTGTGTAATAAAGATGTTGGTTAACAATTTGCGCCGCAAATCAAAAATCCTCAAACGACAATTGAAGCAACCTTCAGAACCAGATAAGCTGAGAGATAATACATATATTTGACTGAGGGGAGTCAAAACCGATCGCTTCAATGTGTATTTTCCCGAGTTCAATCTTCAAATCTGATAGAAAGTTTTTTCAAAAAGAAAGAGAAATACATACATTAACCTGTACGGTCCAAATACTTTCAAGAGCTGGAATCACCAATTAATTTCCTAATTCGTTTAAATAAATTGAACTCATTTCTGCAAAGATCCAATTCGTTTCTTTTTTCGTTTAAATAAATTGAATTTATTTCTGCAAAGAGGAAAATGGGAATCTTGCGGCATACATATATCCAGAGTACACTTATGCTGTAGAGTAAGCACTTCTCACGACTTTTGAATGGCAACGCTAACAAGAATACCTTTCGGCTATCATAAATTTGTAACAGCTATAGCTCTTCTTAAATACAAAAAAACCAAAGAAGCCATTAGTCTACCTGTTGAGTTGTTTAAGAAGGGAAGTGAAGCTATATTTAAATGTATTCAGGATAAGCTTTCTTTATACTGCATATGAGATCTCGTCGAAGTATTAGCTGCGTTTTTTCCACACTTACTCCGCTCCGGTGTAAAGAAAGTTGAAAAAAACGATAAAGTTCAATTATTTTACGATAGAGGCGTGTGAGTTTTTCTGTCATTTAAATTAAAAAAATAAAAAACAAAACACAACAATGGAAGAAATTATTGAAATGTTGTTGGAATCATCCATAGACTCTGAATCATCAAATTCATCAGAAACGGATACTGATAGCTCTGGAGTGGTGCAGCCAAGTAAACATGCAACAATATCATCATTTATGGATACTGTTCATCAATATTCAAGTGATGATTTTATCAAGCATTTTCGGTTGAAAAGGAGCACAGCTTATGAAATAATAGGTTTTTACAAAGAGCATAACACTAAAAAGAGTCCTTGAAGATCATTTTCGTTTTCAGAACATTATGCAAGGTCTGATGAGTTTATAAAAAAATGTGTTAACAAAGGAGGAGTTAAGAAAATACCGGCGGAAAAAGAGGTGCTTGTTTTTCTTTGGTATATGGCAAACACGGAGCCATACAGGACCATCGCAAATTTATTCGGAATTTCCAAATTGTCTGCATGGAAAATTGTTGTGAGAGTTACAGCTTTTTTAAAAATCAATTGGACACAATTATGTTAAATGGCCCTCCAACTTTGCAAGTTCTGCACATGCTTTTGAGCAAAAAACTGGCGTTCCAGGAGTTATTGGGGCAATTGACTGCAGCGATATACGCATAAAAGCTCCACTAAGAAATAAGGAAGATTATTATAGCCGAAAGAAATGTTATGCAATTAAGCTGCAAGCTGTTGTTGATGCTGACAAAACTTTTTTAAATGTTTATTGCGGTGAGCCTGGATCAATACATGATAGTAGGGTCTTGCGAAGGTCCAAATTATACATGGACTTGTATCATAATGAAAACTTTTTTGGTAGCAATTATTTTATAATTGGTGACTCTGCATATCCATGCCTAAAATGGTTGGTAACTCCATACAAAGATAACGGTAATCTGACACCGCAGCAAAGACAATTCAATATACTCCATTCATCAACAAGGATTGCAGTAGAACACGCGTTTGGCTTATTAAAACAAAGATTTCGGAGGTTGCAATTTTTTATGGAGCACAATAATATTAAAGCAATTGTAAACTTAATTATTGCAGGTTGTATTTTACACAATATTTGTCTAAAAAGTAACGATAATTTTTCTTCAAATATCCATCCTAACATTGTGATCTCAAATGACATCCAAGTTCAAACGAATAATGCTAATTCTACTCGTCGAGAACAACTGTTTCAAGATCTTGTAAATAAACACTTGATTTTAAGTTTTCAATTCAAAAATATTTTATTTATTTAAATAAATTTTTAATCAAATTTATTTTCTCTTTGTGTCTTTTGGTTTTTTCTTCCTCAGATTTTTTTTTAAGTTCAAGCTTTTTTTCCAAATATAAACACTTATTTTTTGTATAAATTTTTTTCAGTTTCAATTTCTCAGCTAAATAGTTTTTATTTGTCATTTTATCTGTTGATTTTTTTGGTATCGGTATTTGTGCTCCATTTTCAACTTCTTCTATTTCCACTTCTTCATCTTCCTCTAGAACTTCGACTTCCCAGTCGGCTTCAACTTCCTGGTCAATCGAAACATTCATTGAAAGTGCCTTTATTTGGACTCCGTTAAGATTGAGACTGTGGTCATTCGAGACGTTAGGCCTGTCTCCAAAAAGATCGTCTAATTCTTCCTCAAAGGGAATTGGACATCTACCTGCGCCCGTTTTCTTTGCATTGTCTTTTCCTTGCTTGTACGCACGCAATAGCGACTTCAATTTAATTTTAAGCATGTCAACATTTGACGGCTGGGTCTGCAAATAAATAAAATAAGGCATTCATAAGTTTCAAGCAATCTACTCGCGCTTTTTGCTATTGGTCAAAGTGTATGTATTAAAAATCTTACCAGAACTCCTCGGCTGATTAAGTCTTCCAAGACATTTGCCATTGCGTGCTTCTTTTTTTTGAGGTGCAGAAACTCTTGCTTGCGGGCTGCGTAAGCATCCAAAAAGGAAAGCGTTTCTTCTTTTGTCCACTTTCGGCGCCTTTTAATATATATATATATATATATATAAACTTATGTAGTTTAAATTATTGTAATATATTTAATACATACGAAAAGGTGTTGTCCATATTTTTCTTTGTTTTTTATTTTAATAAAATTTTTTTTCGTATTTGACAATTATTTTTTGTTTAAAAAAACGTTACTTTATTGTCAAATATTGTAAATGCTTGGCAGCACTTCCCAGAAGTTTTTTGGTTTACGCCATCTAGCGCAAAGTTTGATAAGTTTAAATGTTGCTCTAAAAAGTTACTCCTGCTGGTTTTCTGGTGTAATGTTGTTTTTGTTTTGCATATAAAGTTTGCTCCGGAGTAGAGCAATTCGTTGAAAAAAACGCAGCTATTGTATGAATAACCGAAAAACCATAGTAAACCAGCTGATAGCACCTTAACTGTTTGGTTTCAGGCCTGAAAAGCCTACTCTCTTCAAACATTTGGAAGACAATTAGAAGATTAGTTGCTTTGGCGACTCCCCAGCATTTTGCCCAAGATTTTTTTGGAAGATGGATCGCCGAAACGATAAATGCGCGATTTTCAAAAAAATTTCAAAATCTTCTTAGCTCATTCCGGCGATAGTTGGAAGATGGTTTTTGAAAATTATTTTAAATCTATCACTGGAATAAGAACGAGACTCTGAAAAATCGTTAAAAGTAATAAAAAAGTTGAACTTGTAAAAAAATTTCATTAACCCTCATCGGTCCTTGAGACCCATAACCCTAAAAGGTTCTTTATGTATGCGCGCGCATACATACTAAAAACAGTTAAAAGAAATAAAAACACCACAAATTTTATGAATAAAATTTAAAGATTATTTATTCCTTTAATGAATAAAGCTATGGAAAAAAGCTATTTGCCAAAAACTCATGTAAATTGGTTAAGGTTTAATATCTTCTTTACTAAATTTAATTTTGAATTTGTATGCGCGCGCATACAAAGGACCGATGAGGGTTGAATTGGAATAGAACAAAGTCTGTCGAGCCCACTTTGTCGAAACAACTTTGCTGCCCAACAAATAGCTATGGACCCCTAAAAGCGATTTGTTGACCACTCTTGTCAGCGAATCGTTTACGACACCTTCTGCCGATTTGTGTGCTATTCGTAGGTGAATCTTCCCGTCGAATCGCTTAAGAACCTTCTCGGCGGATCGTTTGCGACTCTTCCTAGCGAATTTCCTAATACTCCTCTCGGCGAATCTTTCAAGCAAATCATCTCAATCCATCTCTTGGCGATTCGTCGGCGAATCTTCCCGGCGAATCGCTTTTATGGCCTCAGCTGTTTACATTTTGCGATACCAGGAAGACTCTCTGAAGAGCTTGCCAGCGATTATTTCATATTCCAAGTATTGTGGACTCTTTTGGAATGGATTTTTTTAAGGGTTTTGTGAACTCTTTGTACAATAATCTACAATTTTTTGACGAACATGTTCCACTTGGAATATCTATGGATCTAGTTGAGTTATTGGATAAGTTTTCGGTTTTGTGGACTCCTTGAAGAAAAATTTATAGTTTATAGACGAATAGGTTCCACTCGGATTATATTTTGATATACATACATATATGAGTTCGTTAGACATGTTTTGTGTTTTGTGGACTTTTTCAACACACACAAATATAATATTTTGACGAATAAGTTTATCTATTCTTGGATTATCTATGGATATAGTTGAGTAATTAAATAAATTTTGGATTTTATGGAATCTTTGGAAAAATTCATAATTTTTTGACGAAAAGGTTCCTCTTGGATTATCTATGGACCTAATGGGGTAATTGAATATGTTCGAGTTTTGTGGACTCTGAAAAAAATCTAAAATTTTTTTATGAAAAGTTTTCACTTGTATTATCTAAGAATATTGATGGGTAATTGGACATGTTTTGGGTTTTGTGGGCACTTTGCACACAAATTTATAATCTTTTGACAATAGGTTTCACTCGAATTATCTTTTGATAGATATGGGTTGTTGGATATGTTTTGGATTTTGTATACCCTTTGCACAAAAATATATATTTGGACAAAATATGTACCAACTGTATTATCTATGGATCTAGTTAGATAATTGGACATAGTTTGAGTTTTGTGGGCTTCTTGAAGAAAAATCTATAGTTTTTCTACTATTACGAATACGTCCCACTAGGATATATATGGTTTATTGGGCATTTATATATACTAGTATCGCCTGGGGTCGAAATTCGACCAATTTATTGATTGCCTATTTATAATTATATGCGAGATGATTAAAATAAGTTTGAAGCTATAACTCTTAATTGATTGGAGATATAAAGCTATTTTCTTCAAAAAAAATAATTTTTTTATTTTATTATTTTTTTCAAAAACAGAAAAACAACATTTGAAAAAAATTTAATTTTGTCAAAGAAATCATAGGGAGTAGACTTGATTTTTTGATGGCAAGAACAGTTTATAAATTTAGTGTCAAGACAAAATAAATTCACCTAAAATCCGGTATAGACTGAAAGAAAATCAAAAATGCAATTTTGAGTTTTTGTTTTTTTACAACAAAAATCATTTTTACCCCATATTTTAAGAATAAATCAAATTTTATGGTCTTTTTTTAAAATGAATAATTTAAATATAAACAAACAAAAAACGGTATTATTTTCAAAAGTTTTTTTAAGTTAACTGATAAGACTTAAATACAAAAAAAAAAAATAAATAAAATCTATTCACAGATGGCGGAGATATTGGCTTCCCAATTTAGAACATTCAATTTGAGACAGTTTTTTTTCTCTCTCTTGGCATTTGGTTGAAACACACGCTAAATAACTAACGACAATATTAAGAAAATTCATTAAAAATACTTTTGGTTTGAATTTTGCTAAAATTTTTAACACATTTAAAAGAAAAATTTATCAAACTTTTAGAAAAAATGCAAAAAAATTTAAAAACCGTTAAAATCCGACCAAGATATTCACATGGAAAGTCAAATTTTTGAGTTCAAAACACATTTTTTTACAAATTTAACAATTGATGAATGCATAAAACTACAATTTTACAAACTTAAGAACTCCCCTCCAACCAAATTTCATATCAATCAAAGAGCAGATTTTTTCTCAAAAATTTAATTTCTCTCTTAGAAGGTTGGGAGCCCCCTCTATCAGATATATCATTTATATATATATTCTGCACATCTGGACAACAAAACCTTTCAAATGATATAAGTTTCTATTGTTTTGAGTTTTAATTAATACAGGTTTTTAACTTCAAATTCAACCTTTTCCATTTCAAATTAAACTTTTTCCAAATCAAATTAAACTTTTCCATTTCAAAAAAAACTTTTTCCATTTCAAATAAAACTTTTTCCATTTCAAATTAAATCTTTCCATTTCAAAAAAAACTTTTTCCAAATCAAATTAAACTTTTTCCATTTCAAATTAAACCTCAGCCAAGAAAAAGATTTATTTTAGATTTTTATTGAATTATTATTTTTTTCAATTATCAATATTATTTTTTTCAATTAGTTTCATCCAATTATCTCAACTCCTTCTTTTTATCCTGTGTATACGGACAACACACAGACGGACAGACGGACGGACGGACATGTCCATGAAATGGACATGGATAGCTCGACTCACGTGGTGAAGCTGATCAAGAATATATATACTTTTCTAAACCGGGCTCGCTTCGTTCTATGCGTTACAAACCTTTGCACAAAGTTAATGTACCCTCACATTTCAGGTTTAGGGTATAAAAATATACTGCTAGAGTGATTTACAATCGTCAACAAATCATTGCAATTCAAGTTGATTTCTAACGTTGATTATAGTATAATCACTGAACTTGATAATTTATAACGCACACAAACTTCGTTATCTCGAGAGTTGAACGAACCAATAGTTAAAATCAAAATATTAAGTTTCAGACTAAATAAAATTCGCTTAATTGCAAAGAGTGCGCGCATAAGGCTAGAAAAATTGTACTCTATATATGCTGATAATCATACACTTAAAGAAAATCTTCAGTAAGTTTAGCAATAGTTCGGAAAAAAATGTAAATATCAAAGACTTTCAATTGAAAACACAACTTTTTGTCCTTTAAGTTTGATTTATTTTACTATATTCCATAGTTAAGAACGTCATGAGAAATAAGAGATGAAATAACGAATTGAATTAAAGGTTAACAAACTAATTCAACATTTTGGCATAAATATGCATTATGTTTTTGTCTAAGTGTAAATATAAACTTTATGAAATTGAGTCAAACTACCACTATCACTTAAGTGAATTAGTCGCGGTGCGCTTGAATAGTCTTATACGGAAATTTATAGCATTCAGACAAATGACATTGAATATCAGCTCTTGTCAGTATTGTTAATCTAAATAGCGAAATGAGTGCTAAACGTAATTCACATAAGGACGTTACATGTAATAAAGATATCTTAAGAACGCTGAACAATGCAGAAATTGAAGAACTTATGGACTTATATAAGAAAAAATATACAAAAAGTAATTTTCACTATATTTTAATGTACAATCAGATGAAATGGAATCAACAACTGCAGCATTTGGATGAAGCATCAGATGAGCAAAATCAAAAATGGATTGCATTCCGCAAGACATTTTATACTAATCGTAATGCTGATTTTCGTCAGCATGGCACATATATAAGCATTCATTGGGATATCGTAAGTGAATTTATGCTAGTTAATATTTCAGTTAAAAAGAAATTTAAAAAAAAAAAGTAGATGCAAAGTGTTTCCTGCCACTCATGGGAACCATCGTTGCAAGAATTAAAAGAGAGTTTGAACAAAACTAAGCTCATCAATTGGCGGCAAGGACCACTCTTGACAAATGTAGATCTGCCGCTATGCGACCTCTTGAAGCAAACAGCTGCAACAGCTGGTACCAGTGTACAAAGAGCCAGGACTTGTTATGGCCTAATACTGCCACATGAAAAGGCATTAAAATTAAAGCCCTTAAAGTAGGTATACAAAATTTTTTTTCGTTTAAGTTTATCTAAAGTTTTAAACTATAAAAAAATCGTTGGAAATAGTCTACCAGCTGGTTACATTTTAAAGCAGCTAAGCGCTGAAAATGCTGAATTGGTACACAATACCTGGGTCAATAAAAAAGAGGGCTCGCTGCAGTACATTAAGGGGCTGATACAGCTAAATAGAACATTAGGCATTTATACTGCTGAGCACAATGAACTGATAGCGTGGATATTTCAAAATGACTTCGCCGGACTAGGGTAAGTTTTAAGAAATTTAAAGTATGTATGTATTTATACTTAAAAATGCATATTTAAAACAAGATATTTTCCAGCATGCTACAAGTACAATCTTCGGAGCAACGAAAGGGCTTTGGCCTCACTCTAGCTACACAATTAAGCAAAGATATTGCGGAGCATGAAGAAGTTGAACTGTCTGTTTGGATTGTAAGAGAGAACTTTAAGTCTAAAGCATTATTAGAGAAAATTGGTTTTCAGATATATGTTGTAAACGAATGGATACAGTTCAACAAAGTCAATTGAGAAAAATTTAAATTTTTATTGAGAGTTCAAATAAATAACTCAAACAGTATTTTAGTTTAAATTTAATAAACTTTAAAATATGCATGTCAAACATATTAACCAATAGCAGTATACAGTTATAAAATTAACTTTTAAGTTTCTACGACTACGGTGTAAGTTGAGGACGCTGATAGCGAATCTGAATTTAATTTTTCTCTACCACATCAGATTCCCTGACAATCTGGGTTCGAAGTCCAAAACACCTGGAAGATAGCCTGCTACTTTTCTGGTAGGTCTTGTCGAGTTAAAGAATGTTCTATACTTGAAGAAATTTGCCAGACACCCCAAAATCTGGACTTATGTTAAAAAAACCGGTTTTGACTACCTTTGCTAAAAATTTAACGCATAATGAAAGACGAAACTTCAACGATATTTTTATTGTTTGGGACAACTTGAGAAATCTGTGTGTATTTACTCTGCAAATAAAACTTTTTTCAATTTTTTTTACTTTTTCAATAAACTAAATTGTATAGAGGCGCACTAGTCCTCCATGGATTCATAAAATATTTCATACAAATAATAAAAATAGTATAAAATAAAATATTCATAAATAATTCAAAAATAGGTCTGTAATTGACAAAGTTATTCAACTTTTTAGGAAAATAAATTTTTAAGAATACCACCGAAACAACTTCTTATTATAATATAAGTGCACGAGAGGTACCTTTAAGGTCTTACCAATTTCTAATCGGCTTACTTTTCTAGGAACCTCCCATACAAAATCATGTAAAAATTTAATATGGGTCGAAGGGAGGTACCCCTAAGGTCTTATCAATTTCTTTCTATTTTCAATGCACATCTATATCTCTTTTTGTCTAGCGTTCTGACCAAATTTTGTTAAAATCGGTCAACTTTTGTATGCATCTCCCATATAAAGTAATGTAAAAAATTAATATAGGTTCAAGAAATGTACCCCTAGGAACTGACCGATTTCAACCATTTTCGCAATTTTTCTTAATTAGCTTAAACTTGCCAAGCATACATAATTTCATTATCATAGGAGCACTCCTTCTATCGTTACAGAATTTTTTTACTTTTGAAATTTACACTATTTTTCACGATAAGCAATCTTAAAAATCATCAGTACCATAACGTTAGTTCCTCCAATTTATTTTTTAATTCTGGATCCAATATTTTCATCTTGACAGTCAAATTCTTGTAACTCATTTAAACTTAGAATTACTATACAAATTACACAAACCTTAAGTTGGTCTAGCCAGCGAAGCACATCGATATCGGCAAACAGCTCATACAGTTCATGGTTTCTTCGAGTTCAGTACTCGCTATTTACACACATTGGACCAAACCCCTTTCGTTTGTCTCAAACGTTACCAAAGTTTTATTAGCTTATAACGCGTTAATTTTGTTCGTCGAGAGAGAGAGATGCTTCTCAATTGTCTATTGAGCCTAAAGTAACACCTGTTATCAGAAGCTAACCTTCATTTGAGCTCAATTCTGATATTGTTGGAGGAGTTAATCATGAATCCCAGGTTCGTCAGGTGCTACAATACCTAGTCTTTCCAACTCAGGTAAACGAAGTCCTAAGCAACCTCAAAGGAGGACATGTTGTTAACATTGACATGGTTTTCAAAACGCTAACACTCTTTGTTGACACTAGATTTTTTTATCTATACTACGGTGCGATCATTCACTTTGTTATATGTACATGGCTGCATATTTTGTAAATTATCAGAATCATATTTCAGGCTGAGTTATCATAAATGTTTTATTTAAAGTACATTAACTAAAACATACTCGTACATATATACATGTTGTTTTATTATGCAAATGTAAGTGATGTATAATTTTAAGTTATTCGTATATCTACATATAGTTTATTTACAAACATCTGCTTGCATATATAAAATGTTATCACAAACAAAATAATAGAAAAATTAAGGATATACAATTTAATACATTTTTAAATATATTTACAAAATACTATTTTAAAATTTTCGTTGATTGGAAAGCACGATTTGAAAAATATTTATAAATATTTTTTCACTACTTTTGTTTAAAAGAATACTATAGAATTGATCCTTGCGCACTGTTATACCGCTTAAAAGCTTTCAAGAAAATATTTTCAATGCGATAATTTAATGAAACTAAAGATATTAAAAAAATAATTTTTATATAAAAAACTTTTAAAGCCTTTCGATAGTTGTTGGTACATATATTGGTTTAAGCCAACAGGTACCAGAAAAATAATAAAACCATATTTTTAGAGTATTGTTAAATCGATTTGGTGGTATTTTTAAGCTTTACTGAATTTAAAATTAAAAAGGTACTGTTAAAAATATGTCAAATTTAAAAACTGTCTGCGTTTGATACAAAAGAATTTTTATTTGGTATAAAAAACCTTATAACAATTTTTTAAAAATAAACTCGAATCCTTTCAATAGTAACTGAATTTCAATGGTATCAAACGCAATCATTATAGTTTCTTATATACACAAGGATCTTATAAAAATAACTTCGTTAAACCGTGTATAACGTGAAACTTTCATATATGCATGCGTTGCCTCATTAAATATTATTATTATTAAAAGGTACTAGACAAAAAGTAGTCTGCTAGCGTTGGCATTTGGCATGCCACTGCCATTCACTAATAAACTATTTGTTGTTACATATTTGCTATCGCTTGTTTTGTTATTAAAACCATTAGCAAAACCACCATTGGACTCCTTGTAATAAGGTTCAATAGTATTTTGCAGTGGATCATACTTAATGCTATGAGTTTGTGTGAGTGGTAGAACAGATTCGTTTGTTCTTGTCAGATGTTTCGCCTGAAAATGAAAAATTAGAATGATTATTTCAAATTGAATTAAGTTCTCGACGCATAGGTACTTACTCTATTGTAACATAATACACCAAAAATTGCTAGTGTCATGCCAAGGCAATTGACCCATGTTACAGGGTTTCCTAACACTAATAAAGATACTGCAATCACAAAAATGCGTTTCGAAGCGCTAGCAACTGCATATGTGAGGGGCGTGACGAGAGAGAGCACGCTAAAAGCGATAATATTTTGCAACCAATTGAGCACGCCATCAGCAAAGAGCAAAGCTATGACGCGATAATCTAGATTTGTCTGAAAAAGAAAAATATATATATATTTATTTAAGAAAAACATAGAAGAGCACAAAATGTATGTAAAACTTACTATTGTTGGATGTCTAAATACTTGAAAACTATCCACATACAGCCATATTGGCAGAAACATATATAGTGCCAGTTTTCCAAGTAAATGTAGCAGTCGCAAATGATGAATATTAGTGTCTTTGAGCACCTATTCAAAAATTGAAAATGATTAAAAATAATTGTTATTTATGTGCTATATTTGTTTACCTTTTTGGAGAATATATTCTGGAGTGAAAATCCCATGGTGGAGACTAGCGCACTTATTAGTCCTAACATATCGAATGAAATTTCAGTCATGGTGGCAATACCAACACCTGTTATAATGGGTATAAGACTTAAATAAACCAAAGATGGTTGCTTTTCTCTGAATAACAAACGAGTCAATATAACTGTGAATAAGGGCATTGTAGCTTTAACTGTAGAAAAAGAAAAAAAATTAAATTAATAGCGTTATAAAGCATTTATATAAGGTAGACAGAAGAATATTACTAACAGGATCATATTCCAAAGATTATTTTGTATGATTTTTTTTACAATAACTACTCATTTACATTTAACGCGTCAACATTTTTTTTTGTATTATCATTTTAAAAAAATACATATATTTATTTAGAAAACTCTTCTATCTTGTTACTGCATCTTGCTACTATGTCAGCCAAGTTGTGCTGTTGAACATCTAAGTGATTGCTTATCATTGCTTATCATGGAAATTATCATCAACCAAAAACAGAAAAAAAAACACAAAACATCAAAACTCTTTTATAACAATTAAGTTTCTTCACATTTTTAAAGCTTTAACATGTTGTCTTGACACACGAATAAATTATTTATGCTATTAGATAAAAAAGGCAATTTTTAAACACTATTTTCTGTATTGCATACCTGTGTGAGCATAGGATACAGGAACCTTCCACAGGGATATATGCGATGTGACCGATGCTAGAAATTTGCCCAAAGCAAGTGGCAATATAAGACGCAAGTAGTAAGGACGTGGTATATCCTGGTACTTGCGTATCTTCCACAGATTGAAGAAAGGACCACTATATAGCGTAATACTGCACAGCTGAATCATTGTGACCGTCATCGGGAACGGAAATTCATTTAGGACCATCTTACCGATAACATTGTTACTGGATGAAATGATATACCACAAAATGCAAAGGGTGAGCACGACCATGACGTGCCTAGAGGCTGTTCGTTTAGCGCTACCGCCTCCTCCCCTATACATTTTTGGAGCCAATTTATTATTAACCTTTTATTTAGAATATAACAACTATGCTTGATAGTTCATCCCGCTGGCAATTCACTTATTTAGGCTTGGCAAGAAATTATATGAACTATTTTGTAAATAACTTCGGTCGACGTTGACAAAAACTATCCAAACCAGTGTTGAGTAATTGCAGAAAATTTTTTTTGACGTTTGGAATGGTTGCCAGTATCATTAAAAATCTTAAAATTGCAAAGTCTATACTTTCATGCAGCGTTGCCAATTTTGCACGATATATATATAGTACTTTTGGTATTTTTTTAGCTATTGTGGGATGCTGTGAGATAAGGTAAAAAGGGGAAGATTACGAATTCCGGGGCGCCGCGATTTGACGATTCATTCGAAGAATACTCTTAATAAAAATAAGAATAGCCAAAGGAAAAGTTGATTTATCGATTTGTTTTCGAGTTATCATTTACATTTTTTACATTTTTTTGCTGTAAGGTATATGAAGAAAATTGGCTGCAGTATTCTATATATATAACTGATATTAATGATTAAGGTATTATTTAAATTGTTATATATTTATTAGGCTTTTAAAAACATTTTAAAAAAAAATACTTTAAAATTAAACAAAAAATTTTAAAATAGAAATTTAACGCCTTTGCGTTTCTACAAAACAAAATTTAAAACAAGTGAGTTTCATTTTCAACTACCTATAAACTCCTTTCTTTTTTTATAATTTTCTCTTATTATTCTTTGAAAAAACAAACAATAACAATTTTTGAATTGGTTTGACAAATATCGAACATATGATAAAATAAAAACTAATTCATTCAATATTAAAATATTTCAAATGCAAACTTCATCGAATGGAGTTAACATTTGGTATTCAGAGGGTCCCGGGGGTAGCTGTCTGTGTGAATCTGGTGATAAACTCTCAAAAAATTGCATTGAAAAAAAAATGTTTTAAAATATTTGCTTTAAATTTTAAATTTTTTTTTTTTTGCTTTTGAATTTAATTTGAAAAACAGTTGTGTTTAATTTTAATGAATTTGTTTCAAGCTCTATTTCAAAAACAAGTATGCTAGATATGAACACAATTTCATTTAATTTAACACATTTTTCCCTCAGTGTTTGACCTTAGATGTTTTGCTTTCTTAGTCCATATTTTCGAATATCGCCATTACAATAAACAATTTTTATAAGGCAACATTGTAGCTATAATATTTATATGAATTAACGGGATTTTCGAGTCAGTGAAAAAAATTTGTTATTTTTAGCCGATCAGTTAATAAAAAATATGCATATTTTTATCTATCGAAAAGAGGTCAAACTTTCAGCAGTTCAAAAAATATATATTTTTAGTATCTTAAAAACCTAAATTTTTTAGAAAATAACGGATCTTTTAATTGAAAAATTCAAATCTGATATTTATTCACTTATAAATTTAAAAAAATTTTTGAAATTATATTTGTATTATATATCGTTGAAAAGGCATTTAATTACTTTTGGAATAGCATGTCAATCTTTAAAATTCATTGGATATTGGCAAAGATATAGACAATTTTTTAATAGTGTGTAGTACAATGTAATAGAGTGTGAAATTAAATAAAAGATGCATATTTTTATATGTCAAACAAAAGGTCTAACTGTAAGCTTTTTAAAAAAAATATATTTTAATAAAAATTTATTTTTATTAAAAAACTCAACTTTGGAATAAATTCGCTTACAAAACTAAAAATATTGTAGCAATGATATTTATAACAAAAATATTTGAAAGATGATTTAATGACCTTTCAAATGAGATACCAATCTTAAAGATCCATTTAGTAACGGAAAAAATTTAGATGTTTTTTTGAACAGATCTTTTAACAAAAACTTTTTTAAATCGATAACTCTATAACTAATAGAGTTATCAATTTTTTGTTCGGAGAATCATGTTTTTTGTTGTTCTCTACCAGAAAACATCTTCAAATCGCGGCGCCCTGGAAATCGTAGTGGTGCCGTAAAAAGCATCACTTTATGTGAGAAAAAGCTCGTGCGAGAAAAATTTTACCACAGGTGTGATATTTACAACACGAGAAAAAACTACCACAAAATATCGAAAATAGCGGATTCAAGTCACTGCATACGCTTTCGTATTACGTACTTTGAGTATTTTGAATTAACATGAACGCACCATAAAATTTTGCGTGTAATAACCTGCGTAGCTTGAAAAGTTCTTAACCATAAGACACTTTTCTTTCATTTATTGTTCTCAATTTTAAAATAAATCACATATTATATTGCTAGATATTGTAAAAGAACAATTGACATGGTTGCGACAGAACTGCTGCTTACGCGATTCAATTATACGCAAGACGCATTAAACTTCAATTTAAATTTTGTAAAAATTTACAAGTTAAGAAGTTACACAGTCCATATTCTGGGACTTGAATCCCCTAAGTGTAAATGAATTGAAACATTTTTAAGGGAAATTTTATTATTCTTGCCGGTTTCAGTGTCAACTTATTTTAATTTTAGCCTTTAATACTCTTCGTTCAAAGATAATATATACACTAAAATATCAGATATATCCTGCGCTGAATGAATATCTAATTTTGGATTTTGTCACTATTATATTAAAGTCACAAAATATTAAAATATAAAAAGAAAAAATCATGTTTTTATATAAGAAAATCAATCATCAGCTGCTTATGTGCCTGCTGCTTTCTTTGTTTTTCTTTCGTTGTTTATGCTTGTATGCTTTGGTTTTGCACGAACTGATTGGTTCACTTTGGCAGCATTGTAAGCATTAGTTCGCATTCGGTTTATGTATGCACTATTGTTCTAGTTTACTAGTTTGAAACCAGAGGTCATAAACCTCTTTTCAATTCAGTCAATGAACTCAATCTGTCAAATTTAACGAAATGGGTCTGTGATCTGGTTAGATTTAAGTCTTATGAAAAAACGAGTTGGATCGTCTTTCTTTTTATGCTTTTACCCAATAGATGGCGTAAAATTTTAATTTTTGCATGGAAAGTGCATTTGCTTCGCCTTCTTTTCAACTAAGTCAATAAACTCAACCTATCAAACTTAACGAAATGATCGAAAAAATTTGAAATTTTGCTTGTTTCTTTTTGCTTGCTCATTTAATCAAACTTACTTTTTAACTTGTTCTTTGTTTTGGCCTCGATAAGTCCATAATTGAGTGTTATTAATTTATTTGTTAATTTTTGAAAGATCAATAAAAATACGTGCAAAATGAACAAAACAATCGGACCAAAGCGACAAAGTAGAAGAGGTTACAACTTAAACGGAATACGTCTACACTATACGGAATACGTCTACGTCTACACTTACGATTCTATCGAAACTGTTTTTTTTTCTTTTTTTCTAGATTTACGTGAAAGTGTTATGGTTGGAAAGGTTTTAAGTTCTTCTTTCTTTCTGTACATCGCTTTACTCAAAGCTGTGTGCGAAAACTGACAGAATGTGAGAAATCGACTTTAGAAATCTGATAAAGTGAAATATTTCATAGTCATACAAACAATAAATTTCATTTGTTCACTGCTTTATCGTCCAGTTTTCGATAAATTTATTTTTTTAATCACATAGCTTTGATTAAAGCGATACACAGAACAAAAGAAGAACTTAATACCTTTTCATCAATAACAATTCCACGTTAATCTAATAAAAAATGTGTCTTTTACAGCGGGTTTTAAAAAATGCCTTTTTAAAAATAGCAAAAAAAATCAATTTTTGGTGGTCAATAAGAATTATAATGAAACAAAATTTTAAAATTTTTTTAATGTCAAAATGTTAGTATGAGTAAAAAATTTAACATTTAATAAGATGTAGGTATGCATTTTTTTCTAAAATTCTAAAGAGATAATCGCCTTTTTGCCTCTTAGAGAGTACAAAGTCTAAATTGAGTTTTGAAAGAACAAGTACAATTACTGTCTTTTAAGGTTTGACGAAAGACCTCTTCAATGTGCATTAGACCGGATCGAAATTTAGATTCCGTCGGTCGGGGTCTCAAAAGTTAGAAGAACTCATTAAAATGATTTCTGCATACTTTTTTTCAAATCGGAGAAAAACCGCTGAAGCAATTTTGATTCTCTTGAAGGTCCTTTTTGGTAAAAAAAAACTGTTTTTGCTTGTAACTTTTTATTTTTCACAGAACGCATACCCACACCTGCTAAAGTATTAAATTTCTAACTTATAACAATATTCTGACATACAAAAAATTTTAAAATTATGTTCCATTATAACTCTTATTGACCACCAAAAATTGAATTTTTTGATATTTTTAAAAAGACATTTTTTTAAAACCGCTTTAAAAGATACATTTTTTTCTAGATTTACGTGAAAGTGTTATGGTTGGAAAGGTATTAAGTTCTTCTTTCTTTCTGTGTATCGCTTTTATCAAAGCTGTGTGCGAAAACTAATAGAATATGAGAAATCGACTTTTGAAATCTTATAAAATTAAATATTTCTTATTCATACAAACAATTATTTTCATTTGTTCACTGCTTTATCGTCCAGTTTTCGATAAATTTTTTTTAATCACATAGCTTTGATTAAAGCAATACACAGAACGAAAGAAGATCTTAATACCTTTCCAACAATAACAATTCCACGTAAATCTAATAAAAAATGTGTCTTTCACAGCGGTTTCAAGAAATGCCTTTTTAAAAATTGCAAAAAATTCAAGTTTTGGTGGTCAATAAGAGTTATAATAAAACAAAATTTTAACAATTTTTTAATGTCAAAATGTTAGTATGAATAAGAAATTTAACATTTAAGAAGATGTGGGTATGCGTTCTGTATACAATAAAAAGTTACAAGCAAAAAACATGTTTTTTTTACCAAAAAGGACCTTCAGGAGAATCAAAATTGCTTCGGCGGTTTTTTACCGATTTGAAAAAAAAGTATGCAGATATCATTTTAATGAGTTCCTCTAACTTTTGAGACCCCGACCGGTTGAAATTTTTTTTATCCATATAAAAATGATCCGGTCTAATGAACAGTCAAAATACAACCCTGTAGCAAAAATACAATTGCGAAACCCTATTGTATTCTTTGTAAATATCGTTGTATATTTGATCAACTGATCACAAAAACTTTTTGACTCAGCATGGATGAAGGTACTGGCTGGGTTGTGTGTTTATTTAATAAAAGTTAATTTAATTCAGTGCTTCGTTTCAATTCTTTTATTTTCTCGTACTGCTAAATAATGAACTACCCAGACTTTAGTGAAGGTTTGTTCACAATGCGTTGTAAATATTGTAAATTTTGTAAGAATTTATCAAAAACACACCACATCGTGAATACCCCTATAGTTTAGCAGCATAGATAGCTTCGTGTGATAAATCACTTTCAGGGTATTCACTTTCAGTTTGAAAGGTCAGGGTATATTAACTTTGTGCAAACGTTTGTAACGCATAGAACGAAGCGAGTCCGGTATAGAAAAGTATATATATTCTTGATCAGCGTCACCACGTGAGTCGAGCTATCCATGTCCGTCCGTCCGTCCGTCTGTGTGTTGTCCGTATACACAGGATAAGAAGGAGTTGAAATAGTTGGATGAAACTTGGTACACAGGGTCACATGGACCCAAGGATCTGCACTATTGAATATTTTTGGAATCCGCCCACGGACACGCCTACCTCCCGTACAACGCGAAAATTGAAAACTGCATAACTCAGCTCATAATAAGCCTACAACAATGAAATTTGGTATGTATGTGTTTTATATCAACACAAAGATGTTTTGAAAAATGGACGTCATCCGCTTACGAACACGCCCACCTCCCATACAACCTTAAAAATTAAAACGCAATAAATAAGCCTCTGTTTAACCTACAGACCTAAAATTTGGCACATATGTTTTTTGTAACAAAACAAAGATGATTTTGAAAAGTGGAAATCATCCGCCCACGGACACGCCTACCTCATATACAACGCGAAAATTGAAAACTGCATAACTTAGCTTATAATAAGCCAACTACAATAAAATTTGATATGTATGTGTTTTATACAAACACAAAGATGTCTTCGAAAAATGAACGTCATCCGCTCACGGAAACGCCCACCTCCCATACAACCCAAAAATTTAAAACGCAATAAATAAGCCTCTGTTTACCTCCAGAGCTAAAATTTGGCACGTATGTTTTTTATGACATGACAAAAATGGTTTTGAAAAATGGACGTCATCCGCCTACGGACACGCCTTTTTCCCATACAAACCAAAAAATTTTAAACTCAATAAATAAGGTTATGTTTGTCATAGAGAAATTGAATTTGGTATGCATGTATTTTATACCAAAACTAAGGTGTGTTCAAAAATTGGAAGTAATCCGTCTATGAACACGCCCACCTCCCATAGCGAACGCACAATAAAGGCATTAACTGTGAGCTACAGGAATAAAACTTAAGGTACACTCAAAAAAATACTGTAGTAAAAATAAATAAAAATGTATTTAAAACAAATGTAAATTAGTAACTCACCGTCCAAATAAAAATGTATTTATTTTTACTAAATTCAGTTATTTATTTTAACTACAGAAAATTTAAACTGTATATTGCAGTTAATTTTACTACAAGTTTAGTATATTTTACTACATATTTATTTAAACGATTTAAAAAAATCAAATTTTTGTGCAGTATTCAAATTGAATTTTTACTACATGTGTAGTTATTTTTACTACATGTGTAGTTATTTTTCCTTCATTAAACAAGAATTAAAAAACATATTGCTATTATTTTTTTCTAAAAAATTTAAAATATATTTGTACTAACAAATAAATACATATGACCAAATACATACTCAAATAACTACATCGTTATTCAAGTTTACATCGTTTTATAAGTGTAGTATTAATAATTACATTAAATAAAATTGATAAAATAATGTTCAAAACATAAAAAGTGAATATAAACTCAAAAACAGCAGGTGAACAGCATAAGGCCTCTTTTTAAATTATGATCACTATTCAATTCAAATCATTCTTGCAGCATCGTTAAAACTTTATGTACCATAAAAGCTACATTGAAATCTTGATGGCTTGTTGTGATGATCGTGCCCAAACACCGTCCACTAGAAAGATAATAAAATTAGTAACATAACCAATGAACATTATATTGAATACTTACCAGCATTGTGCACGACCAGTCCTGTGTGATGTAATTTATATTTTTATTATTATTCTTGGTACAATTGATTTTAAGAAATAATCAATTCTATCATTAATATTATTTTTATGTTTTGGAAAATATGTTAAAGAAAAATCAAAGGTTGCTATAAAAATACATTTTTTTCAAAATATGTTTGTGTTCAAAATTAAATACATTTGAACTAATACCAACTACATGCAACTACATATTGTAGTATTAATAATTTAAGTGCAAATGCAGTACAAAGATATCGAATAACTACATTTGTATTTAAAAATAAATAATACTGCATATTTAGAAAAGAAATGCACATTGTGTAGTTAATGTAACTACAGTATTTTTTTGAGTGTAGGTGTAAATTTTTCATCAGAATTTAAATGCATATAAAATATAGGCTTCATCCGCCCATTTACAATAAAAAGTTTTTTTTGAAAAGTGGGTTTAGGGTATTTCATAGTCGGCCTAGACCGATTTTAGACTTTCTTTACTTGTTTCTACTTATTGCTTGTCGAAGATTGACCATAGCCTACTATCACCGGGCGAAGAAATCTTTGTTTGTTCGACCAGTGGAAACAGTTTGCAGCAAACCAAGTTCGGAACATTATTAGCATTATTATAAAAAGAAAAATAACGAAATTGAAAATGCAAAGTAATAACATCACACACATCTTCTTGTTTGTGAAAAATTGAAAAAATCACACATGAGTGAAAAATCACACACCGTGTTAAACTCACACAGCACTTGAAAACATGAACTCACACGGCACTTACATAGATGCCAACCAAACTTCACACTCGAAATCACTAAATCACACAACATATATGTAAAAATCACTCGTGTGACACTCACAGCAAAAAAATCACGCACATACAAAAAAAATCACGCAAAATCACACAAACAGAACAGAAAATCACGCAAAAAATCACACACAGAACAGAAAATCACTCAGAAGCAATTCCAATTTTACAAATAATGAGATATTTTCTGTTATTTGGTAATATTAGCAAAAGCTTATTGTTAAATATTCATTAATATCTTATTTACTAGATCAAAATTAAGAAGATATGAAAATATTTGG
This sequence comes from Tetanocera ferruginea, assembly GCA_958299015.1. NCBI lineage: Eukaryota > Metazoa > Arthropoda > Insecta > Diptera > Sciomyzidae > Tetanocera > Tetanocera ferruginea. The sequence goes on along the minus strand of OY282643.1, from coordinate 44,677,571 downwards.
TAATTCAATATAATATATATCAGTGGAAATAATTTTAATTGTTTGAATTTGTAATATAAACTTAATATTAACTTTTTAAAAGTTTAAACTTTATAAACTTTTACAGTGTTGGGCTTGTTCGTTAATATACGTGTTTTCGCATTTACTTGAACGCACTTTTCAACAATAAAGTGAGTGATTAAAAAAATCACGCATGAGTGAAAAATCACTCGCTTCATTTCAGAAATCACACATTGTCACACAGCCCTCAAAAAATCACGAAAAGTGATTTATCACACGAAACTGGCATCTATGGGCACTTAAGTGATTTATCACACAAGTCTGGCATCTATGCTCTCTTGGCATCTCCTTTCGAGGTGTCAGTTTGAATATTCACAAAAAGTAGTTGTCAGAAAAATATATAATCTTGAGTTTCCGCCTTAAGTTTTAACTGGAAATACAAGTTCAATTTCTTCAATTATACTTAACTTTAACTTAAAAAAATGGAACCTATGACTTTAGGAAGTCCTGGTGGCAGTCCAGCAACCAATGCAAGTCCTTATTTGCCATCATTTCTTATGGGAGAACCGCAGACCCCAACTACACCGCGTAACAACACGTTGTCGCCAAACAAAGCTGGACGTAATCTCTCATTTGGTATCTCTTATACTCGCTCATAAGCTTTTTTAATGAAAATTGACTCAAATCATTTTTGTAGCAACATCACCAGGGCCAACTTCACCACAAGACTTCAACCGTTCTGCTATGGGGCAAAAAACGTTATTTGGCTATCAGCAGACTCAGTCGGGTATTGGCAGCTATCCAGCGACACCGCTGCAAAGTCACAATGGCAGCATATCTGGTCCGCCAACACAGGGTCTCTTTGATTCATTGCGCACCGAGCGAAACCAAGTGCAAACGCCCATACGAACAACAACTAATTCGCAACAACAGCCGTCACAATTCGGTACACCTGCATCACTTCAGCAATCTTTAACTGGCCAGTATCATATCAATCAAAGTTTTCAACAACAATCACAGCAGCAGCAATTTACTGATTCCTATATCAGTACAAACTCCTTCAATGCCTCTCGTCTCACATCCCCAATGGGTGGATCAAATATGCCCAGTACTCCACTAGATTATCGCAATGGCAACGCAGCTGTATCAATGAACAATTCCCAAATGTTGCAATGTCCTCCGACAACTCGATATACAGAATTTTGGGTGACTGTCTATGGGTTTCCACCAAGTGCCTCAGCAATGATTTTGCAACATTTTTCCCAGTGTGGCACTATCGTTGACAAGGTCTTCCCTACGCAGAATGGCAACTGGGTGCATTTAAAATTTTCATCGCGCCTTGAATGTGATAAAGCGTTAAACTACAATGAAAAGATACTTTCGAATAATATTATGATTGGCGTAACACAGTGCAAGGACAGAAACATCATCGATAAGGAAAATATATGCGAGAACAATACGTGAGTTTTTGGCAAAGACTATTGTTGGTTACGGTTTTTGATTTTGTTTTTTATTTCAGACAATCATCTAAGGTGCGTCCACTGGCTCAAACTGCATATAAAAGCGCACAAAACGATTGTGCTGTAGTGACTAGCCCTAGTGCACCACAAAAGAGTTCTGGACTCATGAACAGAGCAATGGATTTGTTTTTTGGTTGGTGAATGGTTCATATTGTAAACGGGATTACTTATTTTCATTTTAACTAAATTTTGTTTTGTTTAAAAATTGTTATGTTCATATTATTGCATATTTTTTTATAAAGGCTAGGAACACATATTTCACTAAAACATTTTCCATTTGTATATGAATATTAAATAATCAATGCTAACGATTCAATTCTTTAATAACACATTGTTTTACTTTACAATAAATTAATTAAAGAATAATAGAATGAAATTTTATTGTTAAAAAAAAAAGTCTAAATTTAACAAATGTTCCACTTTTTGGAATTAATTGCATTAATTTGTTTCAAGGGAAAGAAATCATTAGTTTTTTATATTCTTTAAGAAAGCAAACAATTCATCAAAACGTATATCAAGTCAAAACCTTTAAGTATATAAATGATTCTGACAAAATGTGCAAGCATGACAATTTAAATGCCACTATTTGCAATTACTACAGCATAAGATATATATATAAACCAGACTTGCGCTCCTTTCACTTGAATTCCAAGGTTGCTGTTGCCAGATCCTTCATTTTGGGATATTTAACATCACTGCTGTCAAGTACTGTCTGTGACCAGAAGATAAGCTTGAGCAAATACAAAACTTTGGGTGTAGAGTCCGCTTCTGCGTCTGGAAAACGATGTTCGCATTTGAGAATAGCAGCATTCAGCTCACTCGCTATCTGTAAATAATATATTAGCAAATGCTATAAGTAGAACATTGTACTCTATTAACGTTAACACGTAGAGTATTTCAATTATTTAATTTTTAAATAGTTTATTAAATTTTCACTCCGATTCGCTAACGTTAATAAAGCTGTAACTATATTAAGCCACAACCTTTTGACGATTTGATTGCTCAAGCAAATCCGAAAAAGGACTTTTCTCTGGTTTTTCAAAGGCGAGCAAAGCAAGAGTTCGCTCTAATTCGCCTAATGTTTCAGGCATATCTTCGCCTGCCTCTGAAAGTTTATTTTGTGCAAATGACAGAGCTTCCTCAACGTTGCCAGCGCTATAAGCAAAAATATTCCATATTGTTATATTAAACATGCTTTCTAACAAAAACTTCCCACATACCGTATTAATTCAATCAACTGTAGTTGCTGCAAATGGAAAAGTAAGAAGCGATCATTATCCAACAACTCTGGATGCAGCTGATTCACCAAATGTATGGCCTCTTGTATGCGTCCATTCTGTACAGCTTCACGTATGAGTATACGATTGTCAAGAGAGCTTAACTCAATAGTTGGTTCCAGACCAGCTTCTATTTGAAACTTTTCAGCGGCCTCCTTATAGCCCTCTGCATTACGATGGCAGATTGTTTATTGAAATAATAAGCTGGTGTTTTATTCAACTCACCTGTTACCAAATAGTTCATTACAAGCCGATTCATATCTGCCTGCTTGAATGGAAACTGCGCTAGTCGCATCATCCATTCTTCTTTTGTTATATCGTTTTTATCGTTGAAGCTCATTTTCTTTGATTTTCTTACTCTGCCAATTTTGAAGCGTTTATAATATATATCAGTTTTATTATAGTAATTAGCTAAATGCGTTTAGATTTGCACCACGAAACGATGTACGATTTAATTTAAATGTTTTTTCAGAAGTGATATGAAAATTTCTTAGTGTCGAGCTAGGAAAACAAAATAGTGCAGATTTGTGACAATCATCAAGGTTGTAATTCAAACATTACTATTTTGCATACATACTAAATACAGTATTTTTTTCTGTTACACACAGGGAGGGTAGATTTGTGAGAAAAAACACTTTCGAGTAATATTTTAATTTGCCGTGAGATATATGGCATTTTCTTATTAAGCGAATGATTTTTCATTCGTGTGCGATTATTTTTCTCAACTTTTGATATAAATTGATTTTTAAATCACTGTAGTTTTTCTGGGCGATTTTAAAAGACATGGAATAATTGGTGCGATTTTAATTTCTGTTAGATATTCTATGTGGTTTTTTGATTATCATGAACATTTTAATTCAAGTGTATCATGAATGATTTTATGTATTTGGCGTGTAGATGTCAACCCTAATTCTCACTAGAAATCACATTATCCCACATCAAATATACGAGTATAATAATCACTCGTTAAATACTTTGATGTAAAAATCCAACAATAATTTAAGCACCACGCAGAATATTCCACAGAAACCAAAAATACCACAAAATACCTCGCAACCATTCAAAATCACGCAAAATATATCAAAATGAGGCATAATTTTACTTTAGCGACCATGCCCGATTTTTTTTTCTTATTTTTATTAGACGTATATGGACCTCCTAAGCCCAATGGTGAAAGAAAAAATTGTCGGTCTCGATTGGTTTAGGAGACAAAATTCGCGAAAGTTTGAAAATTCAGTGGAAATGTTTAAGGGCCAAATAGACTACACAGACTGTCGCATCAAACACGTGTTTGTTGCGACGGTCTAACAGTGTATTTGGCTGTTTGAAGGTCTGTTCAGATGTCTGACAAAAATTAAAATATTTTAATTTTCGGTCGTGTCTGACGGACCTTCTGTGTAGTGTATGGTGAAACCTCACAGATTTGCGAAACTTTCGTTGTGCAAAGACGTGTTGCAGCGAAAGAAAGGATCAATTTAGCTGAATTTATTGAGCTTTTTAAATCCCTGTCGTCACTTTGGAGGATTGAAAGCAAAAAGTATTCTGAAAAAATATTAAAAACAATGAATATGAAGTGTTAGTGATGAAAATAAAGATAGAAATCATGAAGCATCGCTGTCCTCACTCATCGCGCAACAAAAGGGAACTAAAAAACCAAGTCTGCGTGCATGAAGTCTGTGTAGTGTATAGTCGTCGCAATGACAAGAAAAAAACATCTGTCTGACCGACAGTCTGTGTAGTCTATTTGGCCCTTTACGTGTGTGGAAGCTAATGTAAGCTTTTACTTTATGATTTCTTAACCTAAATGTGGATTTCTAGGGCTAATCAAAGGAAACAATGCGATATTGTAAAAAGCACAAAAACTTGAACCTTCATAATACGAAATTGAGTTATAAGAAAATTGGTATATTTTAAGGAGAATAGAAAAATTGTTATTAAAAATCGCCGCGATTTTTTTAACGCCTGCGGCGTTTTTTTTCTTTAACAAAATATTAAGTTTTGTGAAACCTATAATAAATGTTGAAAAATTGTTATTAAAAATCACCGCGATTTTTAATAACAATTTTTCGCCTGCGGCGCTTTTTTCTTTTATCAAATATTGAGTTTTGTGAAACCTGTAAGAAATGTCGAAAAATTGTTATTAAAAATCGCCGCAGCAATTTTTTAAAATTGCTGATGAGCTGTACAATCCAGTTAGAGCTAAAAAAAGCTTAGATTAGCTTCCAAACACACACAAATTTGCACTGAATTTTCAAACTTTCGCGAATTATATCTCCTAAACCAATTGACACCGACAATTTTTTTTCACCATTGGGTTAAGGAGGTCTATATACGTCTAATAAAAGTAAGAAAAAAAAAAATTCGGGCATGGTCGCTAAAGTAAAATTATTCCCAAAATGATTTAGAAATAACACACAGAATCTCTCAGCAATTAAAAAGCACACAAACTATATCATACTATACCAAATCGGTAAAAAATCCAAGAATGATTTAAAAATCACTGCCAAAATCTACAACTATTTAAAAATCACACCAAAAATCTTACGAATTAAGCAGTTTTTCAAAAAGTGCTCATAAATTAAAAAATAAGAATTTTTCTTTAAAACACTGTGCTAAATTGGAGAAATTGGGAGTTTTTGTGTTAAAATAATTTTTAGTCAAAAAAAAAAAACATTTAATAACAGGGATATTCACGATGTGGTGTATTTGCCCTTGTATTGTGTATTTTTGATAATTTTGATATTTGAAGTAAAATTACAGAAACAAAATGTACAGTGTTCAAAATACAACACTGCAGCAAAATACAATGGCGAAACTCTATTGTATTCTTTGTAAATTTCGTTCTATATTTGATCAACTGATCACAAAAACTTTTTGACTCAGCGTGGATGAAGGAACTGGCTGGGTTGTGTGTTTATTTAATAAAAGTTAATTTAATTCAGAGCTTCGTTTCAATTCTTTTATTTTCTCGTACTGCTAAATGATGAACTTCCCAGACTTTAGTGAAGGTTTGTTCACAATGTGTTGTAAATATTGTAAATTTTGTAAGAATTTATCAAAAATACACCACATCGTGAATACCCCTAATGAAATACAAACATACATGAAAATTAAAAAAATAACGCTTTATTCCATGGTTGAAACCCAAGACATCACTCAAAAGTGAATTATAACACGGATCTGTAGCTCGTTTCTGCAACTTTTGTCACCGCAATTCTCACAATATTTTCTCAATTTGACGCCATAATGACGTCATTCTCACTTGCACCGTCTCTGTAATAAAATGAGAAAAGTCGGTGACTCGTCTCGCTTGTTTCAATTCTATTTTCGTAGGAATTCAATAGCCAAAGTGTTTCTGTAAACTAGAATATGCGACTCGAGTCGGCTGAAGTTGTCACTATGTTCTGATTAGGTGAGAACAATTTTTGGTTGATAGTGCAACTTTCGATTTCAATGAAGTGGTTACTAATACTTCTACCCGGTACAAGGTATAAACTTTAATTTTTCATTTAGACTATAAATACATAATATACACAATATTATAAGTATTACAATGTATAGATTATTGAATAAACGAACTTAAATATTTTATTAATGAGATTTATTCCATGATAAAAATTTGTATCACTGCATTAAGCAACCGCATGAAAAGAATACTCGGATCTCAACGCATGGATAGGGTTTGTTTTATATATATCAACATCACTAAGTGTCAAAACATGAAAAAATTGTTTTGTTTATTTTTGTTTATTTTTTATTTTTGAAAAAATCAAAACAAAAAAAAAAATGTCAATTGTTTCAATTTTATATATTCCCTATCACTTATGTATCTTTCTCATCACAGAGCAATATTTTCTCACTTATAAATGCAGAAACACTATCTTTCGTAAAAGTGAGTATTTTGGAACGAAATAGTGTGACGACAGAAAAAGTGACTATTTGTCGAAAAAGTTGCAGAAACGAGCTACTGGCATTTATGCATCTATGCTTTTTAAAGGATTTCAAATAATAATACATGTCTGATAAACATTTCCGGTGACATGTGTTAATAGTATGTTTACACCGAAGCTTAAACACGTTTTATGGCGATTGTTTTTTGTTACAAAACACGACTTTACACCGCTTTTATCAGGTTTTAGATTGACGTTTTTGCTTTAACTTCATCCATTTTTTTTCCACTTTCACTTATAATTTTCTCTTCTCTTTTGCTCATATCCCCTTTGGCGCTGCCTCGCTTAATTTTCCCTTCACTTTCCATAGAGTGTTTTGTCCTTTACAGTGCTTTAATGGTGTTTAATAATAAAACGCGCTGTGAGGTGTTTAATTTTTGTATGGTAAAACACTCACAAAACATCGTGTTTTGGCTCTTAACCGCGATAAATGCCTTTAACACGTTTTAGAGGTTTGGTGTAAACCTACTATAAAACTACATGTTCATCCAACATGTTGTTCGAAAATCAAATGACATGTAGTATTGTTTGAACGTATGATCACCAGATCAAAAATCGTGAACGAGTAAAAAAATCTGCGAAGGGCAAAACAAAAAATATTTGAATAAATTCTTCATCCTAACTCCTTTTATTTTCTTTTTTGGTTTAAGCAACTCTTCTTCCTCCTCAAAAACTTAATTAATAGCTGCGTTTTTTCCAACATCCAAATCCGATTTCCATACAAAGAAAATCTTGCGTGCGATTCAGATTATGTTTTATTTTATCACGGCCAGGTGGCGCAAGATCGCATAAGTGAACGTAAAACCAAACAAAAAAAAAACAAAAGACGTAAACAAATGTAATCAAATGACAGCTGACTGAAAAATATGGAGAGAACTAGAAAGTGAATATCTTTAATTTTGTTTATATTATATTAATATTAAATAAACAATTAATTTTTATTTAGGTGGCCATAACAATCAGTAATCTGGCTACGGCCGACTTCATCAGCTCTCGCCTGGCGCATCTGCTTCGCCTACGCCTCTAATTTATGTCACCAAGCGCGGTTAGGTCTTTCTTGGAATGGTAAATCCATCGGAGTCATGGTCTTCCTCTTCGTCACTCTTACAGCTCGTGGCTTATTGGAATTCGATAGTCGATGTCGCCAACTCGAACAGGATCAAAGACTTTGTTTTTCTCCAACACATCAAGAGCGGCTGCATATGCGCAATAAAATTCTATAGACATGTTAATAAAATTCTTTTGCATTAATTTCCAAAAATAATTATGAATGTCGATCAAGCTGGTTGGAGTGATGCATCTTTATTAGATGTTGTAACGGCAGTATTATCCATAAAATAATAATTTGTAAAAGTTTAACTATGTGTCTAAGATCTAAAAAAATGCATGCATAGACGAATGTGTGTTCGTATTTTTTTATTGTTAACAAATTAAAATTTGTGTAATGTACAATTTTGGTCAGGACGGTTCATCTACCAACAGCATGATGGCTGACTTCGTAAATGAATTTAAGCAAAGCATCAGTGTGTTTTTCTTTTCATTGGTGCTTAGAAGTTTCACCAAAACTGTGCAACTAAATCGTGCTTCAATATAACAATCCAGTTGCGCAGTTTTGGTGAACCTACCAAGTACCAATTAAAAAAAACACACTGGAGCTTTGCACAAATGCATTTACGAAGTCAGCCGATCTGTTAAGCTGCCGTCTGTGGAGGATTTCTTGTACATTCCACTTGATGCGCATTTCAATCTTTTCGTTTAGAGAAAAACAAAACTCAGAGCAATACGGTGTCTTCCGGCAAAGCGAACATTCTGCTAAAATAAAGAAATGCCGATAAAAAATTTTATATACGTTGTGAGATTATCGATGTATTTACCTTTATAGCTAAAATTGTTTCAATTCCACACAAGGAAGCGAAAATATAATGTGTTCCGAGTACACACAGTTGAGTTGTTCCAGCAAATTTTGCATATTTTTGAGCTTATAGAATTCAATTTAAAGAAGGGAGTTATTTTCCTTGTTTTGTAAATAATTTTATAAATAATTTATGACAGTGTTGTTGACATTTATTACGTTGTTTTGAAGCACCATCTAGCTGTGATTAGCTAACAGAGTTGCAAACCAAATCAAAATCTAGATTAGGATGTTGGAAAAAACGCGGCTAATAATTCGAGCAAGAAATTGTGTTGCTATTGTTATTCTGTGTTCTCTTTGAGAGCTGAAAAATAATGAAGTTTCTCCAAAATGTAGTATGTGTGAAAGCACATTAAGAAAATACCGTTATTTTGTATAATTAATGTCCTTAACACTAATACTATGTTCACACTGAGATCAAATTAGGTAATTTCGAGCTTTTATGTAATTTCGACTGAAATTATCTAAAAACTATGGTAATTTCCCATACAATTTGTTGATTTGGAAATTACCTCAAACAAAGTAATTTCGTTTAAATTACTCACGAAATTAGGTAAAAATGCACTGCAACCCTGAAATCTGAATATAGAGTGAATTAAACACAGCCTTTTTGTGACGTATTAACAATCATGTTATCCATTCCAGCTGAGCCGTCAAAATTATACATGACATATGAGAATGACCACATTCAGATACTTAGCTGTTTTGACCCTTCGGTTAGCAACCCATTCAGTGAAACTTAGGTGAGCGATGTTTTCAATGAATTAAAGTTGCACAATTGATAACATGTAAAAATTATACATGACACATGAGAATGACCACATTCAGCTACTTAGCTGTTTTGACCCTTCGGTTAGCAACCCATTCAGTGAAACTTAGGTGAGCGATGTTTTCAATGAATTAAAGTTGCACAATTGATAACATGTGTATGGCTTTATGAGAAATAAATTTGCAAACTTACTATGAGTAAGAATTTTCTATTTTTAATTGAACATTTAAGTTGGCAACTGTCGAGAGTGCTGAATGTGGCCAATAATGAATTGAAAAAAAAAATAAATCAAACGTCAAACGAAATTATCCAAGCCCAGTGTGAACACTTTTGTACAATTTCGAAATTATCTCACGAAATTACATAATTTGAGCTCAGTGTGAACATAGTATAAGATGGGAAACTGGGTCTGGCCAGACCCTTTTTTCTGGTCTTATACTATGTTCACACTGAGATCAAATTAGGTAATTTCGAGCTTTTGTGTAATTTCGACTGAAATGATTTAAAAACTATGGTAATTTCCCATACAATTTGTTGATTTGGAAATTACCTCAAACAAGGTAATTTCGTTTAAATTACTCACGATATTAGGCAAAAATGCACTTGCAACCCCGAAATCTGAATATAGAGTGAATTAAACACAGCCTTTTTGTGACGTATTAACAATCATGTTATCCATTCCAGCTGAGCCGTCAAAATTATACATGACATATGACAATGGCCACATTCAGATACTTTACTTTTTTGACCCTTCGGGTAGCAACCCATTCAGTGAAACTTGGGTGAGCAATGTTTTCAATGAATTAAAGTTGTACAATTGATAAGATGTACGGTTATGTGCGAAATAGTTTTGCAAACTTACTTTGAGTAAAAATTTTCTATTTTTAATTGAACGTTTAAGATGGCAACTGTTGAGTATCCTGAATGTGGCCAATAATGAATTGACAAAAAAATAAATCAAACGTCAAACGAAATTATCCAAGCCCAGTGTGAACACTTTTTTACAATTTCGAAATTATCTCACGAAATAACCTAATTTGATCTCAGTGTGAACATAGTATAAGAAAAAAACAGAATTGAGTGCGTTCGCACGAACTTAAACTTATATCTCAACACCATAGATGCCAACCAAAATTCACACTCGAAATCACTAATACTATGTTTACATATGGAGATTAAGAGCAAGTAGATTAAATCTAAACTGTAATCTAAACTGTTTACACTAGCTTAAAGAGATTAACTTTGACATTTCGTTGTTTTGTTTTGTTCTTTTGTCTTCAGCCTTAAAGATTCCAATTATGTTCAAATAAGCAAACATAATAACAAATAAGTAAACAAACGATTAAAAGTAACATTTATTTTATTAATATAGTTACACGATTAATAATTTATGTTAATATAATAAATACAAAGTGTATAACTAATAAAAAGTAGCTATTTCGCCGATTGGTCCGGTTGAAGCACTGTTTCTGTCCACAACTGATGGTATTTTCTTTTGCTGCCTGACCTATGATTAATAAAAAGCAATTACATTATTTAATACTAATTTTTTAATTCCACAGTACTCACGTTTTTGTAGCCATATCGAATTATCAATGATTTTCACAAATTTTCGACAATGTAAACAAAAAAAACAAATTATATATAAGCAATTGTTTGACATTGCGTTTTCTTGCTTCTTTACAGGGTTGTAGTTTTTTAAGGAATTATCGCTACTCACAGCGTTGCAAACCTTTTTTGAGGAGATTAGCAAGTAGATTAATTTTTAATCTCGTTCTGAGGGGATTAACTTTTGTATGGTTAATCTCGTCAAATTCAACAAGATTAGCGAGTTAATTTCGTCAAAAGGCTTAATCTCTATTTAATCTCCATATGTAAACGTACTATAAATCACACAATATATATGTAAAAATCACTCGTGTGACACTCACAGCAAAAAAATCACGCACATAGAAAAAAAAATCACGCAAAATCACACAAACAGAACAGAAAACCACTCAGAAGCGATTCCAATTTTACAGCATAAAAGAGCATTTAATGCCATACAGTTTTACAAATAATGAGATATTTAGGGTGCTCACAGTTCTGTATTATCTGCTCTGTTAACTTTGCCGTCTATTAACTTTAGAACATTTTAGCACGTGTTAACTTTGATTGTTTTTGTTTTACGTACAAACTTGAGATACCACTTGTTGCTAAAGTTATCTCACTTCTGCTCATGTCTTTCTTTTGTGTTAATGTGGTATTACTAATCAGCTGATTTAATTATGTTTAAAAAAATGAAAAAAGAATGGATCATCGAAGAAGGAAGTACATTTTTCCATAATTCTTCGTTTCCGTTCATTCGAGGCATGATTTTGAACAAATTTAAAATTTTTGAAAACTATTTTTGCAATTTAGCTCCAAAACACAAAAAGAGGTGCTCACAGTTCGATTGAAATATCTTTCTAAAGTTGCCAGGTGTTAACTTTAGAAGCAAACTGTGAATTCCCTAATTTTCTGTTATTTGGTAATATTAGCAATAGCTTATTGTTAAAAGTTCATTAATATCTTATTTACTAGATCAAAATTAAGAAGATATGTAAATTTTTGGTAATTCAATATAATATATATCAGTGGAAATAATTTAAATTGTCTGAATTTGTAATATAAACTTAATATTAACTTTTTAAAAGTTTAAACTTTATACCTGCGCTAGCAAATTTCAATTGCAGTGTTGGGTCTGTTCGTTAATATACGTGTTTTCGCATTTACTTGAACGCACACTTCAACAATAAAGTGAGTTATAAAAAAAAATCACGCATGAGTGAAAAATCACTCGCTTCACAGCGTTACCAGTTTTGCACTATAAATAGTGCTTTCGGTATTTTTTGAGCTCTTGCGAGATGCTGCGGGAGAAAGTAAATATCATCGCTTTATGTGAGAAAAATTCTCATGCGAGAAAATTTTTACCACATGTGCGATTTTTCCCACGCGAGAGAATAAAAATACCGAAATTACCACAAATACCTCACATTACCAAAAAGAGATTTCTACCTACTGTGGTAGAAGTACGCTTGAATGAAATGTGTACAGAAAAGGTTAACTGAGTGAATGCGCTTGTTGATGCATTCTTCATTCTTCTTGTTGGTAGTTTGTTTGTGTTTAAAGTGTTTTCAATATTTAACAACAAAGCAACGTAAATAATTTTTAAGAGCAAAGTGAAAAATAAAATAATTATGTCTGGAAGAAAAAGATCATTGTCGCAAAGTTATTCAAAAACTCTGTAAGATTAAAGTATTTTTACATTTTAGGCGCATTTAAATATTATGAATGTGTTAAAAGAAAAATTATGATGAGCAGTGCGAGGACTGCTATAAGGCTGGAGAAATTTTTCTGAGAAATAATTTTTGAACTCAATAGAGAATTGAATTATTAAAAATTATTGTTTTATTAACTGTTGATAATTAATATGTTGCAATTTAAGTTTACTTTCATTACATAATTTCATATTTTGCTATAAACACCGCTTAAAGTGATATTTTAAGCAACTTTGAGGTATTTCATTGACTTGCGGTAATTTTGTGGTAATTTGCACGATTTTGAGGTAATTTGAGGTATTTTATTGACTTGCGGTAATTTTGTGGTAATTTGCACAATTTTGAGGTAATTTGAGGTATTTTTGACGTGTGGTAATTTGAGAGAATTAAATGCGAGAATAAGGTAATTTTGGAGGTATATTCATCTGACAACGCTGTCGCTTCATTTCAGAAATCACACATTGTCACACAGCCCTCAAAAAATCACGAAAAGTGATTTATCACACGAAACTGGCATCTATGCTCAACACATAAGCTCTGCTTGTAAAAAAAAATAGCATCTTTTTACTAACTTTTTGATTTGATAATTGCAACACTGTAATTGGCAAATTAATTTTCTCTAGTGTGGTTAAATTATTTATTATTTCTTCTAAACTTTATCGGCTTATTTAAAGCAATAAGTTTATATAATTGAATATATAATAACATTTGAACCTGATGCTGAATTGAAGGTCGTAAATTAAAACATCAAATATTCGTATAAAGAAGAAAACTTTCTGACCAGCATCTGTCGTCTGAGTCGGGCGAGCAAAAAACCAAAATTAATTTCAAATTTAATAAGATGTCGAAGAACTTCTCGGGGTAAGTTTATTGTGTGTCTACTTAAGTTTTACCTTTTTAATCATATAATAAATAGACGAGACCGAGATCGTGAACGGGACCGTGACCGTGAACGTGAAAGAGATCGGGACAGAGATCGTGAGAAACGCCGCTATTCGCGGAGCCGGTCTCGAAGCCCAATGAGTCGCTTATCCCGCAATGAAGAACGTCTCAACAGAAATCGTGATGAACGCAGAAGGGAACATGATACAAGAGGAAATGACCGCAGGCGTGATGAGAAACGCCGAAGACGTTCTCAATCAAGGGAATACGAGCGGGAAAAAGTGTATGTTTTTGTTTCAAAATTTGTTAAATAATGTATTTAATAGCTTATTTTATGAGCAGGCGGCAAATTGAAAGAGAACGTGAGCGGGAGCGTGATAAAATTCGTGAGCGCGAGCTAAGGGATCGAGAAAGAGATCGTGAGCGTGATAGGGAACGTGATAGAGATCGCGAGGTAGAAATCCGCCGTATTGCTACGCCTCCAATAGTCAAGTCAAAGAAGGAATCAAGCAGTTCATCTGATGAAGAAATCGATAAGGAAGAAGAACAGCGCCGCTTAGAACTTGAGATGACTAAGCGCCGCGAACGAATAGAACGTTGGCGAGCTGAACGCAAAGTTAAAGAGCTGGAGGCAAGCAAAAAGGATATAAAATCGCTAATACCTCTTAGTTCAAGTGCGTCGAAAAAATGGAACCTTGAAGATGAGTCTGAGGAAGAGGATAACAATGGCACAACTGTCGAAGTTGCTACTTTGAAAAAGGAACCAGATTCTCCGCCATCGAGATTCCATCGCATCAAAAAGGAGGAAGAAGATGATGATGTCGTAATATTGGAAAAGCCTAAAGAAGAGCCTCCGATGGATGTAGAGCCTTCTACTAAAGATGACGATATAGATCCACTTGATGCTTACATGCAAGAAGTCGACAAAGAGGTGCGAAAAGTAAGTCACATTGTAAACCAACCAACTCAGCAAAAGCAAAAGGGCGTTGTAATTCTAACTGGCGTTGCTAAAAAGACTTCAAAGACCATCGATAAAGGTGAGCTAATAGAGCAAAATCAGGACAGTTTGGACTACTCGAGCGAAGAAGAACTCGAGGACATCAAAGACACGGCAGCCAATTTAGCCAATAAGCATCGCAAAGAATTGGCCAAGATTGATCATACCGGCATGAACTATGCACCATTTCGTAAGAATTTTTATGTAGAAGTGCCAGAGTTGGCGCGCATGACACAACAAGATGTGGAAAAGTATCGTGCTGATCTGGAGGGCATACAGGTCAAGGGCAAAGGATGTCCAAAGCCTATTAAGGCAAGTTTTCTTTCTTTTCACTAATACACCAAATGAAGCACATTTCATTTGTTGCTTATGTCGCGGTATAGTTTTTAATATTATTTAAAATATTCTATTATTCCACAGACATGGGCGCAATGTGGTGTTAGCAAGAAGGAAATAGACATATTTCGCAAGCTCGGTTTTGAGAAGCCAACTCCCATTCAGTGTCAAGCTATTCCCGCCATCATGTCTGGACGGGATCTTATAGGTATTGCTAAAACTGGCAGTGGCAAAACGCTTGCATTTATTTTACCACTGTTTAGGCACATTCTCGACCAGCCGGCACTGGAAGATGGTGATGGACCCATTTCCATTATAATGGCACCCACCAGAGAGCTCTGCATGCAAATTGGCAAAGATATACGTAAATTTGCAAAAAGTCTTTCACTGCGAGCAGTCTGCGTTTATGGTGGAACCGGAATATCCGAACAGATTGCAGAATTAAAGCGTGGCGCAGAGATAATCGTTTGCACGCCAGGGCGTATGATTGACATGTTGGCAGCAAATTCAGGACGTGTTACAAATTTGAGACGTGTTACATATATTGTATTAGATGAGGCAGATCGCATGTTTGACATGGGTTTTGAACCGCAAGTAATGCGCATTATTGACAATGTGCGACCAGATCGACAAACAGTCATGTTTAGCGCAACATTTCCGCGTCAAATGGAAGCGCTGGCACGCCGCATTCTAAAAAAACCCATTGAAGTGATTGTTGGTGCTCGTTCAATAGTTTGCAAAGATGTTGAACAAAATGTGGCCATATTGGAAGATGAGGCGAAATTCTTTAAGCTACTTGAACTGCTCGGAATATATCAGGAACACGGTAGCATTATCGTGTTTGTGGACAAACAAGAAAATGCCGATATATTGCTAAGAGATCTAATGAAAGCCTCCTATCCTTGCATGAGTTTGCATGGCGGCATTGATCAGTTCGATCGAGATTCAACTATTCTAGATTTTAAATCTGGAAAGGTTCGTTTATTGATTGCCACATCTGTTGCAGCACGAGGACTGGATGTCAAAGATCTAATTTTAGTTGTCAACTATGATGTCCCAAATCACTATGAGGACTATGTGCACAGGTGAGTGAGGCTCATCTTTGGGAAATTCTTAGGTTCAATGGTCATCATATTTATAAATTTTTCTGAATGTTGAATTATTTGCGCTTGAGTGTTTTTTAAAGAGGTGTCTTGTGCTTCACTTTCATCATTGATGAAGACCTGAATTAGTCAATTTACCTTCAGAAACTTCTTGGAAGATTTTCCTAAATGATTTTAGTGTAAGTGCTAGCAAGACGTGGTTCACTAAGACTTGCAGGATTGCAGTCAGGTTAAATGAAGAATCCTTTTAGAATTGCAGTCAGATCCAAAGAGAAAGTTTTTCAGAATCGGCTTATAATAGGAATGAGAACAAAATGCCCTGAGTATTCTATACGCGTTATTTTTGTAAAAAATAAGCTTGAAAAAAAAATGGGAATGCATTCGCCGCTTTAATGCCTTTATTTTTATATAGACTCATCTAATTTCGTTTCTTATTTTCTTCAGATGTGGACGCACTGGTCGTGCTGGCAAAAAGGGTAGCGCCTGGACATTCTTGACTGCAGACCAGTCGAAATTCTCAGGTGATATAATTCGTGCTCTTGAGCTCTCTGAATCGAAGGTTCCAGCTGATTTACAAAAACTATGGGATGATTACAAATCTTCACAAGAAGCTGAAGGTAAAAAAGTGCACACCGGTGGAGGTTTCAGTGGTAAAGGATTCAAGTTCGACGAACAAGAAGCTAATGCCGCTAAAGAGAGCAAAAAACTGCAGAAAGCCGCATTAGGCTTAGCCGATTCTGACGACGATGAGGATATTGAGCAGGACATTGATCAACAAATTGAGCAACTATTTGCTGCCAAGCGTACTGTTAAAGACACCTCTGTGCCAACGCCAATAACACTTTCGACATCAACGCCAGCACCTGGTGCTACTGCAATGTCCGCGCCAGTCATATTGGCAGTATCTGGTTCAGATAAATTAGAATTGGCCAAGAGACTTGCGTCCAAAATCAGCACTAACAAGAATCTAAGCTCCGATGGTAAAGTAACAACGTCAGTTGTTGCCGAAGCGGTACCCAAAGTCAGTGCCAGCAATCCACCAATGTATACAGCACGCAATGTTGTCGAACAATTGGCTGCCAAACTGAATAACAAATTGAATTACCAACCAAAAGAGGATGAGGATGGTATTGTGGGACTGCTGCCTAACCAGCCGAATTCATTTACCAAATATGAAGAAGAATTGGATATAAATGATTTCCCGCAGCAGGCACGTTGGAAGGTTACGTCCAAAGAAGCGCTTGCTCAAATTTCTGAATATTCGGAAGCAGGCCTTACAGTGCGGGGCACATATGTTCCAGCCGGAAAGAATCCACCCGAAGGAGAGCGAAAGCTATATTTGGCAATCGAAAGTTGCAGCGAGTTGGCGGTGCAAAAGGCTAAACGTGAGATCACACGCCTGATTAAGGAGGAACTTCTTAAGCTGAGCTCAGCTCATCATGTATTTAATAAGGGAAGATACAAAGTTGTGTAATAGTATCATACATTTAAAAATTATAATAACATTAACATTAATCGACGAACTATTCAAGTCAATATTTGACTTAAACCAATTGAGGAAGGCAAATTTTATCGAAAAATAAAATTTTTTAACTCACAATTTCGGGAATTCACTAAATGCTCAAGAAAAAACCAAAGCTTGCAAAAGTGGCAACGCTGTCAAACAAACTTTTGTCAATAAAGTATTGTGAAACTTAAAATTTTAAAATTTAACTGAGGTGCTGTGCCAAATTAAAAAGAGTTCTTTATTGAATTTAAGCAAAAATAATGTAGCGTTTTTCAAGACAAATATTTGCAGATAAATTATTCTTTTAGTTTCTTTACATAAATAATCATCAATAATCATTCAGCGATCCTTTTTATTCATTCAGCATATAAATATAAATTTACATTCTGAACAACAGTGTTCATTTGAGCTTGCAGAATAGCTTGAAATGAAAATCTGCACAAACCAAGATAAGTGCTGACATATCGCACACTAAATACAAAACTCAAAAAACATGACTTTTCAGGAGAAGCGAAAAATAAAACCCTTTGGTTGAAACCATGGTTGAATAACAAGGTTGCTTCAAAACTGACTGTGCTCTCTTTCGCTTATCCGAAAGTGTCAAAATCAAATGGCTGCTGAAAAACAACAGCAACAACAACAACAGCTCAAGCAGTTCGCTTTGACATTTACGGCAGTCACGCTCTCCGTCTTGCTACTACCTTACCCTGCAGCCACACGTGAAAGTAATGTCTTGCCATTGGAAAATATGTATTAATTTCGAAAATGTTTCAAAATAAGCAACAAATTACGCTACGGCCACACGTGGTAGTGAAAGTTCATTTGCAAAAGCCAAAGGTTCCAGCAACAATGCGATCATTTTCCTCTTTTGTTTACTTTTATTCAGTGATGCCTTTAATTCCAAAACAGCACAAAACTTAAATGGGGAAAAAGCTATGTTGATTTCAAATATTAACAATATATTTATTAAAATATTTTCAAAAAAAAAACTTTTTCATATCATATTTTATGTGTTAAACAATGGTAATTAAAAAAATTACATGTTTATTTCACTACAAGGCATGAAAAAAAAATACATACTTCAAGTTGGAATAGTATAGGGAGAAAACGCAACACTGTTTTTCCTATTTTGATTCCACTGTCTGCGGTTGTCAAAATTCACTGTCTCTGTAAAAGTTGTTGCCAGTGGACTGCCAGTGCTGGCTGTCGATGTCAAAGTGTGAGTGTATTAGTGAAAAAGTGAGAATGTATTGAGTTTTTCGAACTGTTACTGGCACGTGTGGCTAGGGGGTTATTCAGTGTACCCTGGTTGAAACTGCAGAAGAAAAGCAGTTTTCATTTGAACACACAAACTTCATTCTTCCAGTTACTTGGTGGCTACACGTTCAATTTTTCTATCAAGTTGCCTTTCAAGTTGCAACACATTCCCACTTTTTTACTAACTTGGTGGCTATACGTTCAATTTTTCTTTCAAGTTGCCTTTCAAGTTGCAACACATTCACACTTTTTTACTAACCCTGCAGCCACACGTGATAGTAATGTCTTGCCAGTAAAAAATATGTATTAACTTCGAAAATGTTTCGAAATAAGCATGAAATAAGCAACAAATTTCGGTGCGGCCACACGTGGAAGTAAAAGTTCACTTGCAAAATGTTGTCAAAGTTAAAGGTTCTATAGAATTGCTATAGCAACAATTCAACAACTTTCCTCTCTTGTTTACTTTTATTCAGTGCTGCTCTTAATGCCAAAACAGCACCAAACTTAAATGGAAGAAAAATGGGAAAAAATATGTTGTAAAATATGTTTTCAAATATTGACAATATATTTATTGCAATATTTTCAAAAAACTTTTTCATAACATTTTTTACATGTTGTACAATGGTAATTAAAATAATTTTATATGTTTATTTTACTACAAGAAATGAAAAAAAAAATACAAACTTAAAGTTGGAGTTTGTTGTTTAGGGAGAAAACACAACACTGTTTTCTCTACTTTGATTCCACTGTCTGCGGTTGTCAAAATTCACTGTCTCTGTAAAAGTTGTTGCCAGTGGATTGCCAGTGCTGGCTGTTGATGTCAAAGAGTGAGTGTATTAGTGAAAAAGTGAGAGTGTATTGAGTTTTTCGAACTGTTACTGGCACGTGTGGCTAGGGGGTAACACACTCAAACTTTTCGAACTTGAAAACCAAGCTACACGTTCACCAAGCATCACAGTTTTTGTAAATAAATTGAGTTGTTGCCTTGACGATGGCATCTTGAAAGTAAAATTGACTATCAAGTTGCGCACAGCCTACGTCACAGCTATCAATTCGAAAGAATTTTGACAAGCACTATGTGTGATCAACTTGAAAGCAATTTCTTGAACGTGTAGCTGCAGCGTAACACACTCTAACTTTTCGAACTTGAAAACCAACTTGATATCAATTTTTTCCTTTCAAGTCGTGAGGCAACTTGACGGTCAAGTTAAACAGCTGATCACAGTTTTGTAAATAAATTCTCGTGCTTGGTTGTGAAATTTTGAGTTGTTGCCTTGACGATGGCATCTTGAAAGTAAAATTGACTATCAAGTTGCGCACAGCCTACGTCACAGCTATCAATTCGAATGAATTTTGACAAGCACTATGTGTGATCAACTTGAAAGCAATTTCATGAACGTGTAGCTGCAGCGTTAATGAAGAAAATAATGAAAAAGATAGTGAGATATTTGTCTTGTGAATGGATTTATAACAAAAAGTCGATATAAAAAATTTCGAGTTGTGACTGTTTTGTATTTAGTGTGCGATATATCTCCACGGGGTAGCTGTTGACATGCCGTCCCGCTGGGCTTTAAAAGAACAAAGCACATCGAGATCTAAGATTTATGAAAACTTGAACTTCAATTAATTGCACCATGATCCATAAGCATGTTCTCACTCGCTTAAAAAAAAGCAGAGTATTGGCGTTATTTTGACACTTATCATCTATCAGGTGTTCTTACTACAGACCTGTTCCACGAAGATTCTTTCGGGCACTGTGAACGTCCGGTAAGCTTCCTAGCATCACGCTTCACATTGCTAGCATTAATTTGACGGTTTGTGTTTTCTATAGGTCTGTTCACGTACTTGTTCAAACTTGCAGGGTGAGAGTAAAAGAAGAATTGAGGAAAAAATAAGTGCAAAGAGAAAATTAGCAGAAAAAGTACGTGAACAGAAAACTAGTCGAAACTTGCAAGTTAACAACAGCTGATCAAAGGAATTGACAGCTTATTTCAACCGAAAAAAATACTGCTGTAACTTGAGGTTATAAATAGTAGAAATCATTTCTTGTCCCCCATCAACATTAATATTTATACCTACATTTCCCTCAGCATTATAAATGTTTCTTTTTCCATCCATTTTAATATGAAATCCACAGAAAAATTTTTGACAGCTTGTTTTTTTTCTTGCAAGTAGAAATTTTGCTAGCAGAAACTTGCAACTACTTTTTCTCTCTCACTTTTTTACGCTGTCGTTTTTCTCTCTCAAAGAAAAAAAAAATTTACATGTAGACATTCAGTTTCGGTTTTGGTCGAATATTACAAAAATGGCCGAATTTCGGTTTCGTCCAAAATTTTGGAAGATATGGCGTGCCAGAAATGGCTCTATGATCAACACAAGAAACATTGTGTAAAATGTGCAAAGACCTTAACGGGTGTAAATATCAACAGGCGTGCAAACCTCCATTGTGAATACGTTCTCGTCTCGAACAAATGCTGCCAACCTCTACCAAAAAACTTTCAAATTTATTTTGATAACCGAATTAATTGCTTCAAATTGTCGACGAAATCTGGAAAATAATTTTAATTTTGTATTTTTGTAAATTAAATAATCAATAGTTGTAAAGAAATAAGTGTTTAAGGCAAATATGGAAAAAACTGCAATGTTTGTACAACCTCAGCAAACGCTGCGTATTGGTACAATGCATGCAAACAAGGAAAATAAATTATATGAACATCCTAAATTGGCGGCAATTATGTCGCACCTCAGCTATGAATACGCTGACTTCAAGTATACAGTTTACAGGTGCGCCGCCAAATTTGTCACCTTGCAGAAGGTGCTTTACAGTAAGTGGGCGTGCTAATAAACATTGATATTTTTTATCTCTTTATTCTCTGATTCTTTGCAGCGGGTAATATACCATTTAAGCTGGTCATGGCCATACTGGAAAGGCATAATATTAAAAACGCTGATGCAAACTTCATGGTTCCACCGTTTCAGCTGACAGCAATAGTAAACGACATATACTATGCTTGTGAGAAGTTGGGCCATTTTTCTAAGGCATCAGCTTATAATATGGAAACAGCCACTGCTGTCTTGGCGAACTTCTTTTGGAATATATTTGATCCGTAAGTTTTTTACGCATTTTTAAGGCAACATTATTTCCTATCTTTGTATTTTGCAGTCAACGTCGTCATTCGATTTCCTTGTTGGAAATTAAAGTCACATTTTTATTGCTTTGCAAATTGTATGCGTCCGATCTGTTAGTCGGTGAGTTCTACCAGCTATTGCATGATCAAAAGACAAAATGTGTGTCGAAGTTAAAATTCGAATACTTGTTGCATGCACTGACAAAGATTATAACTTACGTTGGTGAGGGTGCCGCTTATGGGGTACACAATATTTCGCTGGTAATTGAGCATTGCTATGCCAGAGTGAGTATTTTGCATTTTGAAAGCTTGAAATTTATAATAAGCATTTTATTCTATTATAGTGTCCTAATCGCGACGGACTTACCGAGTATCAATTTCACTGCATTTGGACAAGTTCACAAACACGCTTCATAATATATGCCAATTTGATTGCATTGATCAAGAGAATCGAAGACACCAATAAATTGATACACAATAATAACGCTTGTGCTGCCTGTCGTGTGGATAAAATTATTGGAATACGTTTTAAATGCCAAACCTGCAATAATTTATCGTTGTGTCTTAAATGTTTTGCCACAGGCTATGCAACAAATAAACATGTTCCTGGTCATCGCATGTATGAAATCTTTACAGACGTAAGTGAATAGCTGAATAAAAATAAGTCTAACTGAAATCTAAAATACTTGTTTATGCTCAGGATCCCCCACCAAAGAAGTTCTCTCATTTCCTATCTAAGCTCTGCAGTATGTTTTTAAAGAAAAATATCGAAGATATGCAAAGCTTTTGCAATGCCAACGACACAGGAACTGTTAATGAAACTGAACTGGTAACTATTGCAGAAACGCATCGCTCCTTAAATGCTGCAAGTTTAAGTGAAGCAGCTGGCACCTTGGCATTGGCAACACAAACATTACAAGCAAGAACACACAACTCAAAAGACGAACGTAATTTTTATATGACTATAAAAATTATGGAATTTAACACATGCTTTCCTTTTTTATTTTCAGCCTCTGTTTTAAGCTTATCAACTAATCTATCAGCTACATCATCGCAAGCTTCGGAGCGTATGCAACTTATAATTGATAGACTATTGCAGCAAAATATGTAAGTTGTTTGATTCTTTCTGTGTTTGTCATTTCGCTTATCAGTGCTTATTTTTTTTCACTGTTTAGCAAAATTGAAAATCAATTAAACAATATCAAAAATGCAACAACCGAAGAAATTTCCTGCTTTTTAACAACACATCAACAATTTCTGATTGAAATTATTAACGAAATGCGCAATTTTTCCGTAAGTTCAATGCATGCTTAAAGTAAGGTTCAAGTAAAATATTATGTTTGATATTTGTCTTCGATAGAACTCAGCACGTTGCCTCAGTGCATTTCCCACCTCAAGCACACCCAATCGTTCTATATTAGCGCAAAAGACTGTTTTGGCAAATCTTGACGAAGACGCAAACTTATCGCATTCTAGTGAGTATTTATAATATATAATATATTTTTATAAATTATCTCTTCAAAAATCCAAGCAAAGCGAATTTTGTAGATATATAGTCCCGTGATCCTGGAAAAGAACAGAAAATATATTTTTTCTTTTTGTATCGTTTATTATTATTTTATTAGTATCCTTCGAAAAAGTTCTCATGTCGAAGTCGTTGAGGTGTATTTCCTGTTGAAAAAAAGACCTTTTTGCCTGGATGGCTATCATGACCTAGCCCTTCCGGGAGTTTCGTGAATTTCATCCAATGACAGATATTGACAGATAATGACAGAACAGAAAATATATTTTTTCTTTTTGTATCCTTTATTATTATTTTATAAGTATCCTTTGAAAAAGTTCTCGTGTCGAAGTCGTTGAGGCGTACTTCCTATTGAAAAAAGACCTTTTGCCTGGATGACTATAAAGATCTGGCTCTTCCGGGAGTTTCGTCCTTTTCATGCAATGATAGATTTTAGTCGGTGGTTGGCATGGTCTCATATAAAATCAAATTGGACTGCTCTAAATAATTTTTATCGCAACTTCAATTGGAAATTATGTTTCGCTGACAGAAATGTGAATGCCCCGGCAGATATTGTACAAGAAATTATTTTATTGGGTATGCGATCTTTCATCCCTAATAAAATGAAAAGCATTAAACATAAAATATCACTCATGGTTCAATAAGACTTGCAGTCAGGATCAAAGGGAAAGCATTTCTGAATTGGCGTTCTAACAAAAATGCCGATACAAAAGACTTCGCATCGGGGCTAGGAATCGCTGTAATGCAGTGTTTACGACACTCGTGTAAGAGAACAGAGTCTTCTCTGCCTCAAAGGGGACAAAAACTTTTGGTCATTCGTTAAAAGTATAAAGAATCATCAATTCTCTTAAAAGATGAACAAATCTTCACTGACTGTTGATAAGGCGAACCTGTTGGCTAGATTGTTTGCATAGAACTCCACAATGCCGGCTAGCATCCAGGCACTGCCACTGCATTCAAGGTAAATCTTCTGCAATGCAGGAGATATACTTTCGAACGAGAGCAGTTAAAAGCGTCCTCAGCAGTTAAAAAGCAAACCTCAACATAAATAAAGACTGATGCTAATTGCATACCACCACAAAGTGTGTGTTTAAAGTGTGTGTCTCTACTCTTGCTCGGTCTTTGCGCAACCTTTTCAACATCCATAGGACAGGATTGTTTCTAACGGGTTGCTTAGTATCAGTCGATATGGCTTTCGTAGAGCATGCTGTACTATTGGCCTGATGTCGTTACTCGTCGAAAAATTGCACCAATGCGTTCAATCATTTGGTGAGAGCAAGGTCGTTGCTCTAGATCAGTGTCGGGCAAAAATAAAATTCCTATTCACATGTGATTGAGCTAGCATTTGCTGCCGACGTCAATATTTCCACACGTACACAATAAAAACTCTGTATGTCTACGAACTGTAGACGAGTAATGGCATTGGCTCGTGCTTATTAGAAGCTTCGAGCGTAATTTTGCTATTCAACTGATGTCAGTTGACGTTAAGCATTTAAGAAAGTAGGAACTCGCTTCTGCTCGCTTTGCAACTAAACTATTAAATAAATACGCATAGAAAAATATTTAATGAGAAATGGATGCGAGATTTTTGTTTTATACAAAATATAAACAGCGCTGTCGCTCTCTCTTGGACACACACACAAGCTTCCATGTTGTTGTATTGGTTTGCCCGACACTGCTCTAGATATTTTAAAAGAACTCGTGTTGAAACTAATTTCGACGCATTTTGGCACTTCGTCCAGTAATCACACCATCGATGCAGATGTGCCGCAGGGTTCAGTCCTATCTCCTACTTTGTTTCTGAATTTAATCCACGACTTTCTGTCGTTGACGATAATAGCATTTGTCATGCATATTCGAGCAAAAAACGCTCGAGCTCTTCGGAGATTCATGGAGAAAGAGCCAAAATATGAATGACACACTCCTTAATGGCTTGAAAAAAAATCTCAGAGTGGGGTTTTGCTTATATAGTTGAGTTTGATGCAAGCTAGACCTAATGCTGTCTGTTACCCACCACTGCAACTGATCTTCGCACTATCTATTCCTCATATATTAGGCCGAAAATAGAGTACAATTCGCACATTTGGGCAGGGGCTTCAAGTTATTATTTGGAGCTTCTGGACCGAATTTAACGCCGTGCGATATATTTAATTGGAGATGAAAACATTCATCCTCTCTTAATTCCCTTTGTCATCAACTCAATGTTGGGTCCATAAGCCTGTTATACAGCTACTACCATGGGAAGTGTTCAAGGGAGGTACACAACCCGACTCTACCAGCTAAAATATTTTCTAGGTCCACTCACCAGCTTATGGATTAACTTAAAAATTATGAAATGATCTAAATTAATAACAAAACTTTTAAAATATACTCTGCATGTTTTATGCTGTGCTTTTTTGTTCTTAAAAAAAAAATGTTTAAATGTGAACTTAAGAATCGAATCATGTTTCAGTGAACGGTGCTGATTTAAATCGCAGTTATTTGGATGCCAACAAATCTGATTATTCAACAGCTGATTTAAGTTTGTGGTTCAATCAAAGAAGAATGTCACTGCCACATACAGGTCCGCGATTAAGCGTTCTAACTGAAGTTAATGCTGCTGCTGCTGTGGACGAAGTCGTTATGCGCGACACAGAGATGCTGAATTTCAAGCTTTTGCTCAACAAAGTAAAAGAAATTGTTGAGGATTCATATAGTGATAATACTGAGCTCTCAGCGGCTACACAAAATTTGGAAAATGTGCTTGACAACATTATTAAAACTGAAGAAAGCCGACGGAAAAGCACATAAAATGCCTTAAAAAACGGAACTAAATTGCTTTATTTCACTAACCATTCCACAGAAAAACAACTTTTAAATATTTTTTCCAAATAAATGTATTTTACTTTTTTTCATCTAAACACTAGACTAAGCTAAAACTTTTATATATGTACATGTTTTAAATAAATATATGATATGTGTTTACAATTCTAAACAAGTTGTTGTTAACTTTCAGGTTTAGGTCATAGTTTGTGCTAGTAAATCTGTTTGCATTTCTAGTTTAATCATCTGAAGAATTGAATCTTCAAGTTGTTCAACCACAGCAGAAGCTGGTGTTGCTTCATTGCTTCCTAGTTTTAGTGCGTAATTTAATTCCTGCCTCAACGCATTCTCAAATTGTATGCCCTGCGGTGTTTTACAGACAGGAAATTCAATATGCTCCACATTGTATTTATATAAAACTAATTCGTTGAATATTAATTTGAATAGTAAATATGCTTTCTCCGTTGTTTTTGTGTAGAACTTCCAGTGAGCTTTGATGCCGCTAGTTTGTTTATTTTCACACATACAATATATTGCAAGTGTTCCATGCCATATGGAAGCTGACTGGTGATTATAAAACAAGGAATGGGCAAAGATTGGATTAGTTTTAAATGAGTGCTCTTTGGCTACAAGTGGCAGTTCATATTCCTCCTCCATATTAGTTGAACTATTTTTATCAACACTATCATTTAAGTTCCGCTGCAGCTTCTTCAAATCGAATCTTTCTACCAAGAGCTGTTCGAATTTCAGAAAATCTACATCATCTTTAAAGGTTAACGCCAAAGTTGTTTCTTCTGCTGTCATAGCAATGGCTAGAAAATCTTGATGAAGTGTGGAGTTTTTGAAGCTGATCTCATAATGGGCACGTTGAGCTAGCAAACTGCTGAAGTCAAGATGTTTAATAAAAACTTGCTGATTGAATAGCTTTATTTCTTTGTTGGTCGTGCCTGCATTTCGCTGTATATCGAAATAAATAAAGAATGGAGTTTGCAGCAAGGTAATAACCTCAGATAAGCGAAATTTAATGCAAAGCACTGCGAAAGATTCAGGCACTAGTTGAGTTGAGTTTGCTGCAAGCCAACTGCTAGCCTCTGGCTCAACTTCTTTCTCGCTTTGGAAAAAAGTCTCTAAGGTTTCGAGGTCAGAGAATTGTTGCTGTAACTGATACAAACGAAAAGAATAGCTGAGTGTGGTGTGTGCCATAAAAACGGGTTTTATATTTTTCAAAACCGTACAAGCTTCTGCTGGAGCATTGTTCACCAAAGGCACCCCAATCACAAGATCATCGTTGGAATTAAGTCGCATCCATACATCACCACATCTAGCAAGCAATACTCTCTCCTCCAGTTTAAGACTGCGTAGTAAGGTGCAACCAAATGTCTGTATTGTCTTTAAGCGTGCAAATTCGCGTTGTGTCAGTGATTTGTGCACGAGTAGCTCGGTTTTTGCGCTACGTATGCGTTCCAACAACTGTTTGAAATTATCCTTCTTCACAGTTTTATGATTGGTTTCCGCGCTAGGTTGCTGCTGATTCTCGTGAAAATCAGTTATTACATCTCTTCCATGTTTGAACTTTATTTCAACCGCAGCTTGAAATTTGATTTTTCCATGCACTAGCTTAAAAGACAGTACATTTTCGTATTCAGCTTTAAGCATAAGCTGCTCGTCTTCTGTTTCAGCATGTTGAAGCACTATCAGCTTGTCCCAACATTTAATAAGCAAGTATAATTTTCTTATATCAAAGTTTTGATAAATGTACTTGCCGAATGTGATTTCTGACTCCAAGAGTTCCATGGTCTGGTTTGCAGAAGCTAGCTCCGTGGTTGTCTTATCATTGTTTGGTTGACTCTTCCATTTGCCACGTTTGCCTGTATATTCAATTATTTGTTGCTTCATTTTCGCTAAGCATGTTCCATTTAGGTCGATGAAGTTCACCGCCGCTTTGCGTTGAAACTCGTAGAACTTGATATTTTTCAACATTGCAAGACAAGTGCGCTGCTTGTTTCTTTGGGTAAGAATGTCACAATACACGATGTCGTCTTGTAGAAAGTCTGGTAGTTCCTCTTTTACAATTTCACTCATACTTTTTGTAAATGTTTAAAAATATAATGAATTGTATGAATTTCTATTTGAGTTTACTTTTGAGTGACCGCCCTAGAAATGCAATTTTCACTAATTCACGATAGAAAACAAAGAAATCACAATAAATTCTGACGTGAGTATATGGTTGCCATATTGTTCTGCAATATTGTTATGCATTCTTAACCCTTAGCAAAGTTAAGAGTTATATCGTTGCCCTAGACTCGGATATTGAATTTTTTCTGTAAACATGCTTGGTTTATAAAAACTCTTTCACAAATTTTTATATATACGAAGTTTTTGATTAGATTGAATTTTGATTTATAAATCGCAAATTGTTTACATAAATTCATTCTTTGAAATTTAATTTTCTTTAGATATCCATTTCACAGAATTTATTCCTAGCTTTTATACTCAGTGCTTTGTTTAAGATCTGAAAACAAGACAATGTCAAAACACTATTTTCTACATCTTTATCTTCTATGTAATTTTTGTGTGAATGCAATTCTTTCTTTTCATTAAAATTAAATTTTTGGAATAAAGAATATTTAAGTTTCTACAAATATTTATTGCGACCGAGTTCCCTGAACCTCAAGTGCTTTATTATTAAGTACAGATAAAACATCAGCTAAATTTGCATTAACTTTTTTTAAGAAGAAACGAATCATTCTATTTTCTCGGGGAAATATTGTAATATTGCCGAATTTTTATACCATCGATCTTGGGTACAAAAATTGGCACTTTAAATTTTTTGTATTTTTGAGGTCAAAATTTTCGAGAAAAGAACACAATTTTATTTAGATTATGAACTCAAAAATACAGAATTCTCAAAGAGAACAAAAAATACAGAATTTCTTAGAGATAAAAAACTTCATTAATATACAATATTCAAACAGGCATACATTCACATAGCTTTTACGATTTGATAGATTTTCGTTTAAATTTAATTTTTGACTAAAATTAATCTGTCAAAGGAAAATTTATTATTTTCAAAATTAACTCTTAGCGTTAGCCTATACACAAACCTTCAATATATTTCCCCAATAAATCTCTTTGTTTGACATCAACTTGAGGTTAATTTTATATCGAAAAGCTTTCTCAAATCTTCAACGTTAATTCAAAAAGATATTAACACGCGAATAAAAGTGCTTTCTATGTAAACGGAATCACTTCATCACTTTTTATAAGATGATTTTTTTGGTTATCAAACGTCATCACTTTTTATAAGATGATTTTTTTGGTTATCAAAGTGAAAAATATTTTCTCAAATCTCTCTTAACTCCAGCTCAAGTTGAAGGATAGTTTTGAGAAAATCCTTTGTCTCGAATGATATGAAATGTTGAAACTCAATTTGAGAATTATAAATTCCTCAAATTTAAGAGAATTTTTTCTTGTGTTTGCTGGGTTTTTTCATTTATGATGAATTTATACACCAACCAGAGAGATTTGTCAAGTAACAGCTGGATTTGTTTTTTGATAGACAACAGAATGAACTGCGTCAGCTGCCAACGTCAAAAACTTTGAACAAAACTTATGTGATTCATACAAACCACTTCCCAAAAAATTTGTGGTGAATTCATTAGAAATTTATAATTTATGCATAGTTTGTATAAAAAAAAAATATGGTTAAATATAGGGCAAAATTTTGGGATTTATTTCATTGTAGCCTGAACACATTGACGACGCTGCACCAGTGCGTCAAGCATCAAATTTAGTTCACATGAATGTAATGAGGTGAATGTAATGAAAAGTTGGAGAGCGCCGCTTAACTCTAATTCAGTTTCTTCTCTTGTGGCCCCCTGGGGTTTGTTGCACAGTTTACTAATATTACTAGTTTATTTAACAATTCACAACTTCTAATTATATTAGGACAAATATTTTATCCCCAGGCTATTAATTATATGTTATACGTTTTGGAACAATTGAAGAATAGTGGAAATGGTCTTTTTTCTTTTTTTTTTTTTTAAAGATGCGTGTTTTGAGCTAACAAATTGAATGGTGAAAAAATTAAGCGTCGCACTCAAGTGGTTTAGAAGTTATAGGGGTCAACGTTTATGAAAATGGGCTTAAAAACCTGTGTTTTTTTGTTGTTGTTTTCGAACATAAGTAAACGTAATGGATATCAAAAGAAAGGTTAGGCTAAAACCTTTTGGATGAACATTCAATCATAAAAATCTATGCATTATTTTGGATGATATAACTGTTTTTGTACTCAAAGAATTTGAGGTGTGCTTATTTTGGTTGTCCTTTTAAAGTGTTTGTCTTTGAGACTAGAAAAATAAATGTTTTCATAGAAGTATGTTATTTATTGTTATTTCGTAAAAGGGTGAACAGTCAAGTGTGCACAATATATAATGTTTTATATTTTAACAATTAATGCAAGTACTTTTCAAGTTTGTTGTACATTTACATATAGTATATTGAGACGAAAAAAAGCGCCGCAGGCGAAAAATTGTTATAAAAAATCGCGCGATTTTTTATAAAAATTTTTCATTTTTGGATAGTTAGCAATAAATGGATTTTTTATAATTAATACCTTACTGAATAGGTCATGGTATGACCTCTTGCTACCCATATTGCTTAAATTTTATTAAAAAAAATCAAAAAAACAGACAAATGTGTAGTAATTTTTCAACTTTTGATCCCTATAACTTCTAAACCACTTGAGAGCGACTCTTAATTTTTTTCAGAATCGAACTTAGGAGCCCCAAATCCATGTAATTACATGTAAAAAACACAAATTTTGCATTTCCATTATACTTCAATTATGCCTACGTTTTTGTGTTGATTTCGCAAGTTTTTGAAAAATTCGACTTAAAAGAAATTTGTTTTGTTTTTAAAAAAAAAAATTTCAGACGCTCTGCTCTGAACGGGGAAAGGAAGCCACCTTTATAAGATGCATTCTTTATTTCAAAATTTCGTTAGCAAAATTATACAGTGGCATCACTGTTTCTCATGTACACAACATAAAACTTGACAAAAAGTTGCAGACTAAAATAAAATAACTAATATTCTGTTAAAAAGTAGAAATTTAGTAAATAAAACTCTCTGCTAAATTTTAAAGTGAAAAGTGATTAAATATAGCGTAATTATATTAAACAGTTATTATTTTTTTTTGTCCACAAAGTGAAAGGAAGAAATAAAAAACCTCCGCAAAAACAGACCAAGGCAGACAAACAAAAACACCGCACACAATTGAACAAAAATGGCCTCCACTGAGATATCCAGCACTAATGAGCGGCACTACTACGCCAAACTTGAAGCTATCAAGGATATAAGGGATAAAACCGTAGCGCTGGAAAAGCTTAAAGTCAAGATTATCAAAGAGGTAAAGATCAGCGACGATGAAGATAAATGCTTGGATGAATATCGCAAGGAAATGGAACATTTGCTGGAGGAAAAGATGTCACATGTGGAGGAACTGCGTCAAATACACGCAGACATAAACGATATGGAGAATATTATCAAACAGACAAAAGAGAATCAGACGCGTTCTGTGGATATAGCCAATCGTATTTATGAAGAATACTTGGCGCTCAAGTATCAAATTGATCACATGCGCCGCGACTATCTCGGCTTGAGTCCTTTGCGCGATCTTCACGAAGAAGATGGTAGTCCCATATCAAAGGATCGTTTTCAGTCGAACTTTCTGAAAGTTGCAGCACAGTCAGCTGCAGCTTGTGCTGCTGCCGCCGCAGCTGCTGCAGCAGCATCCGCTTCACAGAATGCAGCTCTTGCACGTCCACATGCTCGACATCCTCTCATGCCGGAGGCGACAGTAACATCAATGCCGCCAAATGCTGGTAGCGGTGGTGGTGGTGGAGGCAGTGGTGGACATGCTTTTATGCCGCCAGCACCGCCAACTCAAGGTGGAGCTGTTCGTTTGGGCAAAGGTGATTTCTCTGCACCACCACCACCAGCGCCGCCAACTTCGCGCTTACAGCAGTCACCGTCCATCGGAATCGGTCATCATCCAACTTTCCGTTCCGATTTCAATGTAAACCTACGTCAACAACCGCCTCCCATGAAGTCATGTCTCTCATGTCATCAGCAAATTCATCGCAACGCACCCATTTGTCCACTTTGCAAGGCCAAATCACGCTCTCGCAATCCCAAAAAACCCAAAAAGAAAAACAATTAAAATCGATGAAAGGCTTCGAGATTTTTTTTATGCTAAGTAGTCTGCGATGCAATATATATGGAAGGCAAAACATGTATTATTTTGAGTATTTCATTACATTATTTAAGTACTTTGCACAAAATTATCAAATATCAGTAAGATATGAGCTTAATCAAATAACAGATTTTTTAAAAGTTTTAGCTAGCTTTTTTAATACAAACAAGCAACATGACGCAAACTAACGCATATTTTTTA
Organism: Tetanocera ferruginea; assembly: GCA_958299015.1. Classification (NCBI taxonomy): domain Eukaryota; kingdom Metazoa; phylum Arthropoda; class Insecta; order Diptera; family Sciomyzidae; genus Tetanocera; species Tetanocera ferruginea. The sequence continues at coordinate 44,644,856 of OY282643.1, read as the reverse complement.
ACTTAAATACAAAAACAAAAAACAAATTGGCCATTTCAGCCCTTGAAAGGACTTTGACCGAGCTTCTTATGATCAATTGTGTTGTGTGTGTTATTAAATGTTTGCACACAATTGATCGAGAACTGGACCTACATGTTTTATGCCGACTCCGAATGGCTAAAGTTCATGTTCTCAAGAAGCTTTACATGGCACTATGTACTCTCTGAGGTTTGCCATTGTCTGCAGAGAGATGGTGACCGATCAGAAAAATTTTTTATTGAAAAAACTTTTCGCCGCGGCTGGGGATCGAACCCGGGCTCCGAGCATGCTAAGCCACATACTTAACCTGCATGCCACGGTCACCTTAACTACAGTTAACTACAGTTGTGTTCAAAAAAATAGAAATTGCCTAAAAAAGATTTTTCAATTAACTTGTTTATATCAAAAGGACTTAAATTTGTGTTCAATTAACTTGTTTATATCAAAAGGACTTAAATTTTGTTACGTTTGGCTTTGAACAATCTTGAATATTAAATGAAAATTCACTTCTTTTCAGGTTAAAGTCATATTTAAAAGATTTTTCTTTAAAATTTTGCGATGTTTTAAGAGCTTTGAGTTTAAGCTTGTCAGTAGCGGGTTATATTTTCATTCACATGCAATAAAATATAACCCGCTATATAAAGCAAAATGGCCAAGTAGCCCACACCTCTGTATATTCTACGAATTTATTTGTATAATATTGTAATAAATAAATAAAAAAACAATTGAAGGGCTTTTACGAAAACATGATATGCCACACTGCTTTAAAAGTTCATATTTTATGTTCATGACGTTCCTTGATGTATTATCAATATCCACTGAAAATATTGCTACCATTACCTGATCAATTTCGGCCGTATAAGAAATAGTTATTGTTAGCATTTTAATGATTTCATACAAATATACATTATTTAAAAACTTTAAGGTCGATTACTTCGAAATATTTTTGATGTGGCATATCATGTTTTTACAATAAGCCCTTCAATTATTCTATTCTAAAAGATAGTTTTTTGAAAAAAAACCATTATAATTGAAAACTATATTGATTAAAAAATTCACTAATCATTATTAAAGAATCGCTTTTTTAATGTGTGGCGTAATAGTCAACGAACCGCGGTACTTTCTCTTCAGGGTTCTGACAGAAAGTTCTTTCAATAGAAATATACTTTTAAGATTGGTCATCACCTTTGCGCAGTCTTAAGAGTCATATTTTAAGACTTTTTTGATTCTTATCAAACAAAAATAATAAGCTTCTTTTCTTACTCATTGTATGTGTTTAATTGAATTGTTTAACCACTTATAAATTTTCTCTTCTCGTAAGTTTCTTCACATAATTGAAATACAAGTCCTAAGCGTTGCCTCTGCGTCGTATGAAAAATAACAACTGTTGTACAAAACTTGTATAAAAAGCTTTGCCTATCGAAAAAGATACTCGAAAATATTTTGATGTTCATTCATAAATTCCTTAAAATTGTAACTCTTTTCTGAGTCATAATCATTAGCGCTATTAAAAACCATCATAAATAAGAGTCCTTTTTGAGTCATAATTATGTGCGCTCATATATTCTTCTTAAATAAGACTCTTTTTGATACTCATAACTATGTTCGTTCATAAAATCTTCATAAATAAGTCTTTTCGAGGTCATAATTATGTACGCTAAAAAATCTTCATAAATAAAAGTCTTATGAGTTATAATTATGTGCGCTCATAAAAGGTTCATAAATAAGACTTTTCATCCTCATAACTATGAGCACTCATAATATTGTATGAAAATACCCTCTTTTTAGAATCAAATACGAGCGTTCATAATAATGTTTATTGGATACTGCCACAACAATATTTTGTTTCGGTGCCCTCTTCGAAAGTGATGTTATAACATGTGGCCACTTGTAGCATTATACAAATTTCCCCCCCCCCCAACATTTTCAAGATCTGCTTTTTCTGATACAGAAAAATGTTTTCTACATATTTTTTAAGAATTATATTTTGAGTTTTATGTCAAATAATATATGAAGTTTGCTACGACAAAAACTTCTTTGCGTAACAAACCAAAAGGTACTACTTCAAGGTTTTCTCTCCACCGCTACACCAACTTATCAATAGTATTTCTGTAGATCCTACAGTCCATTAACTTTGAAAAGCTTATAAGGCACAACTGCCGCAATTTCAAAACAAAGACAAAAGTCATTTTAGTAATAGGCTCGTATTAATTTGAACACATCTGTACGTTTTTTGCGCTTAACTTAATATATTTGATTTTGAATAAATTATTTTTAACTAATTTATTATTTTTTTCTTTAACTTAACATTCAAATTTAAAGTTAAATTATAATATATTTTTTTAATTTACAAAATATTTACTTTATGTCTAACAATTTAATTTACTTCATTAAGCATAAAATATGTGTCAAAGATGGTCTACAAAGTTTTAAAAGATGAAAGTACATCATCCATTAAAGAAAACTCTGTAATATTACATATGTATTAATAAAATAACTAATAAAATGATGACTTGTTATTTTTATTAAAAGAAAAACATATCGCTTAAGTAGCGAACTAAGGTTTAGGTTTCATCCTCCTCGGTGCTTGCTGTTGCATCATAATTTTTTAGCAAGTTTTGCGAATCTTGTGAATTCTCACAATAATCAGAATTTTCGGATTTATTACCATCCAGCTGTTTGAAACGTATTACTTTGCCAGTATTTTTGGCAAACATTTGCGCCAGCTCTTCATCAGTCATGCTGCGTTCATGTGCACGCATCATATGATTAATAAAACTGCAATAAAAGAGCCAAGAAAATAATTACAGTTACTATGCTATTCATTCATTGCATTTAACTTACCGCAGCCTTCTGGAGAACTCAACGCCCGGACACTCTTCGCAACGGTATGGCATGCCGGTGTGCCTGAACATGTGCTCCTTCAGCTTGTTGCGATTATCATAAACAGCATCGCAGTGCGAACACGGATGCTGAACTCCCTCGTGCCTTTGCAGATGATATGTGAGACGAACTTTGATGGCAAAACGCTTGTTGCACAGATGACAAGCGTACGGCAGCTCACCGGTGTGGGTGCGCATATGAACAGCTAAGTCAGCACGTCGTGCATATTTCTTATCACAGTGCTGACAATTGAGATTTTTCTCCATGTGCAGCTTCATGTGCGCGCACAGTTGAGAGCGGCCTTTAAATGCATTTCCGCATATGTCGCAAGCGTGTTTTCGCACTGGTGTATGGATACGCGACAAATGAGCCTGCAGATGCTTGTGCTGGAAAAACTTTTTGCCGCACTCTTTACAAGTATGTTGTGGAGCTTGTTTCTTTAACAAGTGGGCACCCTCCTCATGCAGGGCCAAATTCGTTGGTTTATAAAATGCTTGTGCTAGATAAAAAGATGGATATTTTTTTATACTCATAATACTATTGAAAAAAGCAGACAAAAAAATGGTGTGCAATTTTTAAATAAATATCTGAATTCGGCATTGAAGCATATCTAAGTAGGTTACAACAAAACTAAAGTTTTTGAGCCGCAACAGAACATAATATTTCTGGTTTCTATATCAGCATCAATACCATACCAGCAAATAAGACCATATTTTTTTATATTTCAAACAAAAACAACAACTTTGATGAGAAAATAGCGAATATTTCGTTGCTCTTACAATTAAGCTGAGCATTTATTATATAGCCCATAGTAGTCATATTGTTTTTAAAGTCAAGTTGCTTAAAACTAGTTCCATGTGTTCACTACCTCAGTTTGAGTTTCATTTCTAATTATAGCTACAGATCCTGAACCTCTTTAATGTGTATTGCTTTGCCGGTATTACGCTCAAAATTAGCTGTCAACTCTTCCTCGCTAGGTGTACGACTGTGCACGCGCGTTATATGCAGACGAAAGCTTTAAAGAGAACACATTAGAAAGAATATTAAAAAAATGTCAACTCTATATTACTCACCGTTCCCGTTTAGAAAACTGCGCTGTTGGGCACTCATCACAGCGATAAGGCATACCGTTATGCTTAAACATATGCATGCGCAGTTTTCCACGACTATTAGTAATGGAGCCACAGATGTTGCACTCATGTTTGATGCCAAGATGCTTCTGCAAGTGATAGGTAAGACGCACCTTAATGGCGAAGCGTTTGTCACAGAGATGACAAGCAAATGGCAATTCACCGGTATGACTACGCATGTGCACCTGGAAATCCGTTTGTCTAGCATATTTCTTATCGCAAAGTTGACACTGAATATTCTTCTGCGTGTGTAGTTTCACATGATTCTGCAGCTGTGATTTCTCTTTGAAGGCATTACCGCAAACGGAACACACAAAGGCCCTTTCGGTTCCCTGATGCACACGTCTCACATGATGACTCTTGTCATAGTTTGTGTAAAATTTTGATTTGCAATAATCGCACGGATAATTCCGTGTGCGCTCTGGATTGTGTACTTCTTCATGTTTGCTGAGTTTGGCTTGATTATTGAATGCCTTTGCTGGGTAGAAGAAGGAGAAGTAGTAGTAAGAGTTGGAAAGATTGCGTCTTTATTTCAAGAAGAAAAAGTTGTATGCAAACAAAACGAACGTTTTGGGATAAAAAAGAACAAAATCGAAGCTACTTGTTTAAACATGGCATAAGTTCACATGATGTTGAGAGATTTTTAAGATTTTTTGACTGAATTAATGATAAGCTCCATTATATATTTGATAACGAAAGTTCAATATAGTCGGCTTACGGTATATCAATGCCAAGCAGAAGGATATTGTTTTGGATAACAAGAAATGCGAGTGTAAGACTCGTTATAGAATTGCAAGTCAATGTAATTTTGATAGTAAAAGTTCAATGGTTTTCTCAATGTTTTTTATTATCTCAAAAATGTCTTGATTCAGCGTCGAGTTTTAAACAAATTAAAATTTACATGTATGTAATGGTTATATAAAAAACAAACGGGCTCAAAACCTGGCAAGGACATGGCCTAGGGCCCAGGTGAGACAGATAGCGGAATCATTTAGTATCAAATGTAATCCAATTAAATTTTTTTATCTCTCGCTGCGCTTTGGAAAACACGAGACTTTTCAAATTTGTTAATTTTCACCACTTCAGGGAAACGCTCGATACTGAAAAATGACTAACATCATTAAAAAGAAGAATTTTTCAACACTCTTTTTCTGTGGTTGGAAGTTCAAAACACTTAAATTTTAGTTTAAATATATACACTGAGAAGCAATATCGTAACATGGTGTAGCACCTCTCATTTTAGAATCCGTTATCTTCTCGAAATTGTAATGAAATTCACAGTTTTTTTTTTATGTTATTGGTAGACTCATATTCTTTCTTTCAAACCGGTTTGAAGTTAATCTAAAAACAATAACAAAAAAAACAGTTAAAAATGTAAAAATAGGCAAATGTTACAGTTTTACACCCAATTTTTATTTATTGTTTCTTCACTATTTTTGTTCGAAAAAGATTATTTTTAATATCATGCTTAGTATCTATTTTTTGCCCCTTTGAAATTCTGGATGCGATTGGGCATGTTATTAAAATCCTCCTCACAAATTCTGGTAGTATAGTCTCATATTCTATTTAGAATATGAATATGAATATGATAGAGTTTTTGGGTCCTTGGTCCAAACCACGTACGACTATCTGATTGATTATATGAAATTCTTTTTCTACTTTTTTGAGAAAGAGGACAAGTGTACCAACAATGTTATTAAATATAGCAATACAATTTGTTATGTTCTTTATTTAGTAACATACAAAGTTCACTACAGTTTAAAAAAGTGAATATTAAAAGTGAAAAAGTTAAAAGCGAATAAATTAAATTAAACAGTACTGCACGCGACGCTAACCACCAAACGACTCACACACAAAGCAGAATAAGCAAACGTATAACGGTTGTTCAATTTGTAATTTAGAAGACGCGTTCTGATTGGTTTTTCTTATTATGCTTTGCATGACATTTATTATTTTTGGTGTTGCCAACACAATTCATTACAATTCATTACAATTTCGGGAATATAACAGCTGCTCAAATGAGAGGTGCTACACCATGTTACAGTAATGCCCGTCAGTGTATGTCTGAAGAAAGGACCATTTTTTACAAATATTTTCGGTGTCCTTTTATCCCTTCAGTCATATATGTTTGCTTTCAATATTTTCTTCTGAATTTTGGTATTCCAAGGTTTTTGGAATTGGTGATCGCGCATCTGAAGTTCGATTTTGATAATTTCTAAATTTGCCGAATTCCATTTGGGGGATGGAAGATTATCTGAACCTATTCGAATCCGGTATATAGTAACTAATTTCTGTAACTCTCACTTCGAGTTACCCAAAACAAACAAAGTGAACGTTTGTATCTGAGACGGACACTTAACACAAAAAACCCTTATATTCGGAATTACCGACCCTGGATTTCTATTTGCAACCAATTTAGATGAATATAAGAGGTCTAAAGAGATAAAATACATGATTTTTTCGAAGCTTTAATTATTTTTCTGCATCTTCTACATAGAAGCGGACCGTGCTACTTGGCATGCACGACCCAAATAGTTTTGAGGTATTCGCCTACGTACCAAACCACCTGAAAATTTCAGCCACTCTACCCACGGAACTACGACTAGATACTACTTTACTGGGCTCGCAACTTCGTTGCCTTTCTTCCAGTTTTAGTTTGTTGGATATTTGGGAGGAGACTGCCTCGGGAAATGGCCTCTCTTTTTGGAAGAGATACTAAACCACCTCCTGCACACTTTAGCCACTCTCCCCCACAGAATTGATTGGTTGGTTTTAGTGGTGATTCAGCTACAAGTAGTACCCAATTGACTCTCAATTGAGCCGTTTTGATGCCACTACCTCAAATTTGCGGGCGTTCTAGTGTGTGGAGCAAGATGGATGAGGTATGTTTCATCAGAACCATCCAGTTCGGTAAAGGAATATGAATATATCGCTGATCCGTATAGATGAAAGTTCTTGTAGGTTGTCGAAGAAGGGCTTACCCATTGTACTAAGCCTACATCTTGCTAGCGCTGGGCAGGCAAGCACATAGAAAGTGTATCACTGTTTCCTTTGTGTTCGGGTCGTTACAGCCACGACAGTGGGAGTTGAAGGGAATACCAAGTCTTTCTGCGTGAACACCAATCACCAATGCACCGTATTAATTGCCGTTACTCTAGCTATATCAGCCCGTGTACTCGATAGCGCGTTCTATTGAGGTTGTATGAAGGCCACATTTTTCTGGCTGTAGCACAGGTTGTCAGATTCCACCATCTTCTATTAGCTAAGTCGAGGTTGTGCAGGCATACTTTTTCCTTAATCGTGTTCCGAGAAACTAGAACTAGTTCCGTTGTTAGAACATCAAGGCAAGGGCCTAACCTGGCTCGATCGTCCGCTTTCTAATAACCATAAATGTTTCTGTGGCCGGGAACCCAAATAATGGTTAATCAAGTTGACGACTCAGCCTGTCCAGTTCCTCCTTACACTGCTTAACTAGCTTTGAGTAAGATATTACAGCAGCTAACCATCTGATGGCCGCTTGACTATCTGACAGTATCGCTGCATTTAAATTGCTTGTGTTGGCTCGACTTATGGCCCGATAAGCCCCACGGGATTACTGCTACAACGCCTGGTTGGCAAGCAATTCAAGCTACTTCGTTGCTTCTGTTGCTATCCTTCCAGTTTCAGTTCGTTGGATCTTTGGGGGAGACTGCTTCGGGAATGGTCCCTAGACGCATCAGCTGTTGATTGACGACGACGCTGACGGAACATCGACTAGTCACTTACAAGATGAACGTTTATGTTCAAACCCCCATGATCTCGGTATAGTTAAGAAATTCATGCTACTTCGTTGGTCTTCTTGCAGTTTTAGTTTTTTTTTGGTTCTACGGGAGGAACCCGTTTCGGGAAATTGTCCCTAGACGACGATGCATATGGAACATCGACTGCGATCCCTTCAAAAATTAACCTGTATGTTCAAAACCCCCTGATCACGGGATAGTTATGCAACTCATGCTATTTCGTTGCTTTCCTTTTGGTTTGTTTATTTAACGGGGCAGCCCTCTTCGGGAAATGGTGCCAATACGCATGATCTGTTGACTGCGATCTCTTCATGAAAGGAGACCACTTCAGGAAATGATTCCTAGACGATGATGGAGACGGAACTGCGGTACGTAACAAGATGAAAGCTTATGTTCAAAATCCCTGACCTCGGCATAGTTATCTTCAACGCGTTGCCGTCTGCAGTTCCTTCTTCTTGGAAAGGACCGCTTCGGGAAAAAGTGCCTCGACGACGACGCAGACACTACCGTCGACTGCGGTCCCATCCAAGATGAATCGCTGCATTACCTACTTCACAAGACAGGCTTGAGTTTTCTTTACTCCTCTATGGTTCTTGCGGCAATCTTTCTACGCGACGCAATTTTTTCGTTATGGTGCATGTAATATTGCAACTTAAGTCAAGGCCTTTTCTGAGTTAAGTATAATGTCCAAAGTTTCCACTGTTGGCGACCTTTCTACTTTATTGCTTAGCTCTAGGCTTTCTGGGTTAAATTTTTGGACCGTCGAAGAAAACATGTTTGGCGTCTTTAAGAACATTTCTTGTAAAGAAACTGGAATCTATATAGGTACGATTTAAAGCATCTATGCCCTGTTAGTATTTGGGTGAGATAGTAGTAGTATCTTAATGTCTCTAATATAAAATTTTTCAGAATATTTGATCTTAATTCAAATACATACGAAGTTCGGGTTTTTAAAACGATACAACGTAATCTACCTTTAAATAAAGCTCAAGATGTTTGATAATCGATCTTACATAATTCAAGGATGATAAAAAATATGGCGTTTTCAGATTTTTCACATGACGTCTAAATTTCGTGCAAAAGAAGAAGGCATACAACTTATTAATACAGATTTGGATAACAACACAATTGATTTTAAGAATATCGGTCAAAGTTCTGATAAGTACAGTAATGGGCAATTTGTTTTTTATACTATCGTATGAACTTACATTGGTAAAATGTTATTTAAATATTTTTATATTCACAACTTTTACAAAAAGAAAATATGCTGATAAAAATTATAACATCATATCGGTTATTCGAATAACGTCATAATTAAAAAAAAGTCATTTTGCATAAGAGTTTTACACCTTACATAGACATTACACCTCGCATAGAAAAGAAAAGACATTCTCTTTTGACGCGGAGAGTGTTCAAGACAATAACTTGATTTTACACAATATGAAGCATAACATAATAAATAATTTTGCATCATTGACGTTATGACGTTATTCGAGCAAATGAGCGATATATTTAAACAACTTCTTCTTCCACCACGCTAAATTCACTGTTGTAAAGAAAAGATGCATCACCATCATCATTGGCTTCTTCAGTTTGGGAAGGTTTTTGAAGTTCTTGAACTAAATGTTCTATTTCTTCTATGCGACGAATGCGAGTACTTTTTCCAGTATTGCGCTGAAACATTTCAACTAACTCCTCATCCGACATTGTAGACTTGTGCCTGCGCAACAAATGACGTTTAAAGCTGTGAAAATAAACAAATATGAAATTTAAATACATGTTAATAAAGAAAATAATTGCATTAAAGTGTTCATCTTACACATCGCGAATTGCGAAACCATGATTGTCGCACATTTCACAGCGGTATGGCATGCCTGTGTGTTTGTAGGAGTGCACTTTTAGTTTTTGCTTGGAATTAAACTCAGCACCACATTCCTTGCAGCGATGCTTAATGCCCAGATGTTTTTGCAGATGATAGGTTAGGCGCACCTTTATGGCAAAGCGTTTTTCGCACAAATGACATGCGTAGGGCAGCTCACCAGTATGGCTGCGCAAATGTACATTTAGATCAAATTGACGTGCATATTTTTTGTCACATTTCGGGCATGCTATGTTCTTTTTCAAATGCAGCTTCATATGATTGGCCAGTTGATTTTTCAATTTAAATGCATTGCCACAAATGGTACAAACATGATCACGTTCTTTGTGCGCCTGCTTGCGATGCAGTTCCAAATGATGCTGTGAGACATATTGACGCTCGCACTCAGAGCATTCGTAAAAAACACCAGATTCTTTTGGTTGGTGCAGTTTTTCATGGTGATTAAGTGTCTTCTGATTTCTACATTCACGAGCTACGGTGGTGATGATGATGATGAGTTATAATAGTGTTAAATTAACTGTTGTACGAAGCAAAACGAACATCTTTTGGTGTTTGAAAAGTTTAAACTTGATTTGGTGACTGACAAAATCTTAAAAAAAAAAATTGGGATTGTTGATAGTAAGCTTTAAAATTAATTATAATGCAAATGACAGTACTTACGCGTATAAAAGAAATTTTGTCTTAAATATGATCTATAGTTTTTTTTATTTAAAAACACACAACTTTTTCAAAAATACGTTTCACCACGTAGGAACAGAATCAAGCCGTTTGTGAATTTTCATTACATTGCTTGTATTCGATTACGAGTTAATTAGAAAAAAAACTCATACATTAAGAGATTGACATGGACTTGATGAAAGTTTGGTAAATTGAAAATAACAAAATATGGCAAAGCGATTCAAACTACCAATCTTCCTGCGACAAAAGGCCTCTTAAATAAATCTTAATTTCTATTTAGTTTTTGGTAGCTTAAAATGGTCCTCTGGCTCAAAAGATTCATCAAAAAGTGAAGCAGATGCATTCGTCATCACTTAAATTGGTGCAACTAAGTCGCAATTTTGTTGTTATATACCCTTTCAAAATTATTTTCTTCAAATTTTATATTCGTTTTTAAACGAATTTTTTTTTTAACATCTAAAAAGTTTTAGATTGTTCGCTAGAGCCTGGTTAAAGATTGTCCTATAAAACTGTTTTTCAACCTTGTATGCTCGTCTATAAATATTTGGAAAGGTTTTTCAATATTTTGAGAGGTTAACACTAAATTTATTACACAAACGATATTTTACCTGACAATATCTAAAACATAATTTATATTAAAATCGAATTTTATATTTCATGAAAATTTGGGTGCTTCGGCATTTTCCTTGTTTATCTTTTTGTATGAATCTTTTGGGCAGAATAAAATAAAACTTTGATATTGAAATACAAAGGCCTAAGCATAAAAGGTTTTGAAGCGACACTAAAATAATATGTGCACACACTTCAAGCTGAACCAACACGATGCGAGAAGTCGGCAACTTAAAAACCAACAAAAAAACGTTCGCTTTGCTTTTATATGGCATTTAAATGTAAAGAAATTTCGAGGTTTTGAATAAGGAGTTCATTCAAATTATGCCACATACAAGTCTTAAGAATACTACAAGCTAAAAACTTACGACAATAGGCGCAAAGATACTTTGCTGTTGAGCCGCCACTGACTTCTGTCTGCCTTTCCTTGCGCTCATGCGTCAACATATGCTTTTCCAAATTCTTTTGCAACAACTTCTTTTTGCAAATTTCGCATTTGACTATACTGTCCAGACTCTCTGCCATGCGTTTCTCATATTCTGCCTGATGCATAGAACGCATGTGGCTGCGAAGATTGTTTGCAGTAAAAAAGCGTTTATCGCATACACTACACGAATGTGGTCGCTCGTTTGTGTGTGTATTACTATGATCCTTGAGCAGAGTCTCGGTGCGATAATAACGAAAACATTCTTCGCATTGCCAAGGTGTTACTTTATTCTCATCACAGGGACGACCAACGGTATGCAAATGTTTGCGATGCTCAACAGGATGTTGCTGACGCAGATGATCTACCAGACGTGCTTTTGTTAGAGGTGGCTGAGCACAAAAAGGACATTGTATTGGTGTCGTATTTGTTGGCGGGTGTATGAGTGTCATATGCTCATCCAACAATTCCTGTGACTTGAAGGACTTTGTGCATTTGCTGCAGCTTAATAATGCTAAACAAAATCAAGAAAAACCATTGCAATCTGTTTTAGTCAGTAGAAATCAAGATATTAGCTCACTTTTATGTTCCGATCGACGATGTTCGAGCAGTAGCGTTGCTAGACGGAATGGTTTATCGCATATATCGCAGGTAAAGCATTTCTGTGCAGTTTTGCCTTGTTCGTGACGTTTACTGGCATGATGCTCCAAGGCGTTTCTACAGCGAAATGTACTGAGACAGTGTGTGCACTTGTAAGGCTTTACATTTTTGTGCATATTCAGATGACCCTCATAGGACACATCCGCGTGTAGCATACGTTTGCACTCAAAACATTTCCAACCCTGTGGCGACTCTGCTTCCGCCGTTGCATTGTGTTCAAGCAGGTATTCATCATCTATTTCATCCTCCGGATACGATTCTTGAATATCTTGTTGTTCTTCTTTAAAGCCGCTTAATTTGCTGCTGCACTCTTTGTCAGTTACACTTTCTTCCAGTTCCACAATAAACTGGTCCACAAGTGGTTTTTCATCCAGAAATTCCTGCTCCATTACGATACCATCTCCTCCCTGTTCATCAATAGTTTCTAGCTGCTTGCAAAATTCGATTTAACATATTTAAAAACATATTTTAATATTAGGTTTTCATACTTCTCTGTATTGCACCTCCCCTTCGTCTTCGGCAATTAATTCCATTTCTTCAACTTCTTCATCTTCCTCCATTTCTAGAGGTAATATATGCTCCTCCTCCTCTTCATCCGCATTAATTGCAACTATAACTTCTTCATCACCGTCAACATATTCCAATCGTTCCATTTCCTCCTCTTCAAAATGTTCCACTTTAAACTTGGCTGCCTGGTTTTGGCGCAGCTCTTCGTCCGCTTGTCGTGCCATTTGCAGAAAATCAAATGCAATCTGTAGATCGTGTGAGCAGATGGTACAGATAATAATCGGCAGCTGGTCTGTAGTGCTTGCTTTCAAGTTAGTGCAGATGTTGAAACATTCAAGGTAGCTATTTTCGCCAACCATGGAAGACTCCATGTCAATATATTCTGAAGAGTTGGTGCTGAGGCATGCACGGCACTGCACCGCTACATCGAATTCTTCCATTGCACGACTTGGAATTGGATTGATCCGTTTTTAGCGACTCCAAATTGTTTGGAATTAGCTAAATTTATTTTATTTAATTGTAGCGTGTTCAGCTATCGCTGGTATCAAAACTTTACAAATTTATAATGGCGGCGTTCAATAAGTTTTATGAGTGGTGCCACCTTTGTTTTTCAGCAACTGGTGTGCATCGATGCCAGGTTCGTGTGATAAATAACTTTTCGTGATTTTTAATTGCCGTGTGATCACATGAGATTTTTAAATTTAGGAGTGATTTTTCACTCATGGGCATAGATGCCAACCAAAATTCACACTCGAAATCACTAAATCACACAACATATATGTAAAAATCACTCGTGTGACACTCACAGCAAAAAAATCACGCACATAGAAAAAAAATCACGCAAAATCACACAAACAGAACAGAAAATCACGCAAAAATCACACACAGAATAGAAAATCACTCAGAAGCAATTCCAATTTTACAGCATAAAAGAGCATTTAATGCCATACAATTTTACAAATAATGAGATATTTTCTGTTATTTGGTAATATTAGCAAAAGCTTATTGTTAAAAGTTCATATCTTATTTAGTAGATCAAAATTAAGAAGAAATTAATATTTTTTTGTAATTCAATATAATAATAAGTTTAAACTTTATACCTATGCTAGCAAATTTCAATTGCAGTGTTGGGTTTGTTCGTTAATATACGTGTTTTCGCATTTACTTGAACGCACTCTTCAACAATAAAGTAAGTGATAAAAAAAAACACGCAGGAGTAAAAAATCACTCGCTTCATTTCAGAAATCACACATTGTCACACAGCCCTCAAAAAATCACGAAAAGTGATTTATCACACGAAACTGGCATCTATGCTCATGGGTGATTTTTGTTGAGGGTGTATACGTGTTTGTTGCGACGGTATAATAGTATATTTGGCTGTTTGAAGGTCTGTTCAGATATTTGACAAAATTCAAATATTTTTACTTTCGGTCGTGTTTGGCGGACCGTCTGTGTGGTGTACGGTGAAATACTCACGGACTTGCGAAAGTTTTGTTATGTAAAAACGTCTTGCCACTGAAGAAAGATAACATTTAGCTACTTTTTATACCGTTTTCTTTTTTCAACGAAAAATTCTGCTCTCTGAAGATGCAGAATTTTTTCCATTTTGACCTGAACTCACAGAATTCTTACCTGTTTTTAGCTGAGAATAGATCACAAAAAAAGGAATTTTTTTTCAATGTTTTCGTGTTGGCCGCCTTTTTGAAAAACTTAAAAAGAATAAAAGATAAATAAAATTTAAGACTTCAAATTTAAATTTTTTTCCTGCTAGAAATATTTGATTTTTTTCCATAGAAGAATTTTGATGTTGTTCGTCAACTGTCAATGGTAACGTTAACTATTTTCCACATATGTCATTTATTTTGTTTATTCGCTTGGCAGCATATCAGGTTAGAGTTTTTCGAACCGTTGAAGTAGAGAGGGCAGAAATTTTGCATGTTTTTACTTTTAAGGTCAAAATGAACATGATTCAATTTCAGAGGACAGAATTTTATTTGAGAAAATAACGAAAAAAATCAAAAAAGGCAGAAAAATGCACAATTTTTTTGAGAAAAGAAAACACTATTAGAGGTGAGCGATTTTTTGATACCGGTGAGTTAGTCACGGTGATTAAAAATCACTAGTACCTGCGGTGATCCAATAGTCTCAAAAACCGTGATAAGTGATTACGTTTTTAATTTTATTATTTCTCATTTTTCAAGATACATAAAATCACTCCATCTCTCATATCCGCATGCTGAGATATTTAATTTATTATAAAATATCGTGATCACGATCACCATTTTTAAGAACGATGGTTTTAAAATCACTTTCACTAAGAACGACGTTCTTGAAAAATCACCGGATCGCTCATCTCTACTGCATCAAATATTTGCCATCTCTTTGGAAGATTGAAAGCAGAAACTATTCTGAAAAATATTAAAAACAATAAATATGAAATGTTAGTGATGAAAGAAATCATGAGGCATCGCTGTCCGCTCTCATCGCATAACAAATGTGAACTGTGTGCATGAAGTCTGCGCAGTGTTTGGTCGTTGCAATGACAAGAAAAAAAACAGCTGTCTGACCGACAGTCTGTGTAGTCTATTTGGCCCTTAAATGACTTCATAAGCGTTACCAGTTTTGAACGATAAATAGTGCTTTCGGTATTTTTTGAGCTCTTGCGTGATGCTGCGGGAAAAAGTAAAAATCATCGCTTTATGTGAGAAAAATTCTCATGCGAGAAAATTTTTACCACATGTGCGATATTTCCCACGCGAGAGATAAAAAATACCGAAATTACCACAAAATACCTCACATTACCAAAAAGAGATTTATACCTGCTGTGGTAGAAGTACGCGTGAATGAAATGTGCACAGAAAAGGTTGAGTAAATGTGCTTATTGATGCATTCTTCATGTGCAGTCTGGTTGGTAGTTTGTTTGTGTTTTAACTGTTTTTGATATTTAACAACAAAAGAACGTAAATAATTTCTGATAGAAAAGTGAAAAATAAAATAATTATGTCTGGAAGAAAAAGATCATTGTCGCATAGTTATTCTAAAACTCTGTAAGTTTTTTATTACTACACTAGTATTTTTTACATTTAAGGCGCATTTTAATATTATGAATGTGTTAATAGAAAAAATTATGATGAGCAGTGCAAGGACTGCTATGAGGCTGGAGAATTTTTTTTTGAGAAATAATTTTTGAAATAATTAAAGAATTGAATTATTATGAAAATGATTGTTTTATTAATTGTTGTTAATTAATATGTTGCAATTTAGGTTAACTTTCGTTCAATAATTTCATACTTTGCTATAAACACCGCTTAAAGTCATATTTTGAGCAACTTTGAGGTATTTCACTGACTTGCGGTAATTTGGTGGTAATTTGCACGATTTTGAGGTATTTTGAGGTATTTTTGACGTGTGGTAATTTTAGAGAATTAAATGCGAGAATAAGGTAATTTTTGAGGTATATCCATTTGACAACGCTGAACTTCATTCATTTTTTCCCCATTTTCATTTGCAATCTTCTCTTCTCTTTTGCTCATGTCCTCTTTGGCGTTGCCACCCTTCATTTTTCATAGTTGTTTTGACCTTTACAGTGTTTTAATGGAGTTGAATAATAAAGCGCGCTGTGAGGTGTTTTGATTTTTGTATAGTTAAACACTCACAAAACATCGTGTATTGGCTCTGAAACGCGATAAATGCCTTAAACGCGTTTTGGAGGTTCGGTATAAACATACCATAAGAAGATCTCCAAAATGTTGATTGAAGAGAATTTTACTAGTGAACTTGACGAGCCAGCGAGAAGTGAAGTATGCTTTGTTCTTAAGAACGTAACAACGATCGAAATGTGCTTCATTTCTCGCTGGCTCGCTACTTTCCTTCGTGAAATTGTGCTAAATTTAAATTTGGGGTGTCTTCTTATAATCTTATAATAAAGGCTGTCCCAATAGTAGTTGTGGTAATTTGTTATCTATTAAAATCTGCAGTGACTCTTGCACGCTACATTTTATGTCATTGTCATTGTGTCAGTATACGATTTTAGTTATGGAGCTGTACACTCAAGAACGACGCACTGAAATAGTTGAATTTTGGATCTTAAATTCCAAGCCGATTGTATAAACGCTACGATCGAATCACCTAAAATAGGGTCACAATCACCACATTAGTGAACAGCTGTGCGCACGTGTGAATAAAGTTTATCAAACTGGGTCCGTATTTGATGTTCCGAAGCCAACCAATCGGACATCACACAACGCTGAGAATATTGCTGCCGTAAGTGGAAGTGTCGTCGAGTCCCCCGAAATGTCTTTTCACCATCGCTCACATCGAATTTTGCGCTTGAAGTTGCAGTTACACCCGTTTAAATTAAAATTCATGAAGCATCTGTTACCTTGTGACCGTGAACAACGCTGTACATTTGCTGATTGGATTCTGCAAATGATCATTGAGATAATGATTGTTTCCATCATCTTTTCAGACGAAACTCATTTCCACGTCGATGGATATGTTAATTAGCAAAACTGCCATATCTGGGGCTTGGAAAATCCACAAATGGTCGTGGAGAAGTCAATGCATCCACCGCGAGTTACTGTTTGGTGTGGTTTATGGATCGGAGTCATCATCAGGCCGTTTTTTTCGATGATGAGGACGGAAACACCGAAAATTTTAGCTCTGGTGCTCATGGTGTGGACGATATGTGCTTTCAACAGGACGGTGCAACACCACAGAACTCGCTTCAATTTGGACTTTTTGCGTCGCAAAATCCCTAACCGTGTAATTTCTTGTCTTGTCTGTAGCATTACACGAAGGAAATAAAGAAAATTAAAGTCTATGCGAATGATCCGAATGCGATTCCAGACTTGAAAAGCAATAACACATTGGTGATTTGAGCTATTCCATAAGCATTGCAAAAGATCATCGAAAATATGCCCGAAAGGGTGAGATATCTAGGGAATAGATATTTCCTCACGTGAAATTGTGCTCAATTAACATTTTGGGTGTCTTCCTATAATATATTTTTGGAATTCCTTACCATTTCTTCTTTAATAAATGCTAAAATATTATTATTATTATTATTTATTAATCTTATAATTAAAATTACAAAATTAATTTGTATATATACATATATTAAGCACTAGCTGCCAGGGCTATCGGCTCTATAAAAGAAAAGTAATGTGTAGCATATATTTATACAATTATATGATTAATTATGCTAGCTTTAAATTTTATATATTCAACTTAAGGTGTTTAACAAATTTGCATATAATTTCTATGTTTTTTGGTGTAAAGTTGCTAAGTATTTCGTAAGGGTTTAAATTATTAAAAAATCGTATTCTATCATTAGTTAGGGCTGTGCATTCCAATAAGTAGTGTCTGACCGAAGCTTCGCCCCCACAAATGTGGCATGTTGGCGGAGGTTCTCCTCGCAGGATGTGTTGGTGTGTGGCGATTGTATGTCCGAGTCGAAGTCTGGAGAAAATCTTTATTTTATTTTTCTCTGTTTCCGTTGAATACAATGCTGGCAACATATGTCGGTTGACCGCAGTGTAGTGGTGATGATTGTATTGATACCAATTTTCTTTCTTAGATGCATGCAGTGTGTGTATCATATGCATGCGGAGGTCTAAATTTTCAATAGTCGGATCCAAAGTAATGGGAGCTGAGCAAGCATATTTCGCTGCTTTGTCCGCGTATTCATTGCCAGGGATACCGATATGAGCTGGTGTCCAAAAAAGTTTTAGTTGAGAATCGTTGTTTATTAGCAGGTCTCTGATTTTGTTAACTGTATTCCATTTGAGTGAAGATGGATTGGCGACTGCTCGAAGTACTGAAAGGCTATCGGTACATACAAGGGTTTTTTTGTTTGACAACAAAGCCGTTCTAATTGCTGAGAGAATTGCTGAAGCCTCTACTGTGAAGATTGACGAAAAGCTTGGCAAAGTTTGAAGCAACAAAGTATTACAATTTCCATCAACCACAGCGTATCCTGTGCGTGTGCTATCGATTTTTGAGCCATCTGTGAACAGCAGGTTGTGCCAGCCTATAGATTTGTATTTTGCTAGTCGCTCGTAGAATAATTGCGAAAGTATTTCAGGCGTGGTTTCAGACTTATTGTAATCGGAAAGGCTACAGTCGCAGGATGTATTTTCAATTTTCCAGGGTGGGTGGTGTATTGTTGACTTCATAGGGAAATATAACACTCCTTTCTCTTTTGCAATCGTGAGAGTTTCGGCGAGTGCTGATGTAATCTGAGGGTTTTTTTTCGATGCTTGCGATTGGTGTATATCCACGTCAATGACTGAGTTTCTAGAAAAAAGCACTTTAGGTATGAGTTTCATCTTGATTTCTGTAGTTCTTTCTTCAATGGAGGGTAATCCTGATTCTGCTAACAGGTTCCGAATGGGTGTGGTACGATATGCAAAAATGCTAGCTCTGGCAGCTTGGTGGTATATTGGTTTTATAATGTTTAAAGTAGTTTTCGGACTTTTTCCATATAGATATAAACCGTAATCTATTTTACTTAACACAAGAGTTCTAGTCAAGTATATAAGAGTATTAATATGAACATGGCTTCTTATTCTAGACAGATATGAAATTAAGTTAACCCTGGCAGCAAGAGCTTTTTTAAGATGCATTAAGTGATCTTTCCATAAATAGTTACAAGAAAAGTTGAGTCCTAAAATTTTTAGTTTTTTTACATTTTCAACTTCAAAGTTATTTATTTTTATTGTGTGAAGAAGATTGTCACATTTTCTTTTTTTGCAGATATGAAATTTGCTTGTTTTTTCAAAAGATATTTTCGCGCCCGATTTCTCGGACCATTCAAATATATTATACAGTAGTGCTTCTAGGATTCTGTTAGTATCAAAATTATCATTTTGTTTACATAAAATATACAAGTCGTCAGCATATAAGCAGTGATCGACATAGTTGGTTTTTGATATAATCTTACTGATTTCGTTGAATGCTACAGAAAAAAGGATGACAGACAAGGGAGATCCTTGTGGGATTCCATTATTGAACGGGAATGGTTTCGAAAGGGTATTCTTTATTCGTACTTTGAATTTTCTATTTGAAAGAAATGATTTTACATAGTTGTAAATTTTCGGTCCGATTCCCCAGGATTTAAGACAGTCGAGTATGACATGTGGGCCAATACGGTCGAAAGCTTTTTCGAAGTCTAAGGAAAGTATAGAAACATGTTTTTTTGCTGAGAGGGCTTCAGAAACAAAGAAATCGATGTGTAAAAGAGCGTCTGCACATCCCCTGTTTGGCCTAAAAGCAACCTGATTAACAAAAATTAAGTTATTGGTTTCTGTGAACCAAGAGATTCTGTTTGCGATTATTCTGTCTAAAATTTTGGATAAACATGATAATAATGAGATAGGACGGTAAGAATTTACGCTTGTTATTTCTTTGTTAGGTTTTTTTATTGGAATAACGGTTGCGACTTTCCAGTCTTGAGGTATTATTCCCGTTTCAAAGATAATGTTATATAAATTCAACAATCTATTTTTTCCAAGCGGTGATAGATACTTGATCATTTTATATGAGATTCTATCATATCCAGGAGTTTTTCCTTTGACCTTGCTGAGGCATATCTGGAGTTCCATTGGGGATATCTTATCTTCGATTTTATTTGCGGATTGATTGTTTGTTGTAAAAAAGGGGTTTCTGTTGTTAACTAATTTTTTTAAAGTATTATATTGGTTTGAGAAGTTGCTGTCTAATAAATATTTTGACCACTCGTTTGCTATGTGATTTGCGATGTCTGTTGGTTCTGTTATTGCTATATTGTTATGATGAATGACCATTATTTGTTGAGATGGGTTTCTATTTGAAAGTCGGTTTATTTTACTCCACAGTTCAGATATTGATGAATCTCTGTTGATAGAGCCAGTGAAATTTTTAAAACTAATTGCTTTTTGTTTTTTCATTTCTTTTCTGAATTTGGCATTGTTTTTTTTGAAAGCAATTAAATTTTCATTTATGGGGTTATTTTTAAAAGCATACCAGGTAACCATTTTATCTTTTCTTAGTTTTGATAATTCTTTATTCCACCAAGGGACGTTATGAGTTCTTGTTGTACGGCTTTGAGGAATAAAGAGATTTGCTGCAACACGAATTGCTCTTACTATTGAGGCTGCTTCTTTATTACTGTGGTTAGCGGGACGTCTAAGCATGAGTTCAGAATCTGTTTTTATCGAAAAATTTTTCCAATCAGCAAAGTCAAGGAGAAATTTTGATGGATATTTGTTTGATATGGATGGATTTTGTGAATATGAAATATGTAATATAATGGGGAAAATGATCGCTATTATGGAGATCGGATAAGACCTTCCATGATGTAATAGGGAAGAGGGTTGGGGAGCAGCAGGAAATGTCTATATGGGTGAAGGTTCTATGGGTGGAGAAATGAGTCGGCCGGCCATCATTCAATATGCAAAGATCAGATTGGATAAGGGCGCTTTCAACAGTGTTTCCTCGATTATTATTGTATTGGGAACCCCATAGTGTGTTCCAACTATTGAAGTCACCTAACACAAGCAGTGGTGTGTTTATAGAAAGGAATATATGTGTTAAATCCCTGGAGTTAAACGATTGAGTGGGAGGAATGTAAAAAGAAATAACTGTGAATTTTATTTTTAATTGAATTTCGATAGCGATTAATTGAAAACTAGAATTTATATTAAGTAGGTTATGTGGAATATTACTTTTAATAAAGATACCGACGCCCTGTTTGGCTGAATTATTTTGTGGGGAATTAAAGAAGTAGCCTTCGTAGTTTTTTGGTGGTATTGGGTTAAAAAGATATTTGCAGTGTGTTTCTTGTAGTGATATAAAATCAGGATTGAGCTCTTTTTGTAGGAGTTGGAAGTCATTTATATTGTTCATGAAACCTTTGATGTTCCATTGCAATATTTTAAAATCCATTGGGAATTGAAATATGACTCTTCACTTTTATAAATGAAAATTTATAAAAGGAGAGATTTTGTTGTAAAGAGCATAATCTTGAAGTTAAATTAAATTTGCAATTGAAAAGAAATGATGATTTATTCATTGTCGTCGGAGGTATATTGAGTTGTAGGTAAATAATAATCATTATTATTGATTAATATTTGTGTTAAGTTTGAGAGAGGTGACATGTTATTATTTGTTGTAGTGGTATTATGGAAATTTATTGTATCTTCAGTGTTTTCGTGAGAGGAGTGATCAAGAGTGCTTTTGGTGTTTTCATTGTTTTCTTTGTTGGATTTGTCGTTGTCGGTGTGTGTCAAAGTTTGTTGTACATTAGAATTTGTATATGTTGATGGAACTGTTTCAGTTGTGTTTGTTACGTTTTTTTGAGAGTCTGTAACGGTTCTCTTTGAAGTAGAATTGGTTGGTGGCTGAGGTGTGATGGTGTTTTTAGTTATTTCTGGTTTTGGCGTATTATGTATGATTCTAACTGTTTTTGCATAAGAAATTTCACGTGGTGGGACGGGAGTGGAGTTTTTTTCTTTGTACTTACGAAGGGCCTGGCCCATAGTACATTTTTCTAGTGTTTTAATTTTTAGTATTTCTTTGGTTTGTATAAATCTTGGGCAGTTTTTATCTGATGCTGGGTGGTCGCCTGAACAATTGGCGCAAAGGATACGGGTGCATTTTTCGGGATTATGTGGAGGTAGATTGCAGTCGCAACATGTGGGATTATTTGTGCATCTTTTTTGTGTATGTCCAAGCCGTTGGCAACTTTTGCAACGCATCGGATTTGGAATATAAGGTTGCACTTTTACTTTATACCAAGCGACATCTACCGAGGAAGGCAATTTGAAAAGATCAAAAGTCAACACTATTTGACCACTAAATGTTGGTTTTCCATCGTTTAGACGGGTAAACTTATAAACAGATGTTACACCTTGGCTTTTCATTTCGTCAATTATTTCTTTTTCCGAAACATGAGACAAACACGGGGCGTATATTACTCCCTTAACAGAGTTAAGACTCTGATGAAGTTCAACATTGATCGGGCACAAGTTTGATAAAGTTTTTGTTTTTAAGAATTTTTCAGCTGCGCGAGTACTACGCACCAGTAAGAGTAGACTTCCATCTCTTAGTTGGGATATTGAATCAATTTCGGTAGAAATTGCTTCGAGACCTTTTTTAATAGCGAAAGGGCTAAGTTTGGTAAGGGGAGCATTATTGTCACCCGATGTTATGATTAAATATTTTGGGTTATTGGTTGGGGAATTCCTAGCAGGAAGAGCAGGGAAAGGTTCACCTCTATTTTCTGATTTTTTTCTTTTTGTTGGCACATCACTATAATCAGTCAAAAGATTAAATCTATTTGACATTCTGTCCGGTGGCCCAGGGGCCATGTTTTAATTAAAATGTTATTACGCTTTTTATGTTATAAATTTGACAATGAATGAGAAAAGAAAAACACAACACACTTGTGTTAACTGAAGGGAAACACCGTTAAATGAGTGTAGAGACAAAATTAAGAATTAGTAACTTTCTAACACACGTCTGATCGCTACGAATGATAGTCGGTGACTGAAATGCTAAAATATTTGTTTTTTAATGGCGAAATATTACTTTTTTTTTAAAAACTTTCATCGAAATATTTTAAATGAATGCAGCTCGCTGAACACCACCGTGACGATCATATCAACAACATTCAACTACAAACAAAACTGATTCTGATTTTATTTTTGTTTAACATGGTTGATTTTGATTTCTTTTTTGACCTATTTTAAATTTACGTGGCTTTTAAGACAGCTAAATACTTTACGACACCTCAGTGATATAATAACATACAATAATTGATATTTGATCTATATATATTACAACAAATCAAATATTAAAGAGACCATATCAAAACTAGTACAATAAGCCGATACTAAAACAAAAAATTATCGGATAAGATAAGATAGTAAAAGTTCTATATGGTTTATAATATTAAGAAATAAATTCAAGGTTCGAAAGAATTTTGCTTGGGCCAGGTAAAGGAGAAAGTGACACAATTTTTTTTTGACAATCTTTTTAATTCTGTATCGTGGAGCACAACTTCGAATATGAGCAAAGTAGCTAATGGCAAGCCGACCAAGGAATCTAATATGCTGCCATCACAAAAATCGGTGTTTATTGCATACATACTATGGCTTTTCGGGGGCTTCTTTGGGCTCCATCACATCTACTTGCATCGTGACAGGCATGCTTTCATATGGTGGTGCACGTTGGGCGGATATTTTGGCATCGGCTGGTTGGCTGAGATCTTTCTAATACCAGAGTATGTGCGCGATATCAATGAAGATCCAAAGTTTATAGCTGGTTTTGTGGAACGTCTTAAAACCAATCAGAAACCACCATATTCCGGTAAACGTTTTCTGGGTCAGGTAATGATTGGTTTCCTATTTGGAGAGCTTATACAAATGGCCATACCACAGACCATTTTTGGTGGTATTGATTGGACATTTCTGCATTGGCTCATACCTGTTTTTATTGCACTTGGAGTATGGACGGTGGGAAATATTGGACGCGAACACGGTGTGCTCTGGCATTGTCTTATTGGTGCTGTTGTAATCTATCCAGTGCGCTATTTTATTTATGATGAAACTTATACGCTTTTAATAACCGCTATCATATCTGCTCTTGTATTCGATACATTCTCGAAGCAATGGCTCCGCACACCACCTGCTCGCAAAGGTGCCGGCGAACGCACTTTGAAATTTACGGGTGCTCTATTTATTTACTTTTCGCTGTGGGGCTGCTTTTTATACTTTAATGGCACCATCTCGGATGAGGATGGCGGCGAGGTTCCCATACATGAGGCTATACAAAATTTCCTTGCCTCCGCTTGGTGGACAGATTTGACACAGGCACTTAAGGACACCTGGCAATATGGTCAACACCATGGCTGGTACGAGACTTGGAAAGAAATTTTCGAAAGCATGGATGTCGATGGCGAACGTAATTCTTACAAGGTGTTGGGTGTTAGCGCAACCGCTTCTCAGTCTGAGATTACAGCAGCCTATCGCAAGCTATCAAAAGAATTCCATCCCGACAAAGTGAAGGATGAATCGCTACGCGATGCAGCCAATCAACGCTTCATCGAAATTCAGCAAGCTTACAGCGTGCTAAGCAAAATCAAGTCCAGCCGCCGACGCAAAAATAAACAATTCAATGAGGATCAAATCATTCTGTAATTGTGATCGTATTGAAAAAATTCCCACGGAGTAATTCACTGCATTTTTAAATAGACTGATATATCCCAGAATTATTCTACATTTCGTTGTTTTTCATCTATAGTCTAATATTTATTAAACATACAAAAAATGCTTTCCTTAAGTTTTCATAAATATTTAAGCTAAATTAGTGAATTTTTTTCGAGTAACTGTTGTGTGGTTGTTCCTTTAAAAGGCACAGTTTAAAAATCACAATTTTACATCAAAGAGCAATCGTATTTTAAGAACGAATAAACATACACATCTATTATAGAAAATTAAACATTCCAAAAATTAATGCAGTCATATATTTTCTCAAATTTTAAATCACATTACAATGCAATAAATAAATATATATATATTTTTATCAATTAAGCAAAATAAATATATTTAACAAAAATCAATTGTTTAATAAATAACAAACTGTTATGAAGGAGAAAACAAAAGACTTAAGCAACAAACCTGTTCAATATATTTGAAGGGCTTATTTTAAAAACATGATATGCCACATAAAAATATTTCGAAATAATCGTCCTTAAAGTTTTTAAAAAATGTAAATTTGCATGAAATCATTAAAATGCTTACAAGAACTATTACGTATACGGCCGAAATTGATCGGGTAATGGTAGCAATATTTTCAGTGGATATTGATAAGGCATCAAGGAACGTAATGAACATAAAATATGAACGTTTGAAGCAGGGTGGCATATCATGTTTTTGCAATAAGCCCTTCATTTCCTATCTTTTTGTACCATCTGGTCTGTTCGAGTACTGATAATTTGTGATAATCTTCACAAATTATCACATTTTGGCGTTCGCGTACGCAAAAAACTTGCAAAATGAGAGAAATTTAAAGCACAAAATGACAGTTGACTTGGAGAGGAAGTTGCAAAAATTCCTGCTGGATAAATTTTTACTGTCGAGAATTTGCAAGCTAGAAATCGGCTGATTTAAGACAGTTGCAATTTGAACTTTCAAACAAATTTAGTAAAATTTTGTTAGTCACCATGATTTTATGTTAAATCTTACCGCTTTCAACCTTTCGAAATGTTCCAGGAGAATTTCGTCCCATTTTTCACGTCCAATTTTCGTTTGCTTTCCATTTCGAGGCTTGCAAGTTTTTGCAAATTTTGCGTTCACGTACTTTTTTCGACATTTTTCTATTTGAGAGAGAATTGTGCCTTACTCTCTTGTAAGTTGCTGCTGAATATTTTGCGCAGACCAAATATCATTAGATTTCATAAAATTTGATACTCTGGTTCTGGAAATGGGTACGAAAGGAAGCAAATGATCAAAAATTTGTTTTAAAAAAATAAATTTTATTGTCATGTCAAGCTTTACTTTAAATAGATACTTAAATTTTTTAACAGGATATAAAAAAATTTTACAAATAGTTAAACTAAAAATAGAATTGCGGTAAAATACAAAAATAGAAATACAGTTTTGCTTTAATGTAAGCTATACAGTTTTGAGGTAAAATTAAATGCAGACTTGAAGACAAATAGGTCACACTTTACATAAACGTTACGTTCAGTCATATTTTCATATTGACAACAATTTTACTGCTCAGGATTATAGAAATGTTCCCATGTCTGAATCTCTTCGTACAATTGACGTCCAGGGCTCTCAGTTGGACTGCACTGACAGTGACACAGCAATTTATAGTCAGCAGCTATATGACCATCCTCGACACCTCTGCGTTACACATCAAAGAGAAAAAAGATTACATTTTGATTAAATAAAGAAAACATTATTCTTACTTTTTCAGCAAAAACTTGCAAGCCTCCAATGCCGCAGGTGGTGGCAATTCAAGCATAAAACAGCCAATGAATGAAATGCCCAATGCACAAACGTTATAGCCCCTCGTATGAGCACCTACAACTCCCCAGCCGCGTCCTTCGTAAATGTTTGCATCGCAGCCAACGAGAAAGTTATAGGCAATATCATTCCATTCGCGCGACTCAATGTGAAAGCACTGTAATGCAAAATTTATAATTTCATCATTTTTCATCATAAACATGTTTTTACCTGAATATCGCGTGTGGTACGTATGTTAATGGCTTGACGCTCGGAGCTCTCGGTTGCCGTGTGTGCTACAGTACAAAAGAATACAATTAGGCTACATGACCAGTTGGCCTTTTTTAAAATGCTTACATATGATGACATATTCCACTGGCTCTTGCATATATGTATAGTCCTCCATTGGCCGTTGCGCTAGCCAAGTACTTCGAGGTAAAATTACATGAGCTTTGCGTGGTAGTTTGACACCTGAAAATTTGAACAATTTACATATTTTTAGATTATAATCTTACAGACCAAAGTCAGTACTGACCTATCTTTTCAATGAAGGCACCTTTGTTGACTCGCTCTTCACGAGTTGTCTGTCTTGGCAGTGGCTTCGTTGTGCTGTTAGACGAACGCGGCGTTGTTGGATCATACTCTGTTTTTAAATCTTCTGCTTGGGCTGCTTTTCTTGCCAATTGTGGTGTGTGTCTTTTCGGTCTAAAGCTGTTTTGTTGATGCCCATTACCAGCGTGTATTATCTGTATGTTACCATTGATGTTGGTAATGTTTCCAATATGTACTCCAGTCGAATTTTCAATATTAATATTTCCCACAGTTTGCACACTGTTTATAGTATTCAACATCTCTTTCAAACTCTCAGTAATGGTAGTTATTTCTGTTGTGGTCCCCAAATCTGTGGTAGTCACAACATCGTCATAATCAACGCTCGAAAAACCGTCGTACTCATTGTCACTGCTATCCACCACAGACGATTCTGGCAAGGACTCAATATCCTCCAAATCCTGTTCTTCTATCCAGTTCTTCACTTTTTCGTGTGCATTACTACTTGGTAGGGAGTTTGGATCAAGTTTTTTGTCTCTTTCCAGCTTGGACATATTTGTACAATATAACTTAATGAAGGCTTATCTCAGCACTTCGATACGGTTCTCGATAGTCTTATCTGGTTCGTATTAAAAGTTTATCTCATTTAAGCGGCTTGTCTGCGTTTTTCACAATGTTTTTTTTCACAGTTTAATACTTAAATTCTTCATTAGCCTTTCAAATTTATAAACATTCTAAAATATAAATTCACTTTATAAAATTATAACAATTATTAATCCAAAAAAAAGAACTGCAGAACTGGTTTATTTTGCAATATCAGGGCTGCATAGTACGTTTATTGTGAATATGAATCAGAGATGCACTGAAAAGTACTTTTGTACTATTTGGAGTGAGTTTTTATTTTTAGAGTACGAAGTTAAAAACGTTCAGTACTGGTACAATTTAAGGAATAATTGACAACTGCTAGTCGCAGGTTGCGGACAGTGAATAGCCTCTAGACATAGAGATTAGTCGTCAGCTATAGTGTGGAAGGGCTTAGTGTTGGACAGTGTTGGGTCTTGAACGAAAAATCCACAAAGCCTTCTACTGGCACAGTCAAGGTGAGCCGAAGCCGCATTGAAAAGTCCATATTCGAAACTATCTCTTCTGTAGACTCTAAACCTGAGAGGTCTCTCCAAGTTCTTAAAAATGAAATTGGGTTTGTGTCCCCATCACATTATAACTGCCTTATGAAAACTAAACCAGAATCGGATATGAACCACTACTACATTGACGATCACCGCAAACGAAAAACGGACAATGATTTACGGATATTCACCTGAAATAACCGGACCCTTTATAGGGGAGATGCCTCCGTCCATTTTGCGGAAACCCTAGTAAAAATAAATGGTGATATTAGCGCCATCCAGGAGATGCGTTGCAAAGGGCAAAGCTGCGTTTATGATCGCTGCCTGGCCCACGTCCTGAAAATAGTCCTCGGTGATTGCGACTCGAAACATGGTAATTTGTAGCACTAGATTCAAATACCTCAATATCCACAAGTCCACTTGGCTGTCCAGGATGAAATACGTGAAATCAAATTGATTACAATGGACCGCCGAGACCTACTCCGCTCAACTCTCGGCTAAGCTCAGCTAGCCTAACTTTGGACTTGATGACCCTGGCGGACTTTTGGCGCAAATAATCCACTCCATGCTCAGTGCTGCTGAGAAAGTTATTGTTTCCGCCGCAAACATCCTCGGAATCAATGGTACGACCAGGAGTGTCGTGTTACGACAGCAAAAAAAACACCGCATATAAAAAGACGCTGCAGTCAGCTGAAACAGGAACCATGCGCGAAAACTACCGCGAAAAGAAAAGAAAGAGGGGTACCTTTTCAAACACAAAAAAGCACGTGAGCGTGAGGATATAAAGATGTACCAGGGCAAGAATAATGCACAAAAATTCTATCAATAGGTTACATCTAACCCAAGGTTTGAAAACCGGAGCTCCACTTCTAGAGAAGTGAAAATAGTGATCTGGTTACAGATACACATTGCGGACTAATGTTATGAAGGCAGCATTTTTCCAATCTGCTTGCATTCTTGGAGAGTGCAATAGGATGCTACCAATCGAAGATGATGGAGTGGAAATTCAGGAAAACAGATTGACAATTGCTAATAGGTGCTACTACGGGCTCAGTAAGCAATTGGTTTGCAAAGCCCTCCTTCGATTGACAAAACTGACACTCTACAAGACGCTCATCATACCAGTGCTTCTATATGGCACTGGAGTATTAAAATAATCTTGGTTGCGGTGGTGCACGCTACAAATGTTTTACTATGAAGAGACCGTCAAAATTTATATGACATTTCATAGTCAAATCTGAAAGGCTGTGCTCATAAGTTAATCAAATGACAGAATAAGTTAAAACTTGTTGTTGTTTATCCAGCTAAAACAAATAAACTCTCTGCGAGAGAGAAAATGACCAATCAATACGTTATCGCTTCAATAAAAGTTTTTACCACGCTCTAGACCAGTATCATTCAGTCAAAGCGTGACGAATTTTTACTCGACTGCAGCTTAGTAATAAGTTATTCATAAGAAGGTAGTGGTAGATTAAACAAAACAGTATGATTTATGAGGAGAAAAAGGAGTTTTTAACACAATTTCATTAATTCTATAATTTTTCTTACAACAAATCTCTGAGTATCATCCATATATGTTTTATATCCGATTTATATTGATTTGCTAACGTAATCAATTTCATTCCTAAAATATCAACATTTTCACCATTGTTCTCAATTTTTGTAATTTTTAATGCAGACAGCACGATAAAACAACGAAATATAATAGTAGGCAAAACGCTACTAAACCCATGATTAGCTAGCAGAAAATCAATAGTTCAATCAAACAATCACGTGTGAGCGAACTTCAGTCAAATACTCTCAGAGAGAGTAAAATGAACAAAAAATCCCGTAATCATTTGATTGACGTGTGAATACAGCCAAATACTTTTCCATTTTCATGCCTTCTATAAGGTTTGACAGTTATGATTATGACATGGTAGAATGAAATAAGGTAGATGCATTTCGGACTTCTCTCTTTTCTCATAGCCATAATCGTCAAACTTCATTGAACGTGTGAGAGTATAATGGCTTTTGTTATCTTTACGGATATATGGCGTTTAGATTTTCTATGGGCTGTCACATTAGTTTTGACAGTTTCGGCAGTTTGCTTCTCAGAAATACACTTTTTTTATTCTACCCTGCTACTTAGCCCACGAGGAAACTTGGTTCGCGTACGCGGATGTGAGACACACGAGCTTATAACAAAAGGTCTGTTCGCGTAGTTGAATGCAAACGAAATATTTCAAAAACTTTTACTTGAAAGTGCCTGAAAATCGTTCGTTAATGAGAAGATTGTGTAAAAGAGGGGAAATTACATGTTCTCTCTATTCAAGTTTTTTACTAGTAGAATTTCATGATGTAAAAAGGTGAAAACTGTCAAACGGTGGGTGTGAGGAGCGGCACAGCAGAGGTGAGGAGTTACGACCTAGGCAGATTTGACATTTTTCAATTTTTTACCAGAAAGTCGTTCGTTTACTTTTTAAGAGTTGGAGTTAATTCTCTCTCAATTTCATTACATTTGACGTTATTCATTACTTTACTAGGAAAGTTCGCGAACAGACCTAAAGTGAGTTACATTCTAGTTTGCATCAGGGATGCAAACTGGCGGGGAATTTCATTTTTCTATTTTCGGAGACTTTCAAGTTAATGGGGTCCTCAAGAAATGGGCTCATATTTCTGGGAAATTTTATAACTCATCTTCTGTTTAATGACTATTTTCGGGAAATTTTTAATATTTTATCTTATATTTACGAGGAATTTGATTTCACGTGAAATTTTCGGACACAATCAAAATAAAAAATTAAATCTTTATGACATAATTTCAATCAGCAAATTTATAAACCTTAAAGTTGAAATTTTATTGCTTTATATAAACTTTTTCCATGAAACAATTGACAGACCCATTCTAAAATGTGCTAAGTTAAAGAACCAAGGTTTTTAGGAAGGTCCTGAGTTTTTTTAAAATTTTTGTAATAAAATTTGTTTGTTGAATGTTAATAAATGTTCGTTTGTAACCTCGAAAAACAAAACTTCATACAAGAATTCAGTAAATTTAAATATCATAAATGTTCTGTAAATTTGAATTTTTAGTTTTTATTATCTTTTTATTTTAAAATGTAAAAATTAATGCCTAATTTATGACATCTTACATTAATTATTGTTGCACCGAAAGAAAAAACAGTAGTATTATTAAACAATTTGGAGCTTTTTGGCAACCCTGCCTGTCCTTTACCTACCTTTATTTACGTACTTTTGCAGTCAAAACAGCAAGTCAAAATAAGCAGATTGTTCGATTGTTTTTTTTCTAACTACTATAAACAATTTTATTTATTATTTAATACAATTAATATAATTATAAAATTAAATTTGTTTTATTAATAATTTCGATCACAAAGAACGCATTATAATAAAAGTATTGCTACTTAAAGTTACGATATATTTATGAATCAAATAAAATTTGAAAAATATGAGAAAATTAAATAAAATTATTTGAAAAACAAGCCGGAAAGTTAACAAAGGATTAAAGCCAAAAAGTTAAGAACTTGTAATTGAAAAGAATAAAGATCGAGAATAAAAAAAATAAAAAAATTATTATGTAGTAAAACAAAAAAAAAAATAAAAGAAAACATTATATCTAAAAACAGGAAAATCGTGTTTAAACACTTTATGTGTTGTTAGAATAACTAGTTTAAAATTTAACATAATACTGAGCAGATTTATACATAAAATCCTTTTTTTAAAATTAGTTAATAAATTTCTTAAATTTGTATAGTTTATGGTCTATTATTTTCAGCTATTTATTGTGTCTAGTATTTTTACTATTTTGTTTTTTATGTTTTATATTTTGTATATATAATTAAAAATTGTTTTTCTTTTACTTTTAATATTAGACAATTTAAGCTATTGTTAAAATTTGTTGCCTACTTTTTATAGGAATTTTCGATATATATTATAGCTAACTCTTTTGCTATGTACAATATTTGTAATACATATATGTATGTATATATAAATATATAATTTACAAAATAAACGGCAGAAAAAAAGATTAATGGTTTTAATACATTTTTTTGTGTGTTTTTTAAACATTTGTTTTTTTTTGCTTTAAATTCAAATATTTAAATGCCCTCTAGCCGATAAGCCAGATGCTACCAGTTAGCAACTGTATATATTTTTAATGCTATAGTTAATTAGTATAACGGAATACTAATTGATAAGTACCACTTGGTGGATATTATTCACTTGTTGCTTGGCTTAAAAAAAGGCATTGAAGATAAATTAAAATAAATAGTTATTTAAACTTTATAGGAAAGTGTGGAGACTTTCTTCTTTCTCTGCCAATGCTTCTTCTTCTTCGTTGTTCTTTGTGGACTTTTGAGCGCTTAGAAATGTGTAACAACAATATCTTCTTCGAGATCATCGAGCTCATCATCGGTCTCTTCCACATCGGCATTTGGCGTAGTAGCGGCAGTCACCGCCTCTCTTTCCTTATCAGCAGCTTCCTTAGCTTCGATCTTCTTGAGCTTGCGTTGCTAAAAGCGAGAAGGTAAAATAATATATTAAATGAAGTTCAGAGTAATTAATATATAAGGCTTAAAACTAAGCTTAGTCGAGTGCCAATAATTTTTGCTTAAACTTACCTTTCTTCTGTACAGAATCTCCACGACCACATAGCCAATGCAGCCCAGAGTCAAGACAGCCAATAGGATATACAGTTTCATGCGAGCGCACAGTGTTGTGGCATAAGCATAGGCAATCACAAAGCCCGCCGATTCCCAGAGACGATAGTTCGAAAAAGCTGCCTCCTTGTTACGTCTGAAGAGCAGACCGTAAAGCCCATTAATCTGTGTCTGCCAGACGGCATCACCGACACCCCATAGGCCAGACATGGCATAGAAGATCAGTGGATTGTGTGGATTTGGACGCCAGAAGAGCATTATAGTGACAAGAGTAAAGTGCACAATAGCACCGAGCACAATGATGGGCATGCGACCAATATACTTCATTGCTGAGCCAAAGAGAATTGAGCATATGGCGTTCACCACGCCAAAGCAGATCATAACGAAGCCAATCTGGTGGATGCCGAGCGCACATGAGACATAGGCCTGTGTAAAATCAGCGCCGATGAAAGCCTGCTCCATGCCAATAAACACAGTGATGGGCACCAAAAGTTGCTGATTGGGTTTCTTCATTTGACGGAAAGTGGCCGAGAGCAGAGCTAAGCCAGAAAGTTCTAGAGCCGATTGTGAGCCTCTACGTTGTTCACCATAACGCTTAAGTGGATCTAGAAAGATGGCAATAATGGCAACAGCAGCAATGATACAGGACAAGTAAATCATGGAGATTTCAAAGATTTCATGATCTGGAGGACGTTCCAAGTTGGTGTGACCATTGGTACCGTGCACACAGAAATTGGCACCGCAATACTGTAGATCTTCTTCAGAGATAGTGGAGTTGGCATCTCCACCACCACCGCCATGAGCACCGCTGGAGAGCACTGAAGTAAAGAAAAAGGCATTGTTAGTGATGACATTAAAATCTTAAAAGAAGATGTTGAGAAAACCTACCCAAGCTGGAAATAAGATTTCCCCATAGTTCAGCGGTTTGCCAGGCCAAAAAGAAGAAGCCGAAGAACCGCACTATTATGGCATCCACCGCTTGTTCTGTTATCTTGGCATAAACTTGACCGACTTGGGTCAGATATGTTGCTTTAGAAGCCCACATAGGAGCAGCGCCCAAACCAACTAATATACCAGCAGGCACCAGTGTGTAGAATCTAAAGAAATACGAAGAGAAAAAAAAATGGATTAATATACATTAACTATACAACAATTTCCGCTGGCTTACCTTGGAAACAGCTGAAAGGCAATATAGGGCGCATAACAGAGCATGCTGAAGACCAAAGTCCATTTTACTGTTAGCTTACGTATAATCAAGGTAGGTAAAAAGACGCAGGATACGACTAGCGCTGCATAGATGGCACTAAGCGAAACCGTACCCAGGCCATCTGTGGCATTTATGGATGATTGTAGATTGGCGGTGCCCTAGAATAGAGAGAGAATTTTCGTTTAAGTGTCTACTTAAAAAACGCTCACGCGGTATAATTTGCTATTTACCTGAAAGGCTGTAAATTGTACCATAAATGCAAACGATATGATGCCAATATTCTTCAGGATACGCCATTTTTCACTAGCATTTAGTATGACCTTCTCTCTTAGCGAGGCTGTGTCTGGTTCGAACCCGGCTTTTGGCTGTAAAGAAAGAGAGAGAAACATGTTAATCCAGAGAGAGATCAGAGGGGAAAATATGTTTATTTATATATAAAAAAAGGCTTAGAAAGATTATGGCAAAGTTACACAGACATAACAAAACAAACAAATTGACCATTTCAACCCTTGAATGGGCTTTGATCGAGCTTGTTATGATCAATTGTGTTTGATACAATTGACCGAGAACTGGACCAACATGCTCTATGCCGAATTCGAACGGCTAAGGTTCATATTCTCAAGAAGCTGCACATGGCATTTAATACTCTCTGAGGTTTGCCATTGTCTGCAGAGAGAGGACCGATCAG
The DNA here is from genome assembly GCA_958299015.1 of Tetanocera ferruginea. Lineage (NCBI taxonomy): Eukaryota > Metazoa > Arthropoda > Insecta > Diptera > Sciomyzidae > Tetanocera > Tetanocera ferruginea. Next base: position 44,610,066 of record OY282643.1, on the reverse strand, counting down.
AAAATTTTAAATTGAAAAAAAAAATTTACTGCAAGTGGGAATCGATCTCGCACTCCGGGTATGCAAGCCACACACTTAAGGCCGCGTGCATAGTAAACGCCGATTCAGACAGGCAGGCAGTCAGAGTGTGTGGAAAAGCGAGATAGAGAGCAATATGGATTAATACGCGTGGAACAAAACTGCATCAATAAGTCAAGTCCTTCTTAAGGTGACTTAAGCGGTTATCGCTATGTCCATAGTTTTATTGTTCTAGCTGCAGTTCCAATTTTGAATATTGTTGATTTGTTTTTTGGGGCTATTACATTCCTTCAAAATATGGAACCAGTTCACTTCAAATTATGTTAATTAACAAGGTCGTTCATTAATTTTTTAGATATGTTTTTATTTGTGTTTTTTTTTTTTGCAAGTAAGGAATGCATAAATGTGTTGATCGAAATATTTTTAATTGAAATCCAGTTTACGAAAAAGTAAAATCATGCAATAAATAAAAAAAAAATTAAAATATAATAAATAAATAATAAAAAAAAAAATAAAAAAAATTAAAAATAAAATAAAGTAAATCTTATTTGAAGAGCATTGTTATAATGATACTAAAAGCGGTTTGGTATTTTAACGAAAGTTGCCAAGTTGTCCTGGGAATGTATAAAAAAAGGCTGGTAATAGAATTATTTTTGCCAGCGCGAATTTTTTTTTAACTTTTTAAAATAGTTTTTCAAGAGATATGTGTATTTTAAATTTGTTTGCCCATAAGAAAGGAAATTAAGTTATCCGTCTAGGAAGTTCTGACATTTTGGCAATTTTAATCTCTTATTTCTTTTTATATTACACGGACAAAATTATTTTGCTTTAATCAAGCCATTACTTTGCTTAAACGCAAATCAGCAAAATTTTGCTCAATAGCGGTTTGATTTTAAAAAACGTTTTATAAATTGAAATTACTTCTCATATAATTTGAAAAAAGCAAAATTAAGATAAATTTTAGCAATAATTTGCTTACTTATTATAAATTCAAATAGCGAATTTTGATTTGATTCAAGCCAAACTTTGCTAAGTTATTATAATGTAATTGTAATTGTAAGACAAAAGCAAAATTTGACTCAATGTATGCAAAAATTTGATCAGTTATTATAAATTGATATAGCAAATTTTGAATTGATTCAAGCAAAAAGTTGCTTGGTTATTGAAATATAAAACAAAATTCGAACTATAAATAGAAATACCGTGGCATGCAGGTTAAGTGTGTGGCTTAGCATGCTCGGAGCCCGAGTTCGATTCCCAGTCGAAATGGCCAATTTGTTTTTTTTTTTTTTTATTTTTTTATAAATAGAAATAGCAAATTTTGATTTGATTCGAGCAAACACTCGCTCAGTTATTATAAATCGAAACAGCAAAGTTTGATTTGTTTCAAGCAAAACTTTGCTCAGTTAATATAAATCGAAAAAGCAAATTTTGATTTAATTCAAGCGAAAATTTGCTAAGTTATTATAAATTTAAATAGCAAAATTTGCTTGATTTTTGCTGAAAATAAGCAATATTTTGAAGTGGCTGAGAATTATGCTCAAGTTTTGCTTGCTCTCCGTACAAATTTAGCAAACAGTTTTCTCCGTGTAATTATTAAAAAATTGTAATAACTTTTAAATTTATGTAGGGCGAAAAATATTTTAGGAAAAATTTAAGTTTTACGAAGTCATAACTTTCTTAAAGTATTACCTTATTTTTATAAAATATCCTCTTTAAACCTCATAAACTGAACTGGTTTTTTTTATTGTTGTTAAAAATGTGCTCGTAAAATTCAATGACACAACACTTAAGTTTTTAAGATTTGTTTAAAGGGACTTATATGCATTTTTGTTGAAAAATAGTGTTTTTTGTGGAATTAAAAAGTGTCGTATATCGTCACCCTCATATAGAAATACCGTAACTGATAATTTTCGAAATCGAAAAAAAAAAACCAAAATGAAACCAAAAAGACTGATTTATAGTTTTAAATACTGAATTTGTTGACGATTTTCATTACAATCTGTATTTTAAATTTTTTAATTATACCTCATTTTAAAAAGTTATGGGCATTCCTAAGTAAATGTGGACACGGAATAAGAAAAATTACCCATTGCTTTTCAACCTGCAACTATATACAAATGAATGTTTAATAGAATAAACATTGCCATCATCACAATCAACATTGTGTCAAATTTCAGATTTGAGGTCCTTAATTTGCAAAATTTTTGGATTATTTTAAACACTTATATATAATATTTCTGTTTTTTATCCAGATAAACTTGAATTGAAGTTCCGCTCCTTTTATTCATACCAAATGCAAAAAAATCTACCCACAGTTTCGAAGAAAAATTTTAAAGAAATTTACTCTCTGAACATGTTGTCCGAAAATGGTAACACGAGTCTCTAACCTAAATTATTATTTCACTGGGTAAATATTATGCTACCACAGATTTTTATTTGTATTTGTTAATCTAAATAATAAAAATGTAGAGCTTAATTTAACTCCATAAAACTTTCTGAATGTAACACAAGTTACCATGGAATTGCCTTTATTAAGATTTTTGTATCTACCTGTAAAATTATAAGTTAAGTCCTTTCTATATTAAGATGATGATATATAAAAAAAATTTGTTTTTTAAAATCTTTGATTTTTACGACCACACAAATCTGTCAGTTCCAAGGCATGGTCAGCAATTGGGTTTAATTTTTCATTATGATGTATTCCCAGTGGCGTAGCTAGGGTTGGTGGCACCCGGGGCGGAAACTAAATTGTGCACCCCTTAGAAGGTTATAGTAAACCTCAAAAGAGTAATGTTTTAAAAATACCACGAAATTAATATAAGTTTTTTAAATAATAGCTTACTGTTATCATTCCTTTGTTAAAGTGCAAATAAATTTATAAATATTTTAATTATTTTTATAGTTTATACAATTCGGTTACAATAGACAAAACTTTAAAATAATCTCATCGATATTAATATATTTGATATCATTTGAAAGATATGTAATTTCGTATCTTACGCAAAACTTGAAAAATTTCATTAAATTTCAAATTTGAAGTATGTATTAATTTTTTTAAAGCAGGATTTTCCGCAATCAAGGAATTTTTCACAAATATTTTGTTAGCGCAAAATTTTGATTTGCAACAGTGAGTAAATTCCCAAAGATCTATTTTGAATAAAATTTTTCACTATTTTTGTCTTAATTTTACAATAATTGTCGATGAATCCGAGTACATATTTTTGAATCAACCTCTAAAAAATTTACATATTTTAGAAAAGATTTGGAAAAAAGCTTATAAGGGCCTATAAGCAGAGCTGTAAAATTTGCATTCATATTCAGAATTCTAAGTACAAGTGAATAAGGACAAAAGAATGCTATTCATTGAAAACAAAATTGATCCATGAATAAAATTTTCAATTCACATTCAATTTCAGAAAATTGATTTATTATTCATTTCGATTATTCATTTTTCTTTATTCAGAATAATGCATTCATTTTTTTATTCAAATGAATGCTATTCATAAAGAATGCAATTCACAAAGAATCGTTATTCATTTTGCATTCATGCATTCATTTTTTATTCATTATTCATTTTTTATTCATTATTCATTTTTTATTCATTATTCATTTTTTATTCATTATTCATTTTTTATTCATTATTCATTTTTTATTCATTATTCATTTTTTATTCATTATTCATTTTTTATTCATTATTCATTTTTTTATTCATCATTCATTTTTTATTTGAAAAAGAGAAAATTGCTATTATCGAAAATAGAGAAATTTTTTACCCGAGCAAGGTATGTGTTTTTTTTCTTAGTGTGGGTAATATATAATGTAGGTTTTAAGTTGACTTCTAATTTAGCAATTTACTTGAATAGGTAAGTTTAGTAGGTTAGATTAGGTCAAGGCGACGATTGACCCGCTTAGACCACAAGGATCTGTCCTACAACTCTCAAAAGACCACCCACTTGTTGAACTTGTTACAAAACCCAGCAGAAGTATGATGTCTGTTTCTTTGAGATCCCTAGCATAATTAAAAAGGAGCTTCCTAAGTGATGTTGTCTTCTGCAGGAGAGAGCCGGGCATGAGAAAAGGAGATGCGATACCGACTCATTCTCTTCTTCATCCGCTTTAAAGTTTCCAGGAATGTCCCCTAGGCCCCGGCACCCAGACTATATGAATCTTTTTCTTCTCAATAATCTCTGTTAGAGACGAGCTACATTTAAGGGAACAATCCAAATAAGCAGATAGCCCGAGTCGATACCTCAATATAACTCAGACATTCTGTAGCTTTAAAAAAAGCCATTATTTCTGTCTGAAAAACGTTAGTTCTTAGCGTCCTTAGTGGTTTGACCTTCTAAAAGAGGTTCTAATATTTAGATTCGCAGAAAAGACTCCTGCCCGGCTTGTAGCCAATGTTGTTTAGAGGTAATCACAAAAGGAACTGATTCTTCGGAACCGAGAAGAGAAATCTGTGCGAGTATAAACCCAATGAGAGGTAAATCAATATTAGGTGAAAAAATACCTTGAAATGAAATTATTCCTTGAGAAATTTCAGTAGGTACAGCTCACTTTAGACAAGATTTGTCTGCAGCTTAGTTCTATCGAGAAATTCAAGGTAAAAATAAGGAAATAAAGTGCTTAATTTTTTTAATGTCTAAGACTGCGATTATAGTGAACGCGATTCAGACAGGCAGGCAGGCAGGCAGGCTGAAATCTGTGTGAAAAAACGAGATGCAGATAGCTATCTACCTCGCTTGTTCACATTGCCTGCCTGCCTGCCTGTCTGACTCGGCGTTCACTATAACCGCAACCTAACATGTAGGGAAATATTTATAGCACACTTCTAGAGACTTTTAAAGCACTTTCCTTTAAAGATATTAAAATATGATATTTTTCGTCATTAAAGCAAGTTTTAGACAAATTTTGTTCAAAGTGTCTTACAGTGAAATTTTCGAAAAGTACATTTTCACTGATTATTTTAAGCCTCTACGAAAGGTTCGCTGAGTTGAAGTGAATCGATTTTAAAAAATTAAGCAGGCATATTTTGTGTTACAAAGAAACTAGTGTCATTACTAACAAATATTAGCTACATTTTGTGTGCATACTTTCAGGCTGAAATATTTTTTCATATAATAAAAGCACTGTAATAGCAACAAGGAACAGTTTGAGCGATTTTAGGTGGGGAACAGGACGCTTTTCTTTTATTTATATAGATTTTAATTTAAAGCAAACCTGTTATCACTGGCTTCAAGTTAAGCGGAGTAGAAAAACGTTCAGAAATTACAAAAAAAAGAAACTCGAGCGTCACAATTGGTTCTTAAGTAAGCCATGATATTCCATAATAATAATATTGCGATTTAAACGGCTAAACCTCTGTTATCATTTGCACGTTACGATCAATGTTAAATTGAAAATTCAAGATCCATTAAACAGTTTAATATTTTTATCAGCTCATCGCTCAATCAACTCTCAGAAAACTGTCTGTTTAACTGAGGTACAAAATTTAATAACTCGCTAGCTGCTCTTTAATTTTTTTTTTCACTTTTTGATTGTATTCAAGCAATATTGTTTTGATGACGTTGATAAGCAACAGCTCGAAATTTCTTTGCGAAATTTCCATAACAAGATGGAATGCAGGCAAAAACCGAAAAAAAACCCAGCTCAAAACATCTTTAAAAATCATACTAAAAATATTTTTATCAGCTGAAAAAACGAAAATTTTTTATATCTTTAAGAGCAATACTAACAAAAATGTTGCTGTTAAAAAATTATTTCTTATTTCAAACAAGTATTCCTTATAACAAGCTTTCTTAGCAATTATTGTGCATTTGATAGGTCTGCATATAATTTTATTTTAATTTTTATTCATAAGTATTTCGTTCATCTTTTCTTGTCAAATCTGTTGAGCGGCATGTTGAGATTATAAAGTACTGTTTCTTTTTTGTTTTGATTTTTCGTTTTTTGTTTTGAAACAGGTTGTTTTTGTCGTCATTAGTCATCATAATAATACATATTATATTGTTTACATGATTAAAAATAACAACAGCTGATAAGAAATTCTTTTTTTAAGTAAAGATGGCCGATAAGCCGACAGATACTTAAATAGAATTGCTAAAAGAAGCAGCATGCCATGAGCTGCTATCAACAGCAATTTTTAGACATTTTGTTATCGAAATTAAAGTTTTGATAACGTCTCTTAACAGACAACGTCGTTCATATTTTGCTGCTGTCAAATGTGATTGACCCGGAAATATTGTTTCAAAACAAAATTTATCACACAATCAAAAATGTTATGGTGGGAATTTTTTGAAATATTATTTAAATGAAGCAGGTATTAAACCATTGAGGTCTGATGAAAAAATTTAAGAAAATACATTCAAAATGTGAAAATTCCAAATTTTTAAAAAAATAACTAGAAAATGATAATGTCACAAATGTATCGGCCAAAAAGTACACAATAATTATGAATTTTTACATGAGCTCTATGAATCACATTCATGAACTTTGGCTTAATGATAAATAATATGAGCCAAAAATGACAAATAATGAATAATTAATGATATCAATGTACAAAATATACAAAAAAAGAAATAACACGAGATCATGAATATTCATAAGTCTTGTGTTTAAAGTTCATAAATTATATGTACAAGATACATGAACCCAAAAAAAAAAATTCGTAAATGCCTTATAATTTTTGTGAATAAAGTTCATTACATTCATAAAATGCATGTACAAATGCGATGAGGGCAAATACAGTTCATGAGATAAGAGACAAAAATACATGAAACTCATGCACAGATACAAGAGTAACCTGAATTATTTCATAAATTCCATGTACAAATGCAAGGAGAGCAAGAAAATTTCATAAGATAAGCTACAAAAATGTATGAAACTAAGGCATTAATTTCTTAGGCTTCCTGGATTTTTTAGAAAAAGTGTCTTTATAATTTTTTTAAGGTAAAGCTGCATTTCCGCACAAGAGTAAAAGTGAAAGAAAACCGAGTTTTTGTGGTTGTCGCTGGCAACGAGATGCTTTAAAAACTAACAGTTCGAATATTTGTGAATAATTACATATGAATAGTGTGCTCATTCGTGACCTTACGTATGAGCGAACTGAGATCATGTTAACAGAACTTATTCTTGTATTTAACATGGGCTTGTGTATGGAACACTCAAGCCATGTTTAATTTCTTGGAGCTTATGTGCAAGTACATTTGATCAGTGAACAACCCACTATTTAAATGGTTTAAATGCATCACATATATTACTTATAATTATTCAAAAAATATTAAGAATCACAATATCGTGAGTACCCTTATATGTGTCAAGCAAAATTTTGTATTGTCACTATTGAACAATACAACAATTCACCATAAGTTCCTTCACTATTTCGAGTTGATGAGCATGTTTTGTTTTTTTATTTTTTTTTGTATCTTGATTATGTTAAAAAAAAAATCTATTTGAAAGCTTATAAAATTATTCTTTTTCCTTATGAGATCATCAATATCAGCCATCCGACGTGTTTAGCTTGTAAGAAAAAAATCAAAAATACATTTTTTCTCTCATAATGCAAACAAATACATAAATTTAAACTTTCTATTCCAAAAAACCAAATCAGCAACAACATAAAAAAAACACGCTTTACTCACGTGACACCTTTAAATTAATGACTTGAAGCATCATTAAAGCCAACAAGACCGGCCAAGAATATGATATTGGCAAAAAAATAACACATCGTTGACGAAAACGCAAAAAAACTTACCAGACACAAATTCAAACAAACAAAAAATAAAAAACAAAAACTTTATGTAAGTTTTATACAGTACAGACGTACATACAACGTGAAATTGGACACCGTATAACAATCAACATCAATTAAAATTTGTTCAATTGGCAAATGGTACAAACAAAAAATTAACAAAAAAAAATATTGAACACTCAATGAGGTAAAAAAGAAAGAGAAAATAAATAAAAAACCAAAAACATAATTACAAATCTTACTTAACGAACAGACACAAGCTAAATGCGTTTCAAATCAACCACCCAACAAACAACCAAATAAAAATTGAGTGCCAACAAATAAGCAAAACAAGTTGAAACAAAAAACCAAAAAAATTGCTTGTCTCAAAACCTCTAACATAATTTTTGTAAGCCAAAGAAGACACAAGCCATGTGTGGTAAGTTCTTTACATTGAAGTCCAATAAACAAGATGACTAAAAATAAACTTACTCGCCGAACACGCACATTTCCATCTCGTGCATTAGACACGCGATATCAGCAATCAGCATGTGGTGTGTAAGGCTTAGGAAGAAAAAAAAAACTAACAAATACTCGTTGAAAAACTTAGCAAGAAATCGCTTTTCCTAGTTTGCACCAAAAATATTAGCAAAGAGCATAACTTTAAGAAAAAATTTTGTAAATAATATTGTGCAAAAAATATTGGAATTTGCAGCCCTGAGCTGCCATTTCATATATTTTTTTTTTAAGTGGCCCAAATTTAGCTTTTATTGAATTTGTTTAGTTAAAAATAAAATAGTTCAAATAATAAAATATAAATTAAAAATTCCGGAGCAAAAAAAGTACTTCCAAAAGAAGGTAAAGTTGAAGGAAAAGTCGTAAGTTCCATCCCATCTACTTTCATACCCAGAAGGAATTCGTTCAACACATGCATATCATTAGGAAGAGTGCTTTCCTTAGTCTTCTCTAGAAGTGCTTCTAGAATTTTTCAATTTAAGATTTCTTTGATGCCTTGAATGAAACCATTCTAGTAAGTATTTTCTAAGAAATCTTTAAGACATTCAATGGTTCAGAAGACATAAGACAAAATGATTCTAAGAAAATATTTTATCATTGCCTTCCATGGAAGCATTCTTTGAATTCCTCTTAGAAGTTTATGCCTCCTGAAAGCACTTTTCGATAAGGCTGAGGAGTAGCCCAATTGGATTTTTAGAATGTCTTCTGGAAGCAGTATATCTAAGAATGCATGTCAGGTTTGTGTCAAAAATGTTACTGGGATAGTGTAATGTTAAAATAATAAAAAGAAATTTGTCCAATCAAGAGCACACTTTTAGATTTAGTAAAATAAATACTTTAGAAATTTTAAATCTCTTTATTTGTATTAAAGGTCTAAAATTTTCAAAAGTTTTTTATTTTAATATGTTTACTTTTAAATCGTGTGGAAAAAGATGACTTTCAATAAGTTGCTCAATAGTTTTATGGCCGTTTTATTTGCTTTTACAACTCAAGAGTTTTGAATAACTTTCAAGTTTTCCATACAAAAATTCGAAAGTTATTGATAACTCTCGAGTTATAATAGTGAATAAAACGTCCCTTAAGAAACTAAGAAAAAAAAACAATTATGAACAATTTGTTTGTGCGTTATCACTAAAAAAACTATTTGCATAAATATGGCCACACTATATAAGAAGTTTAAAAAAAATATTTTCTTCTCAAATATTGTTTCTATTCTGCAGAGGGTGACATAATTTTTCGAAATATTTTTCACTGCCAAATTCATTAAACTTTCGGTTATTGCACTATACTATATACCTTTCTAGTAACGATACCAAATTAAGCCCGAAAATGCAAAACTTGTCGATTAGCTAGCTCACTTTTTCAATTTTCAAGAAGTTACTTTGTTCTTTGGTTCCTTAGTCATGAAAATTTTTTTTGGTTATTTTGGTCTCTAGAAGACTAAAAAATATAAATAAAAACGCTTAGAAAAAACATATATCTTTCTACGATAAAAAGTTTCTCTATTTTCGATAATAGCATTTTTCTCTTTTTCATAAATTTTCACATTTTCAAAGCAATAGTTCTTCACTTTTGGGAAATGGAAATATTTCAATGTCTCTTATAATGATAAGTATGATAAGTATAATATATTTTTCTCGCACAAAAAAATTCTCATTTATAGAGAAAAATTTATTGAAAATGAAAAAATTTTCCTATATTTTGATAAAAAATTCACTATGAGAAGTATTTTCTTCAATAAACACAAATATTTTCTCATAGAAGCCATTTATCATTTTTAGGAAATTTTTAGGAGCACATTTAGAGAAAAGCATTCTCTGGAGCAAAGTCTATGCCATTTTTCTCTAAATATTATGCCTTTTTTATCATATTCAGATAAACTTTTTCTGAGTGAAGAAAAGTTTATTAAAATTTGATGAATAATTTCGCGGAATCGTGTATTGTCCATACATTTCGAGAAATACATTTTGTGTCAATCGACAACTCTAGTCCGTTACAATCCCTGAGCTTGCTACAAGTCATCCTTTTGCTTGAGTTTTTTCTACAACGTACAACATTTTTTCGTGATAACGAAATTCTGGTTTTCGGCTGCCTTACCGCCCTATTCTGCTTGTTAACTTAACACGGCGTTGTTAAGAATCTCTTGTTAATGTTCTTGTTATGTAATGAAAATATTCATATTCTAACAAATCATTAACAACTTGAAAGCTTTGAAAAGCTTTTAAAGTTCACCACGCAAGGTGAAAATGCAAATGGCATACTTGTCAAGCGTCAGCTGTTGTTTTTTACTTATTTCAGAGTTTATTATTTCTGCAAGAAGAATAATAAATGTTATGAAGAAAGATATTTAAAGAATCGCTTAAAAGAAGTAAAACTTATTCCATTCTTCAATATTGTTACATTTCTTTACTTTTATTCAATATTAAGATGCTTTCTGTCATTAACAAAATAGCTAAGAAAAGAGCTTTAAATTTTTCACCAGATTAGGAAACCTTAACAAGGTGTTAACATTAACTATTTTGTTAATGTGGTGAGCTTAGTTAAGTTGCCAGAATAGGCAACTTAATTCAACCCTTATTTTGCATGATATTTGAAATGTCTCGCCCGAACACAAATATGAACCTACACAAATATGCAAATATGAACTAATAAACTTTCAGAAAAGTAGTGTAAGCTAATTCCTATTTCTTCATTCCTATTTTTTCAAAAAAAGTCTCAGCTGAAAAATGTTCATAAAAAATTTTATGCAAGGATACTTATAAGGAATATTTTGAATTTTTCAGTAACGATTCATTGCAAAAAAAATTAAAAAACATAAATTTGTACATGGAATTAAAATAGTAAGGTTATGAAAATGTCATTGTCGCTTGACAATGAGCAAATTACACCTTCAAAGTGCGTGAAAAATTTTCATAATTTTTCATAAATCGTTCTAATAATTTTTAAGATTTTTGCGGAAAAAACGAAAAAAGTTGTAGTTTCATCCAAAAATAATGTTTTCATCCTGTATTTATGCTCAAAAATGTATTGTGGAGAAAAAATGATTGGCACCATGCACAAGATGCTATGCTTCGTGATTAAATTCGAGCCGAAATGCAAAAGAAATTGAATTTTGTATGAAAATCTCAAACTTCCGCACCCTAAAACTAGTTCCAAAACAAAACTACTCCTACGGGTTTTTGCTAGGTGATACCTTATGGAAAAGGAAAATTTTGTCTGTAAGTCTCGAAATGGCTCTATAACGTTAAAAGACTTGGAAGTGAAATAACCAGGTCATGAAAATGCTAGAATGGAAAAAGTCGTAAAGTCAAAATTTGTTCCAGATGAGTCTATAGTAATTTTGAAGATTTTTTTCGAAAAAAACGAGATGTGAAGTACTCATTTCTGAGAACTATCTCAAAGAATTTCTCTTATTTAAGAGAAATAAAGGCTTGATAAAAGAAGACAACAAAAAGTTTTGGCTCAACTAGTAATATTTTTTAGAAACTTGGTGCTTTGATAAGTTTTTTTTTAGGTTTGATTGATATGCTTTTTTTAAATAATTTTCAATTTATTCATTTGTCCCGTGAAATTTTTCAAAATCTCGTTTTTTTCGTAGTAGTATAATAGCAATATGGCAGTATAGTAGTATTCCGCACCTACTATCGTAGGGTTACCCTAACCTTCGTTAAAAATAATTAAAAGTTCAAAATATTGCAATTAATCATCGCAGAAAACTACAAAATAACTATTTGTAGCATGCTTTTGGGCTTAAAGGTCCAAGGTTCTATACCCATATTAAGTCTAGTCTATTCTTTAGCTTTATTTGCATTCCTCTTTAAGCATTCTCATGTTATCTTAGAATAAATTATTTAGCTTGTTTGCAAAACAAAAAAAAAAAAAAAAACAAAAATAAAAACAAAATTATATTACGTTTTGATTATGTCAATCTATTCATAAATATTTCGGGGGTTTTTCTCTTATCAAATTACGTTTAAGTTAAACATTTGCAAATGAGCCAAAGCGTCATCGCTCTACGTCAAATCGAAACAGCTGAATGAATACATTTTGTCATGCTTTAATTTTCTTGTGAAATTTTATTCTCTTGGAAGTTTTCTTATACTTATACCAACATTTTTCGTTGGTAGTAAAAATGAATTTATGTGCTTGACAAGCTTAACAGCAAGGATTCTACATTCAGCATATTTTTGCTGCCCACATTCAAGAGAACCAAACAATCTAACCAAAGCTGGTGAAAAATGGTTTTTGCCTTTTGACCATCGCCAAAGCTTATTAATATTAAACTCGCACACATGCATGCATAACTTGCTCAAACATATGCTCAACCCGCTAGTGTGACGTTGTTAAAGTCTTTTTTGCCGTAGCTAACTAGACCCGGCTTTAAGTGTTTTTGAGTTTTTATTTTTTTTTCTGTTTTTTTTTTGCTGCCTTAAGCCATGTTCAGCGTGTGTATTTTTCGGTTTTTACTGGTTTGCGCCGGTTTTTGATCAATGGTTTTCTTTTTTGTTTTCAAATGATTATTATTATTATTGGTGCCATGAACATTTGTTTGTATTTCTGCTAAAGTGCCTGCTTTAAACACAACACACACACACACACACATGCTGCTGGGTTATATTAGTCGATATCTCGCACCTGCAACAAGTTGGCAAAAGTATTCATTCAGCTCTCATCATATGTTTTACGTTTATTAGTATTGTTGACGCTTTGCCGTTAAACCTTAAAATATGAAACATACAAAACATCCCACCCAACTCAACAGCTGAGCTGCCTAAGAAACTAAGCTATTAGCTGTGATTTTGGTTTTTTTTTATTGTTTTTATATATATTTTTGCTTATAAAACCTCACGCTTGCGCATTTATTGCAATTACGTTGCTGCCCCTTCGTACTCTTGGCTCGCGTACATGACGACAATTTTTATAAAATTAAACCAAAGTCGGTTGGAAAACAAAAATAATTTCAAGGTGTAATTTTTATGTCTTTGTTTTTTTTTTTTTTTACCTATTAGTTGTGGAATTTGATTGCATATTCGTTACTTGGCTTAAGCAGTTAATTGGTGCATTACTTGCAGTATTCAATTAACACACTATTAGTAGTTGTTATAACATTGTTTATAAATTTTATAATTTTTGTTTTGTTTTTACAAATTAATTAATTTAAAAAATTGTTTTTACATACTATAATTTTATATATTAGTATTTATTATTAGTAATTTTTTTAACATAACCTGATGTATATTTTTATGAGTTAACTTTAAGTTTATCACTCAAATATAGAATTGTTTTAGTTCAATGCTCTGACAACACAGAACTTTTATGAAGAGCTTTTATTGTGCCTTTTCTGATAGTGTAATTTTACAAGCAGCTGCACATTCTCTTCATTTTCAATGTTTTCAGTACTTCACCATTCTGTTTAGTCAGTAAAGAAAAATTAATAATTTGAAAAACTTTCAAGAATATGTCACATTTTAGTTTTATTAAAAATAACAAAGTTCCGACAACGGATTTTGTTAAAGGGGACAACCAATAAATTTAAATCGGCGTTTTGAAGGCTTACGTTTGAGTTTAATTTTAGGGGGAAGGTTAAAGACCCTTTTTTGCACATTCCTACGATGAATCGGCACAGAAAACCATGTGCACCTTACATTTTAGATATAAGATTTATGTTCCTCAGATTTATGTAAAATACAACAAGAAAATATTTGTTGGCAAATTTTTATTCTCTAACTCTTCAATTTAGGGTTTTTTTTTTATCCATTTGTAAAAGTGTCAAAAGAATAACCATAATAGAGGGATATAACTATAAGTCACGCCAGAAGTAAGTGAAAACTTAAAATGTGGTTAGGTGTTAATTTCGAACTTATTCGGATATGATACTAAAATTTTCCACTAAACCGGATTGGATAAGGTTAGCTTGTATAATTTATTCTGGTGATTGGTAATTGTCAATTTTCTGACAAGAGTTATAATTCTTTATTCTGAAATTAAAAGTTAATTATTTGACAACTATTGCCATCATCAGAAAATGTATTGATGACAAAAAATAATATAAAATATTATTGACTTTTCAACTCCATATAAATAAAATAAATTTACAATTGTTAATCACCAGAATAAAGCCATAAATGTGATGAATATCATTGTCAATAAAATGGTGAAAGTATTTTTACACTTTTATTGAAACTATTATGAACAATCGCTAATTGTTCAAGGCGTTGAAAATTCAAAAATATTTTATATACATAAGGAGTATTCACACTGCCTTTGGTAGTTGGGTAGATTGGCAAATGCCATACATTTTGTTTTTGTAAAAGTGCCATTGTACCCAAGTACCAATCTACCAATCTACTCTAGCTGACCCCCTGACTTGTTTGGGTAGATTGATTTCTTTTCAAATTGAGTATTTTTTCATGGGTTATCACCTTTTCCAAAATTAGGCAATAATTGAATTGACAAAAAACTTAAACAAAGTAAACAAATTATAAGTGAATAAAATAGACAAATGTGTTAAAATGAGTTATTTTGAAATTTTTGAGATAAAAATTATTAAATACCGCAAAGTTTGCGTTAAAAATTACTCCTATATAAAATAACTTTTTTACGCCCGGACAATGGTCTAAATTTTGCGCTCATAAAATGGTGGCAACTTTTTTCTAGCTGTCACTCATCTCTCATCAGTTGTTATTCTACAAACTACTCAATTGCAGTTTAGAGTGCTCGCTGTAATCAAAAATACTCAATCTACCCGTACCCAACTACCCAAGTCAGTGTGAATACCCCTTTAGTTATTTTTTGTTACGCTAAGTTTCTTTTTGTGATGTTGACAATTTTTGTCAAATAATGAGCTTTCGATTTAATTGTAGAATAAGGAATTTTAACGCTTGTCTAGAAGAAAACAATTGTTGTCGATCACCAGAGTAAGGCTATTAATATTGGTTTTTATAGCATTTTTATATTGTCCTTTATTATTTAATGCTAAATAAATTTAAATTTCATTCAATTACTAAGTAAACATTTTCAAAGTTTACCGATATTTAATTATTTACATTTTAATTATTAATCTTAAAAAAGTTCAAATATTGGTTTAAATCCTTGTCGTAGGTATGCTGTAAGTATTTTCAATTAATTATTTACGGCTGCATTCATTAAAATTTATGAGCCTCTTATAAAGCATTTTGAAGAAAAATATAAAAGCATTATTCATAAACGTCTAATAATGAAAAAATCTCTTAAAACCTCTTAAACCCTTCATATAGCAAAAATGTTTATTCTCATCTGAGCACAAATATTGTTTAAAATACTTCAAACTATTTCAAAAAAATATGAAAACATGTCAAAACATTTAAAAAATTCATCATTTTAAAAAGCATCTTAGCTCTGAAAAGCTTTTTAACTATTGAATATTTTACAGCTATTTTAAGATATTTTTATGAATAAGACCGTTAATTTATAGCCTTTATTATAATTTTATATAATAATTTTTTAAGAAATTAACATTTGTTTATGACTTTTACAGAGCCGCAGCCAGTATTTTCCTTGAGGGGAAGGGGCGGGAGAGTGTTTTGAAATTTACAAGTACTTAAAAACAAGTTATAAAATATTCCTCACAACATATAGAACTTTCGAAATTGTTTTTTATGTGAATTACTTTTATTTAAGACCATTTGAAAGCGCATCAGGATATTCAAAATTGCTTCGGCGGATTTTCTCTGATTTGGAAAAAAGAGTATGCAGAAATCATTTCAATAAGTTCCTCTAACTTTTGAGACCCCAAACGGCGGAATCTAAATTTCGATTCATTTCTATCTTTCAGAACGAGACAAGTTCAAATTTGAAATTGAAAATAAGATTTTTTTTACACTTTGATTTTATTTTTTTTTCGCATAATATATCTATTCCTGTGAAGCATAATTTTGCATAATTGGTTTGTTTAATAATACTTTTTATTTTTAACATGCATATTCTTTTATCTGATTATTAAGAATAAATTATCTCATTGTGAAGAAAAAGAAAATAAAAAATTTGGCGTGAATTAACATAATACAAGGCTTTCTGAAGATGACTTTTGATGAAATTGCTTCAATTACAAACGGCAACAGGTTTTCTAGTTGTATTTAAACAGTTAAAAAATCTTAAGCTTTCAATTAAAATGTCTTCCCTTATGGTAACTTTTTCCATAGTAAAGTAAATTATTAAAAAATTATTGTTTTTTTTTTTTTCAAAACAACAACGAAATCATTAAACTAAGTAGAAAATTGTGAAGACTTATTTGAATAATTAATGCAAAAACTTTAAATTGACAATTAATAAGTTGCTCTTCTTCCGCAATTTTCTACAAATACGTATTGAATTTAGAGTTGTACTGTTTTAATTGATGTTTTTTTTAAACCATTTTTAAAAATCTTAAAGTATGAAAACGTTTCCTTACTTTTTAATAAATTTCTGTTTAAGTAGAAGATTCTTAGAAGAATTGGCTTCAATGCTTAGTTTAAAACTTTTAGTGTACTAAAAAATGGTACTTAAAATACTCTACCAACAAAAGAGAAGTGTGAAATCATGTCTATAATTTCAAGGTTTTTTTCGATAATTATTTTTTACTCAGTCACTGTTATTGCATTTTAATATCAATCTTAAATTGCAAACATTTGCTCGCACTTAAGGCTTCAGCGTACATTGACATTCATAAAAACACAAAAAGTTGTATGACTGTATATGAAAAAAAAAAAAAAAAAATAAATAAAAACAATAACAAAAAAAATTAAGTGTAACTTCAAAGACAATGTCTAGTACACTGTGTAGATTTCACGCAAATCATTCTCATTTTCTCATTGACAGGCTGTGCTCGTATTTAAAAAAAGAGCTTTAGAACGCTTTGAATAAAAGCTCTCGCTGCTAATCAATTATTTAAAATTGTTTGCAATGACAGTTAACTAAACAATGTAGAGCATTAAAATGATTTAAAATAGAGCGATCTATCATAAATATGAACAATAATAAACAATAATAATAATACTAAAAAAGTACACAAAACAAATGTAGCTTTATTATAAAAACGGAATGGCAAAAGCTTCAAATAAAACCATGAAAACGAAATAAAATGCAAAACGATGCGATTTGTTCGCATTATAAGTTTGTGGAAACTATAAAAATGTATTTGAAAGTAATATTTCTGCTCGCTGTAATAATTTATATTTTGCTGTCAGACCGTCTGTCTGCCTGTCTGTCTATCAATAATTTTTATCACTGCTTTAGTAGTGATTTTTTTTTTAATTTTAAATTAGTTGATGCAATGCTGAAAGCATGAATTAAGTGTCTGTAGATAAAAAATATATAAATAGTTGTATATGTTTTGTTATGCAAAACTAACAAATCATTTTAGCGGAAGTAGCTTTAACTGTTGTTAAACTAGCTGCTATCAGCCAACGCATTAAGAACTTTGAAAAAAATATTTATGCATTAGTTATGGGAAAAATCTTAAGTGTATAATTTATAATAACAATAAAAGTGAAATAATAACAATAGAGCAATATGAGCAGAACTTACCTTAACGGGTTCATCATTTTCAAATCCGGCGTTATTAAAGCCAGTCATTTTGTGTGTTTGTTGCTTTTCTTAAAACTGCAAAGAAATAAGGAAAATTGTATTAATTTAAGTTAGGAGAAAATAGCTTAAAATAATAAAGTTATAGGTTTTGAACTTCAAATGCAACTTTTTGCATATTAAATTTACATTTTTGAAAATCAAATTCAACTTTTTCAAAATCAAACGCAACTTTTTTCATATAAAAGACAATTTTAATAGTTAAAGTTAAGAGAAAATACTTCAGAATGATAAATATAGAGGTTTTCAACTTCAAATTCAACTTCTTGCATATAAAATTTACATTTTTGAAACTCAAATTCAACTTTTTACATTTGAAAGAAAATTTTATTTACTAAGGTAAGACAAAATATCTCAGAACGATAAAGATATTGCTTTTAACTTCGAATTCAACTTACTGCTTATACAATTCACACATTTGAAAACCAAGTTCCATTTTTAGAAAATCAAATTCAACTTTTTGGATATAAAGTTCACATATTTGAAAATAAAATTAAATTTTTTGAACTTCAAATTCAATTTTTTACATATAGAATTCAATAATTTGTAAATAAAATTCATTTTTTGAAAATCAAGTTCAACTTTTTCAAAATCTAACTCAACTTGTTTCATATAATAGACAGTTTTATTAATTTAAGGTTAAGAAAATACCTCAGAATGATAAAAAATATGTGTTGAAAACAAATTAAACTTTTTGCATATAAAAATCATATTTTTTAAAAACCAACTTCAACTTTTTGAAAATCAAATTCTACTTTTTGCATATAAAATTCACATATTCAAAAATCAAATTAAATATTTTGAACTTCAAATTCAACTTTTTGCATATCAAATTAAATATTTTGAAAATAAATTTAATTTTTTGAAAATCAAGTTCTACTTTTTGCATATAAAATTCAAACTTTTGAAAATCAAGTTGAACTTTTTGCATATGAAAGTTAATTTTATTAATTAAAGTTAAGAGAAACTACCTCAGAATGATAAAGATATAGGTTTTGAACGTCAAATTCAACTTATTGCACATAAAATTCACATATTCGAAAATCAAGTAAAATTTTATGAAACTCCAATTGAACTTTTTGTGTATGCTAGCAATTTATTTTTTCAGTGTAAAAATGAGAAAAATCTGCTTTATTTGAGGGTACTCGATTTCGCATTGTTATGTTTTTGTTTATTTTTTTTTTTTTGTTGTTGCTTTTGTCGGTATAATTTTTGTCTTCTCTTTCTAGATTTTATAGTATCAGGGGCAGTGATCTGTAGAACTAGCTGTTCTGACTTGATTTCTGTTATGCTATAATACAACGATTGAGCAATAGTTAAGTTCAAGTTTCCGTATTTCATTTGTTTGTTCTTAACAAAATAGTTGTGGTTTGCAATGATGAAATTAACAGATAATTTTGCAGCTTTAAATGGTATAAAAGTATTTAAAAAGAACAAAAAAATCAAACAAAAAAATTAATGTGTTTAAATTTTTATGATATAATCTATAGTAATTAGATGCTTGAGCAATTAGAACGAGCAAAACAAAAAAAAAAAAAAACTATGCGAAACTGTTAAATTGTTTGAATTAACAAAACAAACAAAATTAAAATTAATTATAAAGGTTATATTTTTTTAACATTTATATGTTTATATATATAAATGATATTTTGTTTATAATTGAAACATTGTTTTTATATAAATATTTGACAGGCTATTTAATTTTCAGCAATAACTTGAAACATTTATTTGTGGTTTCAAAATATCTGATTCGATCACCCTAGAGTTGAAATCACGTGCTTCTTGAATCTATAATTATCTTACTAGAACTCAAAAAATTTTCTCGCTAGCCACAACTGAGTGAGAAGAGAGGACTGTGTTTCGAATCACCCTTTCAGTGAAGGCGACATACCTATCTTTATTGACGGATTAAAAATGAAAAGCGGAACGAGATTCACCAAAATATCTCTATCATTCTGACTTCCAGATGACTGTTGATGTTTTTCAAGCAGAATAAGAGAGAAGTGTTAGCAATCCGCTTTAAATACATCAACCCATCTAGGGTTATGACCTTTGTAAAAAGCTACAGAGGTTTCTGAATTAAATACAATTATGTTACTCTCAATAAGTTACTCATGTCCCGATTGGGGTAGTTAAGAAAACTATGGATGATAAATCTTGACAAAACATAATTATTTCTTGGTCTTATAGAGATCAAGGATCTATCGGATCTTGAACCAAGGTCTAAGCATCTCTCGCTACCTGTAGCCTAAACTCTGCAAAAAAGGACTAACTAACTCGCATAGTAGTAGGGGTGCATACCTAGGGGTCTCAAGGCTAGGTACCATTCATCCAAACTAATTCAGAAGGTGTGAAGATGGGGAAGAAATATAAACCATCAAGAATGTTGCTTGTCTTCAACAACGGCGACTTCGGTACATAGAACGCAGACTATACAAAGAGCACGTACACGCCTCAACTAGGCTTGCTTCTACCGACTTAGATAAATAAATTGATAACAGTTCAGATAGACCCACATAATAGGAAAATACAATAAACCAATAAGGCATCCATGTTTTTTTTTACTAGCTTTTTTAGCTTAGAAGGATTGGTGCAAAAATTAGAGCAAAGATAAAGACAAAGATGCATAGAAGAATTAGAACAAGAATTTCGCCGAGGATTAGAACTAGGATTGGGACACGGTTTGAGACAAAGATAAGGATATGTATTTGACGATCATACCAGTTCAAGCTCAGGATCGATATTTCCCGACACAACAATCTATATTGAGTTGATCTTCAAGATATTAGTTCTCGAAGCAAGTTGAGTGATGATAATACACGTCAAAAGTCAAAATTAATCTTTGCGCCAAAATTTTGAATTCAAAAAAATCAATTTAAATACTGAAAAGATCAATTGAAATTCACTTAACATCAATTTTAATTCAGGAAAATCAATTGATGGTATTTTGGTGGTATGGTGATGGTAGGCTATGGTTGATGATGGTATAGCGATGATATAATGATGGTATGATGATGGTATGGCGATGGTATGGTGATGGTATGGTGATGGTATGGTGATGGTATTGTAATGGTATGGTGATGGTATAGTGATGGTATGATGATATGGTGATGGTATGATGATGGTGATGGAGATAATTGGTATATATTTATTATGATGATCTTGTGATGGACTAGTAATAACATGGTGATGGTTTAGAGATTTTAGAGATGATAGTAGTGTGATGGTATTGGTATGATGATATGATGATGGTATGGAGATGGTATGGGTATAGTGCGGTGATGATATGGTAGTGACATGGTAAGTGATGGTAAGGTATGGTCAAGGTATGTTACATTATAATTATAAATATATGTATATAATAATTTTTTTATAAAGTTATGGTTGTTTTCTGAATTAAAATTGATCTTTTCCGAAAAACAATTGAATTTTCTAAACTTAAAATTTGAATTAATTAATTTCAACTGACATTTTGTAGTATTCAACAACACGAATATAGCTCGTGTGACAAAACTTTCCGAATATGAAAACTATTAAAACCATGTGACGTGATGTTTTAGGCGTGCGATGGGTTGCAGCGCGACTCGTGTCGAAATTGCTGAATTTTCTTTAAAGAGTTTCGCAAAACTATTGGTCAGGACATGCTTTTAATGAACAATTAATTATTCAACGCATAAATACTGAAACTCATAAAATAAAGTGGTTTTGTTGTAATAAAGTTGTTCACATATTAAAGTGATGTTGACTGTTTGCTTCGATTCTCAAGATGTCGTGCTCTCGGAATTGTTTCCGCAAGATCAAATTGTCGCTTCGTGGAAAACATTTTGAGACGATTGAGGTCATCAAATAGAATTCGTAGAAAGAGTTTCATATTCAGAACAGAAGTGATGAACATACTGATGTAGAGAATGGATTATTGAACTATTTAAAATTTTCTTCCGAAACTATATATTTAAAATATTGCAGCTAATAATACTGCGAGAAATATGCTTTTCTGGATTATGCTGTATGGCACGTTTGTAGTATGAGGACTTTTGGAGCAAACTTTAAAAAACATAACTCATCGCATATTGGAGATAACAATATATTTGACTTAAAGATACTAGATGCTGAAAATGTATTATTTTTTAAATGTATTTTAAATAAAGTCACTTAAAAATTCTTGTAATGAATTTTTACTACAATTTACTACATTTTTTTCCACTGTGTTTAACTCGTGTGACAACGAAGCATTAGTTGCGGAAAAGCGAACTGTTCAATGACGAATATTTGAAAATCAGCCAAATTACAGCTGATTGAAAATTATAGCAAAAATCATAGAAGCGTAAAATTCATTGAGAATTTACATGTTTTTTTTTTAACCGAACAACCTTGTTGGTTTCTCAGCTCAAACGGCAATTGTGTGCCATTCAATAAAAATAATAAAAAAAAATTATTTTCACTTTCTTTGGCTTCTCGCTTGATATTGAATGACAGCATTAAATAATAAATCGGCACGTTTAAAGGCGCTAAAGTTGAAAACCGCAACGTAGATTAAGAATAAACATATATTATATGAATAGATTTTGAAGATATTAAGGAATAAATAGACGTTAGATACAAATATTAAAAAAATTTCGAAATAAAATTGTTTGGAAAGTAATGTATAGGGAAACCTATAAAAATATGAAGCCAAACGTCCAACAAATTAAACAAATATTAAACATTTTGCTACATTAAAACGTAAAAAATTGAAAGTATTAAAAGCTAATTCTTTAAGCCAGACAATATTAACTTCACAGTCTATATTTATACCCAACAACTTAAAGTTAAAAGTATCTTAACGTCTTAGAATGTATTTCCGTATCAATAGCTATAAAAAGTATAGCTATCATTTTTGATAATTATGCCTGTGACAAGTAGTACGTAAAGTATAAAGTACAAATACGCAATTCAAATGCACAGAAGCGTATAATTCTTTGAGAATATTTTCTTAAAAAAACAAAAAAAAAATGCTGTTTTTTTCTTTCAAACGCTCTAAACATTTTTCGCCAATTTATTAAACCAAACAAATTATCAGATATAATCATTACTTAAACAACAAATTTTGACAAATAGCTATATTATCTATCTGGTTAACCGCAAGACATTCGCTCATAACTTGGCGGGTAAAGATATTAAAGCAATCATTGTTTGCGGTAAGTTATAAAGCGTTATTTTTATAATACTTTAAAAACAAGTTTTTAATTCAATTTTCAAGCTGAAACTGTCTATAATGCCTTTAATTTAAAGATGGTCCACTCTTAATTGCTCACTTAACTTTGTGTTTTAAGCATTTTTAGAGTTGACACATGATTATGGCTAATTTATAGCAACTTAAGAATTTTGTCGGAAAATTAAAGACTTTCTCAATTAAATAAGTCAAGGTTTGCAGACTTCAAATAAAGCTGTTAACAATTCAAATGACACATTAAGATTTGACAGAAATATCAAAGTTATCGCAAAATACACTTTAAAAAAAATTCACTTTTTCTTATCTAATGCAGAGTGCTAGTCAAGACCAGAGTCAGGATGTTGTGAAATTTGTGTTAATTTTTTTATGACAAGTTGATAAATTTATTATCAATTATGCAGTATTGATGACTAAAAGTTAAAACATTTTGCTATTTTTGGCTTGTGACATACTATTACCCACTTCCCACAATCAACTTAACATAAATTGTTTATTCTAATAACTTCAAAATATATCCCTCTTAGCTAAGCTTTGGAAAACAAAAGAAAACAATTTAAAAAAAACCTCTCGAACTGCATGTTTTTTTCCTATAATTATTAAAGTATGGCATGGCTTTATC
This sequence comes from Tetanocera ferruginea, assembly GCA_958299015.1. Taxonomy (NCBI): domain Eukaryota; kingdom Metazoa; phylum Arthropoda; class Insecta; order Diptera; family Sciomyzidae; genus Tetanocera; species Tetanocera ferruginea. The sequence goes on along the minus strand of OY282643.1, from coordinate 44,586,369 downwards.
AGCTATAATCTAAATAATCCAAGCACTTGTACAAAAATACAATTCAAATAGTAGATAAAACAATAACAACCAACCAACCAGCCAACAACTACAACAATTAAAATTAGTAAACTTGACAAAAACAACTAGAATCTAATCAATCATTAATTTTAACGCTTTTCACCAATTTTGCGATGCTATCTTCCCAATTATAGCAACTCTATTTTTATTTTTTTTTTATTTCGCACTCACTACGTAGCATTCGTACATTCATAAAGCGGATTTTTTTTTTTTTTTTTTTTTTTAATTTTTTTTAAACAATATTTGTAGTAGCTATTTTTATGCATGTAGTAGCAATGTATGTAAGTATGTTTACTATAATTATAAATTTAATTATTGTTTGAGATTTCAGATTGATTCATCACAGACGACAGATCAAATCTTAAAATCAAATAACAGTCACATGTGACACGTTTACGTTGGTGTCGGCTTTGTTGACGTAGTCAACGCACGCGTTGAAAAGTAAAGATCGCTTAGATGGAGTAGCGTCTTTATTGTGTTAAGTAGTCAATAACAAGTTGAATATGGCCAATAATGGCAATTATCTTGGTTTTCCTGGTCAAGCGAATAATGGCGATATTCGATAAATATTTCTTAAATTAATTGAATTGTGCTAAACTGAAGACACAATTCGCAGTTCAGTTTTTAGCAGGCAAATATTATTTTAAAGCCAAGTCAAATATTATTTGTAGAAAGTGCTATATGGGCGCTTATGGAGTTATATGACAAGGCGATAATATTGGCAGTTAACAAAACAGAGAATATCTATTTATTTGTAAAAAAAAAGTTAAATGATTATTCGTGTTTAGATCATGTTTTTAGTAAATTTTTCACTTCTATAAGTAATGTGTCTTGATTTGACGGTTTTGATTCATCAAGAAAATTTTTACATAATTTTTCAATTTTTTAAAAATTTCTTTAATATACCCTAATTAGTTTTTCTTTTTTAGAATTCAAATGAGTTTATTTCAAGTCTTAAAATATACCAAAAACAATTTAACTTTCCCGAAGCTATTGAGAGGAAAATTTCCCCTAATTTTTACATGTAAAAGCTTCTTCGAAGTTCATTTCAGCATTTTAGAGGTTCACTCTCATATGAAATAGCATAGATTTTGCTCCTCTCTCTCTAAGTAATAAAGAAGGTACAAGGTTCAAAATTTACTTAGTTTTGATAAGATAATTCGCTTTGAGAAACACCCTAACGAAGATCTTCTCTCACAAAACAGCTCTTACAAATAAGATGGCAGTTATTTGAAAACTGTCTGAGCCCCAAAACCTGTTCGAAGAACTGTAATGAAAAAATGCTCTCATATAAACAGCCTCGTTTCTAAAAAGGTTAGAAATGTTCTCGCTTATACTTTATGAAGCACAAATGTTCTCGCTTATACTTAGTATTATTGAATATTGAATGCGTATCAAACCATTCTAGAGACTTCTTGTAAAACAAGCAATACAAGCTATCTTACTAAACACTTGCTATATTCGAGTATGCATAAACTTTCCACTCACAAGTTTAAAAACGCTTCTGATCTTAACTATGCTTCGGAAGTATTATAAGGCTATTCGCACATGAGCTTGATAAGTTATTTCGGTAGAGCTTAAAGCGAAACAAGCAAAATGATTGCTCAGCAAAATTTGAAACTTCACTGAACAAGCTCTTTAGAGGCATTATAGCGGGCTTGAAAATTTCACCTCCAAGGAAGACTTCTCACTTCAGTTGCGGTTCAGAAGATTTTCGGATCGTATACGAGGAAATATTCTCATGACTGAAATATTTCCTTGAACGTTTATTCAGAAGTTTCTTAGGAGTGATAACGAGGTGGAAACCTTAACATTTTAGCTTAAATGTTAGTTGAGGTATGATATAAAACGGTTAAAGTTTTTTTTTACCCGAAAAAAATTTAATGTAACAATTGAATGAATTGTGTGCGTACAGATTTAAAGAGAAAATAAGGGTAATTTTAAAAACTTTTATAAAAATGTGTGTTTTGAACAATCAGATATTTTTAGTACTTCGGTCTAACAGGTGAAAAACTTTCAAGGCAAAGGGAACTTTGTTCAATGATATCAAAAATAGAATAAAACTCTTCTCAACGAACAGTAAGCCAAAAAAGTACACAATACTTATGAATTTTTACATGAACCCCATGAATCTTAGTCACGAATTTTGGTACAGTAGCCAACTGCATGAGTTATATGAAATTTTCATGATATCAATGTACAAAATACGCAAAAGAAAAAATCACGAGGTCGTGAATATTTCATAAGCTTTGTGTTTTAAGTCCATAAACTACAAGATACTTAAATCAATGCAAAATTTCATAAATGCCATGACTCATTCATAATTTTTGTGAATAAAATTCATAAAATTTATATACAAATACGAGGCGAAGAACAAAAGGAGCTCATGAGATTAGTGACAAAAATGCGTTAATCTCATGTACATATACAGAGGAAATTTGAACTTCTTTAGAAGTTTAGTGACCAAAATTCATTAAATCCATGTACAAATACAAGGACAGCAACAATAGTTCATAAAATAAGAGTTAAAAAGGCATGAAACTCATGTGCTTACATATTGCAATCGTGAACTAATTTATACATTTTGTGACCAAAACTCAAATATCCTGTGAACATAAGGATGAGTCGGTCGTCCTACAAAAACAACTGATAAACTGTGTTAAAATATTCCTTGTGCCATTTTAGTAATCTTCACGAAACAATTTCGCGTTGCATTATTACTTAGGCATAAATTCTCAAGTCTTCCTGAAGTTTTTTGAAAAAAGTGCCTTCATCATTTTTTGTCGTTTAACTGCATGTCCGCACTAGAGTCAACGCCAAAACAAACTGGATTTTGATGGCTCTCGCTAGTAAAGAAATGCTGTGAAAACGTATGTTTTCAATATTTGTGAATAATTGCATATAACTAGTGTGCTCATTCATGACCTAACGTATGAGTGGACTCAGATCATGCGCAGTTGCATGATAACGTCAGTGCTTTATACACAGACTCATATATGAATGGTCATATTTTTTTTTGTTTTGAAAGCAATCCAATCAGTTTCTTCAGCAAAGTTGTAGCTATTGACATGTTCTTTCGAACATTATAATAAAACTCGAAAAATATTTATTTGGATATAAGTATAAAAATTTTAGAGGTATTCAACTTACGGACCTCTCCCCTACATACCAACAATTCAAATACGATAGTATAAAAAGTATCCGTTTTGACGTTAAAGGCTTAAGATACTGAAAAATTGTTTAAATATAACTAAAATATAAACTCTATATCCTTAATCTTATTAAGGTTTCGAGACTAAAGTAATCTCGTTGATTGTAGAATTTGTTTTGAAATCTTGTAAAGCCAAAGAAAAGAAACAGATGAAATGTCAATTCTTAAATCATTATTAAATCTTATACAAAAAATTAACAAAATAATGTTTATAAAATTTTCTAGCAATTTTAATCAGAATATTAACTTGTTTTTTTATATTATCTCTCTGAGCTTGTTCAACGTTATGCAAATATGCGCAATTAACGACAAAATATACACATTTTGTTTAATTCCAAATATTGACATTCGACGTCGATTGTTTGTACAATAAAGGTACTTTTTTGCCTTGAAGAAAAAATACAAAAAAAAAAAAATGAAGAGTTGTATAGTTAATTAGCAGTTGATTTGAAATACTCAATATTTGCCATAAAAATTTGCTGGAATGCCAATATTTTTGTGCTCTGATTTAAAACAGGTACAACAGAGGCGAGTAATAATGATGATAGTAGTAGAACTGCGTAGCAGTTGAACAATGCAAACTCAAAATACTGACGGCTTGTTATTCAGAAACAGCATAAGTCAAGTGCTAATAAATCAATTAATAAAATAAATTATGGGTTTAATTCGTCATTTTCGAAAATTAAATCGACTTTGTTGAAAATTGTAGAAAGTTGAGGATTCGTCATTTTCAAAAATTAAATCGACTTCGTAAATTGTCGAAAGCTGAGGATTCGTCATTTTCAAAAATTAAATCGACTTCGAAAATTGTGAAGAGTAGAGAATTTTGTGAGCAAAACTTTAGTTAAGTGGATTGTATGCAAGTCAACTGCAGTCAACTTTTTTTTCAGAAAACTGTTAACGCTCATTTACTTCAAGACTGCCATAACTTCAAATAGACCGATTTTTAAATTAATTATGCAGAAGTTTTTGTTTTAACACTACGCGTTAGAAAATAAAATGTTTTCTCTTTTTTATGCCTTTTCTATGTCTATTGATTATTTTTAATGCGTTTTCTGTAAAATCACTTTTTTGACTTATGATAGTTTTGAAGTAAATGAGCGATATGTTTATTTGTATATTTTAAAAAAAAAAAAGTATTAAAAGGAAAAGGTAAAAATGCATTTCAGATATTTTTTTAAAGATAGGGATGTCTATAAAAGGATATCGTATTTTAGTCTCCTTTCAGTTGTTTTTTTTAAAGATCAGGATGTTTATAAAAGGATCTCGTATTTCAAAGAACACTTGATTTTTTCAGTTAGCAAGTTCTTTAAAAAAAACTGCTTCAAATATTTTACATAATTTTTTTTTCGAAAATATATTTTCAAGGATATATTCTCATAATCAAATAAATTTTCACAAATTTCACATTTTATATGAAATAATAAATAAAAGAAATTGTTTTGTATGTGAAATTAATGTAAATTAATTAGCAAAAGGGTTATTCACGATATTGTGTATTTTATTGTTTTTTTTTTTTTTTAAATATAGATAAAGGATACTCTAAAACAATATTAATTTAAGATTTGAAGCTTATCCTTGCAATTGTTGTATTTTTAATTGCGATTTTAGTACAACTATTTTCATATACAGAAAACTTGCCTCTAAGACTCGATTTTTGTTAAAAAATTTTTTTCAAAAAATATACAAAAAATTAAAATAAAGTCCTTCAATTAATATGTGATACACATTTTTTATTTTTAACGAATTATTTTACTTTTCTTAATATAAGAAATTTATAAAAAATATACCAAATTAAAGTAAATTAAATTTTATTGAGACTATTCCTATCTTTCTTAACATTTCAGACATACTTAATCGAAAAAATTGAACAAGTTACATGAGAACTTAGAACTATAGCTGTGTTGTTCTAAAATATAAAATAAGTGAAAGCAGCTTGCTGCGGAATAGAGTACATATGTTTGTTACATTTTCTTTTACGAGAATATAATAAAATATACCAATGTACGATCAAATACACCATGTCGTGAATACCCTTTTTACATTTTTTTTTTGGGGCTTCTATTAATATGAGTTATAATATTTTTCACAAATCAAATTTTAAAAAGTTTGAACACTTTTTATACACCAAATACAATTTAAAAAATTTTTAATTTAAAAAATTTTTAAATATAAAACTTTTTATAAATAATTTCAAAACGTTCACTCACTTTTCTGCGAAATTTTTTTCTTAGAATATTATTATAAATATTGCAAATAAAATGCAAATACTTAGAGTTCTCAATGATATTCAGCATTTACTGGATGATTTTTAAAATAATGTTGCTCCTCTATTGGAGTTTGAATTTCCGCAAGGTTTGCCAAGCGTAAAAACAGTTTGGCTTTATTTTTTCTTTTATTACGAATTCGGCGTAACACTTAATTATTAACAATTAAAGTCCCGACAGGCGTATAACACAATAACAACAATACGTTAAAAAATAAAATAAATATTATAACACAATATAATGTGTTGAACAGTCGCCGCCGCGCACGCGATTTGGTTTAAATACCAAAAACTACTCTAGGCAAATATTTAACTCTCACTCCTCCGTACCGTACCGTTGCTTGAACAAAAACGCAATGCCAATCCATGGCGACAAGAAGCGAATTTAAAACAAAATCAATTCAATGATTAGCTCTAAGATATGGAGGACACATCAATAAAGAAATAAATTTTCTTCTTTCCACACTTTTAACTGTTTCTTGTGTATGTGTGTTTTTGCTGTTTTGTTTTTTTTTTTTCTTAACTTTGCTTAAATTTATTTGCTTAAATGTCCGGCTTGTTTTAACTGATTTCATTTGAGCCATCAAAAGGGGGCACTTGAGATAAAGTTTACATTTTAGCCATGATAAGCAATACGTGGTGTTTGTGTCTGAGTATTTTGTGGGAAAATATTAAAATTAATAATGACGAAATAAATGGCAACAAAAGAGTCGACCATGTCGATGATTACTCAATTGTCAAGAAGAAAAGACACGCTTTGCTTGAAAGTATGTGTTAAATATAGTCGTCTATAAAATAAGCTAGACATAATAAACAAAAGTTTGATTAAAGCCACTTTCAGTCTCAAAAAAATCCCAAAACTATTGAACAGATTAGATTTGTTAAACCAATACGTAATAAAAATATAATAAAAACAATGGATTATTTGCTTAAGAATCATTAAACAGTATTCTTCGCTGATAAAATCATTTCTAAAGTGTTGTCGGAATTCAAAAATATGTTAATTAAAGTGTTTTCTGATTTCATTTTGAATAGCTATTTTAACCCTTAGTCGGTACACTTCTCTGGTATAACGTGTTCGGCACACTGGCATCATGTGCACCCCAGTGACAAAAAACTGTCATTAAAAATAAACTATAAATATTTCAACTTGATTTCTTTTGTTCTAGCTTCTTAAAGGTGCATTTCTTAATTTTAATAATAATTGTAATAATATTAGTTAAAAAAATATTAAATAATTCATAGGTCGAAAATGTAGTTAAGCACGTTAAAAAAGTTAAAGTGAAATCATAAGATGTGCACTTTATAGTATTATACAAAAATACTGGGGTGGGAATAGCCCCAGTGTGGCGAATAAAGGTTAATACAACTGCTATAGCATAATATTTTTATACCAACAGATATCTTTATACCATCAGTTCTAAAAATAGCAATAACTGCTTAATTTAGCTAAAGAACTTCTGCTTAAATATAATATAAATTCATATAATATATGACCTAAATATGATGGGCTTGCCTGGTTTTGCCAAAGTTAGTCACCTTAAATTTAGAAAAATTTTATTAACCATCTTTTTTGTTATGTGTAGCAAATGTAAGGTAGATTATATGAACTGCTTAATAAAATGGTATGACTACTGCTCTGAAAGTAAAGTATATTATCCGATCAACATTCTGTAATTTTTAAAAAGATGAAGATATTTTCCCTCGGATTTTTATGTTTTGTTGAAAATCAATGTGGTCCCACTTTGCTTATTTGAACTTTGCTTATCGGATCAAGTTGGTAACTTTAAGGCTCACTTCTATTAAGAAAGTTTTTTTCTCTAGATTTTTTCGCAAGAATTAGTAATTTTGGAACATGGAGTTCAACATGGATCAAAACCACAGAAACAAGTAAAATTTAATGTAAAAAATAGCGGGACTGCTTAGAATTTTAGTGCAATTCATTCTGTCACTAAATCGGAAACAAAGATAAAAAATCGCAAAACTGAAACTTTTTGTCACAAGCTGTATGTACGAAAATCAAATCGGAACCCATTTTACACCTCAAAGCAACTCAAAAGTGATCAAAAAGAACCGCTACCAAACCGTGGAAGAAGTAGTACCACTGACAAGGAAAGGTCCCCAGGTATCACTCTCCGATTTTAATGAGCTTTAGATATGTGATAGAGGAAAAAAATCTAAGGTTGACGTATTTTTTTATACTATCTGCTGAGTTCAAGATTAAGGCTTCCAAAATGGCGGTCAAAAATGTGAAAAAATTCGTTTTTTCGCAATAACTTCAATATAACGTATTAAGGAGGGACATAACATTCGCGGCAGAGGAAACAGACGTTTTTTTAAAAATTCATAACTCAGTCAAAAACAAACATTTTTCCAAAATTTTTATTATTGTAGATCAAACGATCAGCAGTTTTTGGAAAAGTAAAGAACCGTGTTTTAAAACTGCATTAGAGGGAAGTGAGTATTGTTAATAACTCGACCAGTTCATGGTTCCTAAAAACATTTAAAAAATTTGTTTGATCTTTCTTTTAACATATTTAAATATTTGTAAAGTTCTGCATAAATGATTACCAAAATATTTAATTTTGAGACTTGATTTTGATCTATTCGTTGAGAAGTAAATATAATGCTTAAATAATTGGAAACCTTAACAGTCCAATTCTTATATCATACCAATAATCACTAAAGTAATAATATACTACTTGGAATACAAAAGTTGCAAAACTAGTTACTTCGCATTGAAAAGTTGACAAAAAGTAACAGCAGTTTTGTTTTTATCGAAATGTGATTTGAATTTTCAATCAAATTTTCTTAAAATTTCTATATAAATATTCCACTCAAACACAAATTCAATACGATATTCAGAGAATATGTCAAACACATGATACAATAGGGGTATTCACGATGTGGTGTATTTTTGATAAATTCTTACAAAATTTACACTATTTACAACGCATTGTGAACAAACCTTCACTAATGTCTGGGTAGTTCATCATTTAGCAGTACGAGAAAATAAAAGAATTGAAACGAAGCACTGAATTAAATTAACTTTTATTAAATAAACACACAACCCGATAAATATACAACGATATTTACAAAGAATATAATAGGGTTTCGCTATTGTATTTTTGCTACAGGGTTGTATTTTGAACACTGTACATTTTGTTTTTGTAATTTTACTTCAAATATCAAATTTATCAAAAATACACAATACAAGGGCAAAAACACCACATCGTGAATACCCCTAATTAATAAGGTAGGTTTGATTAGAGGCTATTTTCTCAGAAGATCTCTTATGGATTATCGAAATCAATATGAATTTCTGTGTCAGCAGTTCTATTGCGCTTTCTGGTATGTTTGATTTTTGACAACTCATATTCAATTGAGAACTGCCGCACCTATCTTGTTTATTACATCATGTGTCAAACATAATGAAATGTATTCTCATTTCTTTGGTGGCTTTTTGCTTGTTACTGGTGATAAATTTCAAGTTACAATTGATTGATAGCACATTTTCTGAATAGAGCGGAGATGCTTGTTCCAAATCAAAATTTTGAGAAAATGTTGGTAATCCTACATATAACGTACACTAAAAGTAAAATTTCAAGTTGTTTCATAATCCATTGACGTGACTTTTTTAATAATATTAATATGTATTGTCTGTTCCAAAATAGTGATATAATCGTAATAAAAATGAAAATATCAGGTAAAAAAAATGAGAAAAAAAGAATTAAATGATTTGTCTTGACATGTCAAATATAACAAAAGAAAAACTAGTTTGTTGAACTAGATAAATGCTGAATATTCGTGCTTCAAATTGGATAAGCAAAGTTGTAAGAAAAAAAAAAAAAAATTTAAAACTAAGTTAAAATTTTTTTAAAACTACAAAATATTTAAATGCGCATGAAAAATTACAGTTTAAAGTTGCTTGAAAAACATAGTACTGAGAGCATAAAATATTTTTCACAATGTGTTAAATCTGACAATTCAAATCTGTTTTCTCAAAAATATAATGTATGATAATAATTTAAAAGGAAAACGTTATCTTCTTCTTTGCACTGAAAGGGTTAAAAGTAGCGCCAAATTAATCTGATTTTTCATACTATTTTTTTTAACTTTTGTTAAGGTATTCGAATATTTGAATTTAACACTTTCGTTGCAGTGTTATAACAACCAATTGGTCGTATCTGCTGATAACGATGTCTTGTTTTTGTTTTTTTTTTTTTTTTGCACACAAACACACACTTTTAGCCATTCATTCATTCACAGTTCCATGCTAGATTGTGGCGAAAAAAATTTTATAACCAAAGTTAAATAAACATAAATAAATCAGAGTTAAGTTTAATTAGCAGTGGAAGCAACAATAACAACAAGGGACGAATTCATCGACAACAATTTCAACAACAACAATAACAACAATAACAACAACAACAACAACAACAACAATGGCAATCAGAGATAATAACCATAATATTTATAGTAATAATCGAACACAACTCATAACCATCGATGAATTGTTAATCGCTAAAAATTGAATAATAAATGTCAAAATCAATTATTAACATGAGCTGGGATATTCATACATACGTTCGTGATCAATAATAAAATAAATTATATGTATGTAGAATCAATTTAACGTTGGGTGTTAAGAATTTTTTACAACGGTAGTCGAGACTTTGACGCGTCCGTCGTTATGGTGTTGAGTGCATCTGGGTGGGCTGATGATTTTATTGTTTTAATAACTAACAGATAATTATGACCGTTAATTTAATGTGTTAATTTTTTGACAGAAATATGTTACAAAGTTAGATTAAGTTCTAGAAGTGGCGTAAAATGAAAGAAAACTAATTTTTCTTTAAGAGTGGTGTATGAAAATTTCTAAAATAAGCTTGGAAATCTTATTAAAGTTTTATTAATCGAAATAACTAGCATTCGATAGTAAATAATTTCAAGCACAATCATGAACTTTCTGCGATTTATAAACAATTTCAAGTAAAATCGTGAAACTTTAGTCGCTCAAAAAAAATTTTGATTATTTATGTCTTGTGATAGACTGATGGCTACGTACCATCAATTAAGTACCTAGACATAATTAAATTTAAGCTCTATCATAAAGACACTTTAGCCAACAGACAGTGATAATAGACAAATAAGTTGATAACAATCTATTTGAATGCTCCAGTTCTACTGACAAAAAAAAAGAAAAAAAAAACTAAAAATCCCAAAATAATTTATTAAACCTGCTACTATTTTGCTTGTACACACACTTCCCTCAATCAAATCTTATCATTAGAAAGACATGCTTGTGAAATTTGCAATTTGAATGTTTAAATTTAAAGCAACAGTTTTTGATTTTGCACTTATTACAGTTGATTTTATTTCAGAGCGAAGAAGAGTGTCTCTTATGCCAGTCACACATGCTGCTGACGCTTTTAGACGAAAACGTGTCGAAATATCAGCGATTACAATAATGAGACTGTGTTTTACCGACAGAGGAGTTAAAAAAAAAAATAAAAAAAAAAATGAAAAATAACAATAAAACGAATAATAATTTCGTCAAAAATTGATTAAACTGAACTTGATTGAACTGAATAAAGTAGCATGCATGCATGCCAGAATAATGACATGAGTCTGATAAAACTTTATGAAGGTTCGTATCTACACACAGTTAACGGTTAAAGGCGTGTCTTCAGTGTCGACAAAATGACGCATGCAACCCTGGGATGTTCTTGCTCCATAAAGTTAAATTTATTTGACTTTTCAAAAAATAGATTAAACATGATGATGCAAAAGTAATTATTCTCATGCAGTTTTACTTCTCAAGAACGCGGAATAATTGTATCGATTGTGTTTTTCGTTCTTAAGGGTTTATTTACAGTTATTAATTTCAATAAATCAAATTATTGTTTTCACATTTTCGTAAAGTATATTATAAAGTCTTGAGAACACTCAAAAACATTGTAGGTTGCTTAGATTTCAACACATGTCAGAAGATTTAAAGAGATCAGATGTTTTAAAGAGCACAAAAATTAAATGTCTTTTTCTCAAAACTATATTTTTCAAGTCGGCGAACAAAATATCTCGGGAGAAGCTAACCCTATCAGGTGACTCAATTTTACTCAACCCTTTGAGCGGCCTTCCGTGCTAAGTGTGTGGTGCGCGCACGAACCAGGGTAGCCTGAGTTCAATCCTCACATCAAGCAGAGAATTTTTTCAATGAATGTTATAGTCCCTTCAAGAGCACGAATGAATGATTATTAGCTTTAAAATCTTGATAAAAATTTTTTTAATTTCCCAGAAAACTGCGAATTACCTTATTAAACCACTTCTCGTCTAAGACATAATATAACATACGCCACATGCCGACTTTTCTTTATCTTTATTATAACTCGTTTTCTAACAGTGGCTGCTATCAACTAAAACCATAGCATTAATAATATAATACAACGTTTTAATCCAAGCATATATTAATCAACATTTGCTCAAATCAATTTTTATCAAAATTTCCAATAAAATTTGATTGTTCATAATAAGTAATAATCAAGTTCAACAATTGTTTTCTCATGCTTCTGATAGTGAAATAATGTTTTACGACTGGGAATTCTTTTTTTTTTTCAAAACCCGGGCAAAGCACTCAGTTCAAAATACTTGCTCATTTTATGAAAATCATCGTTGAAGCATCGTTGTTAAATCACAATTAAAAAATTTATAATGCACACTCGAAAATAAAAAGAATTTATTATTGAGTTTTCATAATTTATGAAAATGAATTTAAACAGTTTAATAAGTCACGTACTGCATTCTAACTTAAATAGTTTATTATTTGTTTTCATCGATGAAAAAGAAAAGTAGTTATTTTCCATATATGTTGAGAAATCTTATTTATTAAAAGATATCGCACACTTAATATAGTACAGTTACAACTCAAAATTTTTTTATACCGACTTTTTGTTATAAATCAATTCACAAAACACATATCTCACTATCTTTTTCATTATTTTCTTCACTAACCGGAAGAATGAAGTATGTGTGTTTAAATGAAAATTACTTTTCTTCTGTAGAATCAACCAAAGGGTTTTATTTTTCGCTTCTCCTGAAAAGTCATGTTTTTTGAGTTGTGACTGTTTTGTATTTAGTGTGCGATATGTCAAGATAATTTTGGAGAAATAGGGGAACAGACTTCATAACACAAAGGTTTGTTAGTAAAACCTACATAAATCCTTAATTATAATTATTAAGGATAATTATCCTTGCTTTAAGTAAAGTTAATGGAGTATTTAATCTTTGAAGTGCATGTTTGATATTCTTTATAAGACCTTACATCATTGAAGTCATGATGTTAATGAACCATTTGGTTCAGTAAAAAAGTTATGTCGTATGTTTGCAATAGATGGCATTAGTTCATTTTTTTTTACCACCAGAGTAATTCACATTAATAATGTTTTAATATATCGTTTAACAGATGTTGATTATTATGTTCTTATCTTTTCTCTTGTTGATTATTATGTTCTTAAATCTTAAATTTAAAATTTTTTAATTTTTAAATTTTTAATTGTTGTACGCTAAAAGACCTTTATTGATCTTACTGTACTAATTTTTAAGTCAAATAAATACAAATACAAATACAAAATATAACAGCCGATGGCTTCAGTTTTATTTCCAGAAAAATTGTGTGATTTTGTTGAGTTTTTCGATTTTAAAATTTGAAGATGCAAGACCAAACTGTGCATTTTCGCAATATTTTACTGTTTTACCTCTTCCTGTATAGAGGGAAGAGAGCGTCAATTAAGTTATTACTTAGCTAGTTTACTTAAGTTAGTAGTAAGCTTGCATAAGTGAATATTGCGTAAATTTGATGGTGACGAGACACTCTACAAGAACGTCAGAACTAAAACCCGATAAAAAAATTGATATTTTTCCCTTTCAAAAACAAAAAACTGTTGGTCGTTATCTTTAATAATTTTTGGTAAATTTAATTGTTAGCTATGGCTTTAGGGAAGCCAAGGTTAAAGGTGGCCTCAAAATTTTACAATGTAGTACATATTTAAAGAACTTAATACATATTTAAAACTTTCAAATCAACAGTCGGTTGACTGTTGGTCTATAGAACACGAAACCCATATTAAAACGTACTTATTGAAATTTTATCACTGTTTTGAAAGTTCATGTTTGGCCGAGTGTGCTGACGTATGTGTCTAGTACTCGACTGTCCTAGGTTCAAATACCGACAAGGCCAACAAAGATTTTTTTATTTAAAATGTTTTTTTTTTTAATAAAAAATGAAATTCGCAATTTTTTTCAAGATTGTAAGCAACTTATTTTGAAGTTTATTTTTGACCAAACAACTAATGAAACAGAATTATTAATTCAACTATTAAATTACAACTTTTGATACTTAGATACATAGCTAGGGTTTGAACCCACGTCTCCGGCATGTCAGTCTCACACACTTCCACTGAGCTATTGGCAACGATAATATAAATATAGCAAAACAAATTTAAAAAATATTGCTTGGAGAAAATAAACATTCCAACAGAAACACAAAAATATTTCAACAGATGATTTTAACAACACAAAAATAATTTGAAATGTTCATTCAACAAAGAAAATTTTTTACTTAAACGCAAATCATTCAATCTAACAGTGTTTTGAAATAACAGCGGCCGACTGTTAATTTAACAGTTGATATTTTCCTAAGTGTAGTCGAGTTAGCCTCGATAGTCAAGTGGTAAGCGTGCTTGACTGCCAACCTATTGGTTCCGAGTTCGAATTTTGGCCAGGCAAGGATCCTTTGTTCTTATCTTTCTTTAATTCTTTCCTCATTTCTAATGAATTGAAATTTAAAATTCGTCAATATATACGACTTTGAAAGTTGTAGTTGACGGCAGAGATGTTTGTGGAATGAGATTCCTTAACTCTTAGCGGCGACACCTCAGCCAGGACACACGTTGTAGACATATGGGTGTTTTACGACTTATTTTCGATTGTTTCATGTTTGTTAAAGAGTTATTCAGCATTTGTAATGATTTGTATAGGTCAATTCATTGATGCTATTCTGATTCTAAAAAATTAAAATCAATTTCAAATTTTTTACATCTCTAATTTTACTTCGTTTGAGCCTGGGTAACTAGTTACCCCGTGCGGCCGCTAAGGGCTAATAATTCGAATTGTCTGACCTTGATAACTTTCTTAGCATGAGCTTAAATCGAAGAAAGCAAAACAAGTTCGCTTCCAAGAATTTTATACTTGCCTTTACAAGTAAATACCTTTGAAATTTAATCGAGGGAAAAAATTCGAAACCGTATTCACAAATTTCTTAGAAGTGATATTAAGATGAAAACCTTTAATAATCTTGAAAAGTAACCTGTTGAAAGTTCAATTGTCAGTTGGTATATGTAGCAGATTTTTTATTTTTGAGACCAATTTTGAGTGCGAAATTTGGAAATCAAAGTGAAAAACGAGTGTAATTTTGTTAATTAGAATTTGTTATAAGAACAAACATAATCCTCAATTAAATCCATCGTTTGTGTTTTCATTGTGTCAAAAAAAAAATGTCAAACTCTGCGTATGCTTTTGGTCACCTATAGGAAAACCTTCACTCAATACGAAAATTAAAATGTAAAAATATAATAAAAACGTATTATTTTCAAAACTCATTATATGTTATTAAAATTGGTCTCAAAAACACAATCAAAATAATATCCTTAAACCAGTTATGTCCTTAATCGACCTGTTCAAGCTGTTAAGTTTTTCAGCTAAAATTTTTTTTTTTATTGAAAGGAATTTTATTCCGATGCTATAAAAAAATTAAAAATTTTCCATTTGTAGATACTGTTTATATTTATGGAATATTTTTATGTAAATCTTTATGGGTACCGCCGACCATGAGTTAAAAAATTATTGCAACAGCCTTGTCTGTGGAAATGATCAGCAACAAAGAGGAAATCATCATAGCTGCCGTTGAATTTAAAATTAAACAATATTGCAAAAATTAAAAAAAAAATATTGCATAATTTTTATAAACCATTTACAGAAATATGTATGTAAACACATACATACAGACAGCAAATGTAAAACGTACAGTAATTAAATATTAACGCGGAATTTAAAATTACACTGTGTACAAATTATACACGATGTGTACCAAACTCACACGCTCATATGCACTTGCATTATCAATACATGAATTTTGCTTAAAAGCACATGTGTGCTTGCGTGTAACAGTGTTAGTATGCTATTTTACACTAATCCATTGTTCACCAAAATTCTCATAAATATGCAATTTTTGTTTTTTTTTTTTAATAGTTTCTCCCCCCAAAACTGTGTGTGACAATTACAGCAAAACTGCAACTAACGTTGACGACTGCGACGACGATGTTTTTCCATTAGCTTAGCTTCCCTGACTGTTTCCGAAACGAATTATTATAATTTAATGGGAAAATGTTTGGCCACTCGGTATGATAATAAATAAAAACTTCAGCAACCTTAACTTTTCAGATTATCAGCTAATAAATAATAATGCGAGTACATATATCGTATCTTCAAGTTGGACGCTACAACAACTGTTGCGAATATTATTAAAACAGTACTTAATTTGTTTTTTAACAAAAAGTCGTGTTATATTGTTACATGTGTGTTGGAATTTTTTTATTTTTTTATTATTATGCTGTTGAATATAAGTACACTTTATAGATTATTAAATTATTTAAAATTTGCATGCAATTTTAAGATCATGTTATAGTTTTTTTACTGCATGATTTTTAAAAAGCATCTGTGTCGGTTTTAAAATGTTTTGTGTATTTTTTTGTTTCCTTTTAAAAAAAATTAAACAGTGGAAAAATGTACAATGCAATGTACTGTTAATGAACGGATTTTTTGTTTTACGATATTTTGTAGAGATAAATATATTTAACTAAATTAATTAAAGCTTAAACACCGCTCAGTGTGTGCGTGTGTTAATGTTTGATTTAAAGCTTTCTAAGCAAATCGAAGCTTTAAATAATAACATGTTAATAATTTGGAAAATTTTCAATACTCACCGATTATTTACGAAAGTTGATACGAATATCCAGTTGAGCTTCCATAATATAAGCTCAGAAACAAACAAACAAAAAAAAAATTGTTCAGTAAAGATGAATATTTTTGAATTGAAATCGGAACAATTTTTATTTGAATTTACAATTTGATTTGAACGAGATGTATAGCAAAATATCGTTGATATTTGTTTCGTTAATCTAAACTTTGGCTTTTTTTAAGACTTTGCGTTGAAGTCACTTGAAGTAAAATGTACAAATTGGGGTAAAAAGTCTACTTTCACAAAATATTTTTTATAAAATTCCCGTTTTCGAAATTCGTTTTTCGAAAATCACCTTTTTTAAAATTGTATCTTACAAAATTCCTCCTTTACAAAAGTAGGAACTCCTTTTGAAAAATCTCTTATACAAAATTTCTTTTACAAAATAAACTAGAAAAAGTTCGAGTTGGTTTAAAAATTTCCCTTTCATAAAATTATTTTTATTAAAATTTACCTTTTCAAAATTCTTCTTTTCGGAATTCACCTTTTTTAAAATTATATTTTACAAAATTCCACATTTACAAAAGTACTCCTTTTGAAAATTCCCTTTACAAAATTCGCCTTTATAAAATGAACTAATAAAAATGTATGAGTTGGTGTCAAAATTCCCCTTTCACAAAATTATTTTTATAAAATTTAGCTTTTCAAAATTCTTCTTTTCGGAATTCACTTTTTTTTTTAAATCACATATTACACAATTTCACAAAATTCCTTATTCTAAATACTTCTTTACAAAATTCTAAGAAATAAAAAATTAAAAAAAGTGTTTGCATGGAATAAAACGTTTGAGCTTTTCCACTTCTTACACATTTTACAAGAAAAATTATAAAGGGAAATTTTGGAAAAGAGAATTTCATTGAAGGGCAATTTAAAAACTGAATTTTTATACGTTAAATTTCGGAAAGGCGAATTTTTACCAGCTCCTCAAATGTACGTAGCAGGGTTGATCAATAGCACTCGCGTTTGAAGATAAGTAACTGAGGAAACACTGATTTTTAAGTAAGTTAAAGGCCAGCCTTGTTCAACTTACATATCAAACGAATGCACAAAGGTAAGAGCTTTGTTAATTCCAAAGGTGGGTTAAAAGACGTAACTATTCTAAAATCCTATAGACCAATCAGCCTGAGTTCTCGTGTCAATGGAAAGACAGTGAAAAATGTTCTGGATTTTCCTATAAGGGGTATAAGCTTGGAAAGCATCTCTTTAAGTAGATTTTTAATTTGCTAATCAGACACACAAATCCACAGTGACTGTAATCCACAGCCTAACCGGTAGTATCCACAAGGCTTTTAAGCTAAAACAAACACTGTTATGTGCCTTCATTGATATTCAAGTGGCTCTTGACAAACTGTCATATAATGCAATCAAAGAGGCGATGCTAAGGAAAAATAGAGGAACCCTCCTCAAATTACAGAATGAATGAATAAAAAATTAAATTTATACTTAATTTATGAAGTGTTAATAACTAATTATGATTTTATGCTCATAAAAAGTATAGCTTCCATATAACGTAATTAAATTTACAGCTTCCTTTATTAAAATTTTGTGAAGCTATTGCTTCTATTAGGCTCATACTTCCTATAACGTAGTTGAAGGTATAGCTTTCTTTATGAAAATGAAGCTACATCCTCTGTACGGTACATACGAAAGAGTTCAGTTTCAGTTGGAGCTGGGATGAAAAGTAATAGCTTCTATAAAGTCATTACGTTCATAGTGCAACACCAAAGCTTATACTCGACACATATGTATGAAAGGCTGGTGAAGTTTCAATGGAAAGCTAAAGCTTCTATGTCTTACATAACGAAGCTACAGCTTTTTTACGTACATAATGGGAAGCTACAGCTTTATTGCTCACATTATGCGAAGCTACAGCTTTTTTTATTTGTACAAAACGAATGTACTGCTTCTATTATTTATAAAATGCGAAACTAAAGCTTGTATTAGTAACATAAAACGAAGCTACATCAACTTTTACTTACATAATACGAAGTTACAGCTTATATTACTTGCATACTACGAAGCTATAGCTTCTATTACTTACATTATTCGAAGCTACTAAATTTTCAAATTTAAAATTTTCATTTTGACTTCAAAAATATTCACCTTCACTCAACAATTTTTTTGTTTGTTTCTGAGCTCAGATTATGAAAGCTAAGCTGTATATTCGTATCAGCTTTCGTAACTAATCGTAAGATATTGAACATTCAAAATTTAAAATGTTTAATTTAAAAATGAATTTTTTCATTTCAGATATAAGGTGAGAGACATTTAACAAATAGAAGTGGACCTCCTTACTTGGGATTCGAAGGAAGAAATCTTCTGGGGTAAATAAAGCATTGATAATTCCTTACAAAAATAATACTGTTGAAATTTTTTTAAGATCGATTCTAAGATAATGGGCAAATATAGCTTGCACCAAAACAGTTGGTGACTCAATGTCTTTCGAGAAATGTTGGCGAACTAGCGGAAAAATATAATGATTCCATATCTCTAAAGAAATAAAAAAAAGTTGTCAGATTGTCTTGGCCTAGTAACTTCGCATAATGGTGATGATGATAGCCAGGAGCCTGTTCCAAGCCAGTGAAAAGAAGGAGGGGTGGCATATGGAGAATGGTATGCCATTTTGAATTTGACGTTCTCATGAGCCCTAGCTTTGAGATGCAAAATCATGGATGTGGGACATAAAATCTGGTTATTATACCTGCGTATCCGTCGCAAATGATATAAGCATACTGTAAGCACGGAGATAGTCAAGAAATCCAGTAGAGCAACTAGCTCTCACTGTCATGAATTATAAAAATCCGATATGTTTCACGAGCATAAGTGGGGAAACATAGTTTAAGGCAATGTTAACACGTTAGAATATATTACCAGGAAATTGGCCACAAATCTTGTGATTCGGGCATAAGAAATAGTTTTCTAATCACGGAATTAGGTAACGAAGGTTAGTCAAAACCAGACCGCAAAAGTTTTCAGCAGTATTTTATACTGGAATGCTAAGATAAGCTTGCTTATCAGATATCTGTATACAAAACTATCAAATTCGTTGGCAGTGGGGAAAAGTGCACTTTCTGAGTGGTAGTCCCCCTTTTGCGGGGGGACTGTGGTGGGCTCGACCTTCGGGGAGCTTCGTGATGGCTGATGCTGATGTCTTATTTACTCCTTTAAAAATAATTTCTGTGTCAGATGGTGATTCAAACACGGGTCCGCATGCTCGGCCACAAACAAACAAAAACAAACAACAAAATTGGCCATTTCAGCCCTTGAAAGGACTTTGACCGAGCTTGTTATGATCAATTGTGTTGTGTGTGTTATCAAATTTTTTGCACACAATTGACCGAAAACTGGTCCTACATGTTTTATGCCGACTCCGAACGGCTAAAGTTCATGTTCTCAAGAAGCTTTACATTGCATTATTTACTCTCTGAGGTTTGCCATTGACTGCAGAGAGGTGGTGACCGATCAGAAAAATTTTTTTATTGAAAAAAACTTTTTCGCCGCGACTGGGGATCGAACTCGGGCTCCGAGCAAGCTTAGCCACACACTTAACCTGCATGCCACTTGTGGTGTCAATGATATGGAAATCATCTTAAATCATGAAGTTTTATTCTGTTAAAAAGCAGAAGATAAGTTTCTTTTCCCCACGAACCTTATTATTTAATTTATTAGTTTATTCAATCATGAAATATGAGTATTCATTTTGCAGAGCTACCAATTTTTTTTTAAATTATTTAGTTTATTTAAGCAATCAATTTTTTTGATTTTACTTTTGCAGCTAATACCTTGAAAATGACGTGCGCCAGTTCAGCAAATTTTGCTGTTCCTTTTTTTTAGAATCGAATTCTAGTAAATATTAAACCTTCAGATATGTTATTGTTCTAGTATAGCAGAAACACAAGATGAATGTGCTTATTCAGTCAGATTCTGTGAAAACAATTACAAAAAAAAAAAAATTAAAAATATTTACAATAATCTTAATTTAACTGAAAAACATTTCCGCGTAAGTTGGTTTTATTTAAAGATATAATTAATTTTATCACAAAAAATAATTAAAATAAATAAATCGAATTTTGCCACATTAAAGCGAAATTATTTAACTAATATTGATTTAAGGGGGTGTCTACTAAATTCAAGTTAAACTCTACAAACAATGTATTCAATAAATACTTATGTATAAGTAGAGCACGTTTGAATTCAAATCTTTTTAAAAGACTTGTCTAGAAAGTTCGTTGAACAAATTTGCGTCATTTTCGATTAACTTTGAAGCTAGCACAGGTTTTTTTCGATATTTTTTTTCTAAAACACGCTGAAACAACCATCAACTTGATCTACAATTGCGTCTTAAATTGATGCAATATTTTGCACAAATTTGTTCAGCTTTTTTAGTTTAAACGCGTCTTTTGAAAAGCTATACATTGTTTGAACTATTCGTTTTTTTCTGTTTTCATTGTTCGTTATTTCGTTTTTTTCTTTTGCAATTAAAATAAACATCTTTTATCTTGTTTTGTGCTTCAGATACGCTTTGCTATATTTTGCCAAATCATTGACGTCAATTTTAAGAAGCACTGTTTTTTGGCACAATACTTAAAATGGTGATTGGCTATTTTAAGCGTTCAAAAGCGTGGATCAACTATTTTAAGAAACTCTAATATTTTTTTCTATAAAGTTTGAGAAGAGAGTATATTTTAAAATTGTAGGTATTGTTTTCACAAATATTATTGTTTTATTTTGAATTGCAAATATTATGATAGATACATAGATGGATGATAGATGATGTAGATGGGTGAGGTAGATGTTTTTAAAATTTCAGCTGAACAAATTGTGTACTTTTTATTTTTGGTGTTTGAAAATTAAGCAATTGCTGAGTAGCAAAAAGAGACGTTACAGCGAAATCAACTTCATTAATAACTGGAATTTAAAATATTGCATAAAAATACTGTTATTGACTTTGTTCTCTACAGAGACGGCATTGTTCCAAAGATTGGCGAGTTACTGGCAAACTTTAAACTCATTGAAACTTTAATTTAAAATATTTATTATTAAATTTTTAAAGAAAATATACGCCTATATCATTTTGTAGCACAAATATGTAATTTAAAACTTATTTCATAAAAATCGGCTCAGCACTTTTGGAGTTTAAGTGTAACAAAAAATGTTATTTCACGTTTTGATTCCTGTCCTCTCTCTACGAAAATGTTTTTTGATAGACTGAAAAATAGAGCAAAAAAAGTTAATTGTTGATGATTATTCTTTGAGTGTATCAAAAGAATCTCAGACCGAGTACAATGCTTTCTCCTCCCTATTCGCAAATTTCGCTTTCACCTGGTTTATAACACCATTGAATGAATGCTCAGTTTAATGACCTTCTTCACTGTTCGTCACCAATACAGTTGATCCTCATCAAGATCATAGTTTTCTTTAAGCACATAACGCTTCTGCAGTTAAAAAACAAAAATACAACTCCTACAAAAAGTAGAAAAAAATAGGTGTTATCTAAATTCCAACATCAAAACCGTTAACTTTTCAAAACAGCTGATAACTGTTAGCTGTTGTTTATCGCTTCTTTTCGCCATTAATCTAAAATGTTTATTACCCCATCGATTTGGGGGAAATCTCGGTATTAACCTGAAACAAATTGGCCGACAGTAAATTTACCGTCAAAAGTTTATTTTATGACGACTTGGCATGTTTGAAAAATTAGCAAATTTAAGTCTTAAACCCAATAAGAAAAAAATTTGCGTGTTTTAATTCGCTCCAGATATTTTACTTAAGATAAGACAAGCCTTTGAATTGAGCAAAAAAAATTCAAACAATTATTTATAAGCAATTCTTGTGCCGCTGTTCAGAGACGTTGAGAAGTTTAAAATTTCATTGCTTTATAATAAATTGTACTTCAGAAAAGTGCAAAATCATAAGATTAGCAGCAAAAGCAACGGAAGGAGTCATAAATTCTGTTCGAACACTCTAGGCGTTAAGTTATCAGCAATAAAAAATAAATCTATTTCAAACTCTGACTAATAAGTGTTTGTTTTTAAATTTAATATAGAAAGTTTTGATAAGACTGGGTATATTTGTTTTTTCTCCATTGCTTAGTGACAGTTTTGCAATTTGAACTAAATACTATAATAATAGGTGAGCATGCGCTTCTAGTTCTTTGTCAAGTTTTTATTGTATCAAAAAGAGAAAAAAAATACATATCGTGCCTTCAAATAAAAATATCAAAATTTTTGGATTTCAAAAATAAAATTGATACTTGAAACTATCGTAAAAAACCGGAAACTATTCTTATGTCTACATAAGAAACTCAAGAAATATCTGGTATTTATTTGAGGCTGGCTTTGAGGAAAACAATACACCGAGAAAAGAGTTTCTTCTTTCGACCAAGAATTGGTTATACAGTAACATGATAAGGAATTGAAGTGAACATCGGCAACTTCCCTTCGTTTTGCAAGAGTTTGTATGTAAATCAACTTCAGATGGTCGGCATAAGGAAGTAAGTTGAAACTGTCAAAACCGAAAAGACCACGAAGAGCGAAATGAATGAATCTTCGTCGGATGACATCTAATCGCATTGAATAGGTGTTGTAGATGGGAGACCAAACCTGGCTGGCATATTCGAGAATGAGTCTAATAAAGATGGAAAGGATGGAAAGAGATTTTATGACGTAAGAACTCTCTAGACCAGTATTTCACGAAACCAAGTGCAGAGTTGGCTCTAGTAATGATATTATCAATATGAGACCTAAAGTAAAGTTCCTTGTAGCGAATAGCATCTAAGTCCCATAAATAGTTTACAGAGGGAACTGGCTTGCCGAGTATGTAATAAGTTTTTCGGAGAAGTTGGAGACACTTATGAGAATACTGAGATATACTGAAGTTGAGTTTCAAAAGTTTCAGATTGATCAGTCTTTAAGATTGCAATATTCGGCGTAATGTGATAGATTTTCATATCATTATCATACACAGAAAGATTGGATTTCTTGATGGTATCTTCAACATCAGAAATTGTAAAGACGAATAATAAAGGACCAAGATACTCTGCCTTGTGGTACGCCAGAGGTAGCTGTAAAAGTTTTTTGAATTGGAAAATTCAAAGATGATATTATAAAGGCATTCTTCGGGCTAAGGTTTTATCCATTATATAAACATGGATAGAAAACTAAAAACTTAAAGCTTAAGAAGGATGATAGTGGGCGAGATTCTGTCAAATGCTTTTCTGAAATCGGATGAAACTGCACCAAGCTAGTTACCACCTTCCAACGAGTTAAAAGTTTTTAAAGGAATTCTGTGAGGTTAGTGGTAGTCGATCTATCTTTGAGGAAGCCATGTTGACTAGGACGAAAGATAGATTTGCAATGGAAGAAAAGTACGTCGTACGAATTCTTCTTTATAACTTTGGAAAAACTAAGTTAGAAATAGAAAGTTGAAAGAGAGTCAAAAGGGGATGAGCTAAAAAGTTCACGAACATTTTGTTTTTGCGACATCTGCTCTCCATAGAAGAGTTCCTTAAGGGGTCGGCAACCAAGAGCGCGATTCGTCTTAGTGATTCACAAGCCTGGAAAAATAATACTTTCGGACATGCATATATTCTGAATCTCTAACGAGAGATACAAACAAAACCAGTACAGACGTGTACATTCCAATAGACGTCTAAAAAGAAGTATCAACCTCAAAGATACTTCAAAATGCTTCAGATAAATACAGAAGTGACTGCATTATACCTTGAAGGTTCTGGTTAGAACTAAAAGAGAACAGGACTAAGAGCCTTCTGCTCTTGTCTAAACGGGATATCCGGATACTGGTGAGAGCCCTAACAGGACAACATGTGTATGATAGCCAATAGAATTGGCATTTCAGCACCAGACTTTTGCCGAACCTGTAATGATCCAGAAGAAACGGAAACAATCACCCACTTTCTGCGTGAATGCCCAAATCTACAGAATCGTCGATTTCGTTACATAGGAAAGAGATTTTTCAAAGACTTGGAGCAGCTTGTGAACACACCAGTGTTAGACATATGGAGGTTCACTTAAAGCACAGATCGGTTTCGGTGTACGGAAATAAACCACAACCTAAAAATAATAAAATAAGGGATTCGTAATGGACCAAAAGCCCCACACAGAAGCCTAAACTTTCCTTTTCTTTCCTCACCTAAACTAACAGTTTTAGGGGGATGCCGATTACGAATCTGATATAAGAATTTTAAAATTCAAGATGGCGGATAGGGCTGCCACCTTATCTATGTAAGAATTCGATGTTGGGCGTACACTAGGACAAAACTTGTCGCTGAAGCATTCTCAGAATTTCAAAAGAATGTGATTTTTCTACCATAGAGTCAAATAATATTTTGTCATGTAATAATATATTTTTAACGGTGTTATGCAATAATTTTAGGAAATCGCTGTTTCGAATCTGATGTCAGAATTTCAAAATTCAATATGGTGAATAGGGTTGTCAGTTACAATTTTTTATTTTAACAAAGTCGGCGTCAAACACTAGTTAAACTAGTTTAAATCCGAATCCGGGGTCAGAATTTCAAAACCATGTAATTTTTTCTCACTAAAGACTTGCTACCTAATAACATTTTATTTTTTAGGAGTGTTAAATAAATATTTGGCATGCAGGTTAAGTGTGTGGCTTAGCATGCTCGGAGCCCGGGTTCGATCCCCAGCCGCGGCGAAAAGTTTTTTCAATATAAAATTTTTCTGATCGGTCACCACCTCTCTGCAGACAATGGCAAACCTCAGAGAGTAAATAATGCCATGTAAAGCTTCTTGAGAACATGAGCCGTTCGGAGTCGGCATAAAACATGTAGGTCCAGTTCTCGGTCAATTGTGTGCAAACATTTAATAACACACACAACACAATTGATCATAAGAAGCTCGGTCAAAGTCCTTTCAAGGGCTGAAATGGCCAATTTGTTTTTTTTTTTTTTGTTTTTTAAATAAATATTTAATATGTGTAAAATATTAATTGCATCAAAAAATCATGAAAATCGGCGGGATCTAACAAACATGCAACACTACCCAAAACTATTCTACAAAGCACACAATTGAAGAGTCGACGTTGAAAGCGACAATTTATGTATCAAGGCAGATTGTTCACTATTATTATTTTTTTTTAAGTGCATTCAACATTTCTCAACTGACTGAAACTTTCAAATGCTTCTCAAATATTTTGCACTTTTTCGCTCAATTTAATTTTTTAATTAACCTAGTGGAGTAATTATAACGTGAATCCTCGAAAAAAACATTTTCCATAAAAATCTCGGATACAACGTTATTCGCATTGACTCTTCAATTATCAAACGTACTCAATCTACTCGACGTTGAAAGCGACAATTTATGTATCAAGGCAGATTGTTCACTATTATTATTTTTTTTTAAGTGCATTCAACATTTCTCAACTGACTGAAACTTTCAAATGCTTCTCAAATATTTTGCACTTTTTCGCTCAATTTAATTTTTTAATTAACCTAGTGGAGTAATTATAACGTGAATCCTCGAAAAAAACATTTTCCATAAAAATCTCGGATACAACGTTATTCGCATTGACTCTTCAATTATCAAACGTACTCAATCTACTCATAACCAACTACCCACGTCAGTCTGAATACCCCTAATATATTTTTATAGTTTTACTTAAGAATGATTTAGCTAATAATTTAAGCTGCAATACATTGTCAAATGATATAATCCTAACGGGACCTTGCTATAAATTGTGTCATAAAGACAATATTCGTTTAGTTGATAAACATATCTTTTTTATAGCATGACGTTTGCTAATTTTTTTCTTTCATTCTTGTCATAACAGCTATTGTTCCACAATCCACTTCAAACTAGATTTCATGGCTTAGTGAAATGTCATAAATTAGAACAATAAAAATTTATGAATGGACTTGGAAAAAATCGTTTTGTTTAAAAGGGAATTTCCTGTGATTTTTTCAAAAAGCTACGTTTTTATTAAAAACAATTTGTTTTTGGTTATGTTACAACAGTTGCTGACAACATTTTAGAGCATTTTCTTTTGTTTTTAAAGACTTGAATTTATGTGTTTATTATAGAAATGAGTCATGTTGTAGAATGCGCTGCATTGACGATAAGAATGGCCCAACTCAAGTGGCAGCTGACTGATAAGCGCGTTCAGACACTGTGAATATTATAATTGTGTGCATAATTAAGTTAAATTTTTAAAAAAAATAACAATAAAACTTATTTAACATGTTTATGGATTTCTATAAAATATTTAAGAAAATACAAAAATTAAAAATTGTAAATATAGGTGAATTAGCATTATGCGCTTGCAAAAATGGTATATTCCTAAAGTAAGAAATGTTGTATTTTAATATGAAATTGAAAAAATCAATTTTCTAACGAACTGTTAAATATGAATAAATTCTATATAATAATTCATTTTATTAAAAAAAAATAACTGTTTTCAAAATACACAGAAACGCTACAAATGCCTAGCTCAAAATATTTAAACGGTGTGTATTTTCTCTTTAACTACTACTACTACTACGTACATTTATCTGAATTCATTCATTTTGATTTCTCAATGAAAGATATTTAAACCTTTTTTTTTTTTTGTTCACACAATTTCATGCAAATGTTAAATAAATATAAGAAAAACTGTTATTAATTAACATTTAATAGCGGAGAAGGCGGAGTAAATTAACAAATCAACAACAATTAACGGAAACAGCTACTTGAGTGTGAAAAGTAAGCGCTTCCGCAAAGAAGCTTATAAAAGGCCAATTAAAAAATATGCAAAAAAAAACATAAAAACAGGAAGAAAGCAACGAAAATAAGTGCGAAGAACTTAAATCAATATATATCAATGTAAAATTAACTGATAGCTGAAGGTGTATTTTTTTAATAATATCTATGCAGTTGAATGTGATACTCGCTCGCTGCTCTGTTTAACTGTTTATCGAGTTACTCATAATGCTAACAAATATTTTCATCACCATCATCATCATCATATCGCCATCATCAACAAAATCAACAAGTGGGTAACAAAAAAAAAAAAAAAAAAAGACAAAAATGGTGATAATAGATTTGTAAATAATTAATTATTTAAACATACGGCAACATTGCAGTGTTCCCACTTAGTTGGTCGCTTTTATCGCATGCAAAATTGAATAAGAAACAGTTAACAGTAGGAAGAGAGTAACAGAGTCAACTCTGGGCTTAACTTAATTTATTATTATTAATGAAACAAACTCAAGAAAAACTGCAGCAGACACTCAAAAATTATATAAGAAAAAACAATACAATAAGCATACAAACAAATGTTGATCAACTCAAGGACACTTTTATTATCAATGAGTACTAAAGAGATGTGTTCGTGATGACAGAGAAAGCAAATGTAATGAACTTAAAAGCTAGTTAAGCTTTTTTGTCGAAGTGAAAGTTCTTATGGTTCGGTTACAAGTTTAGAAAATGAAAGAGAAGTGAACTAAAAATTTGATTCTATCTGTACTCAGGAAATGAAACTTGGCAGGCAGGATTCTCGGTGTCTGACAATAGATATATTTAATTAATGGAAGTTAGAAGAAGTTGGTGGTATCCAACCATCTTTAAACATCAAATTTTGAAAGAATAAATAAGCTAAAATTATATCTCGGTAGAACCTTAAATTGCTAAAAAATCTGGAAAAAAAACAATCTTAGCATGTTTATTTGATTCTAGTGTTTGCCAGATTTTTTCCAACTATATAATGTTAAGGTATATAATTATACCTCGGTAGAAATCTAAATGCGTACAAAATTTATCAAAAACGACCTTAGCATTTTAACTGGGACCTAGTGTTGCCAAATTTTTTTTCATGCGAAACAATTACGAAATTTATAAAAAAAAACGGTGCAAATTGAATTGAATTGAACATTATTTGAAAAAAAAATAAAATATATTTCATAAAAAAAAATATTTATCAGAACACAAAAACTCTATAAAGAGGTTGATATTTGAGCTTTGACTAGAAAAATTAGACGTGTGCATACAAATGAAGATCTTATGCGATTTATGCTTCTATCACAACTGCTCCTGAAATGCTTTTTCACAAATGAATTCATTTGAACATTATTTGAAAAAAGTAAAATATTGTTTTTAATAACCAAAAATATTTATCAAAGTACCAAATTTTCGGAAGATATGGGCATTCAACACAAAGTCCGATGTATACCATATTACCTTTGCATCTTAGAGTTTTTTGAAGTTTTTTTTTCTTTTGGTACATTTTGGTGCTTTCGGTTTTTTGGAATTTTACATTTTTTAGCAAAACTTAACTATTTTTAAAATGCTCACTACTTCGCTAAGAATTATTTTAATCGGCGAAATTTCACGATTTTTGTTTTTTGTTTCAAAATACTTTGAAACAGTTGTCAACGTAAGAACAATTCATATCTACCCAGTGTTACCAGAAGCGGAATTTTTCCCCGTTTTACGGATATTTCAGACCTAAAAAGGAGAACTGAATAAAAAGAATTTAAAACGATGAAAATGTGGTTGGACGCATTTTGATGTGAAACATTTAATTTTTTCAAAAAATCAAGCAAACATTTTATGAATTTTTTTTTTTCATATATTCCAGTTTTTTAAATACATTTCATAGTTATCTGAATCTGTCGAAAAGTTTACATGTATTTATTGGGATTATCGTCAAATGATAGCTGAATTGCAATTTTTGTCTGGATTTATTTTTTTGGCAAAATATAAAAAAATAACAAGTAAAAACTGTTCGTATATTAAATATCATATTCCACATGAAAATATTTATAAAAAATCACAATTTAATAGGTTTGGAAATATAGAAGGATTATTTACAGTTGCACTCATGAAATATGAACGGTAGAGTGGGTCGATCTCCATATAAAAAAAGGAGAAAGTGCACCCCTTATTTTAAAGATGACCTCGAGACAGCTCCAAAAACAAAACAATTGTTTTGGACCCCCGATAAATCCGTCAAAATGTTTTTTTCGTTACTTTGCATTTTATGTTCGATCTTAGATGATGTATATTTAGTTAAAATGGTTAATAATATTAATGATAATTAAGTTCCAAAGAAGTGCAGCCATTTTAAAGAAGTTTAATTTTATGAGCAAAGAATTCGAGTTCAAGTGGTGTTAAATCGAGGTGGCAGGATTTTCCACTCGGATATGACTTTGGAAGTCTAAAAGCCCTTAGAGGAATATGTACTTCTAATAAAGCCCTTTTTAACGGTAGAGTTGCATCGACAGCAATTTCTCACGATGGCCCACTTTTATTGATGCTATTTATCATTTTCTAAGATCAGACACAAAATACATAAGTAAAGGAAAAATATAGTTTTTCAGTTTTTAAGTGGGTACATAATTAAATACTTTTTGGAGCTTCTTCGAAGTTTTCTTTAAAACAAGGGGTCTAATGTGCAAAAAAATACGATTGATTTATCTGGTGTAAAATCATCTTTGGAAGGACGATTTCTATAATCAAAAGTATAATGCAATTTTATTCACACACTATGAAGATGTTAAAGCATATCCTTTTTCAATAGACTTGCACATTTTTCCATGCATGACTTTTTCATGTTCTGATTTTTTTAATATCAGGCAATTTAACGGTATGAAATAATTTTTTTTCTATCATATCAAAAATCCAAGACTAGAACTTGTTTTACGACTAATTTAATGGTGTGCAAGTATGACTTTTATACAAAAATCACGAAGGAATTAATCGGATTGATCGGAACTTGAGAAAACATTTTTCGCTGGAAACTTTCCATCTTACACATCTTTTGTCGTTTTTTTCGAATAAATTTTCAAAATTACTATTGACTCATTTGACGGACCATAGGACGGACGATTTCTACATTTAAAGGGAAATGAAAATGTTTCCACAAACTATGAAAGTGTAATCTGTTCGTTTTCAAGCGAACAAATTTGACTTTTACACCTTTGTCCATTCATGCTATTTTCATAACTTGACTATTTTACATCTGGGCCATTTTAAGCTCGATTGATAGTAACTTTGGGAATTCATTAAACGAATTAATTTCACGGTTTTTCAAAATTTCGGTGAATTTAAACCTCAGGTTGTGCTGAGAATCTCTCAAACAAATTATTGATTGTGCTCTCAAGAAAGACATGTAGAACTGGAATCATAACTGGGTACTGCAAGCTAGAGAATCATCTAGCAAAAATGAATCCGTTACACATTAAGTATTAAGACTCTGTTCAGCTCTTCTTCATTCAGTGTGATAACGTCTCAGTCAGCCTCAAACATATCTTATGATTTTTGAAAAAAATCTACTTTGCAGATACGAGTTAAATTAATCACGAGAGGCTGAAAAATCTCCACACAAATCATTTACCTATTTTTTTTCGATTATAGAAAGTATTATAGTGTTATAATTGTTCCCTATAATAACACTCTTGTAGTAGTTCAATTTTGAACTGCTGCAAGACCGCTCTTGCCGGATTTAGAGGAGTCTCCCGAGTACAACTCTGTGCAAATGGTAGATTTTATGCTATTCTAAGCATATTTCTACGACATAACCTGAAGAAGGAGTTGAGATAATTGTACATTTCTCATGTACTTTTCATTTCATAATTGTACATATCATGTACATTTTTAAACGACAACTTTTGTCAACAATTTCAAGGAAGCCTAAGGGTAAGCACATCGCAAATTTGTTTCGTGGATGGTACTCCAATAGTTAAGGGATATTTAAGGCCGAATTATCAATTACTTTCAATATTCGTGTTCTTATGTTTTGATTGCATTTTGTTGATTGATACGGCATCAAAATGGCATGATGGTTAGTGCGTACGACTTTTGTGCAATGGTCGTGATGGTCCGCGGTTCGTTTCATGGTAGTGCCAGCATATTTTATTTTAACTGTATGTAATTTTTGATTAAATTATTTGATTATTTAAATTTTAGTAACCAAAAATAAAAATACAGCACGGTATGGCTGAGTATTGAACCTGGGTTATTCATATTTAATTAACTAGCGCTTAACCGAATATGAATTCTTTATAATTTTAAGATATTATCAACTCAAGTATCAGAAAAAAGGCATAATTATGATTGACTCCAATGAAAAGTATGGATCTTATGGGACATTACAGTATGTAATTAAAAATCTTAGACTACTTTTCAATCCAAACTTCGATTAATTCTAAATAAAACTACCAAACTAACAATTGTACTTCCAAGAGTTTCTATTTTCCCCCTCGAAATCACTTCTAAGAAACTTGAAAACACGCGGTTTGAAATTTTCTCCCTCGATTATACTTCGAGCGTAGTTGTGAAGGCAAGTATATAACAATTCTGTGAGCGAAGTCTTTTATCGAAATCTTGAATTAGCCTCGAAAATACTTGTGTTTCGAAGTTCATATGAGTAGCCTCTCTGAACTTGTAAGCGAAAGTAATATTCTCTCTCTGTGATACTTCGAAGGAACTTGTGAAGTCACGTTTAACATTTTTATCTTGCGACAAGTGCTTCCGAAGCACTTTAACGAGGTTATCTCCAAAACAAACTAGTTCGCATTCAATACTTCAATGATCATATGATATGATTGGCCTAGTAGATATCACAATTTGATCGGAGTACATTGAAGCCTGTGTTCGCATACCAATTTCTACATTGCTTATGAGAGAAGGTCATTGGCTGAGATGATTGGTAAAAGCATTACGCACTCAGAAAAAAGTTTCTCGGAATATGATAAAAAAGGCATCATTAATAGAGAAAAATGGTATAAACTTAGCTCCAGAGAATGCTTTTCTCTAAATGTGATCATAAAAATTACCTAAAAATGATAAAAAGCTTGTATGAAAAAGAGAAATACATAAAAATATATCGTTTTTAGAGAAAAATACTTTTTATTTTTAAAAAAATATTTGTTTTTATTGAAGAAAATACTTTTCATAGTGAATTTTTTACCAAAATATAGGAACATTTTTTCATTTTCAATAAATTTTTCTCTATAAATGAGAATTTTTTTGTGCGAGAAAAATACTTATCATTATTAAAGACATTAAAATATTTCTATTTCCAACAAGTTCTTCGAAAATTTATTCTTATTGAAGAAAATTTTATTTGAAAAAGAGAAAATTGTTATTATCGAAAAAAGAGAAATTTTTTATAGGAGAAAGATATGTGTTTTTTTCTGAGTGTAAGTTTCCAATGAAGGCAGCTTATTGGCAGAGAAGCAATATCGAAGATTCTTTATTCGGAAGCGAACTTCTAAAATGTTCAAATGAGCTTTAAAGAGGTTTCGCACAAGTGCTTAAAAGGGAGAAAAATGTTTCTCGAAATAGCTTGTTGAAAGTTCAATTGGTATTTGTGCGATAATAAGCAATTGATACACAAAAAGAGTTTGACCTAAAGTGTTGAGCGTGTTATAACTTAACAAATGCAAATTATAACTAAACAAATAAAAACTAAACAAATGCAAGCGTTTTTATACATATGTTTTCACAATCAATTAAAAATGTTCAGAATAATATCGAGTTGCTTTTGAGAATTATAACTTTTTTTTTTGTCTAGCAAATTTTAAGTTTTTCTTTGGGGTATTGTAGTTAGTATTTTGATCGTGTCCTATCGGTATTTAATACAAAATAGCTTTAAATTGAGTCGAAGACTTTCAAATATGTAAGAAAATGCATTTTTGTTCGAAAAACTTCAGAAAAGTTCAGCGCAATTAAAGCCATTTTATATGCAAACAACCAAAAGCCAATCAACAATGGCGAAGAATGCCGTAACGTGCATTTTCAAAATTAACACACATATTCATTCATCAGATAGTTAGATACTCCAACTATTGCGTGTACATATTGTTGGTACAATATGCAGTTGACAGTCAGTCTAGTTGTCTGTCACTCTTTCGTTTTTGTCTTATCGTTCAATGTCACAACAAAATTTTTATTTTATGTTAACGTTGTGTTTCAGTTTTATACGTTGATTTTTTTTTTTTTGTTTTTTAAATGTAAACAATTAGAAGAAACAATTGTTAAATGCAAGTTGATACAGATACAGGCAGACAAAGTTTGTGCTACATGTGCGCATACGTATCGGAAATAATTAATAAGTTAAAAAAAAGCCAATGTTCATAGGTTGTTGCGGGTTGATATAAACAAAAATTATTAGCGGGATTTTTTTTGCTATGGTTTGTTTTTATTGTTCTCTTAACTTTGTTTTATTCACTAACAAAGAATTTCTAGTTGAATGAATTGTTGACATGCAACCACAAATTATTATATTTTATACACAAAAATAATAAGAAAAAAATTGCAATTTGCAAAAAACACAAATAAAAAAACAAAAATAAATAAAACTTAACAATATATGACATGAAAAAAATTGATAAAATAAAAAACAAACTTCACAAAAACAATATAACAAAACAATAAACCAAAAAAATTAACAAAAAAAAAAAACTCAAAAATAACTACTTTACGTTGTATGAAACTACATGTGTGCGAGTAGTTATATCTTAACACACAAACATACAGACATACATTGATACATTGGCACAAATTGTTTAATACTCCAAAACATTGTAAAGCTTTTATTGACTGTTTTTGGTTGGTTATTTTTACTAATGATACGTTTGGTTAACCTGATAATTAATGATTGTGCCAAATTTTGTATTTTTGATTTGTTTTTTGGCAATTTGTTGTATCATGTAAACATGTCTATGATTAAGTACATACATACAAACAGACACATGTCAGTTAATCCGGCTTGTTTCTTTTTATTGATTTTTGTTAAATATACAAAAATGTATGTTTATAAAATTGTTTTCAAAATTGCTGATTTTGTTTTATAGTGATATATATTAAATGCCTTGAAAGATCCGGTTGTATTTCTATAACGATTCATGGATTTACAATTGCTCATAAGAAGCTCGTTCAAAGTCCTTTCAAGAGCTGAAATGGCGAACTCGTTCGTTATTCAATTAAAATAAAATTCTCTTTGAATTTGAAACCGTCAAATCTGGCCAGAGTATTTGGCAACTGGGATGAAAATTGATAAATATTTAGTTTTAAATTTTTATAACCAAGAAATTGATTGATAAGCTCGATTTATTTTTAAATCAACCTTTAGTGGGTCTGTAGCATAAAAATTGCTCAAAATTGTCTAAAATGCTTTTCGGGGAACGCCAAAATTTGTAAAGACCAAAAAAGTATACCAACCGAAAGGATTTTCTTGCATGCTATTTAATTTTTAAAAAATGAAGACCAAGCTTGAAGCTCACTTTCAAAGGATGTAACGTTAAAGACCTCAAAAGTAAACCTCATGAATTGCAAAAATTTTCACAACTTTTCTTCTTATTTTGTTGTTTTTGAGATATAACCAGTTTTAGTTATAACCTAAAAACAATAAATATAAAAAAAAAGTTGTGAAAATTATTGCAATTTATGAGGTTTACTTTCTTGTACACATACAAAATTTGTTGGTTTAATAGAATATTTTCAATATATTTGCAGAATAATGTGTTCGAGTGTTACGTTAAAGAGAGAAAACATTTAAAATACACCTACAGAGATGAACTGATGGAATAAGCCATGTTAAGATTTTGATAGGCCAAGCGACGACTCGAAAACTATGTAAATTGTGAGAGTAGTATCAGATAACTCGGTTTAATTATGAACTATTAAGTTTAAACTTGGCAATACGACTTTTTTTTTCAACAACCATGATAAAAATACTAACGCTTATACATCCCATAGAGAGGATCTACTAGAGATCCCATACTAGAGAATCCCAAAGAGAGGATAAATTGTGGCTCTAAGAATCAAAGTGGTCCAACACACATACTGAAGTCATGGAGAAAAAAGTAATTGAAAAACTTAATGAATTTTAAGTCGCTTTTAAGGAACAGCAAATCTACCTTCAAAAATTGCTTCATATCTTTGTAAAATCGAATTATCTTTTGAATGGAATTGAACATTTTTTGCTTTAATTTTTAATTTTTAATTTAATTTTTTTTTTTAAATGGCAAAGTGAAACTATTTACTATAATAGTTTCAATAATGCCAAAATCTTGAGGAAGTGATGTTTATTCCAAAATATAATCTCAGTAAGGATGTCTGGTAGCATAATACCGAAAAAAAATCCTTTGTGAGTTGAACCACTTAGCTTCTGAGTGCTTCTATTATAGGTGAAATTATAACCATAAAGGAAATTGAGAAATTTTATGCTAAAAAAATAAATATTAAAATATAAAAAAAATCGTGGTCTAAAAATGGCATATTAAAAAAAAAAATTTAGGTAGAAACATGTTCAGAAATATTCAAGAAATCCAAATTGAGAAGATTATCTTCGACACCACTTCTGATGCCCGTGATATAAAATCATATATTAATTTTTTTTGAAAATGTTAAAAAATTGCGTTCAATAAACATTTCTCTACAACAAGAAAATATGCAAAAACTATGCAAATAAATAGTTCATAATATTTAAAGAATACGCCAACACCATAATCAATGCCATAAAAATTTAGACTAGATGGTCTTTACAATCAAAAGTTATGTGCTATCTCGAGTATAACTTTCGCTTCAAATATCCTTCATACAAAATATTCTGTGTAACAATCGTGATTATCATCATGTTCGGTAAGATATTGTTCATTCAACTTTATTTAGATTTTTTATTTAAGGTATATATAGTTTTTCTTACAAAAACCAAAGCATTTTAAGATCGTTATTTTGTACTGTTTTTTTTAAAAAACAATTTTGTCCTTAAGGAAGAGGAAGATGTCCTTTTATTTTCATACACTTCTTTTTTGTCAGATCTTGACAACTACATGTAACTTTTGAGACCTCTTAGAATGCGAAACTAAAAAAAAATGTAATTCGATACGCCCTACTGTGTACCTCCTGAAAAAAGTTCTAGAAGTTGAAATCCGTTCAAAATAAAAAG
Organism: Tetanocera ferruginea; assembly: GCA_958299015.1. NCBI lineage: Eukaryota > Metazoa > Arthropoda > Insecta > Diptera > Sciomyzidae > Tetanocera > Tetanocera ferruginea. Next base: position 44,549,847 of record OY282643.1, on the reverse strand, counting down.
ATCTAAAAGCCTTGAAACATGAAAAATGATTTAATTATGTGTTGTTTTGTCCTTGAGCCCATTTAGCTGGATACATTTTTTTCACATTGACTCGTTTTAGGCCACATAATAATATGTCCATATCGTTAAAATTAATGGGTTAATGGGCTAAGGATTGACATTACATTCGAGGCAGAGAAAACATACCTTTTTTAAAAATTCATAACTCAGTCAAAAACAAACAATTTTCCCGATTTTATTTTTTTTTTATTATTGTAGAGAATTGAACAAATTACAAGAAAAAACTTAAAAAAAATATATTTTTCACTCCAACATGGTTCTATAGAGCTCCAAGCTGGCGACAGAAAAAAAAAACGGGGCATCGTGGTTGCATTGCTGGGAGTAGCAAAAATTGTCCGATCTGGAAAATATTACTTTTTTAAGTCTTAACAAAATTAGTTATGGTATGACAGGAGCTTTTTCTAAAATATTTTTTTCAATTTTTGCTGATGTTCCAAATTTCAAAGTGTGTTATTTCGAAAAAAATATTGACTTTAAAAATTCATAAAAATTAAAAAAAAATTTTTTAAAAAAATGCTCGTGTCATACGATAGCGAATCAAGTTTAAAAAATACATAAAAAAAAATTTCGTCAAAAATGAACCTGCTAGTGCCGCAACCAGTACGAAAAACATGGTTTCGAGATAAACGCGTTCAAAGTTTGTGAACAAAGAAAAAAAAGGCGAATATTAAAAATGCGCTCTTACTAAATTTTTTTCTAAGAATCTTAAAATATTTACAAAAATACAAAATTTTTAAAATATAATTTCAAAAAACGCACAATGTCATGTCCCCCCTTAATGCAGTGAATGTGGGAAAAAGCTGTAGTAGCTGAACTCTGCTGCTTGCCATGTTCTATTAGAATCATTTTTTTATTAAAATAATAAGAAGTAAATTTGTAAATTTTCACATTGATTTATCTAGCTTACTTGTTAAATATGTGGCCTGGACCACTTTGTTTTTTCTGCCCATATAATAAAAGCAAATTCAATAATTCTTTAGTATTTAATAAGTTGAACTCCACAATCTTTGTTTGATTTAATTTAACTGCAGAAACCGTACATTTTTCAAATTTCATATTGAAAATGTTACGTTTTGCTTTAAAAACTAATTTTAAATTTATTTTTAACTTTAAGTCAAGGATTTCCGGTGTTACATCTATACCGTCAACCGACTACCTTAGTTCGAAATGTAGAGATGTGGGAAAGAAAAGCAAATCAAGTCAAACAAACAAGTGTAAAATGTTCTGCGTGTAACGAAAAGCTGTATAAACATACAAATGTGATTCTTGGGCAAGTTTAACGCCTATACTTCAGTCAATTCGATTTATCAAGCAATACGATACACAAACATCTCCAACATCAACTACAACTATTAAGTCGTAAATAATGTTGGGAAAAGAAATTAATATGTACAACTTTTCTCCAAAAAATATTTACAATGTAACTGAAGCAGTAATTTCTGTTGTGCCGGCAAAAAAGCGACAGTTATTTTGCCTGAAAGGTTGGAAGCAGATAGGAGCACTGCTGTTTTGTGTATGACCACAGGCGGGTCGTTTGTACCACCGATGTTTATTTTACCTAGGAAGAGAGAAATATCTCTTCTTATGAAAGAGGCACACCATCCGGATCAATTCACGCAAATCATCCACCCGGATGGATTGAAACGGATTGATATGTATTTACTAAATGGTTCGAGCACTTTCTTGCAACAGTTAAACCTTCTGCAACGTCTCCTATATTGCTCATATTGAACAAGCATTCGCGCGATACGAGAAGCATAAAATCATTGACCTGGCTAGAAGTAACCATGTTCGCATCCTTGCGATTTCTGCACACTCTAGACATAAAATTCAACTTTCGATAAAGCTTTCTTGGGACCCTTGAACAAATATTTGACTGAGGAAATAAGACGTTGGGTCATAAATAATGGAGAAGTATTAACACATTTTGATACAGTTCAACTGTTCGGTTGAGCTTTCAAAAGTCAAAAGACTTTTGTCAACTATAATGAATATGCCCTTTAAATAGGCAAATCACGATTTTCTGGCAGAGGACGAAAATGTAGAACCTTTACTACTATCTACCGCCTCACCTGAAATGGTATTATAAGAACTTATTTCCAAAGAAACACCTTCGAAATTTCTTCTTTAGCGGTTCGAGTTAAAAAATTCAAGCTAAGGGCGAAAATCAGGAAAGGCACAACAGCTAAAATCATCAACGTATAAAAATAACCTAGAGGAATCTATTAAAAAAAATATGACAAACAATTCAAGTGTCAAAACACACGCAGTAAACGAATCGTGAAAAAAAAAATATTTCAGAAAAGAAGGTAGATATGATAACGTGCAGCAGAGTCTTCATCAGACTGCAAAGACAATTTTGCAGCAGATGATTCATCGGATTCAAGTCCTGATAGGACTCATATTGGAAGATGTCAATTGCATATATTGCTCAATTCTATTTTTCGAAGATGAAGGAAGAGAAACGTGGTTGCCTGCACGTTATGTAACCCGATTATTCAAAAAAGAAAAAAAATTAAGTAAAGTAAAAGGGCAGGACCTTGATCTGACACGGATTCGAACCCGACTGACTGGTAAGCTAGCTACCGCAGGACTAGGAAAATCTGCGGAGCAGTGGAGAGTTAACCCTAAATTCTGTAACTTTTTACTGTTCAGTCTTATAATCACAATTGCAATGTTAAAAATCTTCAAATACTAAGATTTTACTACCTAGTGTAGAATCTGCCAAACATATAAAAAAGTCTCGACAAATAATTCAGAGATTCAGAGAAACGCATTGGAAGTTTATCTACACTGAGGGAAAAATGTGTTAAAATTAAATTAAATTGTGTTCATATCTAACGAATTTGTTTTTGAAATAGAGCTTGAAACAAATTCATTAAAATTAAACACAACTGTATTTAAATTTAAATTCAAAACAAATGTTTTTGTTTTTAAAACAATGTTTTTGTTACGAAAAACAAATTTAAAACAAAAATTTTAAAATTTAAAACAAATATTTTAAAGCATATTTCGATGCCATTTTTTTAGCTTTACCGAGTTTTTAGCATCAGATGCACAGACAGCTACCCTCGGGACCTCCGAATGTTAGCTCCATTCGAAGAATTTTGCATTTGATATATTTTAATATTTAATTAATTAGTTTTTATTTTATCGTATGTTCCATATTTTTCAAACCAATTCAAAAAATTCAAAAATTTTCTTGTATTCAAATTTTTGCTTGTTTTTTCAAAGAAATAATGAGAGAAAATAAAGAAAAGAAAGTAGTTTATTGGTAGTTGAAAATTGAACACACTTGTTTTAATTTTTGTTTTGTAGAAACGCAAAGGCGTTAAATTTCTATTTCAAAATTTTTTGTTTAATTTTAAAGTATGTTTTTTTTCTCAGTGTACTTATCATCCTCTAGTACCGGCTATAGAGATAAGAAAAGAACTGAACGTGTTCGCAAGCATTTCTTCTGTGCAAAGAATACTCAGAGATAATTACCGGTAAGTCCGACGTTCCTGAAAGGCGCAACTTTTAAGGCAAGTGCATGTGTCTCGAAGTTAAGGTTTTGCTAAAGAACACGTGGATTGGTCGATTCAAAGGTGAAGCTTTATTCAGTGGAGATATTAGGAAAAATGGATTTTTTTTTTTGCAAGGGTTCACGAGAATATGTAAGACTTCCATCAACAACTGCTTATAATCCTCATTTCAATAGTTAAACTTTGAAACATGGTGGATCAAGCATTATGATATGGGCTTAAAACATAAAAGACAAGCATATTTATGTTGAAATTTTGTGGTAATGCATTATTTGGTAGTTATAATGCATCAGGATAACTATACTAAGCATACAAGTAAAAAGTCATTGGTAATTGGTTTCGCGTCGATAGTATTGAGGTTATGTGGTGGGATGGACAGTCGCCCGATTTGAACCCAATAGAAAATTTTTAGGCTGATATAAAAAAGCGATATCAGACGCTAAACCAAATAATGTTCGGAAGTAATGGGCTTTAATTGAACTATTCTGCAAAGCGATTTCATACGAAAGATGTCAGGGACTCGTTGGGTTTTAATGTGGAATCATAGTCTTCAAAATTGTGTTGTAATTATTCAACAAATTGTAATATTTTTGTAGATACATTCTTTTTATGAACTGCAAATAGATTTTATTACATATTTTGGAGAATTGAAGAATTTGAAGAATTGAAAATCAAGGAGATATTAGCAAAAAAAAACAAACAAAAAATTTGATTTGAAACAAATTTAAACCATATTTAATTATAAATATTATTTTTAATCCAAAATAATGTATCAATGCAATATAAAACAAAAATATTGCAAAATAAACTTAGAAAAATAAATTTAAAAAATTTATCAAAAATTTCAAGTCCTTCAATTTTTATCAACTTTTATCATCAGAATGAGTAATAAACCGAAATAAATTTTCAATTTAAAATAAAAATTTTAGAAATAAATAATTTTTTATTTTAAAAAAATTAAACCAATTTTAAAAATTTTCATTTTTATCAACTTTAATCATCATTATAAGTTTTAAACCGAAATAAATTATCAACGCATATAAATAAATAAAAGAATAGAACTGAAAAATTAAATTTTAAAAATAAATAAATTTAAATAAAACTTCGGTAAAGAGTAAATAAATTTTAAATTTTTATCAACTTAAATTATTGTTATTGGTTTTAAACCGAAATAAATTATTACAAAAATATAAAAACATAATACAAAACAAATTGAAAAATCAAATTTAAGAAATAAATAAATTTAAATAAACTTTCGACAAAGTAAATAAATTTTAAAAATTTTAATTTTAATCAGCAATTTTAATTTAAAACCAAAATAAATTATTAATACATATAAAAAATAAAAAAAACACAAATTGAAAACTCAAATTTTAAAAATAAATAAATTTAAAAAACTTCGAAAATGAAAAATAATTTGAAAAAATTTTAATTTTAAATTTTAATCGTTCTTAATCATCAATAGTAGTTCTAAGCCTAAATAAACTATCAACACATAAAAATATATAAAAAAAATTTTTAAATCAAATTTCAAAAATACAGAAATTTATTAAAATTTTTAAAATTATTAAAAAAAATATTTAAAAAAAAAATTAAAAAAAAATCATTCAGAACAGCAGTTTCCAACTAATAAATAATAAGTATTCATCAAAATAGAAAAAAAAAACAAAAAAACTATAGAAAAATAATTAATGAATAAAAATTTTTCACAATGTCAGAAAAATTTAATAATTTAACACTTAAAAATAAACTTAAAGTTAAAACTTACCAATAAAACTAGTTGAAGTTCTGCTTCGAAAACAACAACAACAAGAAGTTTTCTCTGTTCGTTGAAATAATTTCGCTGATGTTGGTTATAAAATCGAAAAAGGAGTTAAAATTTTTAAAATTGTTTTGCTGGTGACATAAAAATTTTCTGCTTTTAATTTATTTCAGTTGTTTTTCTGTTTTGTTTTGTTTTATTTTTTTTTTAACAGGAAGCAGCAAACACGTACAACAAGTTCACAAAATGGCGCTGAACTTTGTGTTTTATTTGGAATCCTTGTTTTGAATTTTAATTTTGCAGCAGTTTTATTGTTTTTGTATCAAACTAAGTCGGGGGCGAATAATTTACATTGCCGTTGAGTTTAAATTAAGCAGAACTCTAAAATTTACAAAAAAAAAAAATTAAATTTTATATAGTTCTTTAATTGTATTAAAACTGTTAAAATTTCGTTTTAATTCGATTTTGTGTTATTTTTTTAAGAATTACTCTTGATTTTAAGGAAGTAGAATTTTATAAAAAAATTCCCTAGCTCTACCGTACTGAGCTCTCTTCTTTGTTTATATTTTTCTTGTTCGAATATATATATATTTTTTTTTTATTTTCTTTTACTTATATATATGCATTAATTTTTAATTAATTATTTTTTTTTCTTATGTAAAATTCAAGTTTAAATCACACACCCGCTGAATGCAAAAAACACGACCAACTCGAAAACGCACCAAAACGTTATTAAATGTTGAGACTAACTTTAACTAACCAGCAAGAGTAAATTTAAATCGCGCAGCACAATTAAGAAGATTGTTTTTTTTTTATTTTATAGCCAAGTTTATTGTGACAACAACTACAACAACAACGTGTAGCAACGCAACGCAACAAGTGGCAGTAGAGTGTCAGAGTAGCAGCAAAACGTGTTGCTCTCTGTGTTGCTTTGCTACTCGGCTCTTAGCTCCAATTGTTGCTAATTTTTTGTTTTTTTTTTTTTTTATTATTGTTAGCACTCGCATGAAGTTGGCTTAAAACACAATGATAAACAACGTAAATGGTTACGTCTTCGTAAACGATCCTGTTGTATTTACTTTAGCTCAAGCTTGCGCTCCAAGTTTATTGCCAGTGGTGTTGATGTAGCCAAAAGCTTTTAACGCTGCCTGAGCAAATGTATTAAAATATATTCGTTAAAGTTCGGCTTGTATTGAGATGATGAGTCGACTGAGATGTACTCTGCTCGCTCTCTCTGAAATTATCCAATCAACAAAAAGCAACAAGACAACGATCTCAATTGCACACACAAACACAAAGATAGTGGCTTTTGGTAGCTTTTCCTCGTTTTTTTATTAATATTTTTGCAAATGCTTGTAAAATTTAGCTGTATCTTTTGTTGGTCTTACCCATTGTGTAGCGGTTAGTTTTTCTTGTACACACAATTAAGCAAAATATAAAGAACTATTATAAATTTGGAAACACTTCATATCAACTGTAAAGTCTCAAAAGCAAATTTTTATCTGTCAAAAAATATGTTTTGATAAAATTATGACATTTATCAAAAGTTTCTTAACTTTTCTTTTAAAACATTTATTTTGAAAATTCTGCTATAAATATTACTCGTATTTATATTATATATCTTAGGTTTTATATACCATGTCAACATATATATACATATGTATGTATGCATTTACTATTGCTCTTAACAAAACTTTTTAAGACATAATAAAGAAACGGCAGAGGACGTGTACAGATCAGTAGCATGTACGGCATACTTTTGGGGGATGAATGAATAATTTACTTTAATCGAAACATTTAAATAATTCAGTTACGTCTTTAAGTACTTTGGTTTAACACATAAAAAATTTACTTATCTTTGAGAGTCACTGGAAAGACGTTCTCATACACAGGTTTAGGGTTCATTTTTGATGGAAAACAACATTGCTTATATATTTGACAATTTTTTTACGAAATCAGATCCTTTGATTTTTATACCCCCACGATATCGTAGCCGTGTTGTACTCTAGACGCTTATATCTGTTGTCAATAGAAGGAAGAGGATCACGCTAAGAAAAAACCCATATCTTTCTCCGATAAAAATTTCTCTCTATTTAAAAACCCTATCCAATGATACCCTATTAAAAAAAATTGGATTAAAAATTACAGAGCTACGTTGCCTCCAATACACTCTATTTTAGTATTAGCATGGCTGTGGGTCCACTAAAAAGAAGTCTTAAAATCTGAAACTCTGGATTTGGTTTTCTAAATAATTATTTTCTATTAAAATTATTATAATAATGCAAAATTTGACCCAAATGGTGAGTGCAACTTTTATTACACTTGAATATGAAATGGGCGAAATGTTTACCAAAGATGCACAAGATACGTTTTTTGGGGAGTAGAATATATCATCAAAGCTTGTTCTTTTACTTGTAACATTACTCATGTACACGGTTAAAAATCTTGGAATAACTTTTAAGCCAATCGTTGAACTAATGCATTAATGCAAACCTTTTTTATTAGAATTGATATATTTCAAAATACTAGGAAATTTTTTAGTCAAGGCTGTATTTAAATTTAATAAATTGAGAATAAAATTTAATTTTAGCACCTCATGTTTTAAATTTAATACAAAATAACTGAACGGTAAAAAATCTTGGAGTAAATTTTAAATCAATCGTTGAACTAATGCATTTTTTTAATCTTTTTTATTAGAATTGATATTTTTCAAAATACTTGAAATTTTTGTAATTAAGATTGTATTTAAATTTAATAAATTGGGAATAGATTTTTAATTTTAGTGCCTAAGGTTTAAAATTTAATTCAAAATAACTATAAGATAATAAAAGCTGTATTTTGTTTATATTTTGTTCATGCTCTGGCAAGCAACAGATTAGCTCGAGGTTAGAACTAGTGACTCTAATGCGATGGTTGCCGCAGTCCGTGGTTCGATCCTAAGATGTAGCAAAAAATCAAAATGTTACACGATGCAATTTTTACATTAAATAATTAATAATAATTTTAAAATTATAATTATATAAAAATAACAAAAAAAATCAAATACGGTCTGGCTGAGGATCGAACCAGGTCACTTGATTTATCAAATCAAGTTGACAACCGCTTTACCAACTGAGCCAACTGCTAATTGTGTACGAAATTTAAAAACTAAATAAATAGGAGTTTAGATTTTAAACCCATGCGGGACTTAAACTATGTTTTAGTATTTGACGTGGTTTAAATTTGAATAGAATTTCGGTGTCGTCATATATACAGTACAGGATTGACTAAAATTTAGTCTAAGATTTTTAACCATGTAGTTAAAAAGGTTTATTTGATGTGAAAAAAAATGTATCAAAAGTTGAAGCACGGTCTGGCTTTATGTCTAATGCGGTAACTTCCGCTTGAAAGATAGTGATGTGCTCGGAAATTTTAAGGCAAGAAAAAACAACCTTTCATAAATTAATTATGAAGCGCTCAGACAGGTCAATGGAGATCTGTTTATAAAAACTAATCACATGTTTTGAGTGAAATTCGATAGAGAATTTTCTCCGTCTAAATCGATCAAACGCAACACTGTGTGCCATAACGTCCTGGAAAGCCAAAGCTTGGTGCTGTCTGCGGACAGATGGAGTCATTATATTATATTTGTTCAGTATAATCAGAGTCAAGCAACAGTTAATAGTATTCGCTATGAAGTCATGATATGGTGCGTTTTTTGCTTGTTTATTGCTCTACTCTAATATTAAACGAGTGGGAATAAAAATTTCGATTTCCCTTTATTCTTAACATATTTCTTAACATTGCGCAAACAACTTTTCAAAATGAAATATTTAACGATTATTAAAGATCACAGCATTTATTTGTAAATTATACAAAAATTTAAAAAAAAAATGTAGACAGCTTTTTAATTTTAGAATACACTCAAAATCACATTTTACCGCATCTGTGTCTCAATGAACACATTTTAACACATACAAATCTTAACCCTTAAGTTTCTGGAAAGTTTTTCTAAAAAGTTTTTTTTTAATTTTGATTAGAAATGCGAACATTAAAGTTATTTCAATCTATAAACCACTGTTTCGGCCATAGTTCAAGTGTTTGAAATACATTAACTGTCATTGTTAACTCAATTTTCTTAACAAAATTTCTAACCACTTTCCAACTAGCACGTTCTTAATAAGTTTTGATGATAAATTATTTGCTTACTTTTTTAAATTATTACAACTTCTTCTGTAATTTAAAGTTTTTAATAATGATATTTTTATTTTTTTGTTTTAATTCACTGTTAATCACTGTTAAACTCTAAAATAAATTCAAACAATTGTTAAATGTCAACGAACGTTTTTTGAAGCTCGGTTGCTTCCACTTTTTCTGTGTATTATCACTGTTGGATGCGTAGGATGCTGTGCTAGCAACTCTTTGCCGACGTTTGAGCATGCTCATTGGCCGTCTTAACTATATAAATTAAACAATTTGTTGATTTAAACAATTAAAATTTTTTGTTTGCATTTCTTTCGAACGCCAATTGGTCGATTTCTTTAAGGCCGTTATACAGTCACAATTAGCCGGTTGGTTGAGATGTTGGCTTGATTTTTTTATTTTTTTATTAAATCCGTTACATTACTATGCAGCTTTCGTCTTGATAGTTACGTCAAAGCAGCTTCTGATGCAACTTCTAGAATAATTATTGAGTGCTGTTATCGTTTTTGGTGTTTAATTGTTAATTGAAATTGTTGCTGGCTGTTTGACTTTGGTTCGATTCGAATCTGTTTTTTGGCACGTTATAAATTATTAATAAGCTTTAATTATCATAAACATATATATATTATAATTTTATTCATTCTTATGACTAAAGCTATGCATGAATTGAAGTTTAATTTAAAATTTGTGAAATGGTCTGAATTGTTTAAGTGAAAATATGGTTCAGTTAACTCAATAAGCTGTGTTTTTGTTTATTATTTTTGTGTTTATTAACGAATCAGTGACCCATTGCTTTTAAAAAAAAAATTGTTAATTCTGGCAAAACCAAACCAAAAAGTGTAATATTGACCAATAAAACAGAATTGACTTGGATATTTGAAGTATGATGCATCATCTTTCAAGTGGTTTGTTTCTCATTTCAGAAAAATTAAAACATATAAATTATTGTCAATTATACATCTTTAAAAAATTATTTAAAGTTATTCAAAATTTATTCATTAAATTAATGTATAATTTCATGAATTCTAAAAAATTAAATATTAAAAACGAAATATGTCATATGAAAAATGAAACATGAAAAACTAATTATGAAATATGAAGTACGATATATAACATATATCAAATATCAAATATCAAATATCAAATATCAAATATCAAATATCAAATATCAAATATCAAATATCAAATATCAAATATCAAATATCAAATATCAAATATCAAATATCAAATATCAAATATCAAATATCAAATATCAAATATCAAATATCAAATATCAAATATCAAATATCAAATATCAAATAATAAATATCAAATATCAAATATCAAATATCAAATATCAAATATCAAATATCAAATATCAAATATCAAATATCAAATATCAAATATCAAATATCAAATATCAAATATCAAATATCAAATATCAAATATCAAATATCAAATATCAAATATCAAATATCAAATATCAAATATCAAATATCAAATATCAAATATCAAATATCAAATATCAAATATCAAATATCAAATATCAAATATCAAATATCAAATATCAAATATCAAATATCAAATATCAAATATCAAATATCAAATATCAAATATCAAATATCAAATATCAAATATCAAATATCAAATATCAAATATCAAATATCAAATATCAAATATCAAATATCAAATATCAAATATCAAATATCAAATATCAAATATCAAATATCAAATATCAAATATCAAATATCAAATATCAAATATCAAATATCAAATATCAAATATCAAATATCAAATATCAAATATCAAATATCAAATATCAAATATCAAATATCAAATATCAAATATCAAATATCAAATATCAAATATCAAATATCAAATATCAAATATCAAATATCAAATATCAAATATCAAATATCAAATATCAAATATCAAATATCAAATATCAAATATCAAATATCAAATATCAAATATCAAATATCAAATATCAAATATCAAATATCAAATATCAAATATCAAATATCAAATATCAAATATCAAATATCAAATATGAAATATGAAATATCAAATATCAAATATCAAATATCAAATATCAAATATCAAATATCAAATATCAAATATCAAATATCAAATATCATATATCAAATATCAAATATTAAATATCAAATGTCAAATATCAAATATCAAATATCAAATATCAAATATCACATATCAAATATCAAATATTAAATATCAAATATCAAATATCAAATATCAAATATCAAATATCAAATATCAAATATCAAATATCAAATATCAAATATCAAATATCAAATCTCAAATATGAAATATCAAATATCAAATATCAAATATCAAATTTCAAAAATCTAATATCAAATATCAAATATCAAATATCAAATATCAGATATCAAATATCAAATATCAAATATCAAATATCAAATATCAAATATCGAATATCAAATATCAAATATCAAATATCAAATATCAAATATCAAATATCAAAGATCAATTATCAAACATCAAATATCAAAATCAAATATCAAATATCAAATAGTTTTCAATATCAAATATCAAATATCAAATAACAAATATCAAATATCAATTATTAAATATCAAGTGTAGAATTTTGTAGATGTGGCGGATCGCGAGATCAATATGTGAATTGAATCTGAGGTAAGAGTTATGCCTTTACCTCAGTTAATTCGAGTTATTAAGCAATCTCATTCCACAAACATCTGTGCAACAGATGTGCAAGACCATCTGGAAGGTCATTCCTGAGTACCTGGAAGCCTTGTATGGAAAGTGCTTAAGCGAAGGCATCTTCCCTGACGCATGGAAACAAGCACGGGTTATTGTGCTCCTGAAGTCACCTGATAGGCTGAGGAGCAATCCGAGGTCCTACCGGGGCATCAGTCTCCTTCCGGTGCTTGGAAAGGTACTGGAGAGGGTCATGGTGGAACGGCTCCAGGAGTGTGGGGGTGCACAAATTTGTGATAGGCAATTTGGTTTCCGCAAGGGAAAGAGCGTCGAAGATGCTTGGCTGTACGTTAGAAGTACCGTAAATGAGAGTAGCTCCAAATATGTTTTGGGGTTATTTATTGATTTTATGGGTGCTTTTGACTATCTAAGCTGGGAAAAGGTGATAGACAGGCTAGGAGAGGTGGGTTGCCGGGAGATTAAGCTTTGGCAGAGCTATTTTTCGGGTAGAAAAGCATGCGTGATAGGTGTAAACCAAACGGTAGGGATAGATGTTGTTCGTGGCTGTCCGCAGGGTTCTATCTGTGGTCCATTTATATGGAATCTCATGATGGATCCTCTATTGCGGCGGCTTGAACATCTGTCTAAGTGCTGTGCGTATGCTGATGATCTCCTTGTATTGGTGGAAGGTGGTTCTCGTGCTGAGCTTGAAACCAGGGCAAGTGAGGTTATGGCTGCCATAAGTGCTTGGGGTGCACAGGTAGGGGTTAGTGTGGCAAGGGACAAGACGGTGATGATGTTGCTCAAGGGCAAATTATCACGCGGTCGACCTCCTTTTGTCAGCTTGGAGGGTGTGGGTCTCAGGTATGTGACTGAGGTCAAGTACTTGGGAATCCACATGAGGGAAAGGATGAACTTCTTGGTGCACCTGGAGAAGTTAAGAGAGCGTCTGTTGACTGTGGTAGGGCGAGTACGAAGGATATTGAGGAGTGACTGGGGGCTCAGTAGGCGGGCTGTCCGTCTCATGTACGGTGGGCTGTTTGTTGCTTGTGCAACTTATGGTTCACCTGTGTGGGGCGACATTGTCAGTTCTGCTGCTGGCTACCGCAAGATACTCTCATGTCAGAGAGTGATTTTGATTGGTTGTATGCCGGTGTGCCGTACTGTCTCTACGGATGCACTTCAGGTGTTGATGGGGGTATTGCCCTTGGATTTGGTGGTAATGCAAACCAGCATTGCATACCGAATTCGTAGAGGTTTGCCCTGGTTGGCTCCTGATTGGGCTCCGGACGTGCTAGGTAGGAATTTGAGCTCGATTGAGGTAAAGGCTATGCTAAAACTATGCGCTACTTCTAGATGGCAATCTAGATGGAGTCAGAGTCAGAATGGTAGAGTAACCTACCAGTTTATACGTGACGTGGCTTTTGTGGAAGGTCGTCCAGATTTTAGGTTCTCCCTAAGTCTGGGCTTCCTGTTGACTGGCCATGGTTCTCTTAATGCATTTTTGCATAAGCGGAATCTCAGCGCAACCGAAGGCTGCCACTGTGGATCAATTCTCGAGGATTGGTCCCATGTGTTGTGCGAATGTCCTCTTTACGAAGATATTCGAGATTTAGGTTCCATGGGCATTGTTCAAGTAGCAAATGGAGAGTTTAATGTCAGTAATGCGCTCGCATCTAGTGAGCAAATTGACAGGTTAAACAATTTCGCGTGTCAGGTGTTTACAAGACGCCGTATCAGGTGATTGGTTATTTATAACTTTTCATCTGATTGTTAGTCCGTAGATCCGACTTGATGGATCTTTGAGGTTTTATTCTGGCAGAATAAAGAACTTGTTTTGGTCACCAGTCCGGAGCTGTGATGAGCTCAACTGGTAGTAGCTTTGCTACGAGGTCTGACCAAGGACTTGAAAACTGGTACCACGGGAAGTCAGCGGCCCCTGGCATTGCCAGGCTGACTTGTTGGGCTGGCCCTTCGGGGAGCTTCGTGGTGGTTGTGGTTTACTACCCATATCGCGGGCAGAGCTACCTAGCTCGGTGTGTGAGTTGCATTCTCAACTCGGGCGCCGTACTCCGCAGTACGGAAGAGGTGTTAGATAGGCCTCCACCCAAACCAAGGGTTGCGACATGTCATCACAACATTTTGCTAATTTGGTACCTTTAAACTCTCAAAGGGGCGTTGGCCGACGCAATGTGTCGGTCCAGTGTTTAGAGCACCGTAGAATTAAGCCTTCACGGCAGGTGTCTACGTAAAACACATTTGGATTTTCCACAAACATCTACCATCAACAACAACTTCCAAACTCGTATATTGATGAATTTTTTTAATTTCAGTTGATTACAAATGAGGAAAGAATTAAAGAAAAGTAAAAGCGTAGGACCATGGTCTGACCGGGGTTCCTACGGGGTTCGAACCCGGGGTTGACTGCCTCTGAGTTGGCAGTCAAGCACGCGTACCACTCGAAATAGGAAATATGAAATATGAATAGAAAAGACTGGTAACAAGCTTCTTCGGTTTTCAGTCTAGTTTTCTAACCTCAAAAGTGGGTTTTGAAAAAAGGCTGCCATCTTGTTATGTTTTGGTAAACACTTTTTTTTAATCAAAATGACCGTAATTATACGAAAATATAAAAGCAATTATCTGAACTACTTTCTTCTTATCCTGTGTTTACGGACAGATGACGGACAAGGCTAAATCGACTCCTTAATTGACGCTGATCAAGAATATATATACGTTTCTAAGCCGAACTTGTTTATTTCTAGGTGTTATAAACGTAGAAAACTTGTCCTTATCCTTTTCCTTGTCTTGACCTTTTTCTAAATTTTTGTCTTAGTCCTTGTCTTAATCCTTGTATAAATTATTGCTAATCTTGATAATTTTTGTCCTAATTTCTGTCTTAGTTCTTGTTTTTATTCTATGCAGAGTCCTTCTCCTTATTATTGTCCAAATCTTCATCTGATTTTTTTTTAAATTTCCGCCCTAATACTTGTTCAAATCCTTTTCTTAATCGTTGTATTAAGACAAGGTTTTGGTTAATCCTAGCCGTAATATTTTTGCTAATTGTTTGTCCAAATACTTTTCTTCATCTTTTTCCTTATCCTTGTCGTAGTCTTTGTCATTATTCTTTGCTTAATCGTTGTTCTTATCCTCGTCCAAATCCTTATCTTAATCCTCATTAAAATATTTGTCTTAGTACTTGCCCAATTCCTTGTTTAATTCCTTGGCTTAATCTTTCTCTCAATTTTTATACCTTGTCCTTGTCTTTATACTATTGCTACTAGCTGGTACCCGGCGTGTTGCATCCGCAGAAAAAAATTGTTGAAATATCGTTTAAAATTTGAATGAGTTATCATTTTTAGTTAGGAAAAAAGTTAGATAGAAAAAATTATATTTATTTTTGTAGATTATATTCATGGGAATTGAATGTTATAAAAGAAAAATAATAAAATATTAAAAATTTGTTTTAACCCATTAGGTTGTACCACGCTCCTTGTGCAATACCCGTTCCAGTTTGCCAATAGAAGGCCATCAACGAATAGTAACTCCACTCTGAGTTCAATGTTCTGTGACCATTATTTCCAATTTCTTTTAAATACAAAAATTTTTCTTTCCCCCTCTAGTTTTTGAGTATTTCCGAGATGTAGGATGTTACCAAATAGTAACTTCAAACCGAGTATATTTGTTCTGAGACTATTAAACACTCAGAAAAAAACACATATCTTTCTCCGGTAAAAAATTTCTCTATTTTCGATAATAGCAATTTTTTTTTTTCAAATAAAATGTTCTTCTATTAGAATAAATTTTCACATTTTCGAAAAAATATTTCTTCATTTCTAGGAAATGGAAATGTTTCAATGTCTCTAATAATGATAAATATTTTTCTAGCACAAAAAAATTCTCTTTATAGAGAAAAACTAATTGAAAATGAAAAATTGTTCCTATATTTTTTAAAAAAATTCACTATGAGAAGTATTTTCTTCAATAAATACAAATGTTTTCTCAAAAAAAGTCTTTTTCTCTAAAAACGATATATTTTTGTATATTTTTCTTTTTCATAGAAACTTTATCATTTTTTGAGAATTTTTAGGATCTCATTTAGAGAAAAGCATTCTCTAAAGCAAAGTCTATACCATTTTTCTCTTAACGTGATGCCTTTTTTATCATATTCCGAGAAACTGTTTTCTGAGTATATTCAAATTGATTCGATTTAAAAAAATGTGTCTTATATGGGCGGAGACACACCTACTTTACAATGCCCGTTCTACTTTTCCAGTAGCAGCACACTTCCAAATGTAACTCCATTCTGAGTTAAACGTTCTGTGAATTTAACTTCCTTAACTATTCTGTATCAAAAATTAGTGTTGTATGGGTGAAGCCACTCTCCGTTGTACAATACACCTTTCAGTCTTATAATTGAAAAACCTGGCCAATAAGTTACTTCATACTGCATTGTCATACGGCATTTAGTTCCAAATATTTTCGATATCAAAATATTGAATTGTATGGGCGGTGTCACGCCCCCTTTACAAAAATTGCTCAAATTTGTCAGTCGAAGGGCACAACTGAATGGTAAGTTTGTACAATACAGTTTCATTGATGTGTGACTTATAGGTTGAAAGTTAAACCGAAAAATTTTATACTTGTAAAAGTACTACGCCCCTCGCGGCTAGGAGGATGAAAAATACTTTAAGACCTATTCTCATACCAATCAAATACACGAAACAAATTGCATTAAAATCGGTCCAGCATTTCAAAATCGTCCAAATCGTTTCGGATGAGTTCAAACCAGGCATGCACGTTAACGTTAATTTTAATAACGTTAATTTTAATCGTTGAAACGAAATAAAAAAAAATAACGTTAATTCAAAAAACGAAAAATATTTATTTCGTTTCGGAAAAAACGATATAAAATCTTTTCGTTTTTTTCCCAATCAACCGTTGAAAATAACGTTAATTTCAACAAAAAAAATCGTTTTTTTTTTTATCAGAAGAAATTTTTTTTAGCATAGGAGAAAATTATAGAAAATTTTTCGTTTTTCAACGAAACGAAATTTGATTTGATAAATTTTTAACGTTATTTAAAAAACGAAATAATTTTGATAATTTATTTTTTGGCGCCAACGAAACGAAAAAATTTTGTTGATTTCGTTGTGCATGTTTGGTTCAAACACTTACATCGTGACACGAGATTTTTATATTTTAGAAGATCTGTTTTGGTCTGTCTTGATACGTTTTTAAATGCTTGTCCTAATCCTATTCATAATTTTTGTTCTACCCCTTGCCTTTATACTTGTCCTTACTCTTCGCTAAATATTTATAAATAATTGTCCCAATCTTTCTCAAATTCATTGTTCAAATATTTGGTCATATCCTTGCCTTGTCTTCTTGAAATCATATTTCTTATTTTTGTTCAAATTCTTTCCCAAATTGTTGTCCAAATCTTTGTCAAAATTCTTATTACAATTATCGTAGGAGTTATATTTATCAAGTTTCATGTAACGGTGTTGCATGTTTGCTGCATTTTCAAATTATTAAGCTGTTAGCTACGCGACTATATTTTACGTGAAAATATATTTAATTTTTGGTATTTTTGTTTCAATGATCAAAGAACCAATTTCTAATGTCGTTAAGTAAAACTCAGTGTTGCACTAATACTGAGCGAGTTTGAAATCTATGCAACGATATTTTAATTTCGTTGCATAAACTTCTATCTCAGCTACCTGACGGTGCCATCACTTTTTTTATTTTTATCACGAAGCCTATTGTTCATTCTTACTTTTCGTTGCATAACATATATGGTAGTTCTTTTATTCGTGGAGCAAAATATTCATGCAACGACGTTGCATTTTCGATATCACAGCTTTCGATATTAAGCCTTGATGATTGCATGAATCATGAATTTTTACACATTTTGCTCAAGTGAACGATAGTGTATTCTTAACTGTACTACATATTAATATTCTCACCGTAGTACCCATGCTGTGCAAGTAATAATGCATATAACACTTTTGCAGTTTCGTTGCCTAATTCGTCAAGATTTCATTTTTTTTTTTTTATTTTTTTGTCATGATACCAAAGTATCAACCTATATTATCGTGTGATAAGTTTTATACTAGCAACTATGCTGAGCGGATAATAATTCGGTAAGGCGATACGATGTTACTTCTATTTTTCTTTTATTTCCGACCAAAAAGCCCCTTCATTAAGTTTAGATTACTGAGCTTTGAATCCGGGGTTCGATTTTTTTCTAGCGCATAACAAATGTGCTTACACTGAAAAAATAAATTGACAAACTGTTATCAAAAAGCCTCAATTGTCTTGCTTCTTTCGAATTCAGCTCTTACTTAACTTAATTATTTCTGTCATTAAAAAATATATATACATTTAACAATTTTTAGGAATTTACATAACAATTTCATTTCCATTTCTGGCTATAAAATTCTGGCTATAATTTTTCCTGAAATAAAGTAAATCGTAAAATCGCACGCTTTGTCGCGAACTACGAAAAAAACGACTCATCCATTTTATTTGAAAACGTGCTTATAAGGATTTTTTTATTGACTTTTTTTGGAAGCTGAAATGAAATGAAATGAGGTTGTCAAGCAAAGTCACCTACTTGCGGAAACTGGTTACTAAGCTATTTCATTTTTACAGCTCTGCACGAGTGTGGAATTTTATCAAAATTTGAATTTAAATTTTTGACTTGTATTCGTTTATTTTAAGAACTTAATTTAATTTTATTTAAGCTGGGCAAGATTTTTTATTACCTCCCATAAAGCACGTCTGTTTTTTAATTTCTTTTCATAATTTTGGGGTTTTTTTTTAATCAAAGTAACTAAACAGAAGTTAAGTCTATTTTATACTGAGCACAAGACAAAAACAAAAACAAAAATAAAATTAGTAGCAGATTTTAGCAAAAAACAAAAAAAAAAAACAATTAAAATGCTTTAAAAAGCAAACAACGACAACGAGACGCCGTTTGGCATCAACCGAAAAACAAATCCCGTAAATAAATAATAAACAGTGATGCCAACTTAACTGCAATTAAATTCACGCATTGTATATCTTATTTAATACGAGCAACTCTTGAGAGCTGCTGTTGCAAATCATTGAAAGCTAAGAAAAATAAACAAACAAACAAACAAACAAACAAGTTAACTAAATTTACAAGATCTCCGCATTGCTTATCTGAGACCTTAGGCTAGATTTTCTACAGCTTAATAATGGAGTAGTTTAGCAAAAAAATTTTGCTGTGTAACGATATGATTAAAACTGCTTAAAATGACAGGCAAATTTTAAGTTTTGTTAAAATTAAATTTCTAACTGTTCAAGTATTTGAACTACTTAGCATCAACGGAATGGACCACTTTAGCCACTTGATGGTAATGGTAAAAGTGAAGTGAATTTGTATGCCTGCAGCTTAATTCTTTCAATTCTACGCTCTCTGCTCGCCCGCCCGCAATTTTCACTCATTCAGTCAGTTGTTACGAATGTCACACTCAAGCTATGGCCAAAATTCAATTAATACTTTGCTCCGATTAAGTCAGCTTTGAACAATTTTCATGCTTTAACTTTTAATATCAAATGAAAAATAACGTGCATACATACATACATACATACCTGCATACATCACAAGTATTATGACTGACATATAACTTAAAACTCAGAACTGCCAAATTCCAGTTTGATTTAGCCTAAACCGGCACTATTTTAAGTAATGCGCAAGCATCTTGACCGCTATCTTAACCACTATATTTCACACTATCTCACTTTAACACCATCATTCGCTTTAGTTCTCTCTTTCGCTTTACGACTTGTACAAGCTTACAACGTTTTGTTGACAGCATGGTTGGCAGCATTTAGCCTGTTTGTTTACTTGGCCGGCATACGATACAGTTGTATTTTGTTTGTTGTACCAGTTGTAAGCAGTTCAATGAATGACCTGTGTGGGAAAATAAGGTTAAGAATTTTAAACTATTCATAAAAAATATAAAAAAGGAATGTAAACATACAATAAGAATCTTATTCTGGTAGATTGACAATTTCAAATTTATATGGAAATTATAAATAGAAAGTACACTGGGTTGTTTCACAATTTTTTCGAAATATTTGCCCCTAGATAAGTAGTCACGCTTTTTCGAAACTAACTCCTAACAGACGCATTCTCAGGGCTCAGTGCCATGGTGAAATCATTCTAATATCCGTTTAAACAATCGACAGTTTGTGATTCGATTGTGCTGATATGTATCTATTAGAATTTACTTTCTCAAATCCATTTGTAGGAATATAATTGAAGGGCCTATTGTAAAAACATGATATGGCACATAAAAAATATTGCGAAATAATCGACCTTAAAGTTTTTAAAAAATATATATTTGTATGAAATCACTGAAATGCTTAAAAATAACTATATCGTATAGGACCAATATTGATCGGGTAATGGTCATAATATTTTTAGTGGATATTGACAATACATCAAGAAACGTAATGAACATAAAATATTAACTTTTAAAGCAGTGTGGCTTATCATGTTTTTGCAATATGCCCTTCAATTAATCATAAGCTGTATAAAATTCATTGTTTGTTAAAATTAATACATATGTCTACTTCTTTAAATGTACCATGCACGTAACTTACATTTCTCCAGAACTTATTGGACTAAGGATAAAGGTGGTACAGAAGGATCGTAAGAACTGAGGACTGGTGAGTAAGTACAAGACAATATATCAAACATCGAAATATCACACTTTAAGAATGGGCTGTAAGTGCCGAAGAAATGAGTGAATAGAAGGAATGAATAATTTAAATATATGTCACCTTAGATTGGCCTGAGGGATGTTTTTTATTCGAAATTACCTTGGAAAAAGGCATCAGATACGATGGTGTGCGGAGCATCTTTTCCTTATACGTCTTATGTGCTCTAGGAATGAGTATCAATAGTCGATATATGTATGACATCGATTGTTTGTGTCCGATTTTTGATGTTTTCCAACCATCTTTAATTGCACTTCGTTATAGTATTTAATTTGTAGATTAAATTATTATTTTCTCTATTGACAGTAATCAATGTCTCTGTTTGGAATCGACGATCACATAAAAAAAACGATATCGCCATGAATTTATCCTAGTTCCTATACCATTTGACCTCACTAGACTACTTTTGTGTGGGGCTACGTGAAGTCTCTCGAGAACAGGGTAAAGCCAGCCTCAGTTCCAGCTCTGGAAGACAACATCATTGGTGAGAGAGCTGTCATTGGTGAGCTACCGGCCGAATGCAGGAAAAATAATTCCAAAATTCTAGCTTGAGGATGGACAACCTCAGGTGCAGCCGAGGGCATGTTTACATGAAATAATCTTTAAAAAGTAAATGACATGCATTGATGTTTTAACTAAACATTTCATTCACTATTGCAAATGTTCTGTTTTTTTTTTTTAATTTTCAAAAACCAAATGTTTAAAAAATCATCATTTATGTTAGGGATGTGACGATGTCATTTATGTGGATATGTAAAGAGCTTTCATTGGGCATGTGGGTTCGGATAGTAGGAATTCAGTGCCGCGGATGCACATGCGGATGTTTTCAGTAAAATTAGTTTCAATAAAAAATTTTGAAGAATTGATCATATTTATTTTTTAAAGGAAATACCCGTTTGAGGTATAAAATAAAATAACGCATTTATAAAAGAAAATTAAAGCACATACAATTTCATGTAATGAAATTACTTAAAAAATGAATTTAAATATTAAATTTTAAAGACTTCAATAGTTCTTTATCCCAATAGGCAATTAAGCCAGCGCTCTTCAAACGAAGGCCTGCATTGACTGCTACTTTTGAAGACCAAACACATCATTTCCTCGCTGCTCTTACGAGCCCTTCTTGAAGGCCTTCTTTTTCTCCACAAAAGGCAGCACAACAAACTTTTTTCCCTTCAAAGACTAACTTTTCATATACTTCAGGGCAACTTTTTCGTTTAAAGTCAAAATATATATCAGTTTAAAAATATGACATCATAATGGCCCTTCTTATTGCTGTATCAAAGTTTATAGATTGAAATTAATCTGACATAAAAAAACATAGGAGAGAAGATTAAATCATAGAATTTATAAAAAAAAGATAAAGGTTTAAAAGAAAAAAATATTTTTTTTCCAATACTTTTTGTTTACCCCTTCTTTTAGCCATTCTTAAGAAGTGCTTCTATCAGGCCTCTTTTGAGCTATCGGAGCCGAAGGTCTGCGAAATTTTCCCATTTCATATAAAAAAAGAAGGAAACTTGGATATGAGTGTGGAACCACTTCGAAATCCTTATGAAGACCTGCTAATAGCGCTTCGAAGTGCTGCCATTGCCGACAAGGAGCAGTTGCGGATGCGGAGCTCCATTACATCTCTACTTTATGTCCTTAACATACAATAATACCTTCTGTTCAAAAATGAGCCGGATTGTGTCTCCTTTGAGCTCTATACACTCCATCCATCGTTTCTCCAATTTGTTTTATCCCTTGCGAAAAACAAGTTTTGTCCTGGTCCTCAAAATAGGAATTTGTTTATAAGATGATTGTATCATTGGAGCCAAATCTTTTTCCGTCAAGCCATGTCTATAAGTTTGGAAAATATAAAGTCAATCGGGGCTAAATCCGGAAAATAGAGTCCCTCATCTGAGGGAGCAATTCGTAGCCCAATTCATGAAATTTTGCACTGGTCGATTGTGAGCAAACGCAACACCCATCTTGCTGCTAGCTTTTTTATACCCAAGTGATCATTCAAAATCGAAACCAATGGTCCATGTGATATGATTTTGACTTCAACAATCTCCCGTACTTTCAATCTCCGATTGGCCAATACCATATCGTGAATTTTTCTCAATTGTTTCGGGTATAACGACCTCAACTGGATGACCTGATGTTTAAGCTTCCCTTTACTTCCATAAACTATTTTTTGTAAGCTTATTAGACACTTTGAGGTCATTTCTATAATATTTTATATTAGAACTTCTGAAACACCTTACAAGAGCTTTTTTTAATCAACTATGACTTCTTGAAAGTATAAACTTCTAGTTGTAAGGTTTAAAGAACTTGAATCGAAACTTCAGTTTTCGAATATTAACATTTTTTAACCTTATCGAAGGTCATGTGCTGTTGGTTTGCTACGAATTTTAAAACTAAGAAATAACTGATGTAAAATTATGTATCTGCTAAAAATATGAATTAATTATGAGAGCGAACTGAGCGAAAACCAGCTGTTATAGCGTTAAATTTCGCTTAAAGAGCGTTCAATGATTTTCTGAGCGAAAACACGCTGACCTAGCGACAAAATAAGCTTCATTTTGGCTGAATTGGAAAAGCTCGCTGCGTTGAGTTTTATTTTCTAAAAATCGCCAATAAATGCGTGAAATTTCTCAGCAATTATTGTAGTAATATGACAATCAGTTTTTAGAGTGTACATTAGACCGGATCATTCTTATATAGATACAAAAAATTTCAACCGGTCGGGGTCTCAAAAGTTAGAGGAACTCATTAAAATGATTTCTGCATACTTTTTTTTTCTTTTTTTCTCAAAAGTTAGAGGAACTCATTAAAATGATTTTTGTATACTTTTTTTTCAAATCGGAGAAAAACCGCCGAAGCAATTTTGATTCTCCTGAAGGTCCTTTTTTGTAAAAAAAACATGTTTTTTACTTATAACTTTTTATTTTGCACAGAACGCATACCCAAATCTGCTTAAATGTTAAATTTCTTACTCATACTAACATTTTGACATAAAAAAATTGT
Organism: Tetanocera ferruginea; assembly: GCA_958299015.1. NCBI lineage: Eukaryota > Metazoa > Arthropoda > Insecta > Diptera > Sciomyzidae > Tetanocera > Tetanocera ferruginea. Next base: position 44,525,877 of record OY282643.1, on the reverse strand, counting down.
TAAAATTTTGTTTCATTATAACTCTTATTGACCATCAAAAATTGGATTTTTTGCTATTTTTAAAAAGGCATTTTTTTAAAACCGCTGTAAAAGACACATTTTTTATGAGATTTACGTGGAATTGTTATTGTTGGAAAGGTATTAAGTTCTTCTTTCGTTATGTGTATGTGTACTTTTCATTGAAATATTTTTATTACATGGTGGGCTTCAAACCCAACGCACAACCTTTGCTTGATGACCAAAGGAAGCCCGCCGCTCAGATTCGCCGCCAAAGTATATCGGTATGATAGTTTTTTGACGTTTCCAGCAGACACCACGCGGAGGTTTGAGTCGACTTGAGACGACTTCGACATGGATAATGCTGGCCTCGCCAAGTTGAGGCAGTCAGACACGTTGCCATGTGAAGATCGCCCCCTTATCTCCCTGGTTGCTGGTGATAAAAAGAACAAAATTGTACAAGGCTTGCAAAGAAACTTCTTATTGTGGAAGTAGTCAAGTGAATAATGACGGCCGTTAACAATTTAAAAATTTGAATTTTTAATGCAAAATAAAGTAAATTTTCTTCGAAAGTGGTAAATTCTTCCCCAAAAAGTGGTAAATTTCAGTTCGATGCTCTAGCAGCACTGGTCTAACCTGCGAATTTCATAATGGAAAAAAACAGTTGAGCAAATATTCATTTAGAAGCAAATCAATAAATGAATATTTTGCCTAAGTAAAAACCAGGCCGTCATTATTGACAGGAAGGAACTGGTAATACCAAAAATAAAAATAATAATAGCAATAGTGATATTAAAAAAAAAAATAACCTAATATTCTCTTTTAAACAATGCAATCAACGTGCAAAAATTTGCTAATTTGAATAAATATAACTTAATTACATAGATTAACTTATATAAATAACTAAATTTGCAAAATTTTAGCAAAAAGTAAATAAATGGCAAGCTTTAAATAATTTATTATAAGTCAATTAATTATTAAACTTTAAACTATTAACTTGCACTAATACGCATTAATCAAGAACAACTATTAAAAATATAATACTGGTTAACAATGTGCTGTGAGCAACTGAGAGAGAGAGAGGAAGTGAGTGAGAAAAAATTAACGAGGCGGAACGGGAAAATCATGAAGATTAGCAAAGAGCCCAAAAAAAAAACCGATGTGTACTGGTTTAAACAAGTTTAATAACTAAAGTGGCTGGTTTTGATAACGCTATAAGTAAACTGCTAACGGTTTTTAAGTAAGGTGGCAACGCTTTGAGATGTGCAAATATTTAAGGCTGGACTTAAATAATATTACTTATTAACAAATTTATATAAATTTAAAAATTAACCTCTTAAATTTCATGTTTATTTAATCTCAAAACGGGCCCTTTCTGACACGCCACTGTTGCTAAATGTCACAAAGTTACTCCAGTTAAAATGGTACAAAATGGTAAATAGAATTTAATAAAGAAAAAGGTAAACAATGCAAAACAGAAGTTATTTATTATATATAAATGCTATTTACGTTAATTAATTAAAACAATTCACACAATCATAAACAAATACTAATCGAAAAAAATGTGCGCTCAACCAGGCGTTAAAAAGCCATCAACAATACAGCTTAGTATTGCCAAAGAATGGCTTTTAATTTGTTGAATTTCATGCTACTAAAGAGCTTTGATTAAGGGGACGTGACACGTTCAAACATTTTTTTATTTTAATGTTTTAAAATGCGTATAAGTTAAATAGAAAATAAGATATTATTCTTAAAAATTAAATATTTATTTTTTTGTAAAAACAACTACGGAAAAAAAATTTTTTTTTATTATTTTAATCACATATATTGCTACAGAAATTTTTTTAAAAAATCATTAAAAAAATCTTGGCGGCCGTGATAAAACCAAAACTACTAGACCGATAGTACTGAAATTTAAATATGCTGTTTTACACTTGTCGATGCATGGAATGAACTACGGACTGAAAAATCGGTTCTATAGTTTTTGAGTTTTTGGCCAATATTGTCCAAAAAAACTTGTAAATTTTCGAAACAACGCCGCCATTTTGTTATTTTTCAACCAAACTTGTTTCTTCTTGTTCATTCCATGGCGATTTTGATGCTGATAAAAACACCGTTCTTTGTTTTTTTTCCGATGTTCCAGTGAGTTGTAATCACGCCCGCCATGGTTTTTTGATGATTTATTAAAATAATTCCAGTAGCCATATAGTAGTAAATAAAAAAATCAAAACAAATTTTTTTTGGGTAATTTTTTTACTAAAAAATATATATATATATAATTTTTCAAAATGATATCTTGTGTTCTATTCAACTTATAGACATTTTAAAACATTAAAAGAAACTTTTTGAAGGTGTCACCGTCCCCTTAAATTAAGCTTTTTTGAAATTTAGACTTAGACCACACGTCATAAATTTCTGAACACCACAATTTATATAAACAAAAACAACAAAGCAAAAAAAAACTAAACAAAACAAACAACTTGTTACTGTCACGTGCTCTGAACACAAAAGTTGTTAATACCTACACACGTAACCATTTTGTTTTTGTGGTTATTGTTGTTAGAAAAGTACTGGCTTCTTCATAACTTTTATTGTTATATTATTGTTTTATTATTGCTTTAGCTGCTCCTGCTGGTTTTTTTTTTTTATAATGTTTGAACAATTTGTATATTGTTAATAAAACTACGATTTTTATTAAGTTTAATGATTATATTTCCAGTCAGTTGTGTTTGTTGTTCTCTATTCATTGCAGGCAACAACTAAACAAAAAAGAAAAAAAAAACGAAAATACAAAAAGCTTTTATGAGCAAGTGATGATGGTCAGGGACGTTTATTGACCAAGCTGAAGTGAACGCTTTCAAAGCTGTTTGACGTTAAATAGGTATGCATCCATTGTTGGCGGCCTGAAATTTATTAAAACTACTCATGTATGCAACTCTTAGCGCCGTGAATAGAATCGCATTCGATATTGGCATTTATTACACTGGGCAACAAAATGTTTTATATACATGTGTACGAGTTATTATTATTGTACGAGTAAAATTATTTTTGATGACTGGGAAGCAGGGATTGAATCCAAAAAAGAACAATATAAAAAGTTCAAAATTTAAGCAAAAAAATATGAACAAAAAAATTCTGTTCTCAAAATAAATATTGTTCAAAGAACAAAAAAAATTTTGTTCAAAAATAAAAATCAGTTTAAGAACAAAAAAATTTTTGAACAAAATATTTTGCTCATAGGCTAAAAAAAATCAAAATTATTTTATTACTTAAAATCAGAGTTTGAAAACACACTTAAGTTCGCAAATTGAAAACCAAAGAAAATGCAACGAGTTTGGTTCTCGTTCGTGGAGGAAATCATAAAATATATATATTGGCAAATAGGGCTTCGGTATAAGAGTATTAAGAAGTAACTTTATCACGGTAAAAAATTCTAAAATTGTGTCAGCTAAATTATAAGACATTTTCTTGCGTATTTGATTTGATTGCTATTTATTGATAAAAAAAGGTGTTTTTTTTAAGACTGACACATTTTATACCCTAAACCTGCAAGGTCAGGGCATATTACCTTTGTGCAAACGTTTGTAAAGCATCTTGTTATACTAAAATAAGCGAGTCCGGTATACAAGTATGTATTTTCATGATCAGCATCACGTCATGAGTCGATTAAGCCATGTCCGTCCGTCCGTCTGTGATTTGTTCGTAAACACAGGATAAGACGAAAGACGTTGAGATGATTGCATGAAAATATCTAACTGATAAATATACTTGCATTAAAGCATTAACTAGCTAAACATTATTTAATACTTCAGTAAGTACTTATATCGAGGATATGCAAATTTTTATATTTGTTTGACTATTTTGCGTTAACTAAACAAAATATTCCACCGCATCACACAAAAAAAGTATGGTGTGAGTATAAGATGGATATCTTCAGTGGTTAAGGACAGTCAAAAACTCATACGCACCAACGACAAGATTGTATCTTGAATTTAGTGAATTTTTTTCTTTAGGAATTTGTTACATTAAATTTTTGCATAAGAACGCATACATGGAAGACCGTTTTTAGGTTGATTCGGGTAAAAGGATTTCTCATTTCTGGAATTTTTTGTTTTCTGTAGATGTGCACTTTCTTAAACAACAGTTTTTTGAATAAAATTCCTTACGAAAAAATTCACGAAATTGAGAGTGTGATAGGGTAAAATGCACCCCTACCCCCTTTTTTTTAATAATTATTCATACCCGAACTGAAAATTGCCCAGACAACATCAGTTTACCAATCGACGCAGCTTATTCCAATATATAGTTTATCCAATATATAATTAATAATAATGACTGAATTTCTATGAAACTTAATAAAATTACAATCAAAATTTTTCAAATGACCAAAAAAACTTGAACAAAATTTATATTGTTCAAAAAATAAATATCGTTCAAAGAGCAAAAAAATTTCAAACCAAAATTTTTTGTTCATAATCAGAACAAAATTTTTTTATATATTTTTTTTTGTTCTGTTCAAAAACAATATATTTTTGAACAAAAAATTACAATTCAAATAACTGTTATTTCAACCCCTGCTGGGAAGTTAACCATAACCATAACCATGACCAAATGGTTATTCATGAGTTTATGTACTCGGTCTAGTTCGAGAAGTATTTGTTGTAATAGATACTGAAATTAAAATTAATATACGCAGTGGCGCCCGATGCGGAAAATTAAGTCAAAACGCCAAAGAGGTTATAAAATAATATAGGGGAGAGTCGTCCCCGTTGTTTCAACGCCGATACCTTTTGATTCAACACGTTATCGAGTGGAATATCAATGCCATCTATACGCTATTGCAATTTCTACCATCCCAAAAAAATGCAAGTTCCGTTAGTTTTGTTTTGCAGAAAATAGAACTCAACTTTAAATAAAATTAATATTATATTTTGTTAATATCTATGAATTTTTGGATAAAACATTATATATTAATTTACAGAATATTATAGCCCGTTTCAAAAGAGAAGAACATTTTTTAGTTTCATTTTTCGATGCGCAGTGAGAAATTATTTTTAAAGCTAGAAAATTTATTAGAGCGTAATTTCTTGCTCTTTTTGTACTCTGAACTTTATGCTTATTTCGAGTGTTTTTTACTATTTTTCTATATATTTAAATGCGCAAACATTCAGAACAAATGATCGCACAAGCACCGACGGCCTGCAGCAACCTGCATCTTGAGAGAGAAATCAAATACAAATTACATAAAAAATAAATTATTTTCTCAAGAAAAAATTGTGAAGTGAAATTTTGGCTAACAAATTCTTTTTTGACGCCCCCTTTTTTTCAATTTTGATTGGTTGATTGTGAAAAATAAAATTCAGTACTTCCGCAGCGCAGTTGCGATGAACAACAAAATTTAGGAACAGAGACCCAAAATAACAGTTATTTATTTTTTTTAGGTCGAAAAAGTTGTCGATATTTTGAAAAATATTTTATACGTTGCTTCATAACAGTTATTTTCAATTTATATTTTTTACGTTGCCTCATAACAGTTATAAACGAGAAAACATTTTTTACGTTGCTCATAACTTTTATTTTCAAAAAATTTTTTTTACGTTGCCTGGTAAGAGTTATTCTAGAGAAATAAATTTTTACGTTATTTCTAATATATAAAAATTTCGCGTCACGGTGTTTGTAGTCGAAATTTTTTTATATATTTGGTAGGTATGAGAATAGGTCGTTAAGTTTGTTTTCACCCTCCTACCCGCTGGTGGCGTTGAATTTTTTAAGAACACAAATTTTTGGTAAACACAAGTTTTGACCTATAACTGACCTAGAACTAACTATTGAGTTTTGCCCTTATAATAATAAATTTCAGCAATCTTTGAAAAGGGGGCATGGCATGGCACCGCCCTTATTGTCACTGTCCAATGAAAATCTTCCATTTGCATCGTTTTTAATTGCTTGTTTTTGACTGTATTTTTGTTTTTTCTTAAAATGAGTAGTTTTCTTATGGATGCCTAATTTTGTGAAAACTCCTTATTCTCTTACTGAGAGCAAGAAAATAAAATTACAATTGATAATCTTACACATGTTGTCGTAAAAAAGTAACAAAGATTTTTTATTTCATACAAATTATGAGCAACGTAAAAATTTTTTTCTCGTCTGTAACAGTTATGAGGCAACGTAAAAAAATAAAAATTGAAAATAAACGTTATCAGCAACGAAAAAATATTTTCTTCATTCATAACTCTTATTTCAGAGAAAAATTATTTTTTTTTTTAAATAATAGTTATTATTGATAAATATATTTTTTCTTACAATATAACTGTTATGGTCCAATTTTTAAAGATATTTCTTATAACAGTTATGACTCTGTTTAGGAATATACATTAATTTTTTTTTTTTTTGTTCAGAGAATATAAAATTTTTTTTTAATGTCGACCAATCAGAGTGAAGAGCGCTCTCAAAATTATTTTCTTATTCTCAAACATGCGCGAAAATGTTCTTCTCTTTTGAAACGGGCTATATTTACATTTTTTGCAAATGGTACAGGTTGTCTCAGCGCTTGTGGAGCTTGTTGTCACATATAATATCATTTATAATTTCATATAACCATTTTGAATGTATGTTATTATTTATTTAAATTTAAGGAAACAGTCCAAGAAATCGCAAAACGAGGTCGGATTTCTTCAGAAATCATGATGCAAGCCGAATATTGCTAGTATCGATGAAGATGACGTGGATTCAATGTGTGTAGTATGTTGCCAAGCATTGTCGAGGGTCAAATCCAATAACAACTGCCGTCAATGTATAAAATGCACATAATGTATTGAAAGTGATAGTTTGATACATCGCTGCTTAAATTGTGCTTCGGAGTGCGGCAGCGATTACAATTAAGAAGTGTGATAACGAGGACTACGCATTGGGACCACGGGTGGGGTAACTTGTCCCAGACGACTTAAAATTTTTATCGAGAAAATGTTTTGATTTATTTTTAATTAATATGCGTTATTCATATCAGGATTGAAGAATAAAATATTGAATTTATGTTTAAAAGTTTTGCAGTGTCATTATTGCTTGATTTGTGGGAGTTACAGCGGTTCATTCAAATTTTGTGACAACTAGTACCACTCTCCCCTGCATATAATAATTGATTTTTTGATTTCATATACTTCATGTGACCATATGAGATATTATTATATGTCCTACAAATATTTGTTTTATAAATCGATAACTAATTTCGTACGTCCTTATCAAAAGTATATTCCATCAAAATAACATTAATTAAAAAAAAATAATTTATAATGCTGTTTTCTTTAGTATATAACTTTTACATGTAATCTCGGGTAATGATCAAATCATGAAAGCGTTTACTAGGATCTGTTATAAAGACAATGGTACCAATTTAATTTGCGGAAACCTGCGACAAAATAGTGTTTTTAATTGAAAAACTGTCTAAAACCCTATTTTATTTGTTTTGTTTTTTTTTTATTTGTTAATGAAAAATAATAAAATTTCTCTCGAATCTCGAAAGAATTAGTTAAGAAGTGAAATTAATGGTTAAATTTTGAGATATCGGAAATATTTATAATATATGGTGCACTTCTTCAATAACATTTTGCAACAAAACACAACTTTAGGAACAATAAAAAACCAAATTAAAAAGGATAAGTGTTTTTTTCTAAGGTTATTTCATCTTGTTAAGAACTGAACGGGGTTTGAATTTATTGCTTCTGAAATATTTTTTACACTGGAAAAATAATATATTTGAACAAAAAAAAAATTTGCATGAAAAAATTAAAATTTTGGTTTCGCAAAAACTGCAAATTGGGTAGATCTCAGATCATTACGCGTGAATTATTAAAATATTTAAAATAAAGAGTGGAATTCGTAATGCGACTCAGTTGACGATTGGATTGTATTATGTATGGCTCGCAAAATACGAAGAAATTTTAGAGTTATCATGCACTCCTGAGGAATGCACATGCATAGCGCACCTTCATATTTTCGTTTTAAGAAGGTAATGAATTTTTTTATTCGTTTTTTATTTAATGTAAAAAATTTCAAGACTCTAAATATCGGAAAGCGTTTTTTGGATTATTTATGTTACACATTTTATTTTGTCAACATTTCATATACAAAAATAAATTCTATTTTCAAAGGTAGAGTATCAGTGTAAGGTGTAATGAAAAAAACAAAAAAACAATGAAAAAAACAAGTACACCAAACTACCCAGTCGGCAATGGCAGCACTTCGAAGCGCCACTAGCAGGCCTTCATATGGATTTCGAAGTGCTTCCACACTCATATCCAAGTACACTTTCTTTTTTATGTGAAATGGAAAAATTTTGCAGGCCTTCCGCTCTCAATGCTCAAAAGAGGCCTGATAGAAGCACTTTTTAAGAATGGCTAAAAGAAGAGGAAAACAAAAAGTGTTGAAAAAATATTTTTTCTTTTAAACATTTTTCTGTTTATTATATTCTGTTTATTATCTACGATTTTAAATTCTCTGCTATGTGTTTTTAAGTCAGATAAATTTAAATCTACAATATTTGAACAATGACCATTATCTTAATATATAAAAGACAAGCGTCTTGCTCCGTGCTCTATATCGCTCAAACTGTTATAATTGTAATTGCTTTGTATAGGCTGAAAATGTCAGCCTGGACCAGAACCAGTTTCGCTTTTACAGTGCTTTTTATATGAAAAAATTGTTAGCCTAAAAGTATGCACACAAAAGTTATTTGATATTTAACAGTAAGTAGACATTGATGACGACTGGAACAAAACAACATTTGAGGTGAATGAAAAATGTCATATCGTCTGCTACTTCATTATTTTGAATGCGACCGACCCGTCGTATGACGGGCTTCTATACTAGTTATATCATATTTTTGTACTGATATATTTTCTAACTTTTAACGAAAAAGTTGCCCTGAAGTATATGAAAATTCAGTCTGTGTAGGGAAAACAGAATGGTTGTGTTGCCTTTAGCTCAGAAAAAGCAGACTTTCAAGATTAAAAAAAAATCAAACTAACATAAACAAACGCCGCGATACGGGTCTTCTAATTTAGCCTCTATTTTCACCTCTCACTCTCAGAATCGGCCTAACTTTTGCTAACCAGAATGTGCAAACGAGTATTTTTCAATTCTTTGTAGATAACTTCCAAAAATAATCTCATCGATATTAATATATTTGGTATCACTTGAAAGATAATTTGGTTACTAATACAAACCTTTAATAATTTCGTTTATTTAAAAATTTGAACTAAGTCTTAAAATTATTTTGAAAGTAAGACTTTTTAAAATCAAGGAATTTTTCAGAGATGTATTGTTTTCGTAAGAAAAGTTTTGACTTGCAATAGTGATTAAATTCCGAAATATTTATTTCCGAAAATATAAGATTTTTCACTTTTTACGTTTGTGAATTCTGAAATAATTGTTAATGAATTTTAAAAAAAGCTTAAAAAAATCTTATTGTGATTGCAAAACCTACAAGCTTTAGAATCAACCACTATAAAAATTACAAATTTTAGAAGAGATTTTAAAAAACGCAACTCTATGCTATTCATAGATAATTGATAAAATTGAATGAGAAATTTAAATTTTCAGAAATAAATTTTCTCGGAATTCTTCCAATATTTTGTTATAATCGCAAAGTATAAAAGGTTTGTTTGTTGGTCTTATAAGTTATGCGAGTACCGTTTAAAATCAGTAAACTAAACCATAAACCAAAACCTTTTTCAAATAATTAGAGAATTAACATATTTGGAAGACATAAAAACTCAAGATAGTGGTGTATAGAAAATTCTGAAATATTTACCAAAAATGTTGCATTATTGAAACAAGAAAAGGATCAGGCAGCAAAACGTTGGCAAAACGGTTTTCAGAGACTCTGAATAACTATCACTTTAAAATTCTTCGATAAATCCACTCCTTCCCTTTAAATTTTAAGTTAAAAATTAAAAAAAATATTTACATTGATTTATAAATAAACTTTTTTCAGAATTTATGATTAATTTCTTTATCATAATTTTTGTTCTTCATAATTATAATTCTTCATATCATAATTTTTGTTAAAAACTGTATTTTTGACTGTTTTGATAATTTGATTTAAGGCAGTATTCTAGTCTAGGGGCACACATTTTTTGTGGTTTTTTAAAATTCGATAGAAAAAAAAACAAAGCATATTTTTAGTATCCAGTTTTTTAAAAGATATTTATTGATATAACAGTGAAACACTTAAAATAATTCTTATATACCACTATATACTGGTGAAAGTACAACCACATGAAGGCAAAACCCTGGCGGGGTTTTGCAGACTTGGGATTAAGATGCTTAACAATAATTTTCCAAACATTTCCTACCAAAGAATCATACCATTTCCGAGTTAAGGGACAAAACACTCAAAAAAAGTTTTAAGGTATTCCTGTTTTTTTTTTGTGTTTCCTTCTGTAAAAGTTTAGCTAGAGCAATTATTGATGAACTGGTGTGCATTTTTAGTACGAATTGTTTTGAAAATTATGATTTAACCCCAATACTGGAAAAGTTGGAGACCCAAAAATGAAGCGTTGAATTGAAGAGAAATCCACTGTACACCCAAATTAAATATGTTCCGCCCCTAAGTTTACAAAACCCCGCTAGGGTAGCGGGTAGCTCGATAGAAAACCACATTAATCACATTTTTTGTCAATTTTATTTTTAAGTATGTTTATTTATATGTTTATTTATTTAAACTATAGAAAAATAAAAGTTGCCCTTCATTGACTTCATTGTTATAGCCACCCGTTAGTATTTTGGGTCTGACCTTGACGCAGTTTTGATACACATTCATTTTAATATACATACATTACAAACATCGATGCTTACATTGCCGTCACATTTCACACAAACTGTGTGCTTTTCTTATTTCAATCATTATACTTGTTATTATTAGCCAAATATTCGACTCCAGCGATCAATCATTTTTGAACAAGAAATTTGAAAAGAAAAAAAAAAAACACAATTAAATAAAAGCCGATGTGACTACTGCGTATTCGCATGCTTTTTAAGCATGCAACCCTTTAGAAAAACAACAAAAACCAAATGAAGTTTTAGTTTTATTTAAAAATTTCATTACGCGCCATGCGTGTCAATCGCACATTTTTTTTCTCTTAATAAAATGTTCCACAACAATGTCAACACTTACATACAACAAACACACTTTAAACAACTACATGTGTAACTATTGTTGTTCGACAACATAACGCAACAATTTGCACCCACAGTGCACGCCCATGCCATGTTGTTGGTTTAATGAAAATAAATCGATATACGTTAAAATATCATCCGTACGTGCGTGTTATTGAAAATAGCCATTAATTTTTGGGTATTTTAGGGGGAATTTTTCACATTAGCTATAACAAATTATAAAAACAAAAGAATTTATAAAAACATTGAACTTTCATTTTAATGGCAAAATAATGTGAATAGTTCCTTATTACGTGTTATTTAACAAAACAGGCTACGATTAACAGTTGCTATAATTAGTGGCATTAATGTAAAGATTATCATCCACCCTCGCACACGCCCACCTCCCATACAACCCTAAAATTTAAAACTCTATAAAAAGGCTGTTCTTGAAGCTACAGGAAAATAATTTGATACATTTGTATTTTATATCAATATTAAATCGTGTAACAAAAGTTTGCGTAAACCGCCTACGAACACACCCACAGAGCCCATAACATAAATAAAAATGGCTAATATTTAAGCTACAAAATTGAAATTCGGTATTTATGTATTTTATATCAAAACTGAGGCGTGTTAGAAAAATTCGCGTCAAGCACCAACCTCCCATACAACCCCAACATTTTTATAAAGAGAATCGTCTTTACTCTGCAGGAAAACAATTTGTTATGAATGTATTTTAGACGTCGTCAAAACGTACTATTTTTGAAATCTAATAAAAAAAGACCTAAAAATAAGATATGTACCCTTACGAATCGGCCGAGATGAAGCTAATGGGTAATGCTATGCATCTGATGTGATTGGAAAGGAATTGTTCATTAGAGCTTCTACAACCTGGTCAAACAATTGATTCTGTTATCAACTGTCAACATTTAACAATATTGAAGCTAGCAATTTAATAAAAACGTCCAGAATTGTTCAACAGAAAAGATGTCGTGTTCCATCATGACAACGCAAGACTACACACATCTTTGATGACACAGCAGGAACTGAGATAGCTTCGCTGGATAGTTTTGATACATCAACCATACAGCCCGAACCTTGCACCTTCAGACTCTCATTTGTTTCGATCCCTGCAGAACACTCTTAATGGTGTAAATTTAAATTCTGTAGAGGCCTGCAAATGTTTTTCGGACAAAAAACCCTGAAGTTGCTCACCGAAATGGAGCTAATGGCTCTATACCAAAAATTGCAAAAGGTTATCGATCAGAAAGGCACATATTTGGTTTAATAAAGCTTGTTACAAATATAAAAAGCTTTTAGTTTTTGATCAAATTTGTGACAGTTATATACTTACATATGAATTATTGCCACGACTAGTTTAGTGGCAGCAGCAACAGTGCCTTCATCGACTTTTCCATCTTATAACTGCTTTTCTTTCAAAAATTTTGAGTTCACCATTCAGCATTTTTAATTTTATTTATAATTAAAATTTTATTTTATTAATAATTTTTTTTTTTTGACTAAAAATGGTAAAACTGTCAAAAGCTTGGGAGTAAAAACAAATCACTCGAAAACAAAGAAAATCTGAAAAAAGTACGTGAACGCTTTTCGAACTAAATTTGTACAAAATTTGGAGCATCGGCAGCAGTGTTGCCGTTTGGATCCATTTGGATAATTTTTTTCTTCAAAAATTGATGGATACTTATTATTTAGCCTTAGTGGAAATTTGGATACTTTTATTGAAAAATCAGTTTTATATGAAAATATAGTCATATGAAATCAAAAATGCCCTAATTTATCAAAAATTCAAAATCGAGTTTTTGATTGATTATAATGCACCGTATCCAAATATATTTTAATGCAAAATGTTACACTCCTACTACTAAAATCAACGATTTTATTAACAAAATTATCCTGAAAAATATGGTTTTGTTTTTAATTTAGAAAGTTTTTTGGTTCTTCTGAAAAATTTTTCAAATGATAGATAGGAATTTTTTGATTTTATATGAACCCTGCAAGCATTTTCTGAGGCATGTTTTTTGATGACTCATTAAAAGGACTCATGAAAGAGTCTTTAATATGACTGTGAAATGTTTGTTCAAAGATAAGACTCTTAAAACAGTCATTATTGTATCTGCTTTATGAGTACTCATAAAAAACACTCATTAAAGAGTCCTAAATATGACGGTAACATGATTGTTCATAAAAAAGACTCATAAAAGGATCATATATTGATTGATATATACGTAATCAGAAAGAAGACTCATAAAAGAATCTTCTATGGGAGTGATGTATGAGAGAATAGGATCGGATTATTTTAAAAGCACCATATCTAATAAATAAATAAGAACTTAATCAAAAATATTTATTTTAATTGTATAAAACTTTGTAACTGTCCGTTATGGACACATGCTATCCTGACGTCACTTTTCGGAGAATTATTTGTGGCGATATATATGCATTAGAAGTGAACTACAACAAATGTTCGTTTTAAAATGACTTCTTATATGAGTCTTAAAAGAGTATTCAATATGAGTATTAAAAGAGTACTCAATATGAGTCTTTAAAGAGTTTTAAATATGAATTTAAAAACCGTTATTACTATGAGTGCAAAAAGACTCATAAAACAGTCAAAAATATGAATCATATTTTGGAGCTCACAACATACGAAAATGTACTCATAAAAGAGTATTTTTTGAGCGCATTATGATGATGAACCCTCATTTATATGAGTCTTGAAAGAGTCTTTTAAGAGTCATAATGTTTGCTGGGAAAATATGCTTATTTTATATGCTTATTATTGTGTATTTTTGTAATTTTGTAAACCCGTGGTTAGGGTTACAAGCAAGACGTCGAATTGAGTTAGATTTGTCAAGTTTGTTAAGAGCAAATTGTTTGTTGGCAGCTCAATAGACTCTTGTTCAACAGACTCTTGCAGCTGCTATTTTTTAGTGAAAAATACGATAAAAGATTGTAACAGATAGTACTCAGCTAAATCCAACAAGTTTTGTGGAGTTTTCTTGGGTTTAACGAAACTCAACTCAACCCTTGTTTACATGCAAAGCTCACTACGAGTAAGCTCCGAGTTAACTCTGCATGTAAACACAGTATATGCCGCTTCTAATTAAATACTTTTTATGAAAATTGAATGAGATAAGAATCAAAAACTACTTTTTTGTGTTTAAAAAGTGAATATAATATAGTTTTTTGCAATTTGACACCTGGATACTTATTTTTTTTTAAGTGGATACATTTGGATCCATTTCTGACCTTTTTATGGATACTTTTTATAGAACCGTCGCGGCAACACTGATCGGCAGTGAAATTAATTCTCAAGTTAATTAAGCATTTATATAAGTTTTTAAACATTTTCCCATAGATCTGGTTTCCTTTCCGTAAGATTTTATTTATTCCAAAATTAACTTGTAAGCTGATTTTAAGCAGTTAGACATTTGCATAATTTTTGTCAGAAGATATTTCTCCCATTTGATATTTGACTTTGACCCTCGATTGCACTCTCTTTTACCAATTTTTACCAGAGTACGGGAACGCTTATCGGACTTAAACCTGCAACACTGGTAATTTGGACTACAACTTTAGAGTACGGGCACAAACCTAATATGAACACGAGAGTTTGTCAGGTGCTCATTGTTTACATTTTGGCCAAGGTTCATTTATATAAGTTTGCGTACATTTTTTGACGCATCCTTTTTTATGTTAACAAAAATATTTAAACGTTTGCAAAGTAGGGTTTTGTGCCGCTCAAAAAAATAAGTATTTTTCAGGGTTTTGTGTAGTTTTCTATAATATTCTAAACTACACAAAATACTAATACTAATTCTAAACTAACAAAAATTTTAGTATTCAATTTACAAAATAGTTACCAAATAACCTTATTATATAAAAGACAAGCGTCCTGCTCCGTGCTCTATACCGCTCAAACAGCTTTTACTGCTATGCATAGGCTGAACATGTTAGCCTGGGCCAGAACCTGTTTCCCTATTATAGTGCTTTTTATATGAATTTTTAGCCTAAAAGTATGCACACAAAATTTATTTGATATTAATCAGTAAGAACTGATTGACAACAACTGGAACAAAACAGCATTTGATGTGAATGAAAAATATCATATCGTCTGCTACTTAATTATTTTGAATACGACCCGTCGTATGACGGGCTTCTATACTTGTACTTAATATTTTGATTGGATGGCTGAAGGTACCTACTGATTAATACCTCGGTAAATTGTACAACTGAAATGGAGTTAAGTTAATCATTAATCTTTTATTTGCCTCGCACGTTTTGAATCATGCTACATCCATTGATGACTACAATGACTTCTTTTGTGAGGAATCACATACAAACCAAGATAACCAGATATGAGGTGCGGAGTGTTTGGTGGTGCTGGGCAGCCACAACAAGTTTTGCAGCTACCTTGGAAGACACGCGGTGATTAACATAACAAACGTCCGTGTTACATTAATTATTAAATAAAATTCGCATTTCAAACCCAAGAGTTTTAAATATTAATTGTTTTTTGCCAGATGATTTTAGGTATTAAAATTTTTTGACGTTTAGATTTTGACATTACATTTTTGACGCTTAAATTTTGACATATAATTTTTGACGCTTAAATTTTGACATTTAATTCTTGACCTTTAAAGTTTTTGACATTTTAACATTCATAAATGACAAGACAACCATCAAAATTTAATTTCAACAAATCTACAATTTTGATTGTTAATTCTATCAAGAAATCAACAATAACGATTGTTAATGCTATTTTAACCAAGATTATTGTTATTTTATTGTTAGAATTAACAATTTTTTTTTTGAGAGCGTACTACAAAAAACTGCCAAATAGATTATATGCAGGCAACCGTGTGAATAAAATGAAAATCATTAAATAAATCTTTGCTTAAATGACTACGCTCTTTTACTCTCATTTGTGCCGAAAAAGGAAAGCGTTGGTGAACGCATGTTGCAGTCAATGTGTATCGGCTATCAATTATAATTTTATTGTGCTCTCTTTACTTTAAGCAATGAGGTATGTCATTCCCTTTATCAACTAACACAGCACGTCTCTGATAGTGTCGATAATTGTTAATACCGGATAAAACTGGAATATATTCAAGGAACTGCAAAAACTTGTTCATGACATGGATTTAGATAGAATATAAGCTTAAAATATTTTAATCAATTGCCTAGCCGGAATATAAACTAGCGTGATTTATTTAAAGCAGCTCGCTCGATAAGCAAAATGCTTTTGAAACAATTCCAGTAGGGCTGCAATTTTAGTTGATGGACAAATTTCAGCAACTTCGATCAGTGAAAATACATCTAAACATCTAAGTTCAGACTAGTTAGTTGATTAGAGTTGCGTATAGAATTTTGAAACTGACTTGTTGGAACATCAAATGCAATGGCTAAATGTTAAGAAAATACTTAATATATAATATTTAAAAAATTTTAATATTCTTTAATAAGCTTAGATTCTTGGAACCATAAAAAGTGTCATAAAAATAGCACGTTGTAAAATTGCATGCTTCAATAAAATATTGTCAATTTCCAAAAACCGAATTCGACTCTGTGACCTTGAAAGTTTAGCGCTTGCAGTTAACAAAAACCAACAAAAACAAAATCACTCCTGCAATTAATTGCCTCACATCATCGTCTAAACGTACATTATACTCGTTTATTTGGTATAATTTAAAATATATTCTATTCTATACTATTCTATTCTATTATATTCTATTCTTTGTTATTCTTAAACATGACATTAATTTTGCTTACTGTGCATGCAAAATTCTGCTTCCGCTTTTGATTTTTATTAAAATTCTTTTTATTTTGATTCTTATTTTTATTTTTTTTTTTTTTTTATTTTGCTTGTAACGTGTATGAATGAGTTTTATACGTTTGTTCAGTGAAATTTTTAGCAAATTTAACAAACATTTTTTTCTGTATTTAATATTTAAATTAAGCAAAATTCGTGCGCATAGAGTTCATAGAACTCCGTACGGCATCAGACGTATTGTTAGGATTTCCAACAAGGTGAACCTGCTTTAAAGCTAAGCTATTAAAACTGAAACCAATACAATTATTTGCTTAATTTTTTTTTGGAAAAAAAAAAAACAATATACCACAAATACAAAAGCAACAAAAATATAAACACAAATAAATCAAACACTAGAGATCAACTATGAATCAGCTTGTCATCAGTTATGCAAACAAGTTTCGTCACAGGCCATAGAACGCGGAGAAGTTTTTTTTTTGCGTAATTTTAGCATAATTTTTTTTTTAACTTATTTGTTTAATTCAAAACATTTACCAAGAAATCATTTGAATATTTTGTATATGTTGATTGAAAATTTACGCATTTATTGTCAATACTGTTGTTGCTATTATTATTTCAGATGACAATATTAATAGTAAATTTTGTTTAGCAAAAGAAGAAAAGGAAAACACAGTTGTGCTGTATTGTACTCATTTGTGCTATCACGTGACGCATTGAAAACAAATTAATTGTAAGGTTATGGTTTCAATGAAGAATCTCTTGTTATCTTAATAGAAACTCACTTCCCGGGCTGTTCAAATGTAGGGAAAGTTCCAACACAAGAGAAGCATGTACCCGCTGTTGACAACCCCTACGATATTATCATTAAATGGTCAATAGAAAGTGTCAAACTATTTAAATCACCAGGAAAAGACTGAAAACCTGAAGACTGAAAACTTACGACATGTTAAACCAATAGCTTTTGATTAACCACATAAGCTGGTGGTTAATCAAAAGGTAGTTTTCATACCTAAAGCTTACTAATAAAAAAATGCTGGTGAGACTCTAGTCCAGCCAACTCTCAAGAGTTGTCTTGAGTTTACTCTAGAACCTAGCGGTGAATAAACTACTGGTTAAAATAGAAATAGAACGGGAAGGGTGAAGGGAGTCTACCCTGATGACGTTGTTATATTCATCATTTTAAAATATATATCTACTCTCTGAGATATTTTGCAAAATTGTTGAAATACCTCATAAATTGAGTTAACATTTGTGGACTCAGCAGTAACTCTGATAAAACTGAGTTAAAGATATTTACTAGACAACACAACTTGCACACATTCAGTCCCAGATAACTGGGAAATACAAGACTCAATTTGTCGAATCAAGCAATATTTTTGGGTCTCATCTTAGATAAAAAACTAAATTGGAAGTCCAACCTATATTCGTGTAAAAAAAGTTGGGACTACAACCAAATGTTACACACTGGCTCTTTACAGCTGTTATTAGGTTGCAGTGGCGTAGCTAGGGTTGGTCGCACCCGGGGCGGAAACTAAATTGTGCACCCCTTTAGAAGATTTTTTTTTATAAAATAAGTCGATGAATCTTACTACATATTTTCGTTTTTTTACAAAATGACATATTTTAGAAGAGATTCAATAAATAAACAAAACTATGCTGTATATGAATATTTGATAAAAGAAGTAAGAATCTAAAATTTTCAGAAACTTAAACAATTTTCTCTGAATTGTTCCAATATTATTGTCTACCGGGCTTATAAGTTGTGAGAGAAAAATTTACTATCAGCAAAGCACACAATATCAGTTTTAATATAAAAACTTAAGTTAGTTTAATATAAGCTGTGTTTTTACCAAGCGAGTAGTCAAAAAACGACTGCTTACTCGCTTAAGAATTTTTTTAAAACTTGGAAGCATTTTCTGAAAAGTCAAAAACGTTGTTTATGTTCTGATCAAATTTTTGTAAACAATTTTTGACAAATTTATTTTATATATCAAAGTTCTGACAATTAGTGATGCATAAATTTTCAGATTTTAAGCATTGGAGACTCGGTTCTGAAAACAAACCCGATACTCAAAAGATTTTCAGTGCTAAAAGCTTAAGCAAACAACATAGTTTTACATAATGAGTATATTTGATAAATTGTGTTTATCTTACCTGTTAAATTATTTTGTATTTTTATTGAAATATTGATCTAAAGCAAAAAATGAGTATTTTGTGAAAAGTATTTGGTACAAAAAATGTTCATTTCATACATCACTATTGACTATCAATCAGATATAGTTGCCACCTTTGTAGGAAATTTATACAATTATTGAAACATAACTTGGAAGCATTTTTTTTCGTTTGGTCGGCAAACTTTTAAGCGAGTAACAGTTTCCTGTGTTATTTAAGCGAGTATACATATGATAAGCGGTCGTTTTTTAACTACTCGCTTGATAAAAAACAAAGCTATAGAAAACATTGAAAAATTTATGAAAAATTTTGCAGAATTGAAAAAAAAAATAGGGCCTGGAAGCAAAACGTCGACAAATTTTCCCTAGTGATCCTGAATAACAATTAATATAAATATTTTTTCGAAATCAACCCCCATTTTCTACATAAAATTTGAATGAAATATTAATATAAAATATTAAACTTCATTTATAAACATTTTTCATAATTTGTCCATAATATATATCAATTTCTTTATAGTACACTCAGGACAAAATGTGTTAAAATTAAATGAAATAGTGTTCATATCTAACGAATTTGTTTTTGAAATAGAGCTTGAAACAAATTCATTAAAATTAAACAGAGCTGTTTTTAAAGTTAAATTCAAAACAAAAGTTTTTGTTTTTAAAACAATGTTTTTGCTATGAAAACCAAATTTAAAACAAAAATTTTAAAATTCAAAACAAATGTTTTAAAGCATATTTTTGCGATGCCATTTTTTTAACTTTTCCGAGTTTAAGCACCAGATTCACAACCAGCTACCCCCGGGACCTTCCGAATACCAAATGTTAACTCCATTCAATGAAGTTTGCATTTGAAATATTTTAATATTTAATTAATTAGTTTTTATTATATCATATGTTCGATATTTGTCAAACCAATTCAGAAATTTCAAAAAATTGTCATTGAATTCAAATTTTTGTCTGTTTTTTTCAAAGAAATAATGAGAGAAAATAAAAAAGAAAAAAGTTTATAGGTACACTGAGAAAAAAAACATACTTTAAAATCAAACAAAAAATTTTAAAATAGCAATTTAAAGCTTTTACGTTTCTACAAAACAAAATTTAAAGCAAGTGTGTTTGATTTTCAACTACCTATAAACTCCTTTCTTTTTTTAATTTTCTCATCATTATTTCTTTGAAAAAACAAACAAAAATCTGAATATAATGACAATTTTTTAATTTTTCAAATTGGTTTGACATATATAGACCAAATGATAAAATAAAACTAATTTAATTTATATTAACTAATATTGAAATATTTAAAATGCAAGCTTCATCAAATGGAGTTAACATTTGGTTTTCGGAGGGTCCCGGAGGTAGCTTATTATGAATCTGTTGCCAAAAACTCGGAAAAGCTTAAAAAATGTCATGGAAAAAATTATGCTTTAAAACATTTGTTTTAAATTTTAAAATTTTTATTTTAAATCGTTTTTCATAACAAAAACATTGTTTTAAAAACAAAAATTATTGTTTTGAACTTAACGTTAAAAACAGTTGTGTTTAATTTTAACGAATTTGTTTCAAGCTCTATTTCAAAAACAAATTCGTTTAATATGAACACAATTTCATTTAATTTTAACACATATTTCCCTCAGTGTAGGTGAAAATGTAGAAACGCAATGGCGTTAAATTTCTTTTTTAATATTTTTTGTTTAGTTTTAAAGTATGTTTTTTTCTAAGTGTATCTATATTAATCTCCGCTTGGACTTTTATAGACAAGATTGAGGTCTGTAACATTTGACTGCTTTATAAATATCACCATAAATACCACCATAAATATCTCAGTATCACAATATTACAAAAAAAAAAAAACAAATTGGCCATTTCAGCCCTTGAAAAGACTTTGACCGAGCTTCTTATCATCAATTGTGTTGTGGGTGTTATTAAATGTTTGCACACTATTAACAGAGAACTGGACCTACACGTTTTATGCCGATTCCGAACGGCTAAAGTTCATGTTCTCAAGAAGCTTTACATGGCATTATTTACTCTCTGAGGTTTGCCATTGTCTGCAGAGAGGTGGTGACCGATCTGAAAAATTTTTTTAATTAAAAAACTTTTCGCCGCGATTGGGGATCGAACTCGGGCTCCGAGCGTGATAAGCCACACACTTAACCTGCACGCCACGGTCACCACAATATTACAGTGATACCAAATTGATATCAGAAATTGTTTTCATTCTCATGATCTACATAATTCCCAAACCAAACTTGCCCAGGTTGGACAAGGTCAAGAGTCATGAATGGCTCAAAAAGAGCTGGCAATTTCAAGAAATCTGTTGATTCTTCAGATTCGGTGATTGAGAACAAAATTTAATTTTAATAATTAGAATAATTTTTAAGGAACTGTGCATCTTATCTTCTCTTAAAAACTGTATTTTTGATAGTTTTTGTTGGTTGATTTGAACATAATAATAATTATTTTAGTAAAATAAAGGATTCAGAAAACCATCTTAAAGTTTTTAATAGACATCTTCAAAATAAAATAAAAAAAAAGTCAGACCGCCAAAAATGTTCATAGAACGCCATTTTTTTTTAATATAAATCAAAAATGTAATGAATTTAAATCAATTTAATTTTTTAAAAATTTTTTAAGCAAGTTAAAAGTTTATTAATGATTTTTAAACTAGTAATTATATGTAACAGTATACCCAAAACATATTACTATTCAAAATTATGTTCTAGCAGGTTAAAAGATGTAAATGAGGTTTGTTTCATGATATATAGTCTCAGAACTTAGTAATCACAAAATCATAAAGTATATTTTTATTTTTGACGTTTATGACATGAACATGTTTTCTGAAAAGTTCTGGAGAAATGTATTGCTTACAAAACAAGTGACACCTCCATTCATCATACTCTGAAAATCATGAAGGTTTTCGAAACTTAATGGTTTTAGAAATGTTTACTATGCTAGCAAGTTTGAACACTTCTTAACCTGAATATATGTAAGATGTAAAAAGTGCTTTTTTATAAAACTTAATGGAATATAAAAAAATGTTTTTACATTTTTACTTTTGTACTCCATCTTAATATAATAATTTTAATATAATTCGTTTGGAAATTGCACCCCTAACCAATGAAAAATTACATATGAAATTGACTTGGATTTTAGTGTGAGCGTTAATATTGAACAAAATTTAATATAAAGTTAAAGCTTGTTTCAACAAAAAAGGAAGTCTTGGTGATGGTTAAAACTATTTTCATTCACTTTTGCACCCTCTTGATATTCAAATATAAAACCGAAGTTATTGAGGTGTTTTCTTTTTATTTAAAAAAATCAAAAATTATGTGGTAAAAAGTTCTTTTGCCAAATTTTGCACCCCATTTTGGCGTGTACTCGGGGCGCACCGCCCCCCCTTGCTACGCTACTGTTAGGTTGATATTGTTATATGTTGCTATAGTCTGGTGGCCTGCACTAAACAAAAAAACACACCTCAATATACTTCGCAAAGTTCAAAGATCAGCTGCGCTGTGCTTTAGTAGATCAGTGAGAACCACTCCTCACACACGCACTCGGTACTATGCTCCAGCTTATATCACCTGATATCCTAACAAAACAGATGACTGCAAATACAGTGATACGTCTGGAAGACACCTTTCAATGGAGAGGAGATACAATATATCACTCTAACATTATGAAACTTTTTCGTCCAAAACCCAAGACCGTTGACTACATCACGCAAAAGCTTTTCTTCTACAAAAATTTTCAAGAATCTATTCCCAACAAAAATGAAAGGGAGTTTGCAACTCTGTAACCCAAGACCGTTGACTACATCACGAAAAAGCTTTTCTTCTACAAAAACTTTCAAAAATCTATTCCCAACAAAAATGAAAGGGAGTTTGCAACTCTGTACCTTTCAATGCCATTGAAATCTTTACTGATGGATCAAAATTGAATGAGAATCAAAAAACGAGGGACAGAGTACATTGATCCAGAGTACATTGATGTTATGGAGGCAATACTTCTTTAGTCTTCTAAATGGCGACGCTGATAACAATATCGCCAATAGATATGATATTCCGAAAACCCCAATTATGGATGACAGCGTTGAAGTTTCGCTGCCCAACTATAACGAGATCTTGATAGATATAGCTCAGATTAAAAATAACTAAGCAGCAGGAACCGATGGCCTACCGACTGAGCTGTTTAAGAACCGAGACGAAGCTCTATTTAAATGCGTTCACAAGCTTCTATGCATTTCAGACGATAAGAACCTCAGTTCTCAACCCAATCCACCAACTAAGGTGAGTAAGATTTCTTAATATCGCATATAAGGTCCAGTCAAGCCTATTATGTGAAAGACTGAAGCCAATTTCAGTGATTGTGGTCATTATGTGAAAGTCCACCAACTGATTGAACCTTTATGAGCGTAGCTTTAGACCTAGAAAGTCCATTTGCACTACGCTAAGTCTTATAAAACACTCTAGAAAAACAAATCCACACACATCATCTTTATGTCAATTTTAAAGCCACTTTCGACAGTCCAATAAGGAGTCACCTATAGACGTACAGCTTAAACGTATTTGCAGTACGACACTGAGCAACACCAGAAGGGCAGTGAAAATCGGAAAGGACCTCTCCCCTCCATTCGATATGAAGCGAGGTTTTCGATAAGGTGGCTCTTTATTGTGTGACTTTTTTAATATAGTAATGGAGAAGATCATTCGAGCTGCTGATCTAAGTGCAGTGGCACAATATTCTTTAAGAATGTTATGCTGCTGGCGTTTGATGATTATATTCATATCATCGGCCATAATTAGCGCGAAGTCAGTGCAGCATTCTCCAGTCTAAAAAAGAATCGAATCAAATGGGTCTTGCAGTTCAAAACGAAATATCTTGTGTCAACAAACAAGCAGTCCCAGCGTCTAAAAAACCAGGTCACTGTTGACAACATCTCCTTCGTTTACCTGGAGCCAGCATTTACTCCTCAAATGATATCAGTATTGAAGTTAAACGAAGGATCAGTCTTGCCAACAGATGTTACTTAAGCTTAGTAGGCAATTGAGAAGCAGATCTCTCACTGGACGAACAAAACTCACGCCCTAAGTCAATAAAAATTCCCATTCTACTATTCGCATCACAAGCTCTATGGTCCAATCTGCGTTAATGGCGATGAAATCAGGATGAAATCATGAGCATTATGATTTATATGTGCTGAAATCGATATATTCAAGCGTATTACAATTAAGCGGCTTCACTGGCTAGTCCATGTCGAGAGAATTAACAACAACGCTTCAGCGAACAAATTATTAGATTCGTTTTTAGAAATTATTAGATTCGATGCCCAGTGGCAGTCCGCAGACCGTATCTCTGATGGAAAGACCAGGCATTGGTTAACCTGGTTGATGATGCTTGGAGTTTCTGACTGGCGTCAACAAGCGCACGACAAAAAGAGGCTGCCGCAAATTCCTAGACGAGGCCGGCAGTAAGCGCCAAATAAAGAAAAAAAGAAAATAAGGCCAGTGTTTTTCAACCTTATTGAATACGCGAGTACCCTCATAAGTAAAAACATGCAATAACCATCTGGTTCCACTGTAATAAAACGACGACGCTGATATTAAAATGAAGTCAGTACCTACTTAGGTAAGTGTCATTCAATTTGTGAAGGTAAATGCTAAAGCTAACTCAGACTACTCAGAACCATTTGTGAAGACATGGGTTCGTTCCTTCAAAACACCCTTTATCACACCGAGCCATCGTGGCTATCCCAAGGAAAATTATTAACCCGATTTCTGGAACCAAAAGATGAATTATTAATGTTTCAACAAGATTCTAACTCTGAATATGGTGAGTATTTTTGTCACCATATATGACGAACATACTTTAATTTTATTTATGGCTAATCTTTTCAACCACTTCCAAGGGAGATAAGAAAATCTCTTACAAGGGTAAGACTAAAAGATGTCTCACAAAACTTCATTTGTGATCCACCTCTTTACAATAAATGAGTATTTTACTCTACAAGACGCTCATCATTCCTGTGCTTCTCTATGGCGCTGAGGCATGGGTGGTATCGCAAACAGATGCAGCCGCTCTTGGGGTGTTCGAAAGGAAAGTTTACCAAAAGCAAAATCTTTGGTCCTGTTCAAGTTGGCGACGACTATCGCATTCGAATGAACCACTAACTGTACGAGCTCAACGACGACATTGACTTAGTCCAGCATATAACAATTCAGCGACTACGTTGGCTGGGTCATGTCTTTCATATGGATGAAGAAGCTCCAGCTTAAAAGGTGTTTGAGGCGAAAGCCGAGGGTCGACGACGAAGAGGAAGACCATACCTCCGATGGATTGAGGAAGGAAGGCCGAGGAAGACCTTACCGCGCTTGGTGAAAGAGATTAGAGACGGCGCGCGCGAACCAGAGACGCCTGGCGAGAGCTGATGAAGTCGGCCGTAACCCGACAACGGGTTGTCATGGCCACCTAAGTTAGTAAGTAAGTAGGAGTATTTTTCTTATGTTCAAAAGATTGTCGTAGAAATAGCAATGGACAAATCGTTAGTAGTAAGTTCTTATGTTATAGCCATGATATGTACAGACTTTGGTAATTAAGAAGAAAACTATTAACTATAGCTGTTAAATTTCGATTACGATTAGTAATCAATTAGATTATTTTTCAAAAAGAATTATAATCATTATATAAACCTTAGGTAAAAGTTTTTGATTAGTAATTGATAACGATTACAAATAATGAAATTATAATCACGATTACCTTAAATTACGAAAATAATCGAAAAGAATCAAAAGTAATCCACAAAAATAATCAGATTATTTTTAGAGATTATTTTTGATTCTTTTTGATTATTTTAAGAATTTGAGCCTAAGAATCGAAAATTCTTAAAATTATCAAAAATAATCTTTAAAAATAATCGAACTTTTTTTTGTGGATTACTTTTGATTCTTTTTGATTATTTACATAGTTTCAAGTAATCGTAAATATAATTTGATTATTTGTAATCGTAATCGCTTGATTACTGAGCCAAACAGAAAAGAATCGTACTTAATCAATTATTTCAAATTTTTAATAAAAATAATCGAAATACTAATGAATACGATTACTAATCATTATTTAACAGCTATGCTATTAACCTACTTCCCAAAGATGAACTCTGCTGATATAGACGGAGATGATACAAAATCAATCCATATTCAAATGTTTTGGACAGTACAACTGGTTACTAGTCCAGGAAAATTTAAGCTCCTGACAAACATCAACATCTCAAAGCTACGGGATGCTGTCACCTCATTGGTGGAATTTAAAAAAAAAAACTAATGATGCCATCTGAAAGCTATGAAAAAGGTCAAAAAATAACAGTTGGTCCTATTAAAAGGTCAGTGATAGATAATTTTTTAAGAAATTTTCAAGGTCAAGCACAATTTGCTCTTCTGTAAAAGAAAGTTTTTAACAATTAACTTTCTTATTTCTTCACAAACCGCTTTGCTACGTGCCATAGTAGAAAATCATTCATAAAAACTATTGGTATAAAATCAAAGAGTGACTGAAATTTTCTCAAAACATTCCAAATACATTCTCAATTGATATACAGAATCAGCAAAAAATAATTTGTCCCGTTATCCTTGTGCACACTCGCATTCTTTTTATCGTACGAATTGAATGTTCTCAGTATTTCGATTGCATTTTATGACTGTGTTGGCAACGTTAATCTCGCTTTTAACGTTGCTGTTTTTGTAATTTTTTTTTTTTACTTTTGCTATTAATTCTAAAAAAATACATTTCAAGCTTTAAGGGTACTACAAACTTTGTATCAGAAATATTGTTTTCTTATTATAAATAAAAGTAGAAAGTGTTAATATTATAAAAAATGAAAAAAATTAATGAAAAATAATAATATAAAATCACTTTTTTCGTTTTTTTATAAAAAATATTTTTTGTTTGAAGCCCTATATCTCGAAAATATTATATCGGAGAGAAAAAGTTAGCCCTCTTATGTGATAGAGAATTTTATAACAAAAATTCCAAGCACATACATGTCTAAAGAAAAGTCAGAATTCACTTACTTCTTTGACATTAATGCAAAAACCATTTTATTTTTTTTTTAATCTAATATATAAAAATGTTAAATATGTTTTAAAATCGGGTACATTCTGACATACATCGATTACATTTCAGCACATATATTTTTTATGTTTGATATCATAAAATTAGAGAACAACACAGTTTTCACACTAACAAGCTCTGAAATGGAATTTTCTGAATTTACAACATTTTTTTCGAAAAATATTTTTTACAACTTTCAAATAAACAAAGTTGAAGCTTGTTTATTTCTTATTTGTCTGTATTGGTTTTATATATTAACAATTATTTCGCAAACAAAAGCTATGCACACCAAAGCTTTTTAGCGTAGATTAACTGAACTGTTACGCTAAACAACACATTTACAGTCCATTAGCGCATTTAACGCATATTTTTTTCTTTTGATTGTATATGTTTTTGTTAGTTCAATTAATATTTTAAATACAAGATAAATATATAAATAAATGTAGACAGATATTAAATTGAACAATAAAAGCTGTTGTGAATGTGCAGTTTCGCAGCACGGTGCGAAAATTGTTGTGGAAAATTTTTGAGGAAAATCTACGTTATAAATATTCATTTCATATTATGTTTTGTAAATTGAAAACATTTAACCAAGCTAATTTGTTGGTATTTAAATAAATAATTAGCTTGAATTTCAAAAATCATCAGAATAGAATAGCAAAGCTTTTGCCAACCTTTGCAAAGTTGCGCTAAGTTATCAGAAAGCTTTTGATTTTGACAGCTACATATAACTGTAGCTCAAATGTAAATAATTGGCGCTTAATCACACATTTAAATATTTGTTGTTGTTATTTTTCTCTTTATTATTTGTTTAATGTACTTTGTTTAAAATATGATAATGTAATTGCAGTTACAAGCAGCTACGTGTTATACCGTGTTACATTGTAAATTTTTTTTGGAATTTACTTACGTCGCATTTATTCATGTAAATATAGTAGAGGCTATAAAATGTGTAAATAATATTTAACGCTTTTAGCTGCTTCGCAGCTACTCTTAACAAATAAAAAACTCTTAAATAAAATTCAAGGTTGAAAAGTTGATTTTTTCGGTTTATCGTAGCGTATGAGTGACATTTTTATTCGAAGAATTAGTGATGCGATAAGAATACATAACTGCTTTTTTTCTGCACTTGTATGAGTTAAATAAAAATAAACCAAACAAATTAAATAACATTACGTAATTCATAATATTTATTTTATTTATAATTTAAAGGAAATATTTTAAAGAAGAGACAATCAAAAGTAAGTTTGATTTTGACACTATTTCGGTTTGAAGATATACATATCTGCATTCCAGAAAAAGTACACCTAAACCTTAAAAAATAAAAATGCTTTAAGGTCAATAAAAAAAAAATGGAACGTTAAGAATATTGCTTGTGTTTTCCTACGGTAAAAGCATTGTGAAAAAAACATATTGTTTCCTTAAATTTTAACTGATTTTATTATAAGTATTTTTAACCTGTTAAAAAAAAAATTAGTTACAAAAATTGTAGGTTTTTATGTTTTGTAATTTGGTATTTCGCGATTTAAATATCAGAGCATATTTATATAATATCCATAATTGAAACATTTTCTATTGAAAACCACATATTACAATTTTTTAAAAATATAGTTTTCTATCGAAAAATATAATTTAAAAAATTGATTCAAGAGTGAAGCGTGAGTGACAATTTTTATTGATAAGTTGGATTATCTTGGAAAATAATTGGCTGACACATTTTATGTCTCGGATTTACTTTCTTTATAAGATAAGTGAATTTTGTATTTTTTTAAATCAAGCAGACGAAATTATTTTTCATTAAAAAGGCATTTGAAGCAGTGAAACGTGAGTGACATTTAATTTTTTTTTTTTGTTTGTTTCTTATTAGAAATGAAATAAGATAGCAAAAACATCAATTAAAAATGAAAACCTATCCTAAAAGAACGTTTGTAAAAAATATAGAGAAATATTATAGTTAAATCCGGATTCATACAAGAAAACAAACTTTGCAAAGATTAAAAATATCTTATTAAATTATTATTTTAAGCCGTTGGCCTCGACGGAATTGCTAATAGGCCAGACAAATAGTCAGTTTTGGCACGATCTTTGATTTTAAATGAGCGTAAGGATCAACGAATTAGGCTTAGTGATAATGTATATACAAATTCGAATGCAGAACCGGAATAAACACTGCTTTACATACAGTGGCTCAAAGTAATAATGGAACAAACTTAAAAATTGCATTCAAATCCAAAGTTAAGTTATTTTGATGGTCCAACTGGCAAATTTTTGTGGTTGGTATACAATTATTATAAGAATATTGAATTTACAATTCATTGATTTTAAAATTAGTAACAAAAACCAACGTCAAAGTAATAATGGAACACGACGTTAATTTATAAAAACATAAGCAAAATTATTAAAAAAAAACCACTGAGTTAATATTTAATTTGTAAGCCCTTCTGTTAAATAACCGCTTCCAAATGATATCGCATTAATTCACCAGTTTTAGGCAGTAGGACGACTCCATATTCTCCCACTCTTCAATAATGGCTGATTTAGCAGATCACGCGTAGAGATTGTGTGAATTTTCAATCTTTCTTCCAGGTAACTCCATTTACCAAGTTTCCAGACATGTGTCTACATAAGCAAAATTATTAAAAAAAAACCACTGAGTTAATATTTAATTTGTAAGCCCTTCTGTTAAATAACTGCTTCCAAATGATATCGCATTAATTCACCAGTTTTAGGCAGTAGGACGACTCCATATTCTAACACTATTCAATAATGGCTGATTTAGCAGATCACGCGTAGAAATTGTGTGAATTTTCAATGTTTCTTCCAGGTAACTCCATTTACCAAGTTTCCAGACATGTGGTAAATTTTTAAGTACTCAGCTTCTCACATTATAGGACTTGTGTCTCGGATCGTTATCCTGGTGAAATGAAAATTAACTCTCAATGCCCAACTTTCTCATACTTTCCTTCAAATTATACTTCAATATATTAAAGTACACGTGTCGGTCTGTAATACCATTGATGATGTGAAGCTTTCCAGGACCTGCAGCTGACTTGGCACACCATAGCACCACTGAACCCATACCGTGCTTTATTGTTTGACAAAGTTCGTTTTTCTCAAGGTCCGCATTTTCCTTTCTCCACACCTAGGATCCATCGTGAAAGGGATTTTTTCTAATTGGGAACAAGTTCTCATCATATTTGAAAGCAAATTAAATGTTTTCCGGTTAGATGGTCGATTCTTCGTGTTGAAAATGGTAAATGCGAAACTTGATAAAAACGAACTTTATCAAACAATAAAGCAATGAACTGTTAATTCACTATTCTTATAATAATTTTATATCAACCACATCAAACTCTTTTGAAAATATACAAAAGCTTGCCAGTTGGACCATCAAAATAACATAACTTTAGATTTGAATGAAATTTTTTTCTTTGTTGTATACAAATTTTTTCTTAAAATGTTAATGTTAAGAAAAAATTTTTTATAAAATATGCTTAGTAAAGTTCACCAGATTAACCAGGATGCAAAAAAAAGATTATTAAAAATGTCTTGAAAAGTGAGTGAAACCGACGTGAAACGTGATTAACAAAATCAGTATATGAAAAAATCCTAAAATTCTGAGAAAAAACTAAATTTTTTTCTGCAGCTAAAATTTATACTTAATTTCGTTACGGAAAATTATTTCATGCTTTATAGTAACTCAAACAATTCGCAGATTTAAAGGAATTTGTGAGAAGAAGTCGAAATTTTCAAATCGTCCGGAATCGTTAGTGACACCATTTAATAAAAATTTTTGCATGAACTTATAATATTATAATGGTTCAATATTTAGTGAACCTAAAACTTACATGGAGAAAAATGCATGTTTACATTTTACATGAGTGATTCATGTCCACCGTATAATTTTTCATGATATTTACCTCATTTTTTATTGGTTCATGTATCTTGTATACACACAAGAGTGGGTCGGCCTCCATACAAAAAAAAAAGTTTGAAAAAACCACCACCTATTTTAAAGTTGACCTCGAGAGGATTCCGAAAACAAAAACAATTTTTTTTTGGACCACCGGAAAAACAGAATGGTCTTTTTTGCATAACTTAAGCATTACATGTCCGATCTTAAAAAGTTATATGTCGTTGAAAAGGGCTTTACGAGCACTACAATGTGTTCTTAGAAAATTTTTATTTTTGAGGTCATATTCAACTAGTTAGCCCTATTAGCCCGATTTATTCCAATTAAATTTCTTTTTTTTTCCCCATATAATTAAACCCCTTCAAATTTGTTTAATTTGTGTTCAAAAAATTATTTGTTAAGTTTAACAACAATGAAGTTATAATAGTTCAAATATTTGATATAATCCTTTTTTTTATAAAAAATTTACTGTTAGTTTAGTTAACGAACAAGCATATAATATAAACAAAATTATAAAAGAAACTTAATAAATAATTTTTTTAACACAAATTACACAAATTTGAAAGAGTTTAATCTTATGAGAAAAAAAAAAAAAATTTAAGGGGGTAAAATCGGGCTAATGGGGGCTTACTAGTTGAATATGACCTCAAAAATAAAAATGTTCTAAAAACACATTGTAGTGCTCGTAAAGCCCTTTTCAACGACATATAATTTTTTAAGATCGGACATGTAATGCTTAAGTTATGCAAAAAAGACCATTTTGGCTGTTTTTCCGGTGGTACAAAAAAAACATTTTTTTTGTTTTCGGAATCCTCTCGAGGTCAACTTTAAAAAAGGGGTGGTTTTTCAAACTTTTTTTTCGACCCACTCTAATACACACTTCACGATCTTCAAACACTAGGCTTATGAAATATTTATGCTCTTGTATTTTTTTTTCCTTTGGGTATTTTTGTACATTGGTATTAGCAAAAGTTCATGTGACCCATGTAATTGGTTACTGGACAAAAATTCATGAATGCGATTCATACTTTTTTGGTTCGCTGTATTTGAAGTTTCTCTAAAAATTTACGAGACCTATTTAAACAACTTTTTCAAAATTCCTTATACCTTATCTTTAATGCTTGTTCTCAAAAGATTTGAACATTAAAATATTCAATTATTTTTAGCCCATGTACACCATGTAAACCATATCCCAGCAAAAAAAGTTCTTCCAAAGACTTCCAAAGAAGTTCTTTGGAAGTTCTTCCAAAGAATGTAAAGTGGAAAGGAAAGTCGTGAGTTCCATTCCTTCTACTTTCATACCCAGAAGGCATTCTTTTGACATATGCATGTCATTGGGAGAAATGCCTTTCAAAGTCTTCTTTGAAAGTTCTTCTAACATTTTTCAATGAAAGATTTCTTTGAGGACTTCAATGAAAGGATTCTAGTAGGTGTTTTCAAGGAAAACTTTAAGAAGGCATTCCATGATTCAGAAAACATAAAACAAAATGCTTCTAAGGAAATATTTAACTATTGCCTTGTGCAAGCCATGCCATGGAAGCATTTTTGGAAGTAATTTTAGAAGTTTATGAAAATTCCTCCTGAAAGCACTTTTCGATAAGGCTGAGGAGAAGCATAGTTGGATTTTTGGAATGACCTCTGGAAGCAGTGTATACAAATTTTGCTAGGATGTACTGAAACAGGTATATCATACCATGAATCATTATCTTCTTACGTTCTAATTAGTTCTGTCATGTATGCTGCAAATTAGTTCTAATTAACTCCTAATTTCTTAAACCGATTGCTATTCATTTTTCTCACACAGTTGCTAATTAATGAAATAAATATATTCTTAAACAATCCCTACGGACAAAGCAGGGTCAATTGCCCTAAAGTAACCGGTCTTGTGACAGTTCTTATTTAACCTATCACAGGACAGGTTCGATATTACTCAGAACGGGACCAATAGTTTTTAAATGTGTTTTGCTCTATTAATCTTTTATCATTACCAATAGCCCAGTGGAAGTGCGCTAGACTGTCACGCGGTGGACGTGGGTTCGAATCCTGGCTGTGTTTAATAATAAAATTTAATAATTTAAATTCTAATTCTATTTCATTAACTGCTTAATCAAAAATAACCTTCAAAATAAATTTGCTTAACATCTTGAAAATTTAATTTTTTATATAAAAACCAAAAAAAAAATAAAAAAAAATTTTGTGATTTTGCCGGGGATTGAACCCAGGTCAGTCGAGTACTAAGCAGGAACGCTAACAAGCTCGACTAAACATGAATTTTCAAAACGTTGATTCAATTTCATTAACAACTTGCGTATAAGTGTACTGTGTTCTATAAATAGACCGGCTACTGATTAGGTCCGAAGGTATCTATGAGGTGTCAATTGACACCTGCCGATATATTTTTGAACCGGTTCTAGGATTGGTCCAAAGGTATCTAGCCGGTGTCAATTTACCCCTGTCAATGACAACGCCATGTAAAAGGGACCGGTTGGTTTCATATGTTGGTGGTAGAATTAGGACCGGTCACTATCACTTTGGAACCTATCACGTGATAGGTTCTGAACCGGTTCTTTTGTCCGTAGGGATGATCTTAGTGACATAGACCAAGATAGCCTTGGTAATTGGGTTAATGCTTATTTATTGTTTTCACTTATAAGATAAGATAAGAGATATCTACTACTTTCTTAATAATTTTAAGTTTCCAAAATTAAGCCTAATTTTATAACCCAACATGCGTAAACATGGTTAACATAGCAAAAGCTGCTGCGCTAACACACTTAATTGCGCCATGGAAAAGTTTGAATGCTATGATAACTGTAAATACAAGACGTTAATCAAACATATTAATAAATACACTTTTCTGATCTGTAAAACAAGTTGGACGTTCGTTTGAACATGTATAGCAAAATGAGCAAAAAACAATTCGATAAAACTGCGTTATTTCTATTCAAGAAAACAAGTGTATCAACGCATAATGCAGTGCTTAAACTCAAAAATGCAACGAAGCTCTGCATTATCCATTGCTTCAGCTCCTTCTAATCTATGTGATGAAATATATAATATAAAATATATAATATAAAGTATATAAATATATAATATATATGATGATATATAAAAAATAATATTAAAAAAAAAATTTTAAATTTGAAAATAAATAAAAAATAAATTTAAGTACAGTCTGATCTCAAACAAACAGCTCCCAACTTTTTATTTAAATACTCTTGCGTAATACATTCAAGTTGACGCAAATTTCGGTTGCGCACTCCAAACAACTGATATCTTGCAGCACTCAATTGAGTAGACGTTCTGGATTCATTCTTAAAATTAAATAAATAATTATTAAATAAACATAGTCAAGACTTTGAGCTGTCAAATAATCCTAGTCAGTTCTACTTATCTAGTAGCAGCTGACTTTAAATTTTTAATTCCTAAAAAAATAATTTTTTTTTATATACCTTCATATTATTTAACTCACAAGAACTTGGTTGAATTAAAAAAAAAACAAATTATTCAACAAAAGATTGTAAATCAGTTGAAACGGTTTTTTGGGGTTTTTAATCTTTTTTGTTAAATGTATGAATATTTGAATGTATGGGTTGCACTTTCAATCATATGTTGATTATTAAATCCGTGGTTCTCAAACCATTCTCTGCAGAACACTGGTGCTGCGTGTAGTCCTTTCAAGTGTTTCAGAGAAAAATTAAGAACATTCGGCTTATAACTCATTCATTTAATTGTTTAATATATTGTGAAATTCAAATTTTGTGCAATCA
Organism: Tetanocera ferruginea; assembly: GCA_958299015.1. Classification (NCBI taxonomy): domain Eukaryota; kingdom Metazoa; phylum Arthropoda; class Insecta; order Diptera; family Sciomyzidae; genus Tetanocera; species Tetanocera ferruginea. Next base: position 44,490,972 of record OY282643.1, on the reverse strand, counting down.
CTGCCGCTATTATTAATATAAAGACATTCACAAATTTCCAATAAATAATGACTTTTATTAAAAAACAAAAAAAAATTTTTATAAAAGATATTAGAAATAATATATTTGATATTTATATTTAAAGTCATACAGTTGCCACCCACTGAAGGATATGGACGTACGAGTTGATACAGAATTTCAGCTTCAATTTTAACGGTCCGGTTGTCATTAAATCAGGTTAAGGCTTTTAAATATGCACTTCACTTTTGAAAAATGTTTTTTGCTGGAGTTGGGTTCCCAATCTTTTGAAAATAAAAGGTTGGCTTAAAGAGAGCCTGTGAATTGATCGAATTTGAATTTTTCTAAAGACTAAAAATTTTCAAATTCAAATGTTCAGACAGACAAATTTAACAATTCATACAAATTTGAACACTTTCACTAGGCCTGTGCAAGTTGTTTCGAGTTTGAGTGGAGGAGTGCTCAGTTTTCAATTCGAGTAACTCGGTTTTTTTGAATAACTCGAAATTTTCGAATTACGGAAATATCAAGTAACTCGAATTTTTTCTTACATGTTCTCAACTTTTCTGCTTCTTCCAACACCTGTCTCAACTCTCTAAGCAATACATACCCAGTAGAAACTACAACCCAATGAAACTAAAGGAAAGTAAAATAAGGAAGTTAGTAATTGAAAATGCTTGAAAATGCTCGAAAAAAGCGATATAAGTTAAAAGTAACAATTTTTACGAGTTACAAAGAGAAACGTAAATGTCGGGACGCACAGAAAAAGGGGTCAGACTATATGAAAATATAACCTCAAAAATTAAAAAAAGTAAATAAAAAAAAAAATATCTCGAAAACGAAACGGAAATGATGTTGATTATGTTCATTTAATTTAATTTGAATTTTAATTTAATTTAATTTAATTTAATTTAATCTATGTTAAATTAGTTCATTATTTATTTTCCGTTGTACTATAAAAGATCTTTTTGTATCTTACTGTACCCATATATGTTCAAATAAATGAATGAAATTATCTACTAAAAACAACGTATATAAAATTAAAATTTGTACGAGTTTCAAAGCAGAATTTCAATATCAGGAAGCACAAATAGAAAAGGCACATTATATGAATATACAAAAGAGTGTATTGAAAATCTGACCCCCAATTCCGGTATCACAATTAAGTATTAGGTACATGAAAAATACATTTGATTGGCATACTTTTTTTTGTCTGACCAATTTTTTTTGTTCCACCAATTTTGGCGTCTACCGATTTGCATTTAAGTGCATTTTTGATGCTTTTAAAAGTTGATACTTTTGTACTAGAGACCCTCTATTGGTTGATTAAAATTTAAATAAAGCTTATCAATCAAATTTTATTATATAAAAACATAGAATTGTAAGGATGAGTTGCATTCATCCCTGTTGACAAATGCACTGACGAGATAAAATAGTTTTTTGCAATGTGAATATACTTGTCATATCATTTTTGTAATCTGTTTGTTTTTTATATGAAATTTTTATATTTCAGCATGATTCTGGGTATTTCCACTGATAAGTGAATGCACTCAAAACCTCGAAAAACTTTGTGTTATTCAAAGGTCGAGCAATTCGATACAAGTTTCGAATCGAGTTACTCGACTCGCACAAGCCTAGTTCTCATGTGAAGCGGACAACAAAAACCATTTTATCTCTTCGATTTTGTTTCTTTTACAATATGATCACCTCTTCAAGATCTAAGAGCAAAATTTTGGATTCGTTCAAAGCTTAGTTAGCGAACTTTGGGCCTTTAAAAATCTACTTAAAAGAAAATAGGGTATTTTTATGGTATCGAATACGATTTCTGGGCTGAAAAGGGTTTTATAAAAAATGTATATAATGATTCTTATTACAAATTGCTTACTCTTTTAAGCTGTCGCTTTTAAATTTATTAGTTTTACACACAAAATTATAACCAACTTTATTTAAAACTACAATTTTTTTTTTTAAGTTGACAATGTTAATTTTTTTATTTTTAATTTCAAACCAGTAAAAAATTATCTTCGACTTGGCCCAAGTCAAAATACCCCCAAAGCCGTGTTGAAAAATATTTGCATTTATTAATTTGATGACGTCACTTTGTAATAGGATAAGATAGTATTTGGGATAGGAGTAGTTTTCATCCAATTTTTCCAAATTTCAAACTCAGAGTACATTTTAAATATCAAGCCTAATGTATGAAATATCAGGTAAACACATTAATTTTTTTTATGAAAGCTTTGTTATATTGATGACGTCACTTTCAATGGGAGATAAAGGAAGTATTCACAATATTCACAAGCCTAAAGTAATTGTGTCGGCAGATAGACAGACGGATATGGCAGATCTTCCTTCAAACTCACTTCAAAAGCATGTAACGTTAAAGAACACATAAAACTAGTTATACCTTGAAAACAAGAAAATGTACAAGAAAAGATTTTGTTCATATAAATGCACGTCTTAAGGCCTTCTTTCATGAACACATACAAAATTTGGTCTTATGGAATATTTTCGATATATTTGTTGCAATATGCGTTAGAGTGTAACGTTAAAGAGAAAAAGTTTACGATGCCTACTTCTCTAAACATATCACACCTCCTTATGGGTGTAACATACAACGTGACAAAATTAATATTTTTGTCCCCACGCCCCTTACACCCCTTGTAATACCTCTTACGCAGTACGCGCGGGGATATAAATAAATTTGTAAACAAACATTTTTTGGAGCGAGCAAGTGATCCATGTGACAACTTGTTTGAAGAATATTAGGATTCGCAGAACTCTGAAATGGGTTAAGCGATTTTAATAATTCTTTTTCTAAACACTTCTACGCTTCTTACATAATGTCTGCTCGAAGCCATGTTCAAAGCCTTCTTCGTCTTCAGAAATGATATGATTCCAGTTATTTGCTAACGCGTGCATGTAAAAATGTTTATTCTTTCAAGAATTTAAAAATTTTTTTTTAGTAATTCATCAACGTCAGTCAATTGTTTAGGTTTTATTTTAGATAAAGAATACTGAAACTTAAAAATTTATTTAATTTATTTGTTTTTACAATTATGTTCATCACATATCAAGTATTCCAGTTGACATCGTAAAAGCACCTGAGAGTAACTATGAAATCCAAAAATTACTCGCCGTTACATTTTATAGATGTGTGCATAAACAGTCACACATATTGTAGAATTGGCTACACTTATATGACTCACTATTTTTAATTGACTTGGTATATTGAGGCTGGGCAAACTAATAGGTATACGAGCGGGCACGCTCTCAAGTGTAAATAGAGTCTGTTGAGAAAGTGATTTTCCAAAGCATATAAAAGTAACGATTATAAGATGAAAAATTGTTAAATATGTCAACAACTTACCCCCTTTTTGGGCGGACATTCACGCTGTTCTTTTGGTAATTGACTCATAAATTCATACCAAAATTCAGAAGGATCAAACAAGTCCTTACATAAATCATTGCGTCGTATAGAGAACATTGTGTTCATCCATTGATTTCCTGACCAATACAGAATTTCAGTAGCAACCTTTATTAAGTTAAAAATTGTTGAAAATTAGAAAACAAATAATTATTGGATGCACCTTTATGGGATAACCAAGTGGTAGAGTATGTTTGACTACAATGTTGCCATTTAAATAGACAAAATCCAAGTCATCGCTGTAGACACGCTTTAAACTGCTTACATCAATGAAGTCACTCAACTGCATGTTTCCTTTGTCGTCTTCTTTGCTACAGGAGTCCATAAATCTATCATGATCACCAACTACTTCATAATCCACTGTCTTTATAAAAAGCAAAATTGATTTCTTATAAATTTCTAAAAAACATTGAGTTAAGTTGAGACTTACCAAAATTTTGCCACAACAGCATAAAGTAATAAGCAGAAATAAAATCCGAGAAATAATATCCATTTCGTTAAAAACACAGCTATTAAATTTTAAGAGTTTAACACTTATTTATATGCCATACAACTTTGAAAAAAGCGTGTCGGACATCAGTTAACTGTCGTTTTTAAAAACAACAATTTTAATAAATATCTACAGTTAAGTAATGCACAATTTATAGCGATAAAATAAAACACTGAACGCTTTTGTTTTTGTAAGTGAGCTATTAATTAATTAAATTGTGCTAGATCAGGATAAAATACTCGGTAGCGGTGTGGCTACTGTGGATAAAATAAGAGAGAAAAACTCGTCCCAGGCGATCTATATTGTGAATTTATTACCAAACCTACCTAGCTATAAGGGACAGACAAGTTCATAGATGACCTTCGCTATGAAACATTTTTAACTCATTCATTGACCTAAAACGTCTCTTAACCAGGGACCGAAAATAACTGTTATTTTAAAATTTTCGAATGAAAAAGACACAATGAAAAAATTGTCGAAAGACATTTTCAAATATACCATTAAGATACAAATGGCCTCAACTTCACGAATATTTAGAGTCTTTTAAATTTTCGACTGATTCTATAAAAGTTAAAAAATAACTGTTATTTTTTGCATTTTATTTTTTCAGACAAAAATAACGGTTACCATTGACTTTTATTTTATCGGTCAAAAATAACAGCTATTTTGTGACTTATTTTTTCGGTCAAAAATATCAGGCAATCTGTGTTTTTTTAAAGGCCGCTTGTCCGATTAAAAACTATTGATACCATATGTAAAACGTAATCACCGATGAGACCAAAATAATGGTATCGATAGCTTTTTAGTCAGTAAAATGGCATTTGAAAAAACACAGATTGCCTGATATTTTTGACCGAAAAAATAACTGTTATTTTTTACCGATAAAATAAAAGTGCAAAGTAACTGTTATGTTTGCCCGAAAAAATATAAGGCACAAAATAACTTTTATTTTTGTCGGAAAAAATTAAAGTTAAAAAATAACAGTTAATATTTGACTTTTTTGATAAAAACCATAAACGGTACGGTCCCAGCTCTTAACCCATTTTGTATCACTACCCGATCTCGTTTAAATATCGTTCTGAATTTTTGTGTGGTAGTACATCAGCACTTTTTAATGTATGGATATTATCCATAGTCCTTTTTTTGGAAGTTTTTATATTAGCAACCTTGCAACCCTTGTAACTTTAATTTCGATAACAAATAAAATAAGCTTAAGGCAAAATTCCAAATAATTGTTTGGTGTATTTGGGCTACTCGATATCAAGAATTTGGCTTGCATGGGAGGTGCCACATCCTTTTTTCGATGGCACCAAACTTCACAGGAACACTCTCAATACTTTGCTAAAGTTTCCCTGATTTCATAAAAATTGGTTACGCGGTTTTGTATAAACTGTGGCAATAATACAACATCCATTTTTATATATTTGGATTGCATAAATCTTGAACTAAGTAACATTAAGTTCGAGTTTTTTTTTTCTAACATACAATTCTATTTATTTAAGATTAGCGGCTTATCCTACTCATAAGATTTATTTATCATAACCATATCACGCTTTAGTTCTTTGTTATATATGTGTATACTTGACCCTGACAGCAATTTATATATTTGTTTTTCTTGTCTTTCGTGACTTACGTAGACACCCTAAAATAAACTTGTGACAATCCACTCCACTTCATCCACTCCAATTTATTTGCTACGCGTGGCAAATGTCTGGCACTTTCTTAACGGTGTTGATATGTATCTTTTGAGTTGATGGGTAGCTAGTTATCTTGTGAAGACGAGTGAGTCTTAAATGTGAACATATCACATGCAGACTTTTAATTGTTTTTTTTTCTTTTGCTATGAACTAGATAAAATGTTAACTTAACTGCTTATCAACATTGAATTAATTCAGCGCTATTTAAACATATTAAAAATACAAACTTTTGCAGCTTAACTTTAACAAAACTTAAGTCTTATTGTTATAACTTCGTTCATTAAAAAAAAAAGAATTTAAACTATGTATTTACTTAAGAAAATTTTCTTGTTATCCTTCTAGCCATTATATAATATATGCGATGTATAATAGGGGTATTCACGATACTGTGCAGTTGCCAGTATAGCTGAGGATTTGTGCACTTTTCAAAAACAAAATACGCATACGTCAAAAATCTACACAACTACATTTCTAGTTCAGCTCAAACATAAGGACTTGAGCAGTTGTGTTCATTGAAAAATCTTACAGCTTTAAAATAATGATACATTTCAAAGTTTATAAGTTAATTACTTGATAAATAATAATCTCAAGGCAATCATAATAATAATCTCAATAATAAATAAATTTCAGTTAGAAGTTACTGTGTTCACGAAAACTTAACCACACAGCTGCATAAGTCCTCAAATCCTAAACCGCACTGGCAACTGCCTTGTATCGTGAATACTCCTAATGTTTTTTTTTATTCATTCTGTATCGAATTAAGTGGGTTTCAACTAGGGATGTTCGATGTTGAAAAAACATCGATGTTGAGATCGAAAGCTTAACATCGATTCTCGATGTTTATCGAACAACAATTATCGATGTTGCCCAACATCGTCATCAGTACAGAAAACAATGAAGAATCACGGGATTTAATTGATACATGATCATTAAAGTGTCTCGAAGATATATTATTTTTCGACACTAACATATATTGAGAAAGCTGTATTCCAGAAATTCCAACACCCAAAAGGATTTTGGTTTTGCTTTGACAAAAGCAGTTTTTCGTCAAAAATCATCCTTTTTTCACCATCCTTAACTTGGCAAATACCTTCCCATACCTAGGTTGCAAATTAAAAGTCTCCCTGATGGTGTTTGATTCCAAGTTTGGGGCTTTGGAGACTTTTTATTTGCACCGAAATTTTGAATAGATATTTCGCCTTGGCAAGAATTTACTAAAAAAATTTAAGGTATTTTGACGAAAAAATATATTCAAACCAAAACCACTGGCAGACATCAAACTGATTTCAAAATACTTTTAGATTTAATACCTTCTCGAATACAGCTTCCCACAATGAGTGTCGAAGAAATGTTCTCCCTGCTACCTTATTGATCATATATATAAAAAAAAACATATTGCAAAATCACACTTTATCACTTTATTCAAAACTTTCATAAGTTTTAGTCATTCATATTAACCAACCGATTTTTGAGAAAATTTTAAAATTTAGTAAAATACTTTGTGAAAGCGTTCATAAAAAATTATAAACATCGATTATATGTTCGTGACATTGACGTACCGATGTTTGAGATATTGCAATATCGATGATTGAACATCGATTTTTGAAAGTTAACATCGATGAACATCGAAAATTGAACATCCCTAGTTTCAACCATTGTTGTTCTTAAAGCTTCTTTTCATAATCCTACTGTAAAGAAAATCATAGATTGTGTTTACATCAGAGATAATGAGATGGGAAACTTCGACAAATTTCGGCAAGAAAGAGATAGCCTTCTGTCAAAATGGCAACAATACCAACATAAACTCTACAAATGTGTTAGTGCAATTTTTGACATACTCCCCAGTTACCTTAATTAAATACAGAATTCAACAGTTTCCTTAAATTTAAGCAGTCTGGTGAAAACTCAGTGGCCACATCCAGCGCTCTCAATAAGTTATATTTTCTGAATAGTTTGCTATTTGAAACGTCAAAATAGTTGTCAAATTAACGAAATGCAAACAGTTTATTGAATAAATTGGTAGCTTAACCAGGAAATTGTAATTTTTGTCTCTTTTAAGTTTATTTATTCAGTATTAATATTAAAAATATGCTCTCAAAACTACAAGAACATGCGCATTCATTGTTATTTGTCAAAATTTATGTTGCACGACATTGCATTTTAACAAATTGCCAATATTTTTGATGTTTAACTTATCAACTCAGTCATAGAAAAAAAGCGCTAATTAGGTTTTCTACTGGAACAGTTGTATCGCTTGAAAGCGCTCACTGATTTAATCTGAAACCCACCTTGGCATGAAAGCCAACAGCAGAGTTGCATAAAAACGTAGTTTTGTACTATTTAGAGTAGGTAATATTCACTACGAATTAATAAGTACGAAATTATAGTAGAATTGTACTAGTACTATTTTATTCGGAATTAATTTAATACAGGCCGGTTTTTGTTACAGAACGTCTCCACTAGGAATAGAATCAAGGTACAGAATAACTTTTTATTATTTTGACCCTCTTTAAGAATTTTGCAGTTTTTGGTTCTCTTCTCAAACAAGTTCTGACCTTTTAATATGGTCAATATAAAAATATAATAATGTTTTTTTCACAAAAATGTTGATCTCAAAAGTAAGATAAATTGCAGTTCTTTCTTTAAATTGACGATTTTAAAATTCTACCCTTAAATGCTGTCAACCGAAGGAACTGAAAAGTGACATTTTAAGAAAATATTGAACATAAAGCCCCAACAAAATCCTGCTTACATGCAATTGAGAGAGAGTAATCCAGATTATTTAAATCACTGATTACCTTCTCGCTTACGGAACCCATTATTTCTTTATTTAATCGATGAAGCTTTCGCTTGACATAGAAGAACTTAGTTATAAGCTTATAAATTGTGTTGAATAACTTTTTACCATTCACCAATTATTTTTTAACAAGTTTTAAGTTGGTGAATAAGATATTGCTTTGCGCAAATTAGGAAAGCGATTGAAATTGAATAGAGATCATTGTATAACTCTTGGTAAACAGTTAATGAATTTCTTCTTTAGAATGAAAAATACTTTTATTTGGAAGATAACAAATATTTATCTGTAAATTCAGAAGCTAAAATGTATACGTTTTTGTTATAAAATCGAAACATAAAATAAGCAATACGTTTCACTTAAAGATTTCATTAGATAAAAAACTAGATTTGAAACATTAGCTGTGTTTTTTACCAAGCGAGTTCTGATCAAATTTTTGTTAACAATTTTTGACAAATGTATTTTATATATCAAAGTTCTGACAAATAGTTATGCATAAATTTTCAGATTTTAAGCATTGGAGACTCGGTTCTGAAAACAAACCCGATACTCAAAAGATTTTCAGTGCTAAAAGCTTAAGCAAACAACATAGTTTTACATAATGAGTATATTTGATAAATTTTGTTTATCTTACCTGTTAAATTATTATGTATTTTTATTGAAATATTGATCTAAAGCAAATTATGAGTATTTCGTGAAAAGTATTTGGTACAAAAAATGTTCATTTCATACATCAATATTGACTATCAATCAGATATAGTTGCCACCTTTGTAGGAAATTTATACAATTATTGAAACATAACTTGGAAGCATTTTTTTTCGTTTGGTCGACAAACTTTTAAGCGAGTAACAGTTTCCTGTGTTATTTAAGCGAGTATACATATGATAAGCGGTCGTTTTTTAACTACTCGCTTGATAAAAAACACAGCTATTTTCATATTGTTTTGTTGGTAAATATATTTACTTCCTTCATTTATCTTTCTTCTCTCAAAGCTGTTTCTACTAAAAAGAGAAAAATATTCCAAATATTCAAACTAGAAGGGCACGATTAACTTAAAGCAAAAGTATGAGGCTATCCATTTTGGTTCCACTCTGGTTAAAACGGTAAATAATTTGTTAATAAATAATAATTTGTTGTTAATTATAAATAAACTTGTTGTTTAATATTGAATATTCGTTAAAAAATTATAAAAAATCACAGATTTGTATAAGCTTTTTTCGAACTTTTATGAACTTTATCTCCTAAACCAAAAAAAAAATCCTTTAATTTGCCACCATTGGGCTTAGCGAGTCCAAATTCATATAATCTAACTATTCCAACTCAAAAAAAAAATAAAAAGACGTGGGCCCTATAGTAGAATTATGACGAAATTTGTTTTTTTGTGTTTTATCTACTTAGAACAGGGCAAAGTTTTTGGATTAAATAAAAATTGTAATATATTCTGCACTCTTTGCATAGAGGGTGCAGAAAAATGGAATATATTCTTGATTTCTTTTATCGGGAAAAGAAAATACCATTGTTCTACCGCAAACAGCATTTAAGTTCGAAGCAACTTTGAAATAATAGTACATTCTTATTTTTTTTACAATGCAACCCTATTAATAGAATCTGACAATAAAACTTGACAACTATGAGGTGAATCATGTATACAATACATGAGACTCACAAAAGTACCCAAAAAATTGAAGAAGAAGCATGAATTTGGAGGGAAACATGAAAAAAAACATCATTAAAAAGAAGTTTCCCATCTCATTATCTCTGGTTTACATGCAGAGTTAACTCGGGGCTTACTCGTAGTTAATCATGCATGTAAACGAGGGTTGATTTGAATTTTGTTAATCCCAAGAAAACTCCACGAAACTTGTTGAATTTAGCTGAGTTCTATCTGTCAAAATCTATTATGGTATTTTTCACTAAAAAATGGCGGCTAAAAGAGTCAATAAACTTGACAAATCTAACTCAACTCTATGTTTTCAACTCCAACTTTTGTAGTAAACGGCTTCGACGGTTAGCGTCGCCAAGTTTTTAACTCAAGGAAAACCCTCAACGCAAATTAATTCAGCATGTAAACATAGTTTACAGTACTCCATGTTTTGATAATGTTGCTTTCTGATTTTAAAAAAAATTAAAGTCAATTTTGCATTAAAATACATGAAATGATCTCTACATGAACTATGATATTGTATCATCATGGTACTATCAATGTAACGTAAGCAGGGTTTAAATTGCTGCGCAACAAATAGCAACAGCACCATTATTTGTGCTGTGGCTGTACAGTAAAAGTACAAGTGATCGGCAGCTACAGCAACAGCATATTCTCAGCTGTCGTAGTCGATGATCGGCTGCTGCTGTCTGCTGTGTAAAATACGACAGTCAAAGCAGCAGTTCACGACCGACTCTCGTAGTCGACATTCGGCTGCTGCTGTCTGCTGCGTAAAATTTCACAGTCAAAGCATAGTTCATGAATGAGTTGTCGTAGTCGATATGCAGCTGCTGCTGTCGTAGTCGATAGTCGACTGCTGCTGTCATGCTGCGTAAAATCTAACAGTCGCGTTATGTATCGAAACGGTACGAAAATATTTTAATTTTTTTTGAAAAAAATATACTTTTAGGCACCTTTTATTTTATTTATAATAGAAATAATAAATTGGTAATTTTTTTTTATTAACAAAATGTGCATTTACAAAAAATCAAAAACTCATATCACTATGACTTCCATCGCTACCAACTTCTTCGTCAGAATCACTAAAAACAATATAAGGCAGAGGTGTAACTGTAACGCAAAGTAATATAATATATTAAGTAATTTTATTACTTTTTCCTGAAACCGATAATTTAACTTATTACCCTCAGCGATAGTAATATCACCAAGTCAATTTTAGATAGCTTAATAATATGCTTCAATATTGTGTTATTTTTAATAAGAAAACAACATTTTGTTGCTATTTTTGTACCATTTCGATACAAAGCGTGACTTTTAGATTCTACGCAGCAGGACTGCGACAGTCGACTGTCGACTACGACAGCAGCAGCTTCATATCGACTACGACAGCTCATTCATGAACTATGCTTTGACTGTGAAATTTTACGCAGCAGACAGCAGCAGCCGAATATCGACTACGAGAGTCGGTCGTGAACTGCTGCTTTGACTGTCGTATTTTACACAGCAGACAGCAGCAGCCGATCATCGGCTGTGATAGGTCTTCGTGAACTATGGCTGTGGCTTTGGAACTTTTCGCAGCAGACAGCAATTGCCGACTATCGACTGCAATAGTTATACAGCAAATTCAAACGCTGAACGTAAGTACTCGACACCTATCGTTAATTTCAAAGCCATAAGTAACAGTGCTGTCCTCATTTTTCATTTTGACAGTCTGCAACTGACAGACAGACTAACGAATGATAACATCTGGAACTGTAAGGAACCCTAAAGCATCTACTTTGCACATAGACCGCCCTTCTTTGGTCTAGACTTAAACATCATTGACCTAATAGACGGTCAACGGTCACGTAATAAACCTAAAATCAGTCATGAGCAGGAAAATAAATTTAGTGAGCCAAGGTTTTTGTTTTTTAAAACAAACACAAAATTATCCTCATATTTGCTTTTGCTCATCGTTGCAAAAAAAAAATTAACCAGCAAAACAAAAACAAATCATGTGCGTTTTGTGCTACACATGTACAAACATTTCAAGCGCAGCGCAATCGAGGAAGGCTTGCTTGGTTTTGCACGCATTTGTTGTTGTTAGCAAGTTAGAATTTTGGTGAACGTCGGTTTTGTTGCTATTCTTTGTACGTGTTGTTGTTGTTTCTTGCACGCGTTGTTGTTTTTACAAATGTGCAAACACAAAGTTGAAAAAACAAAACAAGTTTGTAGCTGAGCCAACTGAGCTAATTGAGCTACTGGAAGCTCATGTCTGCCTAAAATAAACAGAAGTGAACCTAGGTGTCTGCCTTGAGGAACACCTGATTCCTCAACAAAATCAAGAGACAGAAGCCCTCGGAATCCTATTTGATAAGATGGTTTAAAATTTCAAATTTTTGGAAAAAGGCTTTCATTTATAAATTTATTTAACAACAAAGAAAGTTTTTGACACAAAATAGAATCGATGTTTTAACAGCGGCAGGAGTTCCATCGGATCTAACGGTAAAAGATATAGATTCCAAAAACACTTTGGGTGCTGAACTCATAATCAAAATACCCAACATCAGGGTTGAAGAAGTAGGAATAGAATGATTCTTTAAAAAGAGTAGCAAATAGGCCACAGATTATGACGGGTTCAGTTAGGGTCAGTTAATCCGTTTATTGTTTCAAATGATAAGGAGAATACGTCGATTCTCTTTTTTGTATTTATGAAACCCCAAACTTTCCTTGGATCAGACACTATTCTCAGCTTAATATTGCCTAAATATTCATGATATAATGAGCGATTCTCAAATTCTAGATACAATCATTTGTAAGTTTCTAGATCATTTGAGTCTAAGCTCAAATATTTCTTATTTTTTCCATGCCTTGTTTCTGCTCTTGCGAAGAGTTTAATTGTGTTAATTGTGCTTTGTGTAGAGTTATACGTAAATTTGAGACTTTATTTTCAAATTAAGAAAACATAGCAAAGAGTACCATATAAAAATAACAAATGGAATTATTAAGATTATTTTCATTTATATATTCTAAAATTACATGAAGTTTACTATGAATCAAATTATTCAACTTCAAAAATTAAGCTTTTTAAAGTTGAATTCACAAACTTTGTCTATGGAATTTGAATTAACTACATTTTCTCTGTCTGATTTGTACTAAGTACTCAATGGTGGATGGTAGTCATGAATGGTGATGGAAGGTATTCATTCATTGGACTTGACCCCACTTCTTTGTTTCGGTTAACCTTCAATAAGCTCAAACGATTTCGAAACTGAAACAGGAAGTCCAACTGGTCATTGTAGAAACTGGATACAATGGTTGTTGTCTATCTATTGACACTAACTAAAAAGTCAATACCTGCTAGAAAGTAAAAATAATGTTGACTGTGATGTGAATCATAAAAATTAAAGCAACAATATATAAATAAATTTTCATGTAAACTTGAAGCAATATTATGTAAGATTTGATTCCTTGTCGTTCCAATAAGTGAGCATTGAATATTACGTTGGCTTTTAAGCCAAGCGAGCATTAACCTTAAGACTAATTCAAAGCCATACAATTTTTTATAAGTTTTTAGATAAACTTACAAAGTTAGTGTTATACCATGTTTCCATCTTGCAATTTTGCGAGATTTCGTTAAATCTACATTGAAATCTACCAACTTGTACATTCAAGTTGAAGATTAACAAATCTTGAGATTTAAATAAAATCAAGTCAAAATCTCATAAAAGTCAATTCTTGAAAGAGAGAAACATGGTTAGTGTATTAACTTCAACGCTGAATTTGGCGTTCAATAATTGTTGGCTTTAATCGAACGCCAACAAAACAATTAATCGTGCCTACCTTATGTTAAAAAAAAATATTGTTTGCCGTCTTAATTATTATTAATTAATAATTTATTTATTGCATAATAAACTAAATACGATGCTTAATTTGACGAATTTATTTGGGAAGAGACAAAATGTTCTTCTTCTTATCATATTTTGCATGTTCACAATGACTCACATCAATTGACCAGGTCTACTAACGACTACTGAACAGATCTTTTCTTCGCAAATTTACGACGATTAATTTTCATCAACTCAATAGATGATTAAATTTAAGCAAACTTCGGGAAACCAAAACAATTGCATTGAATTTTCGTAAATTTCAGATTTCGGAAATTTCAGCGTTGAAGTGAATAGGGGCTTTCGCATGGTCCAACAAATTGGATAGACATGGCATATTGGACGACAAGTAGTACCATGCGTAAGCTAAAACGACGGTCGGTCCAACATGTTGGATGAATATCAAAAATTTTTGATTTTTCTGCCGGTCCGTGCGACTTGTTGGACATGTGAACGAGTGTTGGTCCAACACGCTACATTTTTCATATCTTATAAATTTTCAGCGAGTAAACAACGTTCAATCAGTGCATATAAATTACTAACAAACACTTAATGCACGCGTTTATGTGCTTTAAATAACCACATTTTCCTTTTATTAAAAGAAAAAGATTTCCTTGTCATATCCCTTCAAAACTTGATCAATTAATAGCGCACCCAAAAATTCTTATGCCATTACGCCGAAGTGTTCTGCTTGAGAGTTTGTAATTAATGATGTCGTCCAACAAGTTGGATCATTCGAAAGGTCTATCAAATTGTTCCGTTAGTTTTCCATCCGACTTTGTCGTCCAATATGTAACATATTATATGTTAGATCATGCGAAAGCCCCTATTAACCTATGTAGGTATAAGAAATAGTAATCAATACTAAACATAGCCATCTGCTCATACAGCCCTTATATTATAACAATGCAGTAGCCCTGGCCACATGTGCTGAATGACGAACTGTCAAACGCCATTTTTTTAATCGTACATTCAGCAGCTGTCAAATTAGCTGTCACATTTTCTTACACAAGTTTTCTTGCGGCTATTGAAAGACACTGGTTGGTTTTTTGAAATTTTCTTTTATTAAATTCAAGAAAAACGAAAAATATTCCAAAATGACCAACGCTTGGCGTGCAGCTGGACTAACGTAAGTTCCTATAAAATGTTATTCAAATTAATGAATGCTCAAAAATACGACTCAAGTAATGCGGAGCGAAAAAGTTGTTACGTAATTTACGTCACTTATCCAATAAGACGCACCAGCATAAAAATTAATGATATTTTGGTAATTTGCAAACAATTTCAGCTATATTCAATACTCCAACATCTGTGCGAAAGTTGTGCGACAGGCTCTCAAAGCCGATTTGCGTGTCGATGCTGCCAAAAGGAACGAAAGTCACGTTAAATTCACACCCTGGCTAAACGGCAAGCCAGCACGTAAGTTTCACCTACTTTATTGTATAGCAAAAGCAGTAAAAAATATAGATATTCTTTATTTTCTCATATAAATATTTTATTTTAAAATACTACTTTACAGACGAAGCTTAATTTAAATTGTTTACCAACAACAAGAAACCACGTGAATTTGTAAGTTCGTTAAAGAATGCACAATCGGTAGAGCTTCGAGTCAATCCCCTGTGTGGCTAATAAGCATTCTGTGTGCTCAATTATTTGGAAATTGTTTCGAAACGAAAACAAAAATTAACTCTCCTTGACAGCGCATGATTTTTATGCATTTTATATTTATATTCCTGGTACTAATTCGTACGTCACAATATCCTGCGACTATTAATACCATGTCTTGTTCTTAAAATTAATTTGGACAGTGAATACACCGATATGTTCTTCCCACCAATTTTATTCATTCCAAAAGAAGTAGTTTCCATAATTTGTTGCTTTTCCGCACGCTTTCAATACCACTCAATGATGGAACTGAGAGTTTACTCACAACCCCGTCCTTGTGTGACTTGAGACATTTTTATTTGTGATATTAATAAAAACAAATACAAATTTTATTTGTTCCAAAAAACTTCAAAATTGTTCAATATAAACCACTCATTTGATCGTTTTAAAATATTCATGATCCTCCTCAGTTAAGATTAAACTAAAATTATTTTATATTGATATTAACCGCCTTAAAAAATTAACTTTATGATGTTTCTGTTTTGTAATATCCTTGATTTCCTTACCGATGAAAAGAAACCTCCTATTTTAACACAATTCTATTTTTATTAACACTTCAAGCTTAACAAAACATCTGCTAATTTTAATGATTTTCATTATATTTCTTTACAGCTCGTGAACAAGTTTAAGGATTCATCGTCAGGCCTCTAGCTGCATATAAATTAATTATAATAAAAATAATGTATTGCTTTAATTTCAATATCGAAATTCAAATAAAATTATCAAAATGAAGTGAAATTTTTGCAGTACTTTTCTGAAAACACAAATTATACACTCAAACTGTAAATTTTTTTAAATTCTTTAAGATCCAGAAATTATTTTATTAATCCAGAATCTAAACAACACACTATGAGATAAAACATTAAATTTTGTATTTTAGAGAAAATATGAAATATTCCAACGGTATATCAACTACTTTCGTGTTATGTGTTGTAGCGGAGCTATAATTAAGAGATTATCAAACCAAATTTTGTATCTCTTGTTTTAGCGAAGATATAATCGTCCAAATTTAAAGTGACTGTTTTTTATGAAAAAAAAAACACTAATAGCGTTTTCTTTTCTCAAAAAAATTTTGAATTTTTTCTGCCGTTTGATTTTTTTCGTTCTTTTCTCAAATAAAATTCTGACCTTTGAAATTGAATCGTGTTCATTTCTCGAAAATTTTGTCCTTAAAAGTAGAAAAAATGCAGAATTTTTGACCTCTCTACTTCAACGGTTCGAAAAATTCTGACCTAAACAAAATAATTGACATCTGTGAAAAATAGTTAACGTTACCATTGACAGTACAGAAAAGATTGAGCTCATCTACGGAAAACGTCAAAATTTTTCTATGACAAAAAAAAAAGAACTTTTTTTAAGCGGGAAAAAATTTTTCAATTTGAAGTTTTACAATTTTTTTATCTTTAATTCTTTTGAAGTTTTTCAAAAAGGGTGCCAACTCGAAAACATTTTGCATTTTTTGTGATCTATTATCAGCTAAAAACAGGTCAGAATTCTGTGGAGTCAGGTCAAAATTGAAAAAATTCTGCATCTTCAGAGGGCAGAATTTTTCGTTGATAAAAGAAAATGCTATAAATCAACATTTTTTTTCTTAATTGTACACTTTTATACTTGTACATCTTGAAAATCCTACCACAACGGTAAAAATTAAGTACAGATTTGGAACCAGCGGTGAAAGCTCATAGAAATTATATTGGGTTTACCGGATCCTACTTTTTTAGACTAGTATTATTTATTCAAGCATGTCTGAATTTTAGAGCACTGCTATTATTTTGACCACAACTGTACATTTCAATTTTGATGAAAAATTTACACATACTAAGTTTTATTCCTGTAGCTCACATGTTAATGCAGTGGGCGGATGATATCCATTTTTCGAAGACATCTTTGTTTTGATATAAAATACATACGTACCAAATTTTATTTTTGTAGGTTAGTTAAGAGCTTATTTATGCAGTTTTCGATTTTTGCGTTGCATCGAATGTGCCAAATTTTATTTTTGTAAGTTAATTATGAGCTCATTTATGGAGTTTTAAATTTTTGTGTTGTATGGGAGGTAGGCGTATCTTGGGTCCATGTGAACATGTGTACAGAGTTTATTCCAATTATCTCAATAGTTTGTCATGCCATTTCTCACGGCCTTGCACTTCATCAACTTAACCACTATTCTGACGTTTCAAATTTCAATCCATTTACCAAAAATATCGCTCACCAAGGTATCGCTGCCACAATTGAGAACGCTGAACGCAACCATTTTTATTTTATTATTTTAAACGTAAACCTCTTTCCCAATGCCATTTTCTTACATAATATATTTGAAGTAAATATATAGAAATACGTTGAATCCTATAGTAATTATATTTGGTGCTTTATTATAAAGGTATTCACAGTTTCGGTGCAGTTGCCTGTGCAGTCCAGGGCTTGTGCAATTATTATTATGATTAGCGGTATTCACGAGCTGGAGTGTATGGTACTTTATTCTGTATTTTTGATAAGTTTGATATTTGTAGTAAATTTGACACTTGTACACAAACAAAACATAAACATTCACCAAATACTATATATACTAAATTTACAATGGTGGAACCCTATTGTAAATTTTGAATAGTATTTGTGTATTTGACAAACAACGCACTTGACGGTCTATGGCAGCACTGCATTGTAGGAGTGCTCACGATCTGTAGCAAATTCTTTTTAATTTACTTAAAATACTACAAAAACTCCAGATCGTGAATACCGCTATTATTATTATTTTTTTTTTTTTTTGTTAAGTGCACAAGTCCTCAACTGCACTGGTAAGTGTCCGGAATCGTGAATACTCCTTTTGGAAAAAATGTTACACTTCTTATATTTTTTCTCGATAGTCAAAATAAGTAAGTCAAAATGTAAAATATTCTACAGAATACGCCATTAAATGAAAAAATTTCGCGTCGTCTCAGCTCAATTAAATTTTTAAATAATTCCAACAAAATTGTTAATTTTTACACATCAAAATTCAGTGTCCAATAGTGAACACCTATTAAATCTGTCAACAAAGAAATTGTCATATCTTTTTATTTGCTTTTAAAATTTGAAAATAAGCCAATGTCGTAATGTTGTTATGACATTGTTTTGTTCTGAATCTGAGATATATAAAGTGAACAGTACATGAAAAAGTTATACACTTTTCAATGCGTATAAAAAAACAACATCAAGTGACAAAAAATCCTCTGCTGTCACTTTTCAATGCTAGAAAAAGTCGGAAATAGTTCAGCTGCTAGCGGCTGAAAACTTGATATTTTGGCATTTTTCTGTTTTATTTGCTAAATTTTCAATTTTTGTGATTGGAAGTTACAAAAAACTTAAAGTCTTCTGCGTTTGCTGGTGCTCATCTTGTGTGATATATATAAGAACTACACTCCAGTCGCAAAAGAAAATACAATTTCTGCCCACCCCTACTACGCTGCAGGAGCAAATTGTGAAGAAACAGCAAGCTGGACGGCACGATCACGATTTCCTGGGCGCCGCGATTTGAAAGTGTTTTTTTGTTTAAAACAACAAAAAAATAGGTTTGGTCGAACAAAATATCGATATCTCATCTTGTTATCGAGTTATCGATTTTTTAAAATTGTTTACTTGTTACAAGATCTGTTGAAATAAACATCTATATCTTGTCCAATATCCAATAGATTTTATGTATTGATACGTTGTTGGAGAGACAATTAAATTATCTGTTAGAAAAAATAAAAAAAAAAGTTCATTTCGGCAAGATGTAGAATTTTAAAGAGATTTTATATTATATTTTCTTTTTACTACTGATAAAACCGTTATTTTCTCAAAAATTTGCAATATTAATTGCTTAAAATCTACTTTATTTTTAAAGCCTGATACCTTAGCTTTCATTTGGTATGCAATATTTAAAAGTTTTTTTTTAAATAAACACTATATTCGATATATATGTTATATAGAATATAAAAAAAAAATTTTTGGAATAACTACACTTAAGGTGGCAAACCCAAAGATTTCTTTTTATATTTTTATACCCCCACGCGTACTGCGTAAGGGGTATATTAATTTTGTCACGACGTGTGTAACACCCAAAAGGAGGCGTGGTAGGTATGGAAAAGTATATATATTCTTGCTCAGCATCACCACCTGAGTTGATTTAGCCATGTCCGTCTGTCTGTCCGTCTGTCGACACGATTACAGCCGTAATTTTGAAGCTATCATAATGAAATTCGATATTTAAGCTTTTTTTAAAAAAACTAAAGTCAAGTTCGAGAATGGGCTAAATCGGATGAAAACCACGCCTACCTCCCATACAACCACAAAATTGAAAACTCTACAAAGAAGCTAATATTAAAGCTACAATACTGAAATTTGGTATATGTATGTTCTATGTCAAAACTGAGATGTGTTAGAAAAATGGGCGTCATCCACCTACTAACACGCCCACTTCCCATACAACCCCAAAATTGAAAAATCTATAAAGAGGCTAATATTAAAGTTAAAAGACGGAAACTCGGTATTTGTGTATTCAATGTCAAAACTGAGGTGTGTTAGAAAACTGAGCGTCATCCACCCACTAACACGCCCACCTCCTATACAACCCCAAAATTGAAAAATCTATAAAGAGGCTAATATTAAAGTTAAAAGACGGAAACTCGGTATTTGTGTATTTAATGTCAAAACTGAGGTGTGTTATAAAATTGGGCGTCATCCACCCATTAACACGCCCACCTCCCATACAACCCCAAAATTGAAAAATCTATAAAGAAGCTAATATTAAAGTTAAAAGACGGAAACTCGGTATTTGTGTATTAAATGTTAAAACTGAGGTGTGTTAGAAAACTGAGCGTCATCCACCTATTAACACGCCCACCTCCCATACAACCCCAAAATTTAAAAATCTATAAAGAGGCTAATATTAAAGTTACAAGATGGAAACTCGGTATTTGTGTATTTAATGTCAAAACTGAGGTGTGTTCTAAAATTGGGCGTCATCCACCCATTAACACGCCCACCTCCCATACAACCCCAAAATTGAAAAATCTATAAAGAGGCTAATATTAAAGTTACAAGACAGAAACTCGGTATTTGTGTATTCTATGTAGAAACTGAGGTATGTTTGAAAAATGGGCGTCATACACAATCTAAGACGCCCACCTCCCATACAACCTCAAAATTTAAAACTTTATAAAAAGGCTTATATTTAAGCTGCAAGAAAACAATTTGATATGTATGTATTTTAGACACATAAAAATAATAAAATCTTTCAAAATCTCTTACAAAAAGCTCTCCAATTTAAGATTCTTCTACCCATAAGAATCGTCCGTGGGGGTATTTTAACTTCGGCCAAGTCGAAGATATACCTTACTAGTTTTTATATGTATTTGGACTTGCGTACTCCAAAAAAATATATAAAAAACCCGTTTACAAAAGCTTTAGGATATAAAATTCGTGAAATTGTGGAAAAATTACCTTTTTACTGCCAAAATTTACTACCAAGCTTGTTTTTAATTTTTCGTAAAAGGGAAAACCACGTTTATCTAAATATAAATATTATCTTAATAAGATATTAATAATATAAATCTAATGAAAACCTTCAATAGAAATCTTCGCATTGTTCTTCTTCATTCTCTTCTTCTTAAGATTCTATCTCCTCCTGGGTAGAACTCGCTGACGTTTTTCGGGAACAACATGCTACAAATTAGTACAATAAATGCATTTTTTGGAAAATAGTCGCATAAATGACAATTGACCGTGACTACATTTGCATTTATTAATGGTATAAGCGAAGATCAACTATTGGATTTAATAAAACCAAAATTGATCAACTTAAAGTTGCGAATTTTTGTCATTGCTTGGAAAATCCTATAAATTCACATAAATATTACAGTAACAATGTTTCATTAAGGGCATTTGCTTATTGCAATGGTGATATAAGGAAATATGTTGTAAGAAAGCAGAACAACTATTGTAAATATGCGTAAAAGAATAACATTCTGTACAAGGGCAAATCAATTCATCATCAAAAAACACCATAACAAAATAATAAGGTCATATAAATTATATACCAAGTGATAGATAAATTTTCAGGGTTCTATAATTTACTTTCTATAATTCATAGTAATAACAGCAGTTTTTGAGAAAATAACGGTTAAATATAAGCAATTATTTTACTTTTGCATTCAAACAGTTATCAAATATGAAATAATAAACGGTTTTGATTAATTATACATTTTTCTAAAAGCTTATTATAATATCTTAAAAATGGTACTATTACCATTAATATCGGTTTAATAATAAGAAAAATATAGCCAGTTTTCTAAGAAGACCTTATAAAAAGAAAATTATTTTAAAAAATCGATAACTCGAAAACTAATCGATAAATCGATTTTTCCTTCGGCAATTCTTATTTTTATTTAAAGTACTTCACGAATCCATTGTCAGATCGCGGCGCCCAGGAAATCGTAATCTCCCCAGCTGGACTATAGATTTCCCTTTCCCCCAAAGTATTTCTTTCCCTTTAAGGAGTGGCTAGTTTTAAAATCTTAAAAATACTTAAGCAAGTCAGTGCCATAACAGCATAACACTATTAGTGAAAAAAGTAAAAAATCTTTTATTCTCAGCCCTGCCAGATGTTATAGTTTGTTATCGATATCGATTATATTAATGTTCTGACTACCATCACGAAGGTCGTTTAGCAAGGCAAAGGCCGCAAATTAAATACTTGTGGAAAAAAGTGTCATTTGGGCAAACCTCAAGTCATTTGGGCAAATATCAAATAAAATGAGTGACTTACACGAAGGTGAGAGTAGTAAAGATGAAGAATCAGCAGAAGATGAAGATATACAACAAAATCAAGAAATGCTAGAAAGCAGTAGTGATGAAGAACAGGAAAAAGAGAAAAAAACTTCAGCGGCAGATGATGTTGATCTGACTCCAACAGAGGAGCCACGAAGCGATGGCAACATGCATGTCGTTGCATCGCACTATAATGAACTGAAGGAAGCTGGCCGACAAGAGCGATATAAATCGGCTATCTTCCATATGCGTAACTTCAACAATTGGATCAAAAGCCAGCTGATTTCGGAGTACCTGCAGAAAATCAAACAATCGCAACGCATAGGTGATCCCATGCGGGTACTTGACATGTGCTGCGGTAAAGGAGGTGATCTTTTGAAATGGGAAAAAGCCAATATAACATATCTCATATGCACCGACATTGCCGAAGTGAGTGTGGAACAGTGCAAAGCACGCTACGATACAATGGTCTCGCGCTCCAAATTCGGTTCGAAATTTTCAGCTGAGTTCTTTGCATGCGACTCAACGTTGGTGCGTTTGCGTGAGCGCTATAAGGATCCCTCGTTAAAACTTAATCTAGTTAGCTGCCAATTTGCCTTTCATTACTCATTCGAATCACTCTCGCAAGCCGATTGCATGGTACGCAATGCAGCTGAATGTCTAGAGCCAGGTGGCTACTTCATTGCCACCATACCCGATGCATATGAAATAATGCGTCGCTTGCAGCAATCGTCCAATCCAATAGGCTTCGGTAATGATGTCTATAATATAGAATTTGAAATTGATCCCCATCCGCCGCCACTGTTTGGAGCTAAATATCAGTTTCATTTGGAAGGTGTTGTGGATTGCCCAGAATTTCTAGTACACTTTCCGACATTGGTTAAACTGTGTCGCAAGCACGGACTTAAGCTTGAACGCAAGACCACTTTTGCCGACTACTATCTGGAAATGCTGCAAAGCGGTGAGTTACTTGAAAAAGTCAATGAGGTTTTCAATAATGATATCAATTTGCAAAACCTATATTTTTTTTAAAGGACGATCACTGCTGCGTCGCATGAATGGACTTGAAAGCGTTCAACCTAGCAAGTGGAGCCACTCGGAACAATTTGCACACTTGCGTAATATAGCCAAAGGCACTAACGCATCAAAACCAATTGGTACGCTTTCGAAATCCGAATGGGAGGCAACAAGTAAGTTCAAGTTTACGTCAAAATTTACACTGTCACCCAGCTCATTATATTTTCTCGTTGCAGCGCTCTATTTAACATGTGCTTTTAGAAAATGCAAGAATACTTGGGATGCGCAAGGCAAACCTGTATTTGAATTTGACTAGTTTACTATCAATTTTGTTGTCATTATTGTAGTAGTTTTTTTTTATAATTTGTTCTAATTTATATAACTGCATTTTTTAACATTATCACCTTGAATTGTAGAATTTTTTTCTTAAAAATGGTGTTTTGACTATTGTTGTATTTTGAACTATTTAAACTATATATATATGAACCAAGGAATTTTAGCAATAAATTGAAAATTATTGAATTGAACTCTATCATCTGAGCAAAATGAACACAAAATTAAATTTGTGTGATCATGTCGAGATCATTTCTCTATGAATTAAGGCATACAATTGAACAAACAGTATTTTTTTCAAACCTGTTCAATTCTTGCAAGATCAATCAATATAGCTTATAGCAATAATAATCAAAATTCTCAAATTTTGACTAATCATAACATTACACAGTAGCCCATATTTGAGGTCATCGAGATCCGACAACTTTTTGACTGCTGTTCCTTAAAAAACTCTATGTAAATAGCAAAATCTTATCTGGATAAAAATGCACTTTTCTTCATGGCACATCTCCTAGACCTTTTAGTATTTTGTTTTTCTGTCTTCAGCAATGTTTTAGCTTTAAAGTAGAAGAAAAAGTGCATCGAAGCCTCAAAACACATAAATACCGAAAAGTATTTAGTGGCCTTTGTGAAAATCAAGTTTGATTCAATGTATTCCTGATACTAGTAAAGGAACTAGTAAAGAACCATGACCTTAGATAACTTAACATGTAATCAATTGTATACGGCAAAACTGATTAAGTTACCAAATATATGCTACAAACTAGTGGTATTCAATTTTCAAACATCATAACTGGTGTGAATATTTATTGCATTTTATATAGATAAACGTTCTTACAGTTGTGTACAATATTTACTGTGTTTAATATTATAGGATGCATTGTTGAAAATTTCAAGACTCAATAACATTTACATTCTTTCCGAAATTATTTTTTTTTTTTTTTATATATAAATCCGATTGGACACAAATGAAAGCAATCATAGATTACAATTGTTATTTTTCTATATTTAAACCATCAGAACAATGCAGTTAAAACGGATGTCATTTAAAATTCATTGCTATACAACATGTTTGTAATTATTTTAAAATTAAGTTGAGAAACTTACAACTAATTAAAGATATTTTTTATATATCATAGCGTATCGTTGAGCAGACGTAAGCCGATTTTCTTCTTATAAAATGGATTAATTGGACTCGGTATAGAGTTTGGCTTTAGCAGACCTTTGCCTGGTTTTCTATTAGCATCGTATGGTAGATTCGGTGAACTTTTTATTTGTTTTATATACTCGCTAGGTTTTTGTTCGGTGTTGTGTTTTAAAGCGATCTTGACACGTTTTACACTAGCCGGTGTTTTAGGTGAATTGAGTTTAGTTTGTTTGTTGGTCTTTGGCGTTACATTATTGGAATCGATTGCTTTAGATTTAACAAAGGGATTTCGTACCATATCCAAGGATTGCGCCTGAGCTTTTTTTAATTGTTGTTTGCGAGATGGCAAAAAATATTCAATCTCACCATCAGCTAAAGGTTGATCCCATTCGGAAACTGCTGGCGTTGCTTTTGGCTTTGTTTCTGATATATCTTTCGTTTTTTGAGTTTTCGTTTGTGCTTCCTGTTTTTCATTTTCTATATTACTAATAGAATTCTTATTTTCTTCTTCGGCTAATGCATTTGATTTTTGCTGTTCCTCATTTATATTGATTTTTTGATTTCGCTTGTTCTTTTTTACCCTTTTTTGTTTAGGCCTGTCGAGTGTTGCATCCTGCTGAGCTTGCTTTTTGCGCATCTTTTTGGGTGGCTCTGGATCCAGTTCTTCTTCAAGCCAATCACTGAGTGTTGAACCCTTCTTTTTGCTTGGTTTGAGAAATTCCTTGGGTATTGACTTTTCTATGACTTGTTCAAAATTATTTTCATCCAAGTTAGAAAAGTTTATGGACTTTAGCAGCTTGCGTCTCTTGCGCTTATTTAGCTGCTTAAGCTTGCGTGCTGTGGAGAACATTTCATTCTCCATGTTCTCCAATTGCAAAATCTTGTCTTTAATGAGCGGCTTTTCCGATTTCTCTTCGAAACGTGGCATAGTTTTGACGCCTAGCGGAAATTCTCCATTCTGGTACGTTTCAAATACTGTAAGCAACTTCTTGAGCATTTTTCTGCATTTTGTATGTGTTTCAGTTTTGAGCAGCAGACACAATTCATCGATTACATATTGACCATCCAGTGGCAGCTCCGGCATAAAGACATCTACATTGCCAGCACGTGGATCCAAGTGTTTCGACTGCTGCTGCTGCTTATCTTTATTAGCCTGTTCCATTTGTTCATCTTCATCAGCCACAGAATCAGTTTCAGCTTTTTCCAAATCATCTATTGATTTTGTAGGAAATCCCATTTCCTTCCAAGCATTATACTTCTCAGAGTATTCGCGTCCTAATGTGCTCTGGTAGAGCAGATGATAGAAGACACGAGTGCGGCAATGTGAGATTAGTTTGAAATCACGATTGTTGCTTAGAAACCATACAAAGGGTTTGATGAATAGGCCCACCTCAGCGGCGCTTATATTGCCCTGGGACACCTTAGCTAATTCCTCAAAAAATATATCAAGAAAATGCATTGTTATGCCGGTCGATTTGTTGTGATCCAACACCGACTTGAACACTTTCTTATTAAAAGCTTCAACACTCTGCTTATCCCAGCTGGAGCGTTTCAGCAAACCGAACATGTAGCGCAGCATTCGTCGCACTAGCATCAGGAATTTATCCATTCGCCATTGATCGATACCGAACCATTCGTTGCACATGGTGCGCAGGAAAGCACCGAAGAAGTTGATGCTCATTTCAACATTCTGAAAGCAGTCGATTAGCTGGCCCAACGTTTCTGCCAATTCTTCTTGTACCAATGGTTTGTCCGACATCCACATATTATAGTAGAGACCCTTCCATATGCGCAAGAAGTCGTCCTCGGTAAATGCAAACGAACTTTGTGCACGGAGCGATAGCCATTTACGCAATTTCCGAATTTGCTTATTGCGTTTAATGACGTCGTTGCAAGCAAGCGCTTGTACAATTTTCACCTCCTGCGCTATAACTAGAACATCTTTTGGTACTTGTTGCCTTTCTTCCTCTATTTCTTCGTTGTTTTCTTCCTGTGAATTTATTTTACTGGTTTTTATAACCATTTTTTGTGTATTTTAATTAGATAATATTGCAAAACGATAATAATGAATTCGACATGTGCTTCCAAAAATCACAGATATTAATTAAAACGATGCTATAAGTACTCAACGTTACCCAACTGTCAAAGTTTGCAAAACAAGAAAATTGCTGTCATTTCGCTATTAAAGTACACTACGCATTCGATTATTTAGATCGATATTCGATTGCTTTATTCGTAGATGCCAAATGATAAATCAATTTTCTTGATTTTTTAATGCCGTGTGACAATGTGTGATTTCTGAAAATGAAGGGAGTGATTTTTCACTCATGCGTGATTTTTTTTAATCACACACTTTATTGTTGAAGTTTGCGTTCAAGTGAATGCGAAAACACGTATATTAGCGAACAAACCCAACACTGCAATTGAAATTTGATAACGCAGGTATAAAGTTTAAACTTTTAAAAAGTTAAGGAACAAGTGAAGAATAGTGGAAATGGTCTTTTTTCTTTTTTTTTTTTTTTTAAATGCGTGTTTTGAGCTAACAAATTGAATGGTGAAAAAAATTAAGCGTCGCTCTCAAGTGGTTTAGAAGTTATAGGGGTCAACGTTTAGGGGAGATTACGATTTCCGGGGCGCCGCGTTTTGACGATGGATTCGAAGAGTACTCTTAATAAAAATAAGAATAGCCAAAGGAAATGTTGTGTTATCGATTTGTTTCCGAGTTATCGATTTTTTAAAATTTTTTTTTTCTATAAGGTCTATGAAGAAAATCGGCTGTATTATTCTTAATATATAACCGATATTAATGATTAAGGTAAAATTTAAAAGGTTATATATAAGGCTTTTAGAAAAGTTTTAAATTAATGAAATCTGTTGAGTACTTTGTATTTTATGGCGCCGTGTTGCAATCCCATATACCATAACCCCATATTGGCTTTATAGCACTTTTTCCTATGCTATAAACCCATAATTTGGGTTTGGGGTTATCGCACAAAATAAAATGCAATAAAGCCAATATGGGGTTATAGCACAAATTTTGCATTTCGTAAAAGGGGAAACCATAATTTTGCAAAAAAATATTATAATAGAAGGGAATTTTCCCTTTTACGAAAGGTTAAAATCAGTCATACTATGTTATTTCTATAAAAAGGAAACCAAATTATTTTGTCTGCAATAAGTGCAATAAAGCCAATATGGGGTTATAGCATAAATTTCAATTTTTTAATATGGTATTATCTCACTTATTTGAAGGAAATAAACCCATATGGGACTATAACACATCGCTGGTGCTATAAAGCCAATATGGGGTTATGGTATATGGGATTGCAACACGGCGCCGTATTTTATAGGTATTTTTATGCAATAAAAGAATATTTTCTTACATAAAACCGTTATTTTCTCAAAAATTACCGTTATTACTATGAATTATAAAGAGTAAATTATTAAAGCTTGAAAATTTATCTTTCATTTGGTATATAATATATATAATTTATTTGACTTTTTGTCGTGTTTTTTATGATACAATGATTTGCCCTTGTACGGAAAATTGCTTATTTCACTCATATTTACCTTAGATGTTTTGCTTTCTTACTCCATATTTACGAATATCGCCATTACAATACAATATTTATATGAATTAACGGGATTTTCGAGTCAGTTAAAAAAATTTATATTTTTTGGTCGAGCAGTTAATAAAAAAATATAAATATTTTTATCTATCGAAAAAAAGGTAAAACTTTCAGCTTATCAAAAAGTATATATTTTTAGTACCTTAAAAACGAAAATACTGCAGAAAAAAACGGTTCTTTTAATTAAAAAATTCAAATCTGATATATATTCGCTAATAAATTAAAAAACCATTTTTGAACTTTTATTTGTATTATATATTGTTGAAAAGGTATTTAATTACCTTTCGAATAGCATGTCAATCTTTAAGATCCATTGGATATTGGCAAAGATATAGAAAATTTTGTGAACAGATTTTTTAGCAAAGAAAACACTTGGAAAATTTTAATTTTATGTAATATAGTGTGAAATTAAATAAAAAATGTATATTTTTATATGTCAAACAAAAGGTTGAACTGTTAGCTTTTCAAAAAAAATATATTTTTAGTAACTTAATAACGTAAATTTTTTAGAAAATAACGGTTTTTTTTATTAAAAAATTCAACTTTGGAATAAATTTGCTTATAAAATTAAAAATATTGTAGCAATGATATTTATAAGATATATATTTGCAAGGTCATTTAATGACCTTTAAAATGACATATCAATCTTAAGGATCCATTGAGTAACGGCAAAGATATAGATGTTTTTTTGAAAAGATCTTTTAACAAAAATTTTTTTTAAGAAATCGATAACTCGATAACTAATAGAGTTATCGATTTTTTGTTCGGCGAATCATGTTTTTTTGTTGTTCTCTACCAGAAAACATCTTCAAATCGCGGCGCCCCGGAAATCGTAATCGTGCCAACGTTTATGAAAATGGGCTTAAAAACCTGTGTTTTTTGTTGTTGTTTTCGAACATAAGTAAACGTAGTGGATATGGATAAGGTTATGCTAAAACCTTTTTAATGAGCATTCAATCATAAAAATCTGTGCATTATTTTGGATGATATAACTGTTTTTGTACTCAAAGAATTTGAGGTGTGCTAATTTTGGTTGTCCTTTTGAAGTGTTTGTCTTTGAGACTAGAAATATAAATGTTTTCATAGAAGTATGTTATTTATTGTTATTTCGTAAAAGGGTGAACAGTCAAGTGTGCACAATATATAAAGTTTTATATTTTAACAATTAATGCAAGTACTTTTCAAGTTTGTTGTACACTTACATATAGTATATTGAGACGAAAAAAAAGCGCCGCAGGCGAAAAATTGTTATAAAAAATCGCACGAATTTTTCATTTTTGGATAGTTAGCAATAAATGGATTTTTTATAGTTAATACCTAACTGAATAGGTCATGGTATGACCTCTTGCTACCCATATTGCTTAAATTTTATTAAAAAAAATCGAAAAACAGGCAAATGTGTAGTAATTTTTCAACTTTTGATCCCTATAACTTCTAAACCACTTTAGAGCGACTCTTAATTTTTTCAGAATCGAACTTAGGAGCCCCAAATCCATATAATTACATGTAAAAAAACACAAATTTTGCATTTCCATTATTCTTCAATTATGCCAAAGTTAATATTAAGTTTATATTGCAAATTCAGACAATTTAAATTAGATCCACTGATATATATTATATTGAATAAGCAACAATTTTCATATCTTAATTTTGATCTAGCAAATAAGATATTAAGAAATTTTTATAACTTTTGCTAAAATAACCAAATAACAGAAAAAATCTTATTATTTGTAAAATTGTATGGCATTAAATGCTGTTATGCTGCCAAATTGGAATTGCTTCTGAGTGATTTTCTGTTCTGTGTGTGATTTTTGTTCTGTGTGATTTTGCGTGATTTTTTTTTTATGGGAGTGATTTTTTTGCTGCGAGTGTCACACGAGTGATTTTTATATATATGTTGTGTGCTTTAGTGATTTCGTGTGTGAATTTTTGTTGGCATCTATGCTCGATTAGTTGACTGCATTGCGAGCGAATCGAAGACGTGTTGTTATTGTTGCTGACTGCATAGCGCTGACAGAGTATGTGGGTGTGGTGGTGACGGTACTTTTGTTGTTAAGACTTTTGTTGCGGATTAAAGTGAACTTCTTTTTTTGAAAACTTTTGTTTTTTTTGTACTACTCTTCTTAAGATACCATCCAAAATTTTTTATCAATCTACCCATCACCATGGCCCTTATAGTGCCCTTGGACTCTTTAGCAAACTCCTCATAGAATGTATTGAGAAGTAGCTGTGCCATGCCATTTGATTTCTGATGATCCAACAACAATCGATTCGAAACTATCTGAATAAAAGCATCCACACGCTGATCATCCCAGTTGGCGCGTTTCAGCACCTCAAACATGAAGCGCAGCATTAGTCGCATCAACATCAGATATTTATTCAATTTCCACCTATTGATATTGATCCATTCAGTGACCATCATGCGCAAGAAAGCGCCGAAGAATTTCAGGCAAAAGTCAAAATCCCGAAAATAGTCAATTAGCTGACCCAATGTCCTCTCCAATTCTTCTTGTGCCAATGGCTTATCTGACATCCATGTATTGTAGAGATCTTTCCATATGCGCAAAAAATCATTCTCCGTTAATGCAGAACTCAGGGCACACAACGATACTAATTCAATCTGCTTATTCACGTTCTTGATGTCGTTGCAAGCGAAAGTTTGTTCGATTTGAACCGAAGTATCTTTTTTTGTATTTTGACTTTCTTCTTCTATTTCATCATTAATTTCTTCGTTTGAAATTGTTTTACAGTTTTTAATGGTCATTTTTTTGTTTATTACAATCAATATGCAACAAGTTCTCAACGTTACCCAACTGTCATCTAGCATTTTAAAGTACAGTACGCATCCAACTATTTCGTTCGATATACGATTTATTTATTCGTTCAATATACTAAAACGGGCACAACATGATACAATTAAAAAGGTTGAAGTGACTTATTTAATACTATTTTCACACTGAGATAAAATTAGGTAATTTCGTGAGATAATTTCGGAATTGTACAAAAGTGTTCACACTGGGCTTTGATAATTTCGTTTGACGTTTGATTTATTTTTTTGTCAATGCATTATTGGCCGCATATAGCATACTCAACAGCTGCCAACTTAAATGTTCAATTAAAAATAGAAAATTCTTACTCAAAGTAAGTTTGCAAAACTATTTCGCACATAACCGTGCATCTTATCAATTGTACAACTTTAATTCATTGAAAACATTGCTCACCAAAGTTTCACTCAATGGGTTGCTACCCGAAGGGTCAAAAAAGTAAAGTATCTGAATGTGGCCATTATCATGTGTCATGTACAATTTTTTCAGCTTAGCTGGAATGGATAGCAAGATTGTTAATAGGTCAAAAAAGGGTGTGTTTAATTCACACTATATTCAGATTTCAGGGTTGCAGTGCATTTTTACCTAATTTCGTGAGTAATTTAAACGAAATAACCTTCTTTGAGGTAATTTCCAAATCAACAAATTGTATGGGAAATTACCATAGTTTTTAAATCATTTCAGTCGAAATGACACAAAAGCTCGAAATTACCTGATTTGATCTCAGTGTGAACATAATATTAGTAAACATCAATGATTCTATTATTGTTGATTAGATCATGATAGAATAACAAGTAGTGTCTATCATTTTTGTAATATTCGGCCGAAACCGAAACTGAATGTCTACATGAAAATAATTTTTTTAAAAACATTTTATTACTTCAAATGTTTTGTTAAAAGCTTTCATAAACATAACAATTTAACAGATTATAGTAACGTATATATACGATAAATATTCTTTGAATATTAAAATTCAACTTCAAGATAATATATAAATAGATAATTTTAAATACCACTTTAAGGAACTTTTTAGTATTTAAAGTTAAATAACTTAATAATTATAGTCTTAAAAAGAGCTTGTCTGCATTTACAAAATGAAACACAATAAATTTATCGTTTTGTGCTGGGTTACAAAACTCAACTCACTCGGTTAATCAAATGACTGTGAGTTTCACGTTTTTATTCTACTTAACACCATTAAAAATTATGATGAAAGCGAGCACACATCTGCTATAAAAATATATGAAAGAACCGAATTAGTAGTGTCCGACCGAATAGTCGGTTTCGGCCATATTAATGCCGAATAGCCGCAACTGATTAAAAGGGCCGAAACCGATATTCGGTCGGACACTCATAACAAGGTAGGCGCAAATTGGAGGAAGTGTGCCAGATGTCAAAATTAGCTGTTCGAATTTCAGTTTTTCTAAATGTTGTTGTTGCTTTTTCGTTTGACGTTTAAAGTACTCACAGCAATGTTTGTGTGAAACTAGACATTTGAGCAGCCATATTAATATGAGCCTTCCTTATTATTCTATCATTGTTGCCTTTATCGTTTGACGTTTGTGGCAAACACAGCGTTGTTATTGTAAAATTGGACATTTGAGCACCCATACTAATATGAGCATACCTTATTATTACTGTTCAGACTTGCCTCAAATTAGGCGACTCACCTGCCTCATTTGGATATAAGTCAACTCTCAGGTGTTCACACAGAAATTATTGCTTCACTTTGATGCTGCCTCATTTTGACATATGTATATTACTTTTGTTTCTTTTTGTTGTTATCTAAATTTTATTTGTTAAATTAATATGAACAATTATATATGACAATATTAAGCTAAACCTTATATAAATACATATATATCTACGGTCTTATTCATAAAAAAATTTAGAATGGCTTTAAAATGTTCTATAGTTAAAACGCTTCTTAGAATTTAAATGCTTTTTAAAATTTTTTTTATTCATAAAAATGTTGTCTCAGCTTTTTTTGTTAAAATAGGAACACTTTCAATTTGAAGTGGGAACAGTGTCAAAAATGGTTTGTGAATTTTATAAAATCAATAATGTTTAGTTTATTTGTCACAACTTTATAAATATTTTAACATTGAAACAGTCAAAAAATTTGATTATTTATGTTTTTCTCTGTAAAAATTGTCACTTCATATTTTTATTTTCAATATTTTGAAATTTTGAAATATTTTTATCAATAGTTGTGTTCAGACGAGAGTAAAAATTTTAATAATGCTTTATCAAGTGTTTTTTGAAGGTTTCTCATTTATAAAGCCATTATAAGAGGCTTGTGTCATTATTTGACTTTTAATATAATAAGGGTATTCATGCAAATGAGCAATACCCTTAAACTATGTTTACATATGGAGATTAAGAGCAAGTAGATTAAGCTAATCTTCTTCCGTAATCTAAACTGTTTACACTAGCTTAAAGAGATTAACTTTGACATTTCGTTGTTTTGTTTTGTTCTTTTGTCTTCAGCCTGTGTATGTTCATCACATTCTAAATCAACACGCATTCAATTAGGGTCTACTGTTATACATTCCGATTAAGTTCAAATAAGCACAAATTTACAAACAAGTAAACAAACGAATAAAAGTAACATATATTTTATTTTTTAGTGATATTATTATTAAAAAATATTACTATAATTAATATTAAGTATGTGGCTGGTTCGCCGACTGTTCTGGTTGAGACACTAGTCTCTGTCCACAATTGATGGTGCTTTCTTTTGCTGCCTGACCTATGAATAATAAAAAGCAATTATATTATTTAATACGCATTTTTTAATTCCACAATACTTACGTTTTTAAGTAATTTTCAACAATTTTTACAAAAATATCATTGACGAGGCCAAATAAACAAACTAAATAGAAGCAATTGTTTCACATTTCATTTTCTTACTGCTTTACAGGGTTGCAGCTTTTTAAGGAATTATCGCTACTCACAGCGTTGCAAACCTTTTTTGAGGAGATTAGCAAGTAGATTAATTTTTAATCTCGTTCTGAGAAGATTAACTTTTGTATGGCTAATCTCGTCAAATTCAACAAGATTAGCTAGTTAATCTCCTAAAAAGGCATAATCTCGATTTAATCTCGATATGCAAACGTACTATTATAAATGGCATAAACCGTATAAGTATATCAGCCTTATAAATGAAATGCATAGAGAACCGTTTGGACAAACCAGATATATTTGCTCTACGATTTAGGTGAGCAATCGATCTGGCAAACTTATACCAATAATCAGCTGTTGTATGCATGCTGAAAGTTCACTGTTAGCAAGTTAACAGTTGACATATCTCTGCAAATGCACAATCGACTTTAGGGTGGTTCTCATAACCTGCCTGATAAAAATAACTAATTGGCCAAAATATAAGCTTGTCGCATTGCATGTATACCTGTAATAATTTTTTGTTTATTGTCACAATTTTATCAATATTTTGACATTCGAATAGTCAAAAAATTTTGTTATCTATGTTTTGCTCTGAAAAAATTGTCACTTAATAATTTATTTTTCATATTTTTTTAATTAGTTTGAAGCATTTTTGACATATATATTTGTGCTCAAATGAGAGTAAACATTTTAATAATGCTTTATCAAGGGTTTATTGAAGGTTTCTCATTTATAAAGCCTTTATAAGAGGTTTTTGTCATTATTGTTTACATACCTATACATACGTATACGTTTATGAATAATGTTTTTGATATTTTTCTTATAAAGAGATTATAATATCCTCATACATTTTTATGAATACAGCCGCTATATTATAACGGGTGCACAGTGCATTCATTCCATACAAAATTGGTACAAAAATAGAATGAGTGCTCCTATGATAATGCAATTTGGTATGCTTGAATAGTTTAAGCTAATTAAGAAAAATTGTAAATTGGTTGAACTCGGTCAGTTCCTAGGGGTGTCTTCATTGGACTTATATTAATTTTTTACATTTTTTTGTATGGGAGATACATACAAAAGTTGACCGATCATAACAAAATTTGGTCAGAAGGCTAGACAATTAGAGAATTATATGTGCACAATATATTTAACCACAAATATTTCTGTTGTTGACAGTTGACTAACGAAAAATAATGGCGAGAATTTGAGCCTGATTGCCTTTTATGATCCCTAATGTGTACCTTGCTTTAGGCTGAATGCTTATAAATCAAGTCAAGATTGAATTAAATTTAAAATTATTATTTTCTATTTATTGAAAGATACATGTTGATTTTACTTTTTTAACACACATTGAAAAAGTAAATGGAAATGCAGCCCGAGACTTTTATTTCTTTTCTTTTTCCCACTCCACACCTACACTTTTCATAGTCTTGTGACTAGTGTCCGACCGAAACCAAAATTTTGGCCAA
The DNA here is from genome assembly GCA_958299015.1 of Tetanocera ferruginea. NCBI lineage: Eukaryota > Metazoa > Arthropoda > Insecta > Diptera > Sciomyzidae > Tetanocera > Tetanocera ferruginea. The sequence continues at coordinate 44,455,259 of OY282643.1, read as the reverse complement.
AACCGAAACTGAATATGAACATGAACATGAACATTTTTTTAAAACATATTATTTTTTTTTAATTTTTTGTTAAAAGCATAACAATTCAAACATATTATAATAATATTTATATACGATAAATATTCTTTGAATATACAAGTTCAACTTTAAAATAATAAATAACGAGATCATTTTGAATACCACTTAAGAATCATTTTAGTATTTAAAGTTAAATAAGTTAAAACTATAAGCTAAAAATAAGAGTTTGCTTGCATTTTCAAAATTAAACAAAATACATTTATCGTTTTTTGCGGGCCCCAACTGACACGGTCAATCAAATTAGTGTGCATTTCACGTTTGTGTTCTAATTAATAATTAAATTAATTTTTTGTTAAAAGCATAACAATTCAAACATATTATAATAACATTTATATACGATAAATATTCTTTGAATATACAAGTTCAACTTTAAAATAATAAATAACGAGATCATTTTGAATACCACTTTAAGAATCATTTTAGTATTTAAAGTTGAATAAGTTAAAACTATAAGCTAAAAATAAGAGTTTGTTTGCATTTTCAAAATGAAACAAAATACATTTATCGTTTTTTGCTGGCCCCAACTGACACGGTCAATCAAATTAGTGTGCATTTCACGTTTATGTTCTAATTAACACCATTTAAAATTTTGATGAAAGCAAACTCACATCTACGATTGAAATAATTAAACCGAATACTCGTTTTCAGCCATATTGATGCCGAATAGCCGAAACTCATTAAAAGTGCCGAAACTGGCCCAAACCGAATATTATGTCGAACACTTCTTGCGACGAGTTTCCATATAATTTTATTTTTTATGTCTTTGCTATATCTGATTGACATCCCTGTTTAATTCTTTACGTTGGTTTTTAGCCGTACTATACATGCTGTCTATAGTGTTTGGCAGCACTGGTTATTTCTGAAGTTTGACAAAACGCGGTAAACTTGAATAAATTTTCAACGGAAAGTCAACAATTTGCTAAATAAGCAAAAAGGTAGATATATAAACTTATTCGCCAATATAAAGTATACATCATTTAAAACGCTTTTTAAAAAATGTAGCAAATGGAAGAAATAACCCAACAACATCAAATTCTAGACGACAAAATCGACGAACTACAGCAGCTAGTGCGATTTTGCGTCAACAATTATGATTACCATCACAAGGATAATGAACTCCAAATACTTCAGGAGCAAGTGCAAAAATTGAAACAGTCGGACTTAGTATATAGAACATTTTTGAGTGATATGCGGAAATTTCGTAAGATGTTGGATCAGGGACACAGATATTGTGATGAGGTTGATAAGCTGCTTGAGGATACATTGCGAAATGAGAAAGTGGCAGCGACGGGAGATGAAAACAAAGAAAATAGATCTCAGAGAAAAAAGAATGTGCATTTCGAGGACGTCTAGAATGTTTTGTAGTTGTTGTTGTTGTAATATACGTCGCTGTGTTTCTCAAGAAAATTGAAATGGTATAAGTTTATTTTAATGGTTAAGAAAATTATCAAAGAACAAATGGCAAATCAAACAATCCCAAGACATCCGCAAGCATTTAAAAATAAAGTCTTTTCGTAAACAAGCACTTTGTTCTGGCCCAGTTCTGGCCTACATTGCTACATTTTCCATAAAAACTGTTTACTTGCGTCATATTTTATATTTGACACGGCATAGAGCACGGGATGACTTGACTGCTCTTCCCCCAAATACGCTGCTTTATTGGCATCGAGCAACTGCTGTGGCAGCTCCCGTTTTTTTAGTTTCTTCTTTGGTGTTATTTTATGCTTTCAATTTTTCGCTCAGTCTCCTGTTGTTTTTTGTTGTTTTGTAGAAACGAGTTGGTAATAAAAGCGCATAGGACAACTTCAAGGTCATTGTCACCTTGACACAAAGACCTCTAAACCACCAATGTGCTATCATATAATAGTAATCCATATACAAATTGAACTTAAATCAAATTTATTATTGCAAATATTCATTAAAAATAGAAAATTTTTATAATTTTTAATTGCAGTAACAACAACTTAAATTTGTGATTAATAAAACGCAATTTTGTGCTTATTCCGACAACAGCTCGCTACATGTGCAGCTGCGTTTTGCATTTTAAAACAACGAACGATTCTGCCCCTGCCACTCCTACAAAATAAACCAATCGAAAACGATTCATAGATTGACGCCAACAACAATACCACCAGTCTTGTTTTTTGTGTCAGTGTGCTGAGTGCTTGAATCCAAGTGTGGCACATGTACATGGAATATTAAATACGATACGCACACAGAGAGGTTACACTTTGTTGACCGATTAGAAGTGGTTTTTCACAACTATCTTTACCTAATTGCGCAATATAATGAATATGATATATTCCTCGCCCTACACTACCAGCGCCAGTCTATCTTGCTTGCTTTTACTGCTAGACGTTTCCCAATTGTGTTTGGGCGCTATCAACTTGTTATAGATTACAACAACTGGTTTTATATTCTAATGTAAATAACATATACAGGCATGCATGTTATGTGTGGTAATTTTTCAATACTGCGCGCTGTTTATTTATGGCTTTCTTAGTTTTCTTCTGATAAAATAACTTGGCAATTCGATGGAATCAGTTTTTACTCATATCACTTGTTGAGTGATAATGAATTTTTGTAAATAAAAATTGCACTTCAAAGCTTATCATTTCATCAGTTAATGTTTGCCTTCGATTTTACAGCCACTTTTACTTTTAATCTATGCTTTTATAGTAAAAAGCGGCTTAAGTATTGTTTTCCTTTTTTTAGATATTGCCTCATAAATTTCCTGAAATCCATAAATTTTGATACGCGCTCGAATCACTTATTATCTACATTGTATTACTTTCAAGTTGGATTTAATTCCAAAGGTTTTTTTATACGAATTTTATATTTCCTCCCTTATGGGTTTTGTAGGGTTTTCTTTAAATCTTTTAGCTAAAGCTTAATGGGTACATCTGTCGACATCTTATTAGAAACTCTTTGTAGTTTACATTAATTACTTAACTGTTAACATATTTTTCATTTATTGCATCATATATCATTTAAGTATGTTAAAGAGGCAACTAAAAAACAAAAAAAAAAGACAAGAAATTATTAGTTAAAATTATTCTATGTTGCAATTTATAACAAAAAGTTAAGCTCTTTGAATTTCACTGCGACTCCTAACTAGAAGCAATTAATATTATTTTAATCTTTATTTTCAAATGAAAATACAGCCGTTGACAACTAATTAGAAGCAATGTCATATTTTTTATTTCTTTGTTTCCTTTTATCTTTTTACAAAAACAATTAACAATTTGCCACGTGTAGTTTATTGCAGCAAAATCAGTTTTAGTAGGAGAACATTATTTTTTCCATTGACAGCTAATTAGAAACGATTTGTTAGCAATAAAGTTTTCAAACTTTATGCATAATTTCTGAATATTTCGATTAGTTTTTATTATTTTGAACTGTTTACACATACTTTCAACAAAAAACTGTATAACTGTAAATGCTTGAAAAAGTATGGTTTTCAATGTAATTGCTCACCTGTGACAATATAAAACCACGGAAAATGCACCCAGTCCAATAAAGACCAAACACAACTTCGGTAGATATAGATGTAAAGAATGTCTGATTATCAACACCTGATCCAAGAAAGAGCACAGCAGTCGTCCAGCGTGAAATAGTGAATGAAATTGACGTCTGTGTATCAAAAGGAACCGTTGCACGACGTTTAGTAGAAGCTGGCCTTCATGGAAGACTGTCACGTAAAAAACCTATTGTGAAACGCCCGCAAAGAAAACACCGTATTGCATTTGTCAAAGATCATGCATCTTGTACGGTAAACCAGTGCAGATACTTGTTGTGTGGAGTGTTAAAAGAAAGATCAATCGCATTGATCCTGATGGTTGAAAGAGTGTCCGGCGCCCAAAAGTCAAGGAACTTTATATAAGGTACACTTCTTCGGTTGTTCAGCATGTCGGTGGATCAATCTTTGTTTGGAGGAGTTTTTCTTGAAATAGTATTGGTCTAATTTTCTATGTTGCTGGCGCAATAAACAAGAAACAATACGTTGATATCTTAAGAAATGGTATGCTACCTTGGGCTGAATACAATATCCCAGTGATTTAGTTACCACAATCATACGGCAAAACTCACCCACAAATTTTTTGATTAAAATGGTATGACTTTTTTTGACTGGCCATCGTGAAGACCTGATGTAAATCCCATCGAGTATTCATTGAACGATTTGAAAAATGCCATAAGCACACTTAATATAAAAAATCTGTATAATTTTTTAGCAAGAGTCAAAGAAGCTTGGTGCGCTATTCGGTAAAACGATGCCAATACCTTATCCTCAATGCAAAGACGATGTGTCGCAGTTTTAAACCAAAAAGTTTTCCCAAAAAAATATAATACATTAAGCATCACTTTTGTTAGTTTTCACATATTTTACTACTTTTTTTACCTGATTTTAATGTATTTTGAATGCGTTTATAATTAGTTGTCACAGATATATTTAAAGTTTTAGAATAAAAGTTTCTTTTAAACCATTAAAAACTTTTCAACTAGTTTTTGTTTTTCAGATATATTCGTGTGGTTGCAAAAATAAGCAAGTCAATATGGTTAATGGATAAGTTAAAGAAGAAATCAGTAGATGTCTTATAATAAAATTATCGTTTCTAATTAGCTGTCACCGGCTGTATCTCTAGTTGGTTCTAGCACCAACATTTTAGGGCTCTTTGTCTATTTTGGGTGAAAAACGAGTATGCAGGAAACTCGTATAAAAGAATTGTAAACTAAATTTATAAAATAACCCCGTATAGTGCTTAAAATTCTAACAGTTTATAGAAAAACGTCAAATACTTGTGGACATTTTCAATGTTTTTAGTAATTTTTTTAATAAACATTTGATGAAAAAAAACTTCTCCAAATAAAAATGAATAAAATTCTCCAAAAATAAATCCAATTTCATGCGAAGTAAGACAAATCTTCTTTGTCTCTCACAGAAATTTTCCAACGAAAAATACCACAGGTATGGTTCGTTCGATTCACAAAATAAATCTAAGTGGGTTTAAAATATGAACCAGAACTAATTATAAATTTAGTTACTTTAAAAAAGTTTAGAAAATTGAATACGGAGTCGAAATACTTTAATCGATTATCAAAAATCTATGCACCGAACATTTGAACATTTTAGAAATATTAAGACTTGCATATATTAAAATCACATATTCTAGCTAAATATAATTTTTTTCTCGATAGCTTAAGACATATCTTAAAAATTAAGTCTCTTTGAAAATTATTTTTTTTTAACATTTTGGTCCAATTTCACCAATGCTGATAATTTATCTTTAACAAAGTTTCATACATTTTTGATAATTTATATCAGCAAAAACTAATTTGTGTTCTTAAAAGTTTTGAATAATCAATTCCAACACTTTATAAGCCATATGCTGAAGTTTTTTGCACTTTCCTTCCCATTCCTATAAAATAAATATTTTAAATGATGCACACAGTTTCTTCTTTAAGCAATCTGTAAGGTTAAGAGTAAAAACAAATATATTTAGATAAAATTTCGACCATAATAAAAAGACGGATTCCAACGTTTATCCCCGCCTGGAGAAAATTGGTTTTTTTGCTTCTCCTGAAAACATACATTTTTAACTTACGAGGTTAAGTCAGAGACCAGTCAATATTACCGATGTTAGATTTATAAACCGATGTTGCATTCTGGATTTGATTTCTGGCATCAGTTTTGTTCTAGCTATGCACGTTAAAAAAACAATAAAATAGAGGGTGTGATAGGTTAAAGTGCATGCCCACAACGAAAATCGCTAAGGCAACATCTTTTTTTAACCTCCATACACTGAGAAAAAACTACATTTACAAAACAAGCAAAAACGTGCTACTTTTGAAAAATTCGGAAAAAATTTCGACAGATGCCTAAGAACCAAATGGAGATAATACTACGAAAAACATTTTTGGTAAAAACTGCTTACTTTTATCTCTTCTAATAAATAGTTTTGCTGACAGTTTAAGTTGGGTTCATTTAACTGGCTAAAATTGAAAATTAAATTTTTTATAATCTACATTTGTTCTTTATTTTTTAAAATTCTTATTGATGTTTTGCTTTTTTTTTATGTGACTTATACAGGTAAAATAATCTCTTTTAGAAAATTTTTTAGCAAAATTAGCATAAAAAAACTAAATCTCTTCTCTGCATGTTTAAATATTTGCATGACAAATGTAAATGTTGGAACTGCATGAGAACTGCGTCGCTTTCGAAACTTATTTAAAAACATATTAAAAAAAAAAAATTAACAAATTACGGAAAAAGTACCAAAAAATTAATATCATACATTGAAAAAAATAATATAAATGCTTGCTTGTAAATTGCAGCTATGTGCGTACAGCTTGTCATTATGTCATCATATTTATTGTTACGCTCTTAGATAAAAGCAAAAAAAACAACAATTACAATTTATTGTTTATTTGGATCGTATGCCATTTGTTGAAAGTTCAATGTGCAAAAAAAAAAACAAAAACAACTGTTTTCTCTTTTTTTTCTTTTAGTGTCATTTTCTGTCTCATAATCATTCGTTCATGAAATATGTTTTTCAATTTATTATAAGAAAAAAGAAATTAAAAAAAAAACAACAAATATTATTGACTATACTCTAAAGTCGTGTATATATTAGTATTAGAGATACTTTATTGTTTTTGTTTTATTTTTTTGCAGTCATAATTTTGTCTCTCGATCGACGTCAAGACTGATATTTATTACGTTTCTCTGTGTTATACGTTCGTTTGGAATATTTTCTCCTTAATTTTTTTCATGTCTTATTTGATTTTGCTAATTTTTTTTATTTATTTGAATGAATATTCGATCATGAAGCATGACAACAAGAAATAACAGTTGGTTCTTGTTGTTGTTTTAAATGAAAAGAATTCAATTGAAAAATGATAGAAGTGCGAAAATTGATGCTTGAGAAAATGAAGCAATTGTCGCTCTATGCAACCCTGGCAGCAAATTTCAAAAGTTTTCATAACTCAAATAAGAAAAAAACATCTGAAAAACCAATTTCAGATCAGAACCTGGTTTTCTTAGCAGAAAAAATATTCGCAAAAGTGGGCAAGGGAAACATATTTTGTTCAGCAGTCGGGAAATTAAGCCTCCATGAAAGAAGTTTAGCACGAAAAATGGTCGCTGACAGACCTAGATTCAAGCATCTCAATATTCATAAGGCCACCTGACTGTCCCCTGTTAAAAAAACACGGAACCAAATTGATTACGTTTTGATTGACAGAAGGCACTCTTCCAGTGTACTAGACATACGCACGATCCGTGGTACCAACATATATTCGGATAATTATCTTGTCGCAGCCAAGATTCACACACGTCTGTGCACAGCTAAGAATGCTCGCAATCCTATACAGAGGAAGCTAGACGTCGACAAGCTCCAGTCAAAACGGACAGCCGAAGCCTTCGCTACTCAACTCTAACTCCTGCTTCAGGAAAGCACTCTCCGATGACGATATATGCGCACAGTATCATGCGTATGGCTGCCGAAGAGGTCATAGGCTTCCACTGCCCTCACCGAAAGGCGCTTGGCCGATATATCGAACTATAGTTTGAAGACCAGAGTCTTTTCCTACAAGGATGAAAATGGGAATCTAGTGATAGATATTCAAAGTACTCTGATGTTAAATCCAATAATAGATAACAGTGCTGAAGTTCCACTGCCTAACTATAACGAGGTCTTAATAGCCATAGCTTAAATTAAAAATAACAAGCGGAAGGGCCGATGACCTACCGGCTTATCTGTTTAAGAACGAAGGCAAAGGTCTGTTTAAATGTATACACAAGCTTATTTGCATAATATGGCCGGAGGAATGCATTCCAGATGATGGGAACCTTTTAGCCCAATCCACAAGAAAGGCGATCTCATCATTTGTGCCAACTACCGTGGGATAAGCCTTTTTAATATCGCATATAAGGTGCTGTCGAGCGTAAAATGTAAGAGACTGAAGCCCATTGATAACCAACTGTTTACCCTTATCAGTGTAACTTTAGAACTGGAAAATCTACCATCGACCAGATATTTACGCTGCGAAAAATCTTGGAGAAGACCCTAGAGAAACAAATTGAGATACAACATTATAAATCCGCCTTTGACAGTCCAATAATGAATCACCTATATTCCATATCCACCAATTCTGAATTTGGTATTCCTGCGAAGCTAATACGTCTTTGTAGGATGACCTTGAGTAACACCGGCAGCGAAGTGAAAATCGTGACGGACCTCTCCCCTCCGTTCGATACCAAACGAGGTTTCAGACAAGGTGATTCCTAATCGTGTGAACTTTTTCAATTAAATTAAATCATTGGCCATAATACGCCCGAAGTCAGTGCAGCATTCTCCAGACGACATAAAGAGTCTTGTCGAATGGGTCTTGTAGTGAACGTTGATAAAACAAAGTATCAAGTGTCAACAAACAAACAGTCCCAGCATCTTGGACGTCATTGTTAACAACATGTCCCTCGAAGTTCTAAAAGATTTCGTTTACCTGGGATACTTCTTAAACAACTCCAACGATATCAACATAATATGTGTTACTTTGGGCTCAATAGGCAATTGAGAAGCATAGCCCTCGCTCGACGAACAAAACTCATGCTCTACAAGTCAATAATCATGCCCGTCTAACTATATGGAGCCCAAGCTTGGACGTTGAGCAGTTCTGATGAAAAGACTTTGGGAGCATTCCAGAGCATTTTCGAGATAAATCCTTCCTCAGATCTTTGGTTCAATCTGCGTCAATGGTGAGTTTCGAATTCTATGAAATTATGAACTGTATCACCTCTACTGATATTGATATTGTTAAGCGCATAAAAATTGAGCGGCTTGGCTGGCTAGGTCATATTGAGCGAATAGTAACCGGTGGCGGTCAACGTAGGCAAGGACACCCAATCTCCGTTGGAAGGGTCACGGGTAACCAGACGACGTTTGGAAGTTCCAATTGGCGTTTTGGAAATTTTTGCCAACAAGCTCAGGACAGAATTGGCTGGAGCAATAGAAGAGGTCTTAAAAGAGACCAAAACCGTTCTACGTTTGTAAACGCCAAATAAGTAAGTTATTTTGTGTTTTTTAAACTCAGTTCATCAATAGTGATTTTTCTTTAGCTCGACGTAATCCTCCGTCGTTTATGCCTGAGAGCAGTATGTCATCGAACATCACCGATGAAAGAGTGCTGCAGAATGCAGTTTTATCGCCTATTATGCCTAACGGCTCTTGACGTTCTGGGCATCGATCGTATCTTATTTTCAAAAATCAACAAGTATGTATGTTTGCAAAATTTCTAAATAATATCTGTTTTCTGTTAGCAAAACAAAAATTTTTTTTCAGAATAACAGAAACATGCAGAATTGCGCCTTAGAATAAAATGTTAAATAGTGAAATTTTCATCACAATTTCTCTCAACGTTTTCCAGTTTATCCAGAACAATTAAAAAAAACGTAAGTAAACGTAAGTAATTTTTACTTTTTTCTGTATAATAGTTAAGATTAAGATGTTTTATATAATTATACTTTAATTTTGATAAAAATTTAAATTTTCAAAGCTATGACGTTATTGAAGAAAATAAGCTATATATATTTATATGGGAATTTAACAAACATTTGAATTAATATTTGTACTACGTTAAATAAAAAAATTTGTTTAAATAAAAAGATCATTGATCATTGATATAAATATCATAGAATTGCTCTTCGGGGTTTTAGTGGAATAGACACATTTCTTCCCTTTGAGAATTGTTGAAAACTATTAAGAATGCAGTCATTTATTTATGCCAACACATTACCGGTGTATTCGATTCTTCAGAAATTCTTGCTCTCATAACTTTCCTACATTGATTTGGTTTGAGCCACTGGTTTGCTTAACATTAAATTTTTTTATGATGTTGGTTTTTGCTTTAATTGGGTTAATGCTGAGAAAGTGCGAAAAAGCTATAGTAGCTGAACTCTATTGTTATTGCATGTATATTTCTAAAAAATTTACTCAGCTGTTTCTATATAATTTTGATGATTCGCAGTTAGAAGTCGTTAATAGCGAAATAAAAACATTATATAGTTTGCTTGATTTTGAATTCAACTGAATTTTCTGCTTTTCGGGTATTTTTTTTACAAACCAAGCTCAATTTCAAAACACTTGTTCCACTCTAATTAAGACTTTAATTGTCTGAACAGCTGTTTGACACAATGTTTATTGAAAAAAATGTCTTTCTGAGTTTATATCTTATTTTGCCATAAATTATTGTTTGTTTCATTTGTTTTTTTTTTTTTTTTTTGTAAATTGAAAACGAATGATTTCTTGTGCATCACACTGTCAAGTAGCAACGTCACGCTCTACTAATAATATGCATTACATATTCTCAACTCGTAGTTATTGACGATTATGTTTTTCTATTTTCTATTTTTTTTTTATAATTTTTCTAACACATTTACTATAATTTGCTATACTTTAAGTCATGTGTTGTATATTGTTTGTTTAAATTACATTTGAATAATACGCAATATGTCTATTTTTGCATTTCTTTTTCTTTACGAAACAGAAGAATGCAATAGACACCTATTATGCAGACGACGATATTCATAGCTATAATAATGTGTTAATAAAATTCTTGCTGCTGATAACAAACATACATACATTTATTTCATTCAAGTTCAAAATAAAATGTAGACATTTAATCGTGTGTTGTCTAAAATTTTTGGAGGTGTGGCAGCATAGACAGACAATACCAATTCTACTATAAATAATGTTCATTAAATGATAGACTTCAATGAATTATAAATAGATTTATATTTTGGTACTGTTCTTATCGGATTATGAATGTCATTGGCTTATGATGCTGTATTATTTAAGCATTTTTTTTAAAGAACTGAGATGGGGAATTCTTTTTTTTCAAGTTCATTAGAATTTTTATTTTGCAATTAGAAAGCAAACCATATCTGCTTGTACGTTATGGGATTCTTTATTTTATATAATTTATTACGAATTGCAAATTTAATTTTGATTAAATAAAAAAAATCGAAACTTAACCGGACTATAACCGTTATCAGCTGACTTTTACTAAGAATGCACTAAAAATATTCTTAAAAGTTGATTAGAGTTGGGACTATCCAATTGCTTATTTAATTTTTTCTGTTAACCTGTAAACTTGTATGATTGTATGATTCATAAGGTAGAAATAAATTCTAAATTTAGCATGCCAATAACTACGTGTTGGGAAATAAAATGCTTATCTTTATGGAAGTCTATACAAAATCGGGTATTTTTTTCATATTAGCTATCTACTGATCTTCACTTATAATGATGCACTGCTGCAAACATTAAACAAGCAATTAAACTTTTGGGATTTACAAATATCAAGTTAATAAACCTTTTACTCTTTTTTAAGCTCTACACAGTGCATGAATGCGATTTAATAGCTGGATTAAAAAAAAAAAAACTGGTCGCAGAATCATCATTCTTAGTGCGTAGGTGTTTTTTTTTATCACTGATTTGAACAGTCAGTTAAGAGTAAACAACATAGAAAACATTACGTTTTAATCCATAACTAACATCTATCTACAACAATTGCCAAATATAATAACTTTTTAAAACGAAAATTAAATTTCCTGCAAGTTATCACCGCAAAGTTTTTCCATTAAGTCACAACGAAAAAAAGTTACGAGCACCTAAAGTAAAAAAATTAGGCTTTATTAAAAAAAATCAACTTTCAACGAAATTTTCTCGAAAAAACACCAAATTTTTAAATATTTTTTATGACGTAGTTTTTTCTTTGAACAATTTTCTTTACTTCCGTCATACATTGTATTTTACTCAATTCAGCTTATTTTCGTAAAAAATATATTAATAATGACGGGAAATTATCTCCCGCATTATTGTCTTCTAGGTCTGGCATACCATGTATTAATAGTACAAATGGGAAGTAAAAATGGTATACCGAATATTTTGGTATGGTGTGCCCCTTTTTCATCTTTCATCTCATCTCCTCCCTTTATCGCATCTCGAAAATTCCTTCCCATCTGATATCGTAAAAAGTGGTAATTTTTGGCCTATTCCGCTTCGTTTTCGAGATATCCCGTTTTTGCTAATTTTCTAAATATTTGCGGTGTAATATTTTAATATAGTGCTACCCCTCTAATTATGCATCTCGATATTTAATTCCCCATTCTGAATCCACCAATTATTTTTGGTCTATCTCGCTCCGTTTTCAAGATATTCTTTCCAGTTTTACTTATTTAAAAAAAAAGAGTTAGATTAGGTACAGTTTAAGTTTTGCTCTATGATCATGATCAAAAACCCCAACAAAGCAAATAATGTTTTATGCTCGAACAGCACTATGCTACCATTATATGCATAGTGCTGTAGTGTTAGAGATAGTAAAAGTGATTGAGTCGAAGGTATCGGAATAAAGGTATCGCTCTTTTTAAAAATACCGTTCCTATCAAAAACGCAACGTTCGTTCAGTTTTTTTTTCATTTCCTGCTTTCATGTATCACTGATTTGATTTGTTTTTTTCAGAATCTTTAATAATGTCATCAGACGCTCATTTCATGGAAAGTCAACCTAATAAAGATGACGAACACTAGTTTATCCAAAGACAGGAAAAAATAACGTATGATTTCAGGTATGTAACTTTTTATGCTAGGTCTAACTTTTTTAGTATCAAACTTTATGGGTACCTGGGCATGAAGGCGTTAAGAAAAATGAAAAGCCAGACAGACGAGCTCGCTAGAAACGGTACCTTGGTGACATCAGTGGTTCAGAACCCACCAGACCATCCACTAGCTACTCTCTAGCTGCTGTTCAGTGATAATACTAAACTTAAAGCCAACATCAGATGAGCTGAACTCTCTATCTGTTACACTTCTAGGCTTATCTGACCGTCTTTTAATCTCAGGCGCTCTAGAGCGCTGCTCAAGCTGAATAGATTAGACGCTAAAGCGATGAGCTTGATGACTAGTCAACGACAAGTGTCAGACGCCTTAGTACCTTTATAAAAAATACAGTCTGGTTCCATAGGGATTGAAGGCCGCCCTACCTAACCCTATGCTTGTGTTAAAATATAAGGTTTTCATGAACCTCGAGATGGATAACACCATATATTCATGGTAAAATACTGATACACCTTATACTGAGAGTTTTTGGCTCTGCCACATTTTACAAATTTCAAAAAATTTACACTGAAAAAGAAATAGCAAAAAACAATTACCTTTTAGTTTAATTTAAACTAAAAAAAAAAATTATATAACGGTTGGGCTCAAAAGTTCATAGGCTGACACTTAGATGGCGTTACTAGAATTAAATTCACTTGATTTGCAGTTAGTACCAACCTTCAAATGACACGTGTAAAATTTTTATCATTGTTGAACTATTGGTTCGTGGTGCAACTTTTGTTATTGTGAAAAAAAAATTAACCAAAAATAATTTCTTGTGTTAATGAGGCATTATTATATAATTTTTATCATATTTGCTTGGCTTAATAAACATTATTCGGTGTCTGCACCAGGAAAATCAACCATTGAGAATTGGTTTGAAAAATTTAAATGAGGCGAAATTAACATCGAAGACGATTTACGCAGTGGACGCCCGAACGAAACTGTTATGGATGTAAACATGAAAACATGCATAAAATAATTATGAATTATCATAATTTGGAAATACGAAAGCTGTGTGTAAAGTGGGTGCCGTGCGCGCTAACTTTATCTTAATTAAAGCTGCAACGTTCTTGTGATTCGGAACAATGTTTAAAGATATTCAACTATAGTAATAACAATTTTTCCGTCGATATTTGATAATGGTTGAAACATAGCTCCATCGCTATACTTCAGAGTTCAATTGACAGTCAGCTGACTGCACGCGATGAGCCGAATCCAAAACGTGGGCAAACGCAACAGTCGTTTGGCAAGGTTATGGCACCTGTATTCTACGATGTATGCCGGGTAATATTTCGAAAATAATTCACTACGTAAAAAAAGCAGAATCTTCTTAGAAATTCTTTAAAATTTTGACTAGTCGAAACAGTGAAAAATGTTTGGACTTTGTAACTATCAGTGGCGTAACTCCATAGGTGCAAGACGGTGCAGAGCACCGGCGCCCTTGAGTGATAGGAGCCTTTCGCTGACACTGCAAATAGCAAATGATAACGAATCTGATATAATAAAAAATGGGATAACTTTCAAACAAAATTCTGTGAAATAGTAGCCCAAATTTTACAAAACAATTCATTAGTATTTACAAGCTGGTGAATTGGACACCGTTAACAAATTGTGTCAAAAAATCATTACACATTTTTAAGCAATTGAATGTGCCATTACAGAAGTTTACACAGCTATGGTGTTGTTCTTCACAATCCCAGTGATCTCCTCAAGTGCAAACCAGACATTTAGTAAATTGAAAATTATTAAAAATTATTTAAGAAATAAGACAAGCCAATCCAGGTTGTCGGATTTAGCATTGATTGCCATTGAAAACAAACATGCTTTTGAATGAGATTTAAGCCAATAAATATAAACTTTTGCTAATGATAAAGCAAGACAAAAAATATAGTGAAATAAAATAAAAACAGTAATATTTCTATATTTCTTTTGATATTAATTTTTTTGGTAGGGGCCCTTTTTCAATTTTGAACACGGGCCCTTGATAACCTAGTTACGCCACTGGTAACTACGGTCGTTTATGAAACTTTTTATTAATAAACTGAAATTAAAACAAACTTGCTTTATTTCCGCTTTAAGGCCACTGCGTGCAGTCCGTTGAATCTGAGAAATTTTAAATTAAATTAAAGAAATGTTAAAGAGAAGTAATTCTTTCTTACGCTACATTTTGATAATTCATAAAATTTATTTAATTTATTTTTTAAAGTATTGATACGACTTAGATGGATTATTTTAGACAACGCAGTAGCATCAAGTTTCAAAATTCTTGATTAGACAATTAATAATAAACAAATAACAACGAAATTTATTTATTTTTTTGTGGAGGTCAAACCTGTTTAGTCAATTTCGCCGCAGAAAAAAGGGTGTGTGTTTCAGACAACTAATTAACAGCTTTTGCGATTTGAAAAGAATGCTTAAACAATGTACACCGTCATATAAGAAAATTAAGAAATTATTTATAAAATTTAATGCATGTAAAGAATTTCTCTGTTTATATACTAAAAAGTATTTTAAGCAAATACCAAGCTAAATTTTATAATTAGTTTTTGTTTCGTTTTCAATTACATCATCTTAATAAGAGCTTCCTCAATATGTTTGTTTTTTTTTTTACATTACATATAGATGATGTATGTTTGTATAATATAAATATATGTTGAAATTAAATCAATTGATTGAATTTTTTCATTTGTTCAATTTGAAAAAAAAAAAATAAAAAAACAACCATCAAATGTGAATTAATTTTAATTGAAAACCACAATAACTTGAAAATTTTAAAAATGTTTCAAACAATCAGCAAGAGTTATAAAACAGGCGGTTTTTATTTTTGCTGCTAGTTGTTTGTTTTTCATTAAGATTTAAAAACGAGTCAAATTAAAGTATTAATTAAATTGTTAAACAAACGCCGGCGTTGCCGGCGTTGTTCGTTCTTCACGTTTTTAATGTAAGTGCAATGGCCAGATATGACATGTTTCACCTTATGAATTAGTAAAATTTACCTGTTATTATGAGGTGGCGGAAATAGACGCGGTTAAAGAAGTATAAATAATAGCTTCAACAAAACGACAAATATGCATAACTATAAATGTGTAAAATGGTTTGCAATAAAGATTTACGTTAAAAATTTGAAAAACATGCAGTTTTTATAAATACACTCTCTTAATTCTCAATAGTATGCATAGTACATAGTCACATTTTGAATCAAAATGATAAAAGCTATTATATGAGCTTATAAGAGAAAAATGAGGTAATAGGGAAATTATAATACACCCGATTTATTCTGTAACTTTACATTCTCACAAAGTTTACACATTTGTTCACGTAATTTCTTAACCTCAAGTGTATACAGTCGTGCTAAATGAGAAATCCAAGTTAATTATAAATAAAATTTGGCTATCAATTTCATTGTCTAATCGACAAAACTTCTATCAGAGACTACATATAGGCATATATAACTACATATATAAATAAACGGGAGAGGGACTTTGGAGATTTACATCTGCTCAGGCTGGGTTCAGGTGAGGTGGTCTATTAATCGACCACCAGGCACGTCATGTTCGAGCTTAAAAAATGTTATAAAAAAAGCTCATCTATAAGATTTAAGAACCACTATTTCTTTTGAATTTTGTTATTAAAATTATGATTTTTGGGATTATAAGTTTGAAATTTGAATCAGATATTCAATTTAATATTTTTTTTTTTGTACTTACGTATTTTTTCATTTAAGATGACGTTATAAAGATTCTAAAAACCACGGGTTGTCGCTTAATAAAGATTTTTCAGGTTATAGTATATCCTATTTTATGGCTTGTAATTTGCATCTGGTTGACTTTTTTGGCAAGACTTCTTTGTAAAAAGTTGCCCAAATTATATCAGGCTTTAATCTTTTGTAAACATACCAAATAAAAAAAAATAGGTCTTGAGCACCCTTAGGTCAACATTTCAAAATATTGTATTTTTTCTCTAACTTTACCACAGTTTTTATACTACAAGCAGTCAAAACTTACCAAACCTGTACAAAAATATTGAAATGCATGCGCAAGATATTGGTGCTGGGAAAGGAATTAACATTAAAAAAACAATTTCGGAAGTTCTATATCTGGTGTGGCAACTATTTCATAACTTGTTTTTAAGTATTTATACATTTTTTTAATCAAAACCCCCAAAGAGTAATCCTGGCTACGACCCTGGTTTACTTTGTTTACTTACCTTGTGTAGAAAGTTAGAAAGAAAAAATGTTGTCAGACTTTATGATTTTTTTTTCATTATATCCTATAATTTGTTTTCTTGAAACCCATAAATTTATGTGTTTGTATATTTTTAAACTTTCTTATCGATAGTTTATTCAAATATAATCCGTTATTTTGATAATTTTGACAAAGACTTGTACACTTATTTAAAACTAAAAAATCGTAGGAACTTAAAAAATAGTTTTAATTTCATTCAATCGACCACAAAAAGCCCATTTATACAAAATGGTATAAACATATAATTTAAAAAAAATGTTTTGTCTAATCATTAAACAGTGATGATAAAAATACGTTCTTCATGCTCATTGGTTTGTCTAAGACCTGATGTGATTCGGTTTTACTCAAAAATTCAGTTACAAAAATTACACGTTCATTGAGTCAACAAAATTAATTTTACACCAAGTTTATCACCAGAAAATGTTCACAACATAGCTGAAATATTCACAGAATAATTTTTAGTTCATAATATTGTTCATTATGTTTGCAATTTTTGAAATTTGACAGCTTATTTACCGCTCAAAAGTTGAAGTGAAGTCAAAATTACGTGCACAATGTTTTTTACACACTTATAGAATTCGGCTCTAGATCTAAAAATTTATATTTGTTTAATAAATCTGCGAACAAAGATTTTATCTTAAATTTTTTACTTATATCAAAACTCAAAACTGTTAAATATGATAAAAATTAAAAACACTTTTTATATTTTACTAAATTCAATTATTTATTGCATATGTTTTTTTTTTTTTGTTAAATATAGTGATTGAAGTGCTCGGCTTCAACTCAATAATACATTTTCTTTTTTGTTGTATTTTTAATTTGTCATTTTATTATTTTTGTTGTTGTACTAACAATAATAACAGCTTAAATTTTTGTTTTGTTTTTATTTTTTGCGTTTGCAGACAAATTAACTAAATTGTATTAAAATTTTTTTTATGAACTCGTTCAATAAATATAACAAGTTGTATTGCATAAATTTGTGGCTTTCTTTATTTATTTGTATAATAATTACTTTTTATGTGGTTGTCTTGTATACATCAGGTTTTTCGTAAGAATTCGAAATAAAATTTTTTACTGCGTTTAATTTTTAACTTTAAAGAATTAATTTTTTTAACAGCGTTTCTAATACAAAACAAAAAACTCATTTAACTGTTTTTGTGTGGTTTTTAAAATTTGTTGTTTTTTATTTGGAGTTTTCAAAAGCCAATTACTAATACAATAAAATAATGAAAATCAAATAAAACTACATACTTTATGAGCTAAAAATAATGTACTTATTAGTTAAAAAAAAAATAATAATATTAATGTTTTCGGCACAAACAAATAATTAAATTGCGTGTGTGTGCGTATTAATTTGCTACACAGCCACACAAATATACATAAAACTTTTTCCACTAATTTCGGTAATTTCGAATTATTGCCTGATGGGAGCTTTAAAATTTTGTCTTTTATAGCATTTAATTAAGTACCAATTATAATATTATAGTAATTATATATATATATATATGTATGTATAAATTATAATTAAACAAATTTTAACAATTTCCAATTTAAACTCAACAAATTCTTAACAATAAAAATCATCATCACTTCTCTCTGTCTTAAACATAAGAAATTTATTTTATATTCGCTATAATCTGAAGCAAATTTCCACATATTTCTGGAATATTTTTCCTACTTAATACAAGCTTACTTTTCTCTCGATCGATTAATCCATCGACTCTCTGCTACTGCTGCCTCTACTGGGGATAATTGTCCCTGCATGCTACAGCTGCCACCAAGGCCGCACCACGTCCGGAACCATCTTCTGATAACATCAGATCAAACGTTATGCCTGGCTTGATTAGTTCGGTTATCTTTTCCACCATTAGATTGTGAAACTTGGGATGAAAACGATACACGCTGCCATCCACGCCTACCGTCACCTTGGGTTCATTCATTTTGTTGATTAGTGTGGCGATGCCACAGCTGACCAAGTGCGCTGCACGTTTTGAGACACACTCACAAATATATCGCACATTAGCGCAATCATCATCTGTGGCGGAGCTCAAACCCAACTCGTCTAGCACTAGACGGCAGTTGCTGTAGGTGCCAGGCTCGTCAGCTTCGATTTCAGACACGTACTTGGTAAAGAACAAACCGCGTGTCATAAGCACATCAGAATCCTGTCCACGAAACAGCACACCCGCTTTCACCATTTTCACAATAACCAAACGCACCAACTCACCCATGTACATGCCTGATATCATCTTCTCGAAAACTTGCTTGCCGGGATTAATCGAACACTTATCAACATCTTCGTCGAATTCGGTGCGCACAAAGTCCAAAGCTCCATTGTCACCGAATGCACCCCACTCCGTATTGATCAGCACATGAGACTTGCCATTTGCAGCCTCATCAAATAACTCGGCTTCCTCAACGCGTTCCACATAGCAGGCATTCGAACCAGTACCAACAATCAAACCAATTCTGCAGTTGTGATTCTTCCAGGCACATGACATCAACGTGCCGGTGGTGTCATTGAGTATAGCACATATGTCGATCTGCACATCGCCACGTCTTGCAATGGCATCCTTCAGCAGCTGCACCACATCTTCATTGACCACGCCGGCGCAGTTAAAACCTTTTGTCCATGTCACCAAAAGACCCTTGGTCAGCCCAAGCTGTTGTAGAGGAAACGAGAAGGTGAAACCCAAAGGCAGTCGCTCTTTGTAGACGTCATGCTCGTTCATGAAATTGGCTAGACACTCGGCAATGTGATCGAAGAGTTGAATGCCTGAACCTATCATTATATGCTGCGGTATGGCATAAATACGTGACTCCATTTGAAAGTCATGATCTTCCTTGAGATGAATCAGCAGCACACGAAAGTTAGTGCCACCAAGATCGAGCGCCAGAAACTTGCCACGTTCGTTGCCATTGGGTAGATCCTGTACGTAAGTTACAAAACATTTGACGTTTGCCTTGAAGTGTGATTCTTTGCGCAATCCTTTTTTCACCTCGTTCAAAATACGATAATTCAACTCATCGATTTGCTCATCGGTCAGTATGAGTTGCTGGCAAATCTCGTGAACCATTTTGCGTTTTTCCGCGACACTTGCACTAGCGTATGGAGCAGGAGTTGATGTTACTGGCGGCACTTCACTTGGTTGTTGTGTTGATTGTTGGTGTTTCGTTTGCAGTGAAGTTGAAAATGCAGCAGAAAAACTGGATGTAACAACAGCTGCGCTGTTGGCGTGTGCTGCGCAGTTGGCGTTATCGACAGTGTCACTATCGTCTCCTACGGCACCTTGAGACGACGATGGTGAAGTGAGTTGTTGGTTATAACCGTCTGTTACAGCTGGTGGGGGCAGTGCGGAACCTATACTGAATATTTTGCCATTTGCAGTTTCTGCGTTGGTTGGTTTTGTAGTTTTGGTGCAGCAGCCATTATTGCTGCCATTGCAAGCGCCACTATTAATAGAAAAGCTCTTCATTGAGTTGTTTAATTCTTCTTCTCTTTCCATTATTTATACTATTTCGGTTTCCTGAGTTAAGGTAGTAAGTAGTATGAGAGCGGATATGATATTCGCTTTTGAGAAATGTATTTTCTTCGATTCTTTATTTCGCAGAAAGTGGTTTTGCAGCTTTTGCTTCTTTTACTTTTTATGTTTTATTTTTTTTTTTTTAAATAATTTACAACAAATGCACTTATATTTGAAATGCTTCAATCCGATTTTGAATTCAATTTTTAGTCTCTTGCCTTGATCCGTTGCGTCTAAACGTTAGTTGCGGACTCAATTCGTGGCTCGCCTTTTTCAACGTTCTCATGCGACTCGACTGTGTCCGTCGTCGTCGTCGTCGTGTACTTTGAAGGAACCTTGAAGGTCAAAACTGACAATTAGAGTGGAGAGGAAAATATAGCAGTCGTCGTTGTCGGTATGAATTGAAACGGCTGTATACCATATACAAGTAGTCATATATAGCTACCTATGGTATACCAGTTTGTTGGTTGCTGCTGCGTAAGGTGGGGACAGTGGGCGGTGGGTGCACTTGCTCTCCCGTACGTTATTGGCTTGCTTGCTCTCTCTCTCTCTCTCTCTCTCTCTAGCTCTCTCCTCTGTTTGCTCTTACTCTTTTTTTTTAAACGTTGCTTGTTGCAGCAGCTTGCTACCGCTTCAATTGTTGGCTTTATGTAGTTTACGTGCCTTTAGTCGGTCACTTCATATACACAATATTGTTCGGCGTTTTCGAATTATTTATTCCATTCAATATAAAGTGTCCGATCGACAACAGCTAGCTAGCTAAGTTGGCATTTAGATTGTAAAATTTGCAATATTGGCAATTTTATAGTGTTAACATGAGACGAGGTACCTCTTGTAGTGGTATTTGTGGGTTGCTTGCTTACTGGCTGGATCTGCGTTTTAAGTTGGTGGTTGGCCTCCGCTGCTCTACACGTTGCGATATCGACTGGAATTTGTAATAAATAAAAACATGTCATTAGCGGTGTGTATGCGATATAGTTGTGTATATGTGGAGCAAGTCATGTCGCTATAGCTTCGCACATGTGCAGAAGCTTAAGTTATATTGAACTTGTTCCTGTGTGCCCTACAAAAGGCATTTATATTTTGGCAAATTAAAGGTTTTGCCTTGAGGTGAAGTTTTATAAAAAAAGTATTATTTTTGATTTTATTTAAAAATCATTCATTGGAATCGGGAGATTATAAAGGATTGACTATAGGGCAAATTTAAGATTAAAGTGCTAGGAGTTGTTGAGTGGATTTTTTTTTTATCCAGAAAATTGTTGTGATTGGTGCTTTCCCAAAAATTCGATTATTTTTTCAAACTTAATAAACGAAGTATCGTTTCGGTTTCTTTTTTATATCGAAAAATTTTTTAATTCAATACCGCAAACACCACAAAAGATTTCTATAAAAGTTTGATTATCATGGTTCTGACTTGAATTCCTCGTTTAATTCTACCATGAGAAATATAGGCCTGATGTAATGTTTTAATTAAGGTTAAAATCAAAACGAACTTCAGGTCAGGTTGAAAAAAAAAAAAAATTGGCCATTTCAGCCCTTGAAAGGACTTTGACCGAGCTTCTTATGATCAATTGTGTTGTGTGTGTTATTAAATGTTTGCACACAACTGACCAAGAACTGGACCTACATGTTTTATGCCGACTCCGAACGGCTAAAGTTCATGTTTTCAAGAAGCTTTACATGGCATTATTTACTCTCTGAGGTTTGCCATTGTCTGCAGAGAGGTGGTGACCGATCAGAAAAATTTTTTATTTGAAAAAACTTTTCGCCGCGGCTGGGGATCGAACCCGGGCTCCGAGCATGCTAAGCCACACACTTAACCTGCATGCCACGGTCACCAGGTCAGGTTAAACTAAGGTTAATATCTTTGGATCTAATAAGTTAAGTGAGTGAGACGATCAAAACCTATAATATACGACCCTAAAAACCACTACCGATAACATGTGGGGCGGAAATGCTATTATATGTAGCTGCATCTTTTCATTTGTTATAGGTCCTATTTTCTTGACTAAAGACACCATAGGTCTGTTCCCGTACTTTTTGAACTAAAAATGGTAAAACTGTCAAAAGTCTGAGAGTAAGAAAAAATCTCTCGAAAATAGAGATAAACTCAAAAAAGTACGGGAAAGCTTTTCGGACTAAAATTGTAAAAACTGTCAAATACGAATGTTTGTGCAGCGTTGGTTTGATATGAAACATCGGCAGTGCAAGCGAAATGCTTGAGATTTTTAATAATATTGAAATTAATTCTGATGTTTAGCATTTATATTAGTTTTTACACATTTTCCCATGTTTCTGGTTTCCATTTTAATAGTTTCAAAGAAGTTTTGATGTATCGCAATTTCATTGCTAACTTGTAAACAGCTGATTTTAAGCTGTTTGACATTTTACCATTTTTACCCGAAGAAATTTCTCGACCTAAAACTTGCAAGTTTTGACAAGGAGGGAAAATGTTTTACTCTCTCGATTGCACTCTCTTTAAACCATTTTTTCGAGTAC